>CM040127.1:47823235-49023235 GCA_022559845.1 Amorphophallus konjac
ATGGAGCTACGAGGATATGCCGGGTTTGGATTCAACCTTGGTCGAACACCGTTTAACCCTAAAACCAGAGTCCATCTCGGTAAAACAAAGGTTAAGGCGTTTCCACCCTCAGATGGCTTTGAAAATGAAAGAAGAGGTCGATAAGCTCCACAAAGCCAGGTTCATTAGAGTCGTTCTTTATCCTCAATGGGTGGCGAACATTGTCCCGGTCATGAAGAAAGATGGGAAAGTCAGGATTTGCATCGACTTCCGGGACCTTAACCGCGCGTGTCCAAAGGATGATTTTCCCTTACCTCACATTGATGTGTTGATTGATAACACGGCAGGTTTTGAAACCCTCTCTTTCATGGATGGATTTTCAGGATACAATCAAATTCGTTTGGCAGAAGAGGATCAGGAAAAGACGTCATTCACTACCCCTTGGGGAACATATTGTTACGTGGTCATGCCGTTTGGGTTAAAGAATGCTGGAGCTACTTACCAAAGAGCGATGATGGCCATATTTCATGACATGATGCACATATATCTGGAAGTGTATGTGGATGACTTATTGGTAAAATCAAGGACCAGGATGGAACATCCAGAAGTTTTGGCTAAGGTCTTGCAAAGGTCCAGAGAGTTCCAATTGAAAATGAACCCGAAAAAGTGTGTGTTTGGTGTGTCATCAGGTAAATTGTTGGGGTTCATTGTGAGTAAAAGAGGGATCGAGATAGATCCCGACAAAGCCAAGGCTATCAGGGATATGCCGCCTCCCAAGAATTTGAGGGAAGTCCGAGGTTTAATCGGGAGGTTGCAGTTTATTCGTCGGTTTGTGTCTCAACATTCACAAAGGTGTAGACCTCTCTACGAGTTGACCAAGCCAGGAGTAGAATTCCACTGGAATTCTAAATGTCAGAAAGCTTTTGAAGGGTTGAAGGAATATCTGGCTAGTCCACCCGTTCTCATTCCACCCAAACCAGAAAAACCTCTGATCCTTTACGTCTCAGTCTTGGATGACTCCGTGGGAGCCGTCCTCGCACAAGCTGATGAAGAAGGCAAGGAACGGGCAACCTATTACTTGTCCAAACTTCTCAATCCCTGTGAGCAGAAGTACACCGGCATGGAGAAAACCTGTGCTGCCCTCGTTTGGGTAGTGCAGAAATTGAAGCACTACTTCTTGGCTCACGAAGTCCACTTGATTGCTCGGATGAATCCTATCAAATTCCTTCTGGAGAAAGCCGTCCTTACGGATAGGCTAGCACGCTGGCAAAGTTTTCTCTCTCAGTTCGACATCACCTACATCCAGCAAAAGGCGATTAAAGGCTATGCCATAGCCGAGCATCTCGCTCACCATCCTCTTCCCAAGTTCGACCCCGTCCAATCAGAGTTTCCAGATGAGGAACTAATGTCCATCAACCAATCAGATGAGCCAATGTGGACACTATATTTTGATGGAGCTCTGAATTCTCAAGGGAAAGGAATCGGCGTCGCCCTCCTGTCACCGGAAGGCCTCACATTCCCATTGGCGTACCAGCTCAAATTTCCAGTTACCAACAATATAGCCGAATATGAAGCCCTTCTAGCTGGCCTAGGACTCGCTCATTCTTTACGTATCACTGAGTTGCGAGTTGTAGGTGACAGTCAGCTCATCCTTCGCCAGGTACTCACTAAGTATCGCACTCGCGATCCCAAACTCAAGCCATACCAAGAACTCACTGCTGCCTTTGCCAAACTGTTCACAAAACTGATCTTTGTTCATATCCCTCGTCATCAGAATATTCTCGCCGATGCCCTCGCCTCATTGGCATCATCCATAAGGTTCCCTCTAGGAAGATGGTTTAAGTCCATTTCCATCTACAAACTTCACGCCCCTGCAGTCGATGATGCTTCCTACGTAAACATCAAAGACAGGATAGCAAGGAAGATCCTGCAGGAAGATATCCTTGAGAAGAGGGAAATCATGTTGGCAGAGGCCGAAGAAGAACTGGCTGATGAAGAGAAACCATGGTTCTATGAAATTGTCAAATATTGCCAAGATCAGTCTTATCCTGAAGGGGCCACCACAGAGGACAAGAAAGCCATAAGAAGGGTGGCTCAGAAATACACATTGATTGGAGGTCTACTCTATAGGAGCCTTACTGGTATTCTGTTAAGATGTCTTGGTGACGATGAGGTTTGGAAATGTGTAGAAGAGACGCACTCGGGTGTGTGCGGTGGCCACGTGAATAGTCAGATGCTCGCCAAGAAGATCATTCGTCAAGGCTTTTATTGGCCCACTATGGAAGAGGATTGTGCTGTCTATGTCCGTAGGTGTGTCAAGTGTCAACTTCACGCCGATAAAATCCATTCACCATCTTCCTCACTTCATCCAATATCCTCCCCATGGCCTTTCTCCATGTGGGCATTCGACATCATTGGTCCCCTAGGTGATCCCAATTCCCTCACCAAGCAGAAATCTTTCATCCTTACTGCGACGGAATACTTCACCAAATGGGCCGAAGCCGAAGCTTACGCGGAAATCAAGGCGTCAACAGTCTGCAAGTTCATCATGAAGAACATTCTCGCCAGATTCGGCGTCCCAAGCACGATCGTCACCGACAATGGGCCACAATTCATTTCTCAGGACCTACAGGACCTCTGCAAAAGGTACGCAATTGCATTGCATCATTCATCGCCTTATTACCCACAAGGTAACGGCCAAGCGGAGGCCACCAATAAAACATTGCTCAAAATCATCAAAAAAACCTGCGAGTCTAGTAAGTTTTCAGACTGGCCAGAAAAGCTTATCGAAGCCCTATGGGCCTATCGCACTTCAATCCGTACCCCCACCGGGCAGACTCCATTTGCCCTCACTTATGGTATGGAAGCGGTAGTCCCGTACGAGACTCTGATCCCTTCTCTCAGGGTACAATTGGATGAGGAATTTCCCCTCGACGATCGTCGTAATTCACTCCTCGCCCAGTTGGAACTCTTGGATGAGAAGCGGCTGGCCGCCGCCGAACACGCGCGTGTGTATCAAAATAGACTCGCTCGCTTTTACCAAAAGAAAGTCGTTGAGAGAAAATTCAAAGTCGGTGAGATGGTCGTAAAAAGAATTTTTGTCAAACCTGGAGGGCCGCGTTCTAAGCTCCAACCCAATTGGGAAGGACCATTTGTAATTCAAGCCGTGTACCCTGGCAACGCCTACAAGCTAGTCAACGCCGAAGGGACCGAGTTATCCTACCCTTGGAATGGGCTTTATCTTAAGAAATACTACCCTTAGCACAAAACAAAAAAAAAAAGATGAAAAGATAAAAAACATCAAAAACAAGGAATATTGAAAACCACTAAAAATATGGAAAATTCAAAATGCCGATGCCTGGCAGGCACCATGTAGTTAAGTCCCTGCATCTAAGCTTCATGTTAGGATAGGGCCCATTAAGGCTTGGTAGGCACCGGGTCTTGGTTTGCCAGAACCGTGGAGATCCCTGTCCGGCCACGTCGGCCTATGCTCGCTCGAAGGAAGCTAACATGTGTTCACTTATGTATTTTATTCAAAAAAAGTTGGTAGCATCACCTACGGTAGGGCCACACCTAGAAGATCTCCGGAAGCTGTAATCTTTATTCTTTTCTCTTCGACCAAATGAGACAGTCGGCGCCCTTAAAACGCTGAGCATGAGAAACCGAAACTCAAACCCCAAGGGCAAGAGTAGGATCCATTTCCTCGAGCATCGATCAGAGCACGAGAAGAGGGCAGTGTCCCCGCAGGCATACGAAGAGGGAGCCCACCAATGTCAAACGACTATCTCCCTCACAGAAAGAAATACAAAATCAAAATCAAGAGAAAAGCCTGGTCGTGACCGTGCCTGGTACGATAAACGGAACCCCTCAAAGCAAAAGTCTGAATCCACAAAGGGGGGCCGTGGAATGTAAATGCTCGAGATTTGGTCCGAAGTTGTCCGAAAGGAAAGAGTTAATGGGCCCTTATTCGCTCGCCGGGTTAACGGCTTTGCCGGTCCTCTCAGGAGGTTTATCCCCTACGCTCTTCCTTCTCCCTCTAAAGATGAAGGTTCGATGGAGTTTCTGAAAGGTGAAAACTGCCCAGGGTCTGCGACCTTATTTTAATATACACATTTTGGTTGCCTACTTTGAAAAGCAAAAGCTATCGCTGCGAAGGAGTCTCTGTGTTTCTGGCTGGTCAAGACCCCTGTTTACCACCTTGATGTCTTCTTGTTTAACCTCGGGCTTAGGCCAATGCAAGCGCGTCACCTATGGGTACGACGGCGTCTGATTCCGGGTCAGCGTCGCGCGGTTGGTCGTTAGGGTTCCAGGGTGTTCCATCTTATACCATCTAGAGTTGTGAGGAAACAGACCCGGGTCGGGCAAATCATCTACCTCAAACACCTTTTGGGTGAATCCCTGTGGTCGGAAGCAACTGGGAGCCTAAGCATGGCATGACGGTATTGTCATCAGGGTAAGTCTTAGCCGGCGGGATCGTCATTCGAGGGGTCTAGAGGCCCAAATCAACCTAGATGTGCACTTAGGATACCTGGGAGGTTAGTAAGAAACCCCTGTCTCACGTAGGTTAGGTGCCATTTGGGTGCTTGCCGGGCGTTAGCAATAAAAAAATTGAAATGATAAAAGCAAAAAAAATAGAAAAGAGAAATGTACATATTTGCAAACAAAAAATCTTTTTATGATAAAACAAAAAAATGTCAAATATAAAAAAGAAAACAAATCAATTTTGCATGATTGCATTTACGTGCATCATCTCACTTTAATATCGCTTGCATTCGTGTGCTTGCCTGTCGCATTTATCATCACCGCATCTTTCCCTTGCCTTCGTTAAATAAAGGCTTGGCCCCTTGACCAGTTATCAAGGACAGTCACAGTGACCATTTGCTTATTGAGCAAGGGGCCAAGTCAGAACAGAAATTCTGATTTGTTTGTTTCAGTGATATGTGCAGGGATTCAGGTAACTGAAGCAAAGGTGAAAAACAAACAAACCGAACCTTGTTTTTATTCCAAAAAAAAAAAAAAAAAAAAAAAATTTACATCAAGTTCCGCCCTCTCTCTCTGCATTACTCGTCCCACTACTCTCCGGGCAAAACACTCTCAAAGGTGCTACCCAACTACGAAAAGCGGTACTCCTGCCGCTCTGTACTCCTCTTCCTATTCCCACATCCCGGCGTTGATCCGCGGAAGCAGCAGAGAAGCTACCAACACGAAAGCCACGCTCTCGTGCTCTTCGGTAGCGCTCCTCACCTTCTCTCAGCCACTGTTCAGCAAGACCAAGGCTGATTCGGAGTTCGAATAGTTGGGCCTCCATGGCCCTTCGTTCCTCCCTTTCAGTCAATCTGTTGGCTCTTTCTCTCTCTGCGTCTCTTTCTCTCTCTGTCCGTTCTCTCTCACGGTCTTCCCTCTCTAACTGGAGAGTGATCCTCAGTTCCATAGCATCCCTGGATGAGTCGTCATCAGGATGACGCCGCAGTTCCCTCTCCAGTTCTGCTATCCTAGCCTCCTTATGCACAGCTTGGGCAAGCGCTTCTTCCGTCTCCTTTTCCTGCCGAGTGAACCATCTCAGATACGCGATAAGGCGTAAACAAAGAGAACTCAACGCTGAAACTTTTACCTGTATACGAAGCATTCCTTCTGCCTCCGCAGCACGCTGCGTGGCGTGAGCAAGTTGCTCATGAAGCGAGTCAAGTTCTGAGGTGGGAATCCACAAGCTGGAAGAGGAACCACCTACTCCCATCGCTGGGGAGGCTGCGCCAATCTGGGCATGCTGCGACCATGTGAATTAGCAGCCAACATCTGGAATCTGGGGTTTTAACTAGGAACGTACTGTACACCTACCAAGGCGCTCGTAGCTCCGCGGGTATCGCCCAACTGTTGTTCCATCTCTGCCAAGCGAGTTCGTAAATTCGCGATCATGGCATCCCGGACATCCTGCGGCCTTACAAGTCAGCATTTTCACCAGAAAACCAAGGAAAAGAGAAAGAAGAGAAGAGAAAAGGGGAAACCTACCTCCACAAGTCCCCGGGGTTGGAACCGTTCTGCGTACTTTGTCCTATATAGACGCAAATAGTCTTCGCTGTCCCGCGCCTGTGATTCTACAATCGTGCCACCCCGTTGCCAGTCTTCGTACTGTTCAGGGAACCGCACGCGCCAGTCAATGCAGGTCGCCGGTCCTCGCGTCTTTCTCCCGACACGAGGTGGCGCAGCCGTATCCACCCATTCCTGAGCCAGTCCTAAGGTTCTCATAACCAATCGTAGCCGGAGCGGCTCGATTTCATTCAGGCAGTGCATCCACAGTTCACGTCCGAACCGGGCACGACTTGCTAGAACCCACGGCTGGTCGGCATCGACCATGTCTGAGTAGGGTCTCCAGTTTACCATCGCTGCAGGGAACTCCTGTAGCTCTCGCCTCAGCACCATCAGTTGGTAGGTTAGGGGTGCCGCACTCATGATGGGTTCCCACCGCCTGGCTAGCGGCACCATCGCAGGTCGCCAATGTCGAGCTCTCCCCATGGGGAGGTAATAATAGCTCCATAACTGCTCGGCGCAGGTCATCAGTACCATGCAAAAACACAAAAAAAATATATATATATACAAAACAAGCAAAACCAAAAAAAAATACCTGGATGAATGGTGTGAAGCCACTCACAGTCATCTCACGATCCGTTTCTTGGAATAGGCCTGCAAACAAGTGTGCCAGCATGGCGGCTCCCCAGGCATAATACCCTACTCTTTCAAGGTCTGACAGCAGCTCCAGGAAGCAACATTGGATACCATCCCCTTTCGAGCTCAGTACCAATCTCCCCAAAAGGAAGAGGAGAAATCTCCTCAAATCTATGTTACATCTTTCCCAGTTGCCGAAATCTGTGCAATACACGGCGCGGCATCCTATTTCTATCCTTTCCATGAACTCTTCTGAGGATTCATCATCCCGCCGACGAGTGTCGGTGAGCCCTAATGCATCCATGAGGGACGCCCTAGCTACCGACCTATTTTTCCGACCATCCAGGTCCAGACCCAGTAACTTCTGGGCACCTTCTCTGTAGTCCGCGTAAGTGACTCCGGTCACTGCCTCGCCCTCTACCTTCAGGCTTGTGATCCGGACCACATCCTCCAAGCTGGGCACCATGTGCCCCCAGGGCATCAGGAATGCCCGGCTCACTGGGTCCCATCTCTCACACAAAGCTTGGATCAGAACCAGGTCGGGCTTGATCGGCTCGATCCGAAGAAAGGTACCAAATCCCATCACGTCTAGCCTCGCCTTCTGAAAATCTGGGAGGCCCCTGTACGCCGCTACTACCAACTCCCACAAGATTTGTGATTTCATCACAACCTACACATACAAGGAATGGGGGTGAGGTTTGGTCACAAGAAAGGAAGAAAAAATGAGAAAAGGGCAAGAAAACTTGGCTTACGAGTTGTGATTGGGCCCTTTCGCTGAAGTGCCCTTCAAGGTCTGAAAGCCTTCTGGAACTACTACCACTGGACCTGCTTCTCTTCGAGGAATGGGAAGATTCGCCCTCCATCCAACTCTCGGAATTTTGAACTCCTCTTCTCCCGTAAGAACTTGTGCTCCTCGAGTTAGCTCTCGATATACCTGGGAGGATAAAAGGGACAAGAATTTATAGAAATGGAAGGAGTGCGGGCCAAGATTGCCTCCATCACCTGTCGATGATAGCCCTCGCAATAAGACACCGGCCAAGCGGCCCCATGTGTCGCTTCACCGCTCGCACAGGGTGATTGACTGGACGAAGAATAGGACGAATAGCCCCTATGTTGTCTAGGGATACCCTATCATGTTTTGGAGGACGCCCGCAAAATTTGGCACAACATCCGGGAAAAGGAACTAGGGCCGTCAGTATTGACTTCGACGGCAGATTCCCGTGGAAAATGGTCACAACAAGACGTGATTCTCCGCTCGAGGCGGAGTCTCGACAGATCCGTCACATGGGAACAGTGCAAAGGAGAAGAAGTGTAGGGAAGAAGGAACGCACAAGAGGACAAACAAGCATCAGAAAATCAAATCACTCCATTCATAATTCTACATAAGCTGTCAAACATCATAAACATAAAGAGGTGACGGGTCCACTAGCCCGCCAATCCTCACCATCACTCATCTCTCCGGGCACTCTCCTCCTCTCCCCCGAGGTGAGGGTCCCTCAGAAGCCTCCGGGATCCCCGTGCAGTAGCACCTGCCTCGCCTCTGGGCGCCTGCTCCGCAGCAGTGACTCGCTGCTCCTCCCCTGGCGTGGCGAAGAAGCCACTGGCGGCAAAGCGACCGGACTGGCGGAGTCGCTCCCCGAACTCTCGCGCTCTCTCGTAGCGCGTCTCCATCCCTCCTAGCCTCTGCACGACGGCCTGAAGGCCCAGCTGGAGCTCCCTCACTTGGGCCTCCAAGGCCCTCCTCTCGGTCAGATCCCGCTGTCGCTCGGACCTTCTCTCGGCCTTCTCTCTCTCTACCTCTCTCCTCATCATCTGCAGAAGAACCCTTAACTCCAGGATGTCTGGAGAAGGTCTCTCCTCACCACGGTGCCGCAGCTCCGCTACAGTCGCCACCCAGGCGTCACGCTCCTCTTCCGCCCGGGTCGCACGGGCCACCGCACCGGCAAGTTGCTCCCGGAGGGAAGCAATCTCGAGAAAAGGGGCCGAGGAGCTAGAAGATCCGCCAGCCGCTCCCACCGTCGCTGTCTGCTGGGCACGCTGGAACAAAATAAACAACGGCCGTCAGTGAAACTCCGAAATCTGAAGTTAAAAGGGCGGCACGTAACTTACCAGGAGCGACAGCTCATGTTGAGCGACGGCCAGTTGCCGCCTAGTCTCTGACAGCTGGGCGCGCGAGCCGCCGATGCCACGCGTGTCCCCAGCTTGGGGAAGCCCCGCGTAACTCTCTCTCTGCCGCCGCAGGAAGTCGGCACTGTCCTGCACCAGTACACCCCCTTGCTGTCCAGGGAGACGTACGGGCCAGTCCTCGAGCCTCGCCTTGCCGCGACTCTCCCTCCTGACGCGGCTCGGCTCGTCTGCACTCGCCCACTCATCGGCCAGGCCCAGGGTCCTTGCCATGTCCTGCACCAAGAAAGGGGTCCCATATCAGTTAAAAGGAACGCGTCCCCTGTCTAGGACGCGTCCATCATTTGAGTGCAACACTCTCCGAACCCTTTCCTCCTCGCCCGGCTCGCTTCAAAACCCAAAATGAATTAAAAGAGGAAGAGATCGGAGGACCTACCGGACCGTGTTCACCTCCTCCCACGCCATCGGGCCCCTCGGGTCCCTCGGGGGCCCGAAGCGGCCCTTCCTCCTCCATGGACGCCGTTCCGTGATCGGGCGCGTCCCTCCTTGGGCGAGGATTTCCTCGTCCCTCTCCACCTTCACCACGGTCGGGCCCACCGAACTCCATCGATCAAAAGAGGAGGAAGACGAAAAAGGGGCAAGCGCGTTTCGGCGGGAGGCGGGCTCGTTTGCGGGTAAGGCACGGGAGAAGAAGGACCACCCGTCGCTTTAAATTTAAAATCAAGGATTAAGACGCGTCCTCGCGCCTGGACGCGCCCAAAAAGGGGGAAAGGAAACAAAATCCCCCCGTGCAAAACATAGTTCCCCGCTGTTCAGGGCAAGGTCTCGCGAAGCGTGCCTCAAGGGACAACTCAGTGCAAAAAAAGAAAGTGTGGGAGAGAGAAAAGTACACACAACACAAAAAAGCCATTTCCATTTCATATAATAGCCGAAAGTACATCATACAGTGAGAAGGGTGACGTACAAGCAACTCTCTAACTCTCACCGTCACCCTCCTGGTCATCTCCTTCCTCCCTCCTCTGACGGAGATCCCTAGGGGGCCTCCGCGACCTCTGTGAACCCTGAGAAGCCGTGCTCGCCTCGCCCTGCGGTGGCACTCCAGCCTCGAAGGCGCGACGACGCTCCTCGGCCGAAGAAACCAGGTAGCTGCCCATGGAAAAAGAACCAGACTGACGAAGTCGCGCCCCGCGTTCCTTCGCCCTCTGGTACCGCTCCTCGCTCTCCCGAAGCCTCCCCTCCGCCGTGCCAAGACTCAATCGGAGCTCCAGCAGCTGGGCCTCTAGAGCCCTCCTCTCGGTCTGATCCCGCTGTCGCTCCTCCCTCTCTCTCTCTCTATCCCTCTCCCTCTCTCTCTCCACGCTCTCCCTATCCCTCTCCCTCTCCTCTCTCTCCCTCATCGCCTCTCTCCTCGACAGCTCGAGGGCGATCCGCAGATCCACTACGTCGCGAGGAAGCTCCTCAGCCTCCCGTCGCCGCTCCTCCTCTAGCTCCGCAATCCGGACGTCACGCTCTGCCACCCGGGCATCGCGCTCCTGCTCAGCACGAACAGCACGCGCCAGGGCCTCTCGGATCTCGGCCACCTGTCAAGACACGCATGCACCGTAAGAGAACAGTGATAGAAGGAAAGTAGCTGGAAAAGGGTCGCGGCCAAGCAAGCACTCACTCGAGCCTCGCGGTCACGCTCGGCCTCCTCAGCCCGAGCCACCGCGTACGCCAGCTGCTCCTGGAGGGCAGAAACCTCCGGAGGAGGGCCCCGCGAACTGGAACCCGCTCCACCAGCCATCGCGGCTGCCGCTGTCTGGTGGGCCCGCTGAAACACGGGGCAAACGTCAGTCAAAGGCTAAGCATCAAAAATCCAGGTCACAAAAAATGCATTGCATAAACTCACCAGGATCTCCAACTCCTGTCGGATGGCCACCAACTGTCGCCTGGCGTCCGCCAACTGGGCCCGCAGGTCGGCAATCATGGTATCACGAGCATCCTGCATTACACATAAGTTAGTATCCCATGCATACATATAGAAAAGTGGAGCAGTTTCATTTCACTTACCCCTGCCATACCACCCAAGGAGAGGCGGTCCCCGTACGTAGCTCGGTACCGTCTCATGTAGTCTGTGCTATCCTGTACGTGGGACACTACTGGGACCCCGCCCTGCTGCCAGTCCTGGTACTGTGCTGGGAAGCGCGTACGCCAGTCCACGATCTTCGCCTTCCCCTTGGTCTTCCGCCCAATGCGGGCCGGCGCATCTACGTCTACCCACTCCTGGGCCAGCCCCAACGTCCTCATGACCAGTCTAAGCCGCAGCGGCTCAATCTCGTTCAGGCAATGGACCCACACGTCCCGCCTGAAGCGAGGAAGACCCGCTACAACCCAGGGCTGGCCAGCATCGCCCATGCCCAAGTAGGGCCTCCACACCACCTGCATCACCATACATACATCATGTTAGTTACCATTCAGTCACATGCATAAACACAAAAAAATCATGCGCATCATACCATGGCCTCGGGATACTCGCTCAGCTCTCGACGAAGTGACGCCAGCTGGTAGCCGTGGGGTGCTGCAACCACGACCGGCCTCCACTGCCGCGCCAGAGGCACGGCCCTCCTGTTCCCATGCCTAGCCCTCCCCATCGGGAAATAGTAATAGCTCCACACCTGCATCCATCATACATCATTAGTACAATAATTGCATATTTAACTGTGAGAATGCATAAATAAAATGTTTACCTGGAGGAAAGGTGCGAAGCCGCTGACTGTCGTCTCCTTCTCCGAAGTCTGGGAGAGATCGGCAATCAGATGGGCAAGCAGAGCCGCTCCCCACGCATAGTGCCCCACTCTGTCCAGATCCGCCAAGAGCCCGAGGAAACGGCAGTGGATGCCATCCCCCTTCGTCCCCAGCAGAAGGCGGCCCAGGAAGAAGAAAAGAAACCTCCGAAGGTCTAGATCCACCAGCTCCCTCTCGCTCGGATCCTGGGTGAAAGCTGCACGAGCATCCCCCTCCAGTCGAGCCAAGAACTCCGCTCCAGTCTCGCTAACCCGCTGACGCGGGTCGACGAATCCGAGCGCCTCCATGATCTCCACTCGGCCGACTACCCTGCTGTCTCTATCAGTCACGCTCGTCTCTAACCACAGCAGGTCGAGGGCACTCTCTCGGTAGTCGGGGTAGGTGACCCCGCTGACTGCCTCTCCGTCAACTCGTAGCCCGGTGATCCGAGCCACGTCCTCCAGTGACGGCACCATGTGCCCCCAGGGCATCAGAAACGCCCGGCTCGGTGCGTGCCACCGCTCCCTCAGTGCCTGGATAAGAGGAAGGTCGAGCCGGAAGGGCTCGATCCTAAGGAAAGCTCCAAAGCCCATGGCGTCCACACGCGCCCTCTGGAAATCCGGCAGCCCACGGTATGCTGCCACCACCAAGGACCAGCTGATCCGGCCCTTCATCACGCCCTGCAAACCACAAAACCAACAAAGAACACATCAGCATCATGAACAGTAATCAACAATAACACTGTATATACTATTTTATTTTATTTTAAAAAAAAAAAATAATACATATATATATTTTTGGAGGCGTCCAGACCCCTGGACGCCTCCTTCCTATATTCTTTATTCCTTTTTCAAAAAAAATCCAAAAAACAAAAATAAAAAAATATATATAATATATATATAATTATGGAGGCGTCCTAGGCCTTGGACGCCTCCTTATTTTTTAAATTTATTTATTATTTACGAAAATTAATAAATAAAAAAAAAAGCAAAAGAAAACATGGAGGCGTCCAGGTCCCTGGACGCCTCCTTCTCTCACTACCCGCCTCTCTCTCACAGCCTTTCGCACACCCATTTTAGCCTATTGAACCACAGAGTGAGGATTCCGAGGTACTTACCGGGTCGTGATCGTCATCTCCCGCGTCACCAGCATCCGCAGCAGCCTCCGCGGCCAGGAGAGGCACCTCCATCCCCTCCTCCGCAGCAATCTCCTCTGCTGCAGCCTCCTCGGCATCATCCCTCAACCTCCTCGCACGACGAGCCAGTCGTTTTCGCTTCCCTGGAACCTGGCTCGATCCTCCTCGCTCCATGGGGACTAAGAATAGGTCGTCTGGGTGACTGGGTCGTCAGATGAACAGTAAATGAGCAAAAGGGGGGGGGGCAGCCCTTATATATAGAAACCATCTTAATTGGGACGTCCAGGCGCCTGGACGCCCCCACCTTTTTTATTTTTTATTTTTTTTTTCTCAAAATTCAAAATTTTAGGGGCGTCCACGCGTCTGGACGCCCCTACGAGAAAAAAATTAAAAAATTATAAAATAAAAAATTAGGGGCGTCCAGCTCTCTGGACGCTCCAAAAAAAAAAAAATAATAAACAAAAAATAAAAATAAATAATAATAATAATAATAAATAAAAAATAAAAAAAAATCAAAGATAGGGGCGTCCAGGCTCCTGGACGCCCCCACAATAAGAATTTCGAAAAAAAATATATATATATAAATAAAAGGGGGGGGTTAGAATACGCACTTAACCCAAACAAAATAAAAAAAAAACATAAAGAAAAAGAAAAATCACAAAATATATATATAATAAATTAAGTGGATAAGGGTCTGAAACATCCAAATGCCAAATTTTATTCCATCAGAAAAGCAGAGTGAACTACATCAGGGGCTTAGGCGCTTTAGGCCTTAACTTCCCCAGTTCGGTTACATAAGCCCTCCACGGCTCGCATTCTTCCACCACGTGCGCTAACGCCTTTCCCGCAACACTTGTCTTCCAGGGAGCTTTAATGGCCTTCGCTTCCTTCGCGTCCGCTTCAGTGCCCAACTCCCTTTTCTTCAAAGGAACAATGTCAGTCGGTGGCGGGAACGAATGGCGTGGGATGCCAATCTGGAGGCAGCACCGATGCGCGTTGTAAAGAACAAACTCGGTCGCGCCGATCAGTTGAAGATCAACTTCGGGAGAAGGCCTCATGAGGAGATCAAGCGAAAGCAAACATGTCGGTGCGCAAGTGAAGAAGCCTTGTGTCACGGTGCGGAAGTGAGACCGCCAGTCTTCACGTTTCTTCAGCCACGGAACGCGGTTCACTACAGTACCACCAAAGCCTAACACGTCGGCTATATGGTGAAGCGGGCTTTGTTGGAAGAGCTTCGAAACGGTTGGCATTCCCTCGCGGTGGTCGAATTTGAAATGCAAATCCAGCCAGCAGTTCAAGACAAGTGCACAACCAAATGGAGGCTTACCCATGCTCGAGGCGGTAAGGCCGCTGTAAAGATAGGCAAGGACGGCGGGTCCCACCCTCTTTCCACGCCAGATCCCGCAGATAGCACTCAGCTGGTCTTCCTCCACTATGTTGTCGGTATAAGGGAACAAGAGAGCACCCGCCAGACAAATGGTGAACCCCTTCATGATTCCCTCCAAATAGTCATCGTCTGGTGACCCTCTCAGGGCGTCCATGACCCATTCCGCAAGCTTTTGGAGATCGATCCCCTTCTGAGTACGGACCTTTCTAGCTGCGTCGGGCGGCATGAAGCTTCCAAGGACGCTTTCAGAAGTACCCCGTGTCAGCATCCGCATAGCCTTCACCTTCCCGTCACTCTTGAATTTCTTCAAACCGAGCAGAAGTTCCACCTCCTCGAGGAGGATGGTCACCTCAAGGTCGGGAAGATAAAAGTGTGGGTCTGGGGATGCCAGACCTCCACTAGCGCGCCCATAGCCGCCCAGTCCATACGAATCTTCTCGTAATGCTTGGCGTGAATAAGGAGCCCCTGCAGATGCCACTTCGAGAGTATGGCCCTCATGCCAATGGAGATATTGGAAGTCAGCTTTGAAAGCCATGGCAGCTTGGAAAACTTCCTCGGGCCTGGGAAGAGTGGATATGGCTGGGAGAGGAAAGAAGAAGAAATGAAGGAAGTAAGAAGAAGGTTCACGTGCAGAAATTTGAAAAGAGTCGCTTACCATATGCGACATGATCGTCCCACTCAGATGACCCTCGAGGTCGGAAAGTCGCCTAATCTCGCTGCTAGGCCTGCTCCTCTTCATAACGCGGGAAGACTCTCCTTCCATCCTGAGCTCCAAACTCTCCTCTCCTTCCTCTCCTGAGCTTCCAAAACCCACCTTGGTGCATTTGAATGAACTAGCCTAAGGGGAGTTCTTATAGGAAGGGTAGGGCGCTACAGGACGAAACATGTCACATCAATGTCCACGTCAGGATTTTGGCTAGATCTCCTTTCCATTGTGGTGCGATTCTGCTGTGATTCTGCTACTTTCTGATGTTGTTAACATTTGCTAATCTGTGCAGGTTTTGCTAACGGACGTCTTTGTCCTGTCCCACCTTTCATTGGTTGGTCCCACCATCTCATGCATCATAGTATATGATACCTACGCTACTAGAACATGTCAAGGACCTTGCGGCCCGAACGAATCCGGGATCTGAGTTCCCCTTCAACAAAAACGGTGATGATCCCGGAGGAATTTAGGCTGTACGGATAGGCCGTTAACTTGTGGTAGCATGGGGACGACGGTTCCATTCAGTGAGTTGGTGCGCGGATAAACGGGCCCCAGCCCAGTATCAGCTCACCGGGTCGGTATCCTGACCCGTTCTTCACAAGTTGACAATATTATCCTTGGCTATTTTCTATTTTTGTTTGTTTTAAATTTTTCTTTAAACCCAGCATGCATTCATATAGGACTTTGATTTATTGCGGAAGATCATTCAAGTGATTCGATTGTGAAAGCCGTTGTGCTCCAATTCCCACAAATATGAGATATTCCACTCTGAATGAAATACTGAGTTTCTTTGAGACAGCCCTACGCTGCTCTTCCAAAGGAGACCCTTGTTTGGACAGACCCTCAGATATTCCTTTACCTTTTTGACCCACCTTGGCCGCAGCACTTCCACATTGGCTGGTAACCGCTCCCCAAAGGTGAAACCTCCGGTTTATGACCCAGGTACTTCCACACCGAGAAGTTGGTCTTCTTTTGTTTCGTGCCTGAGTGCACATCTCACCCTCCCTTATTTGATCTCCGTCCAAGCAATCGTCAATATTTGAAAGACCTCTTCAAGGTCGTCTCATTGAAACTCAGGAAAGATTCCAAACAGTAACGTCAAAAGCGTGTCTCATCACACCTTGGCATCAACTTATCAGTCCGCTCCCACTTCATTCACTCCACTTCGATACCATTCCACTACGTGTCGCTCCCTTGCAAAGCAGACGCCAAGGCGGGGCAGCTGTAGACACGCCATTCTTGACGTCTCTTGAGAAAGTCTCATATTACTATACAACGCCCCGCAACGGCTTACGCATTTTGAATCACTCGAGTGCTTCCTTTTCTTGGATCTTCTTCTGCCTTTTTCGGCAACCGGAATCGTTTCGTCACGGCATTCGGACGGCATCAACACCCGTCGGACGCATCAGAAGGTTCCGGAACCCAGAAGGTTCTGCCGGGCGGCCGCCGTTTGAGGACCCGGGTCGATTTTAATGGGGGCGTCCAGGCCCCTGGACGCCCCCATATTTTTAATTTCTTTTTTTTATTTATTTATTTTTCTCAGGGCCCTAAACAAAATAAAAAATATATATATATTAATGGAGGCGTCCAGGTCTCTGGACGCCTCCAAAAAAATTAATAATAATAAAAATCTTTTTGGCATATAAAACACAAAAAAAAAAAAAAAATACATATTAATGGAGGCGTCCAGGCCCCTGGACGCCTCCATAAAAAATAAATATAAAAATTAAAATGCCAGCCCTGTCATAAAAGACAAAAAAATAATAAAAATATATATATTTTGGAGGCGTCCAGGCCCCTGGACGCCTCCATAAACTCCCTCACGGGCGCCGCCCACCGAACGACGGTTTGTCGTGTGTGAAAAAAGCCAAATTTAGAGACGTCCAGAGGACTGGACGCGCCCATTTCTGAATCACGAGGCGCCGCTCACAAAACCACGCGTTGTGCCAAACCGCGTGCGGCCGTCGTCGGTTTTCGGTGGACCTGTTAGAGGCGTCCGGGACCCTGGACGCCCCCATAAAAGTATTCTAAAAAAATCAATAAAAATAGAATAAAATATTATTTCGGCCCTGATGGAGGTGTCCAGGGTCCTGGACGCCTCCACCCTCCGGAGCCCTATAAATAGAGGCCCACCCCCTCAGTTCTAGGGGAGCGAAGCAGTGATCCGATAGGCTGCCGGAGCCCAGAGGCTACGGAGTCATTTTTCTAACCCGTGGGTTCTTTTGTAGGTGGAGGTTCTGCCGGCTTCTCGGGTGCTCACGCTCGCGAGAGGAAGGTCGTCTTCATCCACCGCGCTTCCACGTCGTCCCCACGCTGCCGGAGCTCCGCCGGATTTCACCCTCGGCTCATCCAATAAGCCTTTTCTTCCCCTTTTTCTCCATAGTCCTTTACATTCATCATATTGCATCATCTATCCCCCTTCACAAGGGGGCCTCTTCTCTTATACTTCTTACATCCATCATCTCATTTTCCTCCTACTCGAGTCCGAGAGGGGTTTAAAAGATAACACCAACCAGGTGTGTGTCTTGCCATCATTTCGTTATTTTTATCGCAAGGATTCGAATACTACACCTCCATCTTTCTAATCCACTTGTCATTTATTTGTCGTTGTCTTGCAAGGGTACCCGAGGAAAGCCCTCTCCGTCGGCCGGCCGGAAGGAGAGGAAGAAGCAACCCGCCATCTCCCGCTTTTGAGGTAGGCGCGATCACCTTCTTATTTTGGGGTCTTTTGGCCCCTGGCGATCACATCTTATCATCGAGGCCGCGGCGAGTCACTTCCCCAATGGCCGTTTAAATTTCTGTTTCCTATATTCTCTTTATATTTTGTTATATATTCTGCTTATATCATCGAGGCCGCGGCGAGTCACTTCCCCAATGGCCGTTTAATTTTCTATTCCTACAATCTCTTTATGCTTTGTTATATTCTGCTTATATCATCGAGGCCGCGGCGAGTCACATCCCCAATGGCCGTTTAAATTTCCGTTCTTATATTTTCTTTATATTCTGTTATATTCTGCTCATATCATCGAGGCCGCGGCGAGTCACTTCCCCAATGGCCGTTTAAATTTCTGTTCTCATATTTTCTCTATATTCTGTTATATTCTGTTCATATTCTCGAGGCCGCGGCGAGTAACTTCCCCAATGGCCGTTTCAATTCTTGTTATTTAATTTTTGCATCATTCCCGTCCCCCCGAGGTCGCGGCGAGTCACTTCCCGCTATGGCCGTTTAATCCCCATATTTTGCTATATCATACTTGTCCCGCTCGCCCCGCCGGAGCAATCTCCCGTGGTGGCCCCTTCTCTCTTTCCTCTCATTTCTGTGTTGCAGCAAACAAAACAAACAAAAAAAGAAGGAGCCCGCGCGCTCTCCGCTTCTTCCTCTTCCCCGCTCTTCTCCGAACCGCGTGACGTCGCTCACATTTCTGAGAATTTGTGGCTGTGCGCGCGGATCAGAGTGCGCAGCGGAAGCGTGGTGGGCTTGTAACCCACTGGTTCAGGATCGTGGCTTTGGTTGCTACGGGTGGATTCCTGAGTTTGCGTTGAGCATCGGGGGATTAATTCCTTGGTGTGAAACGTGTTGTTGCCGTGCCGTTGCCCGAGATATCGTGATTCTTGGCACTGGCAGGCAGTGGGTTCCTGTCGGTTCTGCGGTCTTGTCGGATTGTGACGGTGAGATGTATGATCGATCGGTACCCAGAGTGCTTTGGTCTGTGTGGGAGTCGACGGATGGCTTGTCGAGGTTTGGAATGTTTCCTTCGGACCCGGTGGAGGACCAGGAAAGAAGGAAGAAGCTGAGCGAGCGGTTGGTGATCGTCGGCGTGTGGTCTTTTCACAGACAAGATGCTGGTTGTTGGGGCTCGAGCGTGGCGAGAGCCGTGTGCCAGTGAGACCTTTGGTGGTCGTTTCTGTGATGTGCCTTTCCGGATGTGATCTGGGCTTTGTCGAAGTTTGTCTTCTGACAAGAGTTGGCACAGTGTTATGTCCGGCTTTCGGCTTGCTTTGTGTGGGGTGTTTCTTGGTGTTGAGCCGATGTGCTGGTTGCGGTCTGTTGAGATGGCTGCGTGAGCTGGTGGAGGCTCTATCTTGGTTGCTCCCTTGAGGAGGGTGTGCGACCTGTCAGCTAATGTGTGTTTTGTCTGCCGACCATTGGATGGATCGGTAGCTGTTGCTCGTGTCGAGGGTTGTGTTTCCTCGGTGGGCGAGTTGGTGGCAGCGGTGCCATGTTGGTTTTCGTGTTGTCTGAGGTGACGCTGGACTGTGCCCTTTGGTGTATGCCTGCTCTGTTGGCCGCTGTGCTTGGCGCGAGGAGCGAGGTGTTGTTCGTGTTTAAAGTCTGGTTGTGTCCCTCAGGATCGGTGTTTTCGTGAGAATCAAGATTTTCTATGCTGGGGCACTGACAGCGTTGTCAGTTGGTTCAGTGTTCTTCCCCTAGGACTTTGTGCTAGGTCCTGAATTTCGAGGACAAAATTCCTTTAAGGGGGGAGGACTGTAATGTCCCGGATTTTTCAGATCCTTGTTTGTGGGTCCCGGATCTGGGTTTTCGGTATATCTGGCTCCGTTGTGTCCGAAATCTTGTTTCGGGCATCTTTCGTGTTCGGATCGGTGCGATCCGGAGCTGTTTCGGAGGCCCGGAGGCGTTCCGCGGCTTTTCCGCGCGTATTTTCCGATTCCCGGCGTGGGTTTCGGCTTTTCCTTCGGAAGCTCGTTGCGGGTGAACCGGGCCGTTCACCAGGGCGCGAGTGGTACCGTTGCGATCGGTGCGTTCCGAGGATCGCGAGGGTGTGATTTTCTATTTTTCGGGATTTTTCTGATTTTCCGGGTTTTTCCTTCATAACCCTCCCACTCTCTCTCTTCCTCTCATTTCTCTCTCTCACCCTCTCTCTCTTCTCCCACTCTCCCCTCTCACTCTCTCCTCTCCGGCGGCCGACGGACCGAGGCGGGGGCGAGGCGGGGCGATGCGGGCCAGGAGGACGGCGAGGATGGGTCGAGGATCGAGGCTCGAGGGCGTGGTGAAGCTCGGCCGCGGGCTCGTGAAGCGGCGAGGCTTCAACGGCGTTTTCTTCGTGGATCGGCGTCCACGGCGCGTCGTTTCTTCGGTGGAGGTAGGGTGATGGACCCTCAACTCGTGCTTTACCTTTCCCGTGAGTTTGGTAGGCCGTGGTGAGCCGAGCGGGTCGTTTGGGGCGTTTTGGGGAAAAGCATGTTTCGGGGAGCGATCGCCCGATCTAGCGATTCGTTGCGTTTTAGGCCGTTCCGAGGCCGTAGATGCATGCTAGGGGCTTCTGGGGAGCTTCCCCTTTGTTTTCCCCCTCTCCTGTGGAGGTATGGGGGCGTGGATTGAGTTTCCCGCCGTTTCTACCGTTTTCGGGGGCGGACTGAGAACGCGCTAGCTCCCAGTAGCGCGTTCTTGAAGGTCGCGCTGCCCCGACCAAGCGCGTTCATCGGAGAAGATGAACAGTTGGCGGTTCCTGTCGCGCTCTGGGGTCCTAGCGCGTTTTTCCTTGTCGCGCTAGGGGTTCCCAGCGCGACCCGCCTTGTCGCGCTAGGGAGCCATAGCGCGACAGTCCCTGTCGCGCTATGGGACCATAGCGCGATGGTCCCTGTCGCGCTAGGGGACCATAGCGCGTTCCTCCCTGTCGCGCTAGGGAAACCTAGCGCGACCTGGCCTGTTGTGGGGTGTTTCCCTTTGGGCCGTGTGTGCCTTGGACACCCAGTGGAGTTCCGTGACCATGTTTTGGGGTGTCCAGAGGTTTGGGTTACCTCGTTTTGCGTGTCGGTGAGCTTAAGGGTCCGGGTGACCTTTTAGCGTTCCGGTTGTGTTGTGTTGGACTCCGGTCGACCCGGTTGTGACCCAGTGGTCGACATGCGGTCTTGTGAGTGCCAGACACCCGTGGGTTTCTGTGTCCGTGCTTTGAGGGTGTCTGGAGGACCGTGTCACCTCGTTTAGCGTGCCCGTGGGGTTGAGAGTCCGGGTGACTTCTCGTGTGTTAGGCTTTCGTGTTACGCTCGATCGAGTCACCGTGTATCGGTGTGTGTGTGGGCGTGCGGTGGGGTCTCCCCCGCATGTCGTGGCTTTCTTAGGAAGGCGATTCCCGTGTGGGCCATGTGTTTGGCCTTGGACTGAGAGTCCAGTGATCCGGCTTGGGGCTGGAGGTTTCCCGCTTGCTTCAAGATGGGAAATCGTCGTGGCGGCTTGTGTGCTGCCTTGGGAATCGTGCTTCTGTGTTTTCCGTGTGGCCCGTGAGGGTGGCCTTTGTCCCTTGGGTTCCCTTTCCGAGGGAGTGGTCTTGGCGACTCGTGAGTTGTCTCGGTACTCGTGTTACCGTGGTTTAGACCTAGAGATTGGACTAGATTGACGGCCTTGTGCTGTTGTGTGCAATGGTCTTGACCCCGAGTCTTCTGACTCAAGGACCGTTGGCTGTAGTGTGTCTAGAGGACTGTCCAGAGTCTAGTGGCTTGGCGCCACTCGAGTTTTCTCGACTCTCGCGCGGGGTGCGTGCGTGGCCGTGGACTGTGAGTCCCGTTTCCTCTCCGACTGTGGTCACCGTGTGACGGGGCCGGTACGTGGGGTGATCCCCGTACGTCGTCGGATGCGGACGTTGTTTTCCGTTGACTTGAGAGTCTACTCCTTTAGTGACCCTCCACTAGTCGTAGCCTACCAGTACAACGTGTGCTGGTCGCACCAGGGAGTGGTGTACGGGCTTACCCTGAGGACGGTTTAGACTGGTCACCGTCGGGCCCCTCGTCACATCAGAGTCCGATGCCGGGGGAATACCAGTCAGAGGGCCAGACCTAGGACGTGCGGTCTGTGTGTGTGCACACGTGGTTGGGGGCGGTTGGACGCACGTCGACGGGCGTGACCCCAACTAGTCACTTGTTGTGAGTTACTTTTACGGTGTTCGCGCCTTTGGTAGGAGCTACCACGTCAGGCGGTTCACCTGCGGTGCGGTGTAAGACGTCAGGGGACGCTACCGGCTGTGCTTCTAGTGGGTGGTACTCCTGTCGAGTACGGAGTGACAGACTTTCAGACTTTCAGTTTTAGTGGCTTGACCTTCGGGTTTTGCGGTGTTAACCGTTGAGTTTCGGTTGTCTCGCCGTGGCACGTGTGTTGGTTCTCGCGCCGCGAGACTCGTGCTTGTAGCTTTACCGAGGTTGCGTCTTGTTGTGCTGTACCCGCGATCGGATGGTCGGGGTTGCACCTTGGACAGCGTGTCCAGGTTGGCTGTGTCCGGGGGACAAGCCTTTACGGCGTGGTTGCCGTGTGTTTTTACTTCGGTAGGGTGGTGCTAGCGTGGTTCGGTAACCTCGACTGCGTGATCGAGGTGTGCCTTCCGGTACAGTAGGAGTAGCTGTAGTGCCGAGTTTGTGACCGGCCACCGGTTTGCTGTTCCTGCTGTAGTTGTAGCTCTCCTTTCCGCTACCGCCGTTGTTTTCGGTTGGGGTTCCGCGGGATCCCTGCTGAGTCTCTGTTTTGGAGACTCATTCCCTGCTTTTCAGGTGTAGCGGTTCTTCCTCGTGGTTCGAGGGCGCGGAGCGGAGGTTCTCAGTTGCCAGCTTGCCGGGCCGAGTGTTCACTTGGCGTGTGGTACGTTTTACTGCTTTAGACTGTACTTTCTGTTGGACTGGACTCTGTTGTAGCTGTGGTTGGTTATTTATTTCTGTTAATTGTCCTGCTTTATTTCCTATTTCTTTGTGCCTCCACACTCCTTTTAGCCCTTCCGAGCCCTCCTGGCTCGTGGGCGGCGGTGCGAGTCTCGGGTTATCGGGCCTTCCGGGTAATCGGATTCTCGGGTCGTCACAGCATTGATACAGCTCACGTTGTCGAAGATCACCTTGCAGGGTAGGGTTTTCACCATGATATAGGTTTGGAAGATGGAGGTTCGACGCCAGTCATCCTCCTGAGGGTGGGCCCGGATGCAGCGGACTACACCTAATCTTTCATGGCTAGAGCTCTCAGCAATATCTCCCACTTGCATGTACTCGATATGCATGCCATCATATCATGCATCTAACTCCTCAAACTGGGTGATGAGGTCGGGATCGGCCTCATATCTCTCAAAGGTTTCTCCTTCCTGAGGTGGAAGCTCCATAGGCTGGGGGTCGGTGATGACCAAGGCTCGGGTGGGGCAATTGGTAGCAATATGCCCTAAGTTATGACACCTGAAGCAGCGGACTCCCGAGATAGGGGTTAGTTGGGAGGTGCTAGGGACGACTCCCTTTCCTTTGTCATCTCTCCTCTCAACTGGTGGAGTATACTCCAGCCTAGGCACAGCTGCGGGTGCAGGTAAGGGGTTCCGTGGGAAAGGAGCCGTAGGGGCAACGGCCCTAAGTGGGGTAGCAGTAGGAACATAGGAGGTGGAGGGGCTAGCTCTCTCGGTGTAGCGGACTATAGGGTTTCGGGTTTTAGGTTAGCGATAGATGGGAACCTGAGGTGGGGCCACTCTTTGAAACCTCTCAACATCTCGTGCAACCTGGTAGGCGTGCTCGAGTGTATTAACCTCCCGTAAGAACAATTCTCGCTGAATACTCTCGTGTAGTCCAGCCCTAAACCGAGAGAGAGTGACGGAGGCATCCTCCATGACCCGACTCCGAAGGAAGAAGTCATCAAATTTGGTGATGTACTCGTCCACAGACTTTCCATCTTGGGTGAGTTTCTGCCATTGGTCTAAAAGACGCTGATGGTAGGAAGGTGGCAGATACTTCTCCCTCAATTTCTCCTTCATTTCCTCCCACGTGCTAATAGGCTCCTCCCATCTCCTGGCTAGGAGATTTTCAACATTACACCAGTAAGTTTTGGCTTGACCCAGGAGTTTCATTTTGGCAAACCTCACCCTGGTTGCAGGGGTCATGCGGCGATGCCAATCAAAATATTGGTCCATCCCGGTCTCCCACTCAAGGTATGTAGCGGGGTTGAGGGCCCCATCAAAACTAGGAGCGTCAATCTTGACGTTCCGTAGGATGATATTTTCATCGTCGTGGTCTCTCTCTCGAGGCACACGGGGCTCTTGCTCTCTACCTTGGGGAGCCTGATTCGGGCGGTCTTGCTCTCTTTCCTCCCTAGGATGGGCTACGGGATTTCCGTGGCCATTCACTCTTCCTTCCTCTCTTTTTAATCGATCCTCTAAGGCTTGGATCCTCTTATCGAGTTCCGTCCGTAGTTGGCCTATGGATTCTTCAAAGTGGGCCACAAGATTATGCTCGAACTGGACTAGCATAGCAGTCACGCTCTCTTGATCCATGGGTCGTGTTGAGGGGCGCTCTAGACGGCCAGATGAATTCCTAGACCAACGTGGCATGCACGACCTTGGACGTAAATGATGCAATCCTAGGACCGATAATTAGCAAGCTATGACCCAAAATTTTGTTGGCTAATTGGCAAAGGGCCAATTTGAAGGGACCGGCCAAGGGGGGGAGTTACTCGCCCGTAGGCAAAGTAGTTGTGGAACTATCTCCTGACAATTAGGGTGCCCTAATGTGACAGCCTAGCCCCTAAAGGATAGGTGCAAGCAAGCACTTTCTCACCGTCCACATCGATGCACTCAGAAGACTGGCTGCATAGATCGGGCTCTCTCTTACTTCGTCGCGCGGCAATTGAAAAGATACTAAATGAACAAGTTTGGAGCACGCACCTAGCTGACTGAAAAGTCTAGCTCCGACCGGAGACGAAGGCGAGCGGGGACGTGCGGGCCCGCACGGCGTCGACGAAGCTTGAGTGATTACAAAGCATTCACTCCACGCAGAGAGGGTTGAATTATTACAAAACCACGTGACTTAAAATTTCTCACGCAGGGGAACAAATCACTCTAGAATTTCTCCGCGCAGGGAGACTTAGGGGCACTCACGTTCCGTGATTTACGGATCTTCTGTCGGCATCCGGACGGCTCAGACACAGTCGAGCCGCAGTAGCGGACTTGGGTGCCACAAGAAAGTAATAAGTTAATATATATATATGTATATAAGATTATATCTATCTCGAATATATATATATATATAATTTAATTATCAAACTCTCTTCTTCTCTCTTTTTTTTAAAATCAAATAACATATAAAGATATGTATATATCTAACACTTTTTTTTTTCAAATTTTAACTACTTTTTTTTGACTTTTTTTTCTCATGTTTTTTTTTAAATCCCTTTTCTAATTTGTCAAACTTCACCTACCCTATCTTCGACCTTTCAAACTTCTTTTTTTTTTTTCAACGACTCTGCTTTCCTTTTCAACTTTACCAACTTTTTTTTTCACTCTTTTCACATCACCCTTTTTTTTTTAAACCGGATATGCGGTTGGTGGTCAAAGGGGGCGGCTGGCTCGAACGGCCGTGGCAGCACCGTCGGAAGTGGGCGCGCCTGTGGGTGGCGCGGGCGGCAGGGTCGCGCTCAGTAGGGGGCGACCGTGACCGGGGGTGGCCGCGGGCCGCTGTGGGCGCACTGGTGGGTTCGCTGGTGACGGAGACGATGGCCTGCGGTGGTGTGGACTGGCTGCTGCGACGCAGGAGGGAGGGCAGCGGCCGCAGACGACTGCGGGCTCGGGTGCTGCGGTACACAGGCGGGCCGGTGGCGGGTGGCGAAGGCGGCGGACGCAGGGGCGCCCGGGCGCAGGGGGCCCGGACGAGCTAGGGCCGGGTGCTGGCGGCCGCAACCGGGCGGCGGGCGCGCTGGCGGCCGAGACGGCCACCGGGCGGGTGCGGTAGAGCACCGGTGGGCGCGGGGGCGCGCAGGGGCGCGCAGGCGCGGGGCCGGGCGCGCAGGGGCGCACGGGCGCGCAGGGGCGCGGGGTGCGGCCGGGCGCTGCCGGGCGTGGTGGTGCGGGGCGGTGGAGCCCCTACCGTTGCGGCCGTGGGGTTTTGAAGGGGGGGGCACGGGCGACGAGGCCTGCCCCCCTGCGAATGCGATTTTCACTTTTTTTTTTCGTTTTCTGTTTCTCACCCGTAACAGAAAGAGAAAGAGAGAGAGATTGTAATGCCCCGGATTTTTCGAATATTTTTTGGATCCTTTTAGTGGGTCTCGGAGTGTGTTTTATGCTTTACACGTGTTTTTCCCTGATGTGCCTTCGGAACTCTTTGCAGGGCAAACCGTGGCGTTCTTCGACTCCGGGACTGTACCACTGCGTTGTGCTCCTTCCGAGGATTGCAGAGGTAATTTTTCGTAATTTTCTGAATTTATCGAATTTTTGGGTTTTCCTATAAATTCTAACCCTTTCCTCTCTCCCCTCTCATTTCTCTCTTCCCTCTCTCTCTTCTCTCACGCCCTCTTTCTCCCCTCTCTTCTCCGGCGGCCGACGGAGCGAGGCGGGGGCGAGGCAGAGGCGGCGCGGGCGAGGACGCGGGCGAGGATGAGCGAGGATCGAGGCGGAGGTGGCGCGTGGGAGCTCGTGGCGCGGTCGCGAACCGGCGAGGGTTTCGCGGCGTTTCTTCGTGGATCGGCGTCCACGGCGCGTCGTTTCTTCGGTGGAGGTAGGGTGATGGTTCCCCAGCTCGTGCACTTCCTTTCCCGCGAGTTTCGTAGGCCGTGGTGAGCCGAGCGGGTGGAATCGGGGTTTTTGGGCAAAATCCATGTTTTAGGGCTTGTGAGCCGATCTCTCGATCCGGTGCGTTTTAGGCCGATCCGAGGCCGTAGATGCATGCTAGGGGCTTTTGGGGGTCCTCCCCCTTGTTTTCCCCCTCTCCGGTGGAGGTATGGGGGCGTGGTTGGCGTTTTTGGGGTTTTCCCGCCGTAGCGTGCTCGGAGGCAAGCGGCGGTCTTTCCAGTGACCGCCACTTGCATGTAGCGGCCGAGGGTCGGACCGCCACTCTCCTGAGTGTTTTTAGCAGGTCTGAGGGCTGTGACGGCCCTACGACTGACCGCCATTTGCAAGTGATGCCCCTGCGTCGGGCCGTCGTTTGCTGTTTTGACTGATGGCTTTGTGACCGTTGGTGGGGGTCAGGGATGTGACGGCCTGGGCTAGGCGCGTTACTTTCGTGTAACGGCCTGGGGCAGGTGCGTTACTTCCTGTCCTCACCCCTGCGTAAGGGTCATGTAACGGCCTGGACCAGGAGCATTACTTTCAAGTAACGGCCTGGGGTAGGCGCGTTACTTCCCTTCTGGCTTTGGAGTGTGCAAGGGCCATGTAACGCACCAGGCTAGGCGCGTTACATGCGTGTAACGGCCTGGGGTAGGCGCGTTACTTCCCTTACACCTCTGGCCGTGTGACGGCCTGCCTTAGACCGCCGTTTTGAAGTGACGGCCCTAGTGTGGACCGCCACTTGGCTGTGACGGCCTGAGGGTGGACCGTCATATGCCTGGTCGCCCGTGAGGGTGGCAACCTCATTTTCTTGTCCGAGTGTGTTGTGTTGGGCTCCGGTCGACCCGGTTGTGACCCAGTGGTCGACTTGCGGTCTCGTGAGTGCCAGACACCCGTGGGTTTCTGTGTCCGTGTTTTGAGGGTGTCTGGAGGACCGTGTTACCTCGTTTGGCGTGCCCGTAGGGTTGAGAGTCCGGATGACTTCTCGCGTGTTGGGCTTTCGTGTTACGCTTGATCGAGTCACCGTGTATCGGTGTGTGTGTGTGCGGTGGGGTCTCCCCCGCATGTCGTGGCTTTCTTTGGAAGGCGATTCCCGTGTGGGCCATGTGTTTGGCCTTGGACTGAGAGTCCAGTTATCCGGCCTGGGGCTGGAGGTTTCCCGCTTGTTCCAAGATGGGAAATCGTCGTGGCGGCTTGTGTACTGCCTTGGGAATCGTGCTTCGGTGTTTTCCGTGTGGCCCGTGTGGGTGGCCTTTGTCCTTTGCGTTCCCTTCCCGAGGGAGTGGTCTTGGCGACTCGTGAGTTGTTTCGGTACCCGTGTTACCGTGGTTTTAGACCTAGAGATTGGACTAGATTGACGGCCTTGTGCTGTTGCGTACAACGGTCTTGACCCCGAGTCTTCTGACTCAAGGACCGTTGGTTGTGGTGTGTCTAGAGGACTGTCCAGAATCCAGTGGCTTAGCGCCACTTGAGTTTCTCGACTCTCGCGCAGGGTGCGTGCGTGGCCGTGGACTGTGAGTCCCGTTTCCTCTCCGACTGTGGTCACCGTGCGACGGGGCCGGTACGTGGGGTGGTCCCCGTACGTCGTCGGATGCGGACGTTGTTTTCCGTTGATTCGAGAGTCTACTCCTTTGCGACCCTCCACTAGTCGTAGCCTGCTTACACGCGCGTGCTCCCACCTGGGAGTAGGTGGAGAGGCTTACCCTGAGGACGGTTTTAGACTGGTCACCGTCGGGCCCCTCGTCAGAGCCAGAGTCCGGCCGCGGGGGAAAACCAGTCAGAGGGCCAGACCTAGGACGAGTGGTCTGTGTGTGCACACGTGGTTGGGGACAGTGGACGCACGTCGACGGGCGTGACCCCAGCTAGTCACTTGTTGTGAGTTACTTTTACGGTGTTCGCGCCTTTGGTAGGACCTACCACGTCAGGCGGTTCACCTGCGGTGCGGTGTAAGACGTCAGGGGACGCTACCGGCTGTGCTTCTAGTGGGTGGTACTCCTGTCGAGTACGGAGTGACAGACTTTCAGACTTTCAGTTTTAGTGGCTTGACTTTCGGGTTTTGCTGTGTCGACCGTTGAGTTTCGGTTGTCTCGCCGTGGCGCGTGTGTCGGTTCTCGCGCCGCGAGACTAGTGCTAGTGGCTTTACCGAGGTTGCGTCTTGTTGTGCGGTACCCGCGATCGGATGGTCGGGGTTGCACCTTGGACAGCGTGTCCAGGTCGGCTGTGTCCGGGGGACAAGCCTTTACGGTGTGATTGCCGTGTGTTTTTACTTCGTTAGGGTGGTACTAGCGTGGTTCGGTAGCCTCGACTGCGTGATCGAGGTGTGCCTTCGGGTACAGTAGGAGTAGCTGTAGTGCCGAGTTTTTTGACCGGCCACCGGGTTGCTGTTCCTGCTGTAGTTGTAGCTCCTTCCCGCTACCGCCGTTGTTTCCTGTTGGGGTTCCGCGGGATCCCTGCTGAGTCTCTGTTTTGGAGACTCATTCCCTACTTTTCAGGTGTAGCGGTTCTTCCTCGTGGTTCGAGGGTGCGGAGCGGAGGTTCTCAGTTGCCAGCTTGCCTTGCCGAGTGTTCACTTGGCATGTGGTACGTTTTACTGCTTTAGACTGTACTTTCTTTTGGACTGGACTCTGTTGTAGCTGTAGTTGTTTATTTATTTCTGTTAATTGTTGATTTGTCCTGCTTTATTTCCTATTTCTTTGTGCCTCCACACTCCTTTTAGCCCTTCCGAGCCCTCCCGGCTCGTGGGCGGCGGTTCGAGTCTCGGATTATCGGGCCTTCCCGGTAATCGGATTCTCGGGTCGTTACAGCTGGTATCAGAGCGATGGTTGTGGGCGTACATAGGAATTCGAAATATTGCAGTGATCAGAGTCCGTAAGGTCCAGTACAGTCGGCAGCTGGCTTAGAGTTTGTGCTTGTTTTTCCGCCTTGTTTCTCGCTTGAGAGCTTGAGTGCGCTGTGCGGCGCTGTGAAGGTGGTTGCTGTTCGCGACTTTCGTGCCAGCATGGGGTCTAAGGATCGAGGTTGAGAGCTTCTCCCTCATCGGTGGTGGCCCTGATTGTGCTGCGTTGGGCAGAGGTTGCTGGCAGGTGCGAGCTCGCGGTGCTGCGTTCGAGGAATCTGCGGCTTGGTCAGGTGGCTGGAGAGGATTGTTCGTGGTTAAGTGGCCGTGAGCGTGCTCTGAGGGAGCTGCTGTCCGGTTTTGGCCACTCCGCCTTGAGGTTTGCCCAGCTCCTGAGGTGTTCTGATCGAGAAGTGTGCTCGGGTGAGCGGAGGATCTTCTCGGTGAGCTGCTGTTTCGTTGAGCCTGATGTTCTTGTCGTGCTCTGTGGCGTCAGAATGACGTGTCGGTCCCGGTTGTTTTGCGGTTTTCGAGGCAGGATTGGGCTGTGGTGTCCCAGTAAGTCTTGCTCCTGCGCTCGTGTGTGCGAGTGGGTTGTGTTCGCCCTGGAGTTGGCTTGAGATGTAAAGGCTCCGCGGTGAGTTCGGGACTCGAGGATGAGCGTCGACAGTTGTCGTTATGGCTCGTGTTGCGGCTCTTGGCATGCCGTGTTGCAGTTCGAGGAAATGCAGCGGTGGTGCATCGAGAGATGCCATGTTTGTGGTCCGACGTGACACTCGTCGAGTGTGTCGGAGGCGCTGACCTGATGGAAGCGATGGTTTTCTCGGTGCTGGATGGTGTTGTTTCCATCGTGCGCGAGGTGAGGTCAGGTCGAGCGTGGAGTTCTCCCGTTGGTCGGGAGTGCGTTTGGGTTCTCCTTTGGTTGGAGAGGTTGTGTGGGCTGAGGTTCGTCGTCTTGCATTGTGTGTTCGGATTGGATGGCCTTCGTGTGCCGTGAAGTCCGTGCGAGACGTGCTCCTTGTTTTGGCAAGGTGGTTGTCTGTGAGAAGTTGTGCCCTTTCCCTTGTCGTGTAAGGGTGTTGGCGCTTTTCCGGAACGACGAGTGCCGGCGGGGCGGTGTTTCCGAGAATTTGTGGCTGTGCGCGCGGATCAGAGTGCGCAGCGGAAGCGTGGTGGGCCCATAACCCACTGGTTCAGGATCGTGGCTTTGGTTGCTACGGGTGGATTCCTGAGTTTGCGTTGAGCATCGGAGGATTAATTCCTTGGTGTGAAACGTGTTGTTGCCGTGCCGTTGCCCGAGATATCATGATTCTTGGCACTGGCAGGCTGTGGATTCCTGTCGGTTCTACGGTCTTGTCGGAATGTGATGGTGAGATGTATAATCGATCGGTACCCAGAGTGCTTGGGTCGAGTTGGCGCGATGTTTGAGCTCGGATGCGGTGTCCGAGAGGTGTGCGGCTCGTGTTGCGGCATTGGTCTGTGTGAGAGTCGACGGAGGGCTTGCTGAGGTTTGGAATGTTTCCTTCGGACCCGGTGGAGGACCAGGAAAGGAGGAAGAACCTGAGCGAGCGGTTGGTGACCGTCGGCGTGTGGTCTTTTCAGAAGATGCTGGTTGTTGGGGCTCGAGCGTGGCGAGAGCCGTGTGCCAGTGAGACCTTTGATGGTCGTTTCTGTGTTGTGCCTTTCCGGATGTGATCTGGGAATTGTCGAAGTTTGTCTTCTGACAGGAGTTGGCACAGTGTTATGTCCGGCTTTCGGCTTGCTTTGTGTGGGGTTTTCTTGGTGTCGAGCCGATGTGCTGGTTGCGATCTGCTGAGATAGCTGTTTGAGCTGGCAGAGGCTCTGTCTTGGTTGCTCCCTTGAGAAGGGTGTGCGACCTGTCAGCTGATGTGTGTTTTGTCTGCCGACCATTGGGTGGATCGGTAGCTGTTGCTCGTGTCGAGGGTTGTGGTTCCTCGGTGAGCGAGTTTGTGGCTGCGGTGCCATGTTGGTTTTCGTGTTGTCTGAGGTGACGCTGGACTGTGCCCTTTGGTGTATGCCTGCTCTGTTGGCCGCTGTGCTTGGCGCGAGGAGCGGGGTGTCGTTTGGGATTGTAAGTCTGGCTGTGTCCCTCAGGATCGGTGTTTTCGTGAGAATCGAGGTTTTCTGTGCTGGGGCACTGACAGCGTTGTCAGTTGGTTCAGTGTTCTTCCCCTGTAACTTCGTGCTAGGTCCTGAATTTCGAGGACGAAATTCCTTTAAGGGGGGAGGGCTGTAATGCCCCGGATTTTTCGAATATTTTTCGGATCCTTTTAGTGGGTCTCGGAGTGTGTTTTGTGCTTTACACGTGTTTTTCCCTGATGTGCCTTCGGAACTCTTTGCATGGCAAACCGTGGCGTTCTTCGACTCCGGGACTGTACCACTGCGTTGTGCTCCTTCCGAGGATTGCAGAGGTAATTTTTCGTAATTTTCTAAATTTATCGAATTTTTGGGTTTTCCTATAAATTCTAACCCTTTCCTCTCTCCCCTCTCATTTCTCTCTTCCCTCTCTCTCTTCTCTCACGCCCTCTTTCTCCCCTCTCTTCTCCGGCGGCCGACGGAGCGAGGCGGGGGCGAGGCAGAGGCGGCGCGGGCGAGGATGAGCGAGGATCGAGGCGGAGGTGGCGCGTGGGAGCTCGTGGCGCGGTCGCGAACCGGCGAGGGTTTCGCGGCGTTTCTTCGTGGATCGGCGTCCACGGCACGTCGTTTCTTCGGTGGAGGTAGGGTGATGGTTCCCCAGCTCGTGCACTTCCTTTCCCGCGAGTTTCGTAGGCCGTGGTGAGCCGAGCGGGTGGAATCGGGGTTTTTGGGCAAAATCCATGTTTTAGGGCTTGTGAGCCGATCTCTCGATCCGGTGTGTTTTAGGCCGATCCGAGGCCGTAGATGCATGCTAGGGGCTTCTGGGGGTCCTCCCCCTTATTTTCCCCCTCTCCGGTGGAGGTATGGGGGCGTGGTTGGCGTTTTTGGGGTTTTCCCGCCGTAGCGTGCTCGGAGGCAAGCGGCGGTCTTTCCAGTGACCGCCACTTGCATGTAGCGGCCGAGGGTCGGACCGCCACTCTCCTGAGTGTTTTTAGCAGGTCTGAGGGCTGTGACGGCCCTACGACTGACCGCCATTTGCAAGTGACGCCCCTGCGTCGGGCCGTCGTTTGCTGTTTTGACTGATGGCTTTGTGACCGTTGGTGGGGGTCAGGGATGTGACGGCCTGGGCTAGGCGCGTTACTTTCGTGTAACGGCCTGGGACAGGTGCGTTACTTCCTGTCCTCACCCCTGCGTAAGGGTCATGTAACGGCCTGGACCAGGAGCGTTACTTTCAAGTAACGGCCTGGGGTAGGCGCGTTACTTCCCTTCTGGCTTTGGAGTGTGCAAGGGCCATGTAACGCACCAGGCTAGGCGCGTTACATGCGTGTAACGGCCTGGGGTAGGCGCGTTACTTCCCTTACACCTCTGGCCGTGTGACGGCCTGCCTTAGACCGCCGTTTTGAAGTGACGGCCCTAGTGTGGACCGCCACTTGGCTGTGACGGCCTGAGGGTGGACCGTCATATGCCTGGTCGCCCGTGAGGGTGGCAACCTCGTTTTCTTGTCCGAGTGTGTTGTGTTGGGCTCCGGTCGACCCGGTTGTGACCCAGTGGTCGACTTGCGGTCTTGTGAGTGCCAGACACCCGTGGGTTTCTGTGTCCGTGTTTTGAGGGTGTCTGGAGGACCGTGTTACCTCGTTTGGCGTGCCCGTAGGGTTGAGAGTCCGGATGACTTCTCGCGTGTTGGGCTTTCGTGTTACGCTTGATCGAGTCACCGTGTATCGGTGTGTGTGTGTGCGGTGGGGTCTCCCCCGCATGTCGTGGCTTTCTTTGGAAGGCGATTCCCGTGTGGGCCATGTGTTTGGCCTTGGACTGAGAGTCCAGTTATCCGGCCTGGGGCTGGAGGTTTCCCGCTTGTTCCAAGATGGGAAATCGTCGTGGCGGCTTGTGTGCTGCCTTGGGAATCGTGCTTCGGTGTTTTCCGTGTGGCCCGTGTGGGTGGCCTTTGTCCTTTGTGTTCCCTTCCCGAGGGAGTGGTCTTGGCGACTCGTGAGTTGTTTCGGTACCCGTGTTACCGTGGTTTTAGACCTAGAGATTGGACTAGATTGACGGCCTTGTGCTGTTGCGTACAACGGTCTTGACCCCGAGTCTTCTGACTCAAGGACCGTTGGTTGTGGTGTGTTGATCACGCGAAAGTTTATCGTTTAAAACACGCGCGCTAACAATCTTAAAACCGAACTCGCACAAAATGATCAAAAGAGAACGTAGTACTATGGCAAGCACGGGTCGAATCCACAGGGAAGAAGATATTTTTAGAGTTAAAAACCTTAGAGTCCTTTGAAAAACACTTGTGATTTGGATTTGCTTAAAGAAAATAGTGAAATGATGAACAAACTAAACACTTAATTGAAAACACCATGACTATGCGCTTATGCTATAGAAAATACTTGCATGAAGTGGAAAGAAGATATAGAAGAAAGAGATAGAGAGAGAAGAAGAGCAAGAACTAGATAAAGAGAACAACTCCTTTCATTAACTTAAAAGAAAGAGTACATGAAATGTAAGACAAGTTTACAACAAAGAGGTGACAAGATTACAATAAAGTAAAATAACACAAAAATAATAACAACAAGAGGAGCCTGGAGTTTGGAGATGGTAGTAGCAATGGTGATGACACCGTCGTCTCCTCCTCGCCGAGTCTTGGAAAGGATCGCTCCGCCTTGAAAGAGATCGCCGTGTACACCGGGAGGAAGTCACCTTCGTTGTTGAAGCGGGCTTTGGAGGATGATTAAATGGGAGAAATCGGAGGCCTAAGGTTGGGAGAGAAAGAGGGAGAGTGAAAGATTGCTCAAAGAAAAGACTCCCTTCTTCTCCTTCTCATGGGCTATTTATAGGGAAACTTGGGTAGATGAAGGGTGGAGATTGTATCAAAAGGAGATGGATGGTTGAAATTTAAGTAGAATATGATGCATGGGGAAGAGAAAAAGTAGGTGGGCATCCCCTTTCTTGGACTTTGGTCACCCCTTTCTTGGACTTTGGTCACCACTTTCCAACTTTGAATGTCCTTTTCCAACTTTGAATGTCCTTTTCCTCCTTTCCAAACTTAAAGTTTAGATTCCTCTTTTTCAAACTTTCAATTCAAAATTTTGAACTTTCCTTTCCCTCCAACCAAAATAATTTGAATTCTTTATTTGACTTGGTCAAAATGGCGACGACCCTTTTGCCCTCGGCTTCTTTTGTAATTGCCTTCGGTGTCCTACACACACATAATTGCACTTTAGTCCATAAAAATTACCACAATATGCACATAAATCTCAAATGCTCATGATTATGCAATGGAGAATTAATGTTCATGGCCCTCAACTTTAATTTATTATTAAATAAGATAATTGAATTAATCAATTTACGTGAAAGCTCCAATTTAAATGCGGAGTTGAGGTTAACTATGAAATATGCATAATTACCTAATTATATGCACACAAAATGGTGTATATGCAATGAATTATCGTAAGAAATGGACACGTATCACACCCCCCAACTTACTCATTGCTAGTCCCTTAGCAATGCCAATAAATTGAATTTTAGGACTAACAAGAGTTTGCAAAATTCATGCTCTCATATCCAGTTATCCCTTCATAGAATCAACCAAAGATTAGGAATCCGGAATCATTAATGCACACTAGCCTTATGTAGGAACTTACTTGTTCATGATTAAGAATTCAAATTAAAGCTCAATAGCACTTGTGCATGTGTAACTACCAAATCCACAGCTTAGACAATTGCATCCCTCATTCGCCATTCTAAGTAAATGTCTTTCAACTTTGCACCTCTTAGATCAGAGCATTAAGTATATTAGCTTTTTGTCTGCCTTATTATTTTGTCCCTTTGGGATCTTTTATACCACACACGATGCTGCACTACCCTTCACTGCTCAACGTGAACCTCGACTCTTGCCTTAGGAGAAGCAGGCCCAATTTCACAGATCCAGGTTCCCTTTTCCGTTTTACGCGAACCTCAACACGTCTTAGGTGAAGTAGGCCCGGTTACTAAGATTAGGGGCATTTTTCATGGTGTTTTTTTTTTTTTTCATAGTGCTATTGCACTTATTTGATAGATAATTTGGCAGAAAGCTTTGTATAAAGATCTCTTTTCTTAAGAAATGCAGAATATCAGACAATATACTTAAAATAGCAGAGGGTTTGTCTTGCTTGTTTCATTAGTGTGTAATATTTTTTTTTTTTTAGTGCTCATGAACTTTAAAGGGATTCTTATATCAATTTTTCATGGCTAGATTGACTAAATTTTCTATCATCCTTCTCCCTAGCCTTTTCTATTCCAGAATTACTTTTAATTTAAGCATGAATCATGAAACTCAAAATGGGGTTTACACCTTTATGCAAGATAGAACTCCTATCAGGTTGTACTATATGTATCATGAAAATTTCTCTCCCCCCCAACTTGAATGACATTGTCCTCAATGGCATGGAGAATTGAAAGCAAAAGAACAATGTATCAATAAATACTCCTGAGTGGGAAAGAGACAACCGGATATGCGGGATGAAACCTCCATCAATGGCATAGGCGGTGATGACTTCCTCTCCTTGGCCTTAATCTGACTACCAAAACACACTTAAACAAAAATGTCAAAACAACAAAAACTGTGGGTTGCCTCCCAGAAGCGCTAAGTTTTCCGTCTTCAGCCAGACGCATGAGAGAAGGTTCAAGCTTCATAACCAACATGTTGACTTGAGAATGAGCCACCACGTTATCTCGTCTTCACTGAAAAACCAAGCATTATACCACAACATGATGAGATTGAGTATGATAGCGTAGGGGCTAGAGTGGTTGTAATCACAATTAGGTTGATCATGTAATGCATGGGTTAACAACCTTACTTTTAATGGGGTGGCCTGAGATAAATACCATGATGGATCAGTTAGGCCAAAAGGATCCCCCTGATTAATGATCACAAAATTTTCTTCCCACTGGTGGTCTTTGTAAGTGTTGAAAATATTAATGAAGAACTTATTATCAAGCAAAATTTTCTGTTCTCCCTCACTTTTAGAGATTTCATAAGCATCAGTGAGGAGAGAATGGATCAAAGGGAGAGGAGTTTCAAGTAAATGATCAGTATCAAGGAGGTTAAGAGAATCAATAGTGAAATAAGTATACTCCTCAACATCATGAAACTTGGAAGGTTCAATGGAATCACACAAATCGGCCAACATGAAAGTGTCCAACCCAAAGTGAGAGTTACCGATGTCAGGAATAGAAATCAAATCAATATCCTCTCCTTGATTTAGAGATGCCCAATTGAGATTATTAAAGGTACATGCCTCCTCCTTTACCCAAGAGAGATCATTAATAACCTTACTCAATTCATTCTCTACTCTCACATCCTCTTCATCCTTCCCTTGGAACAAGATCTCCTCAAATTCAAAAAGGGAAGCAATTGAGGTTTGATCATGGACTAGCACATTACTTTCTTCTTCTTCACCTCCCAACTTGAGATCGTCAACTTCTTTAGAACCCTTCTCATAATGACAATTAAGCTCATGCTCTTTGAACTCATCTTTTCGATCATCATCATGACTATAGCTAACTTCCTCAAAAATTTCCTTATAAGACTCCTCCATATTTTCCACATGATCTAAATCAAGAGTGATTTGAGTATTATGTTCATGGGAAACCATGGGTAGATCATGAAAGCTTTCAGTATTGTCAAATTGTGGAAGTTGGTAATGAGAATTGATTTTGGAGTAACTAGGCAATTGATCTAATTCCATGCCCTTGATGTTCTCAGCAAGTCGATCTAGTCGGGCTTGCATAGATTGATTTTGAGCCATGATGAATTGACAAAATTGATCAAAGCTCTCCTCATTTTTAGGAGTTGGGCATGAAATAGATAGATTTGTAGGTTGAGAACTAGAGTTCAAAAGATAAGAAGTTGAATAATGATTAGATTGACAGTGAGGTAGGGGAGAGGATGTGGGTTGTCCTCCATAGTGGACTTGATCATGAAAGCCATTTAAAGAAGAACCCCAATTTTGAAAGAATTGATCTGGAGGATTTTGGGCCGGGCCTTGATAAGAATCCCAAGAATTATTATATTGTCCTCTCCCATAAGAATCATAAGAAGGTATGGAGGGTCCTTGGACAATTTGGGCTTGTTCTTGGGGGCGAAATGAATTATATGATCCATGAGTGGATTGGATATGATCTTGGTTAAAGGAATGAAGTTGGGCCCCCATGAGTGATGGACTTTCATTATGGGCCGACCAAGAGTATGGGCTTTCGTGATGGGTCGGGCCATTGTGGGTGAATGATAACGGTTGAATTGGGCTATTGTTAAGATAATGGGCCGACTTGGCCCACATGTCATTATGATCATGATAATAAGGTGGAATGAAGGAATTTAAATTCATAGCCCAAAGAATAAATCAAGAAACATGGGCCAACAAGTCCACCTCATCAAATTTACTAGCCCACTCAAAGATTGAAATTTTCTCACCCATTTTTTTTGAAATTTACTTTTTTATTATTTTTTTGTTTTTTAAAATGATGCAATTGCAATGAATTAGTCACTATATGAATGAAAAATGATGCTTTTTTTTGTTTTGTTTTGACACAAATTAGGACAAAGAGAGAGAAGAGGAGATTTTTTTTTTATTTGTTTTATCTTTATTTCTTTCAAACACAAACAAGTTGTCACACAAATTACTTAATGCCCTAGATGTGACCTAAACCTACAAATTGGGTTTCACAAAATGGCTAAAGTGAAACTTAAGTTCACCCTTAATATTTCCATCGGCCAGGTAAGGGGTGGGGTAGTGGGAGGTTCCCCCTACTTTCGTAGGGACCTAATTATGCCAAACCACTAGCCCGCTTAAGGCGTTTGCCGTCCGACCGTCTTGCCTTAGGCACCGATTTTCATAAGAGGGTAAGCCCAAATAACACAAGAACCATAGTGTGAACCTAGGGCCAATGTCTACTGAATTTTATTTAAGGTCTAGGTGATGTAAAGATGCAAGGGAATTATGGTTTGTGGGCTAAGGAAGGGTGATGAAATCCCCACCTTATCTTATTTATGGGTGTTGCCCTTAGAATATTTTAGAAATGATATGCAATCAACCAAGTTCAAACAAGGGGTTCTATGTAAGCATGGAAATGCATGAACATGCTTTTGGAGAAAGTATAGATCTCACCTTGCCCCCGCAATCTTCAATGATGCAATTGACAAAAAAAAACAAAACAAAAAACAAGAAGAATTCTATCCTAAATGATGCATGATCTAAAACATGGAAGTGTGGGTTCTAATCTTGCAATGAACATTTTTATTGAAGTTCAAGTGATGCTTTTTTTTGTATTTTTATTTAATGAATCTATCTAACCACAAGATATGAAATGTAGAGAAATGAAAGTGAAATGAAAGAGAAAAAGTTTAGATACTTACTTGAAAAGCGTTCCCTCGTTCCTTTTTTTTTTTGAAATGAAATGATAAAAAAAAATGAAAGAAAGAAATACAAACTTACCCCTTTTTTTCTGATGTTTTTTAACCTGAAAAAGAAAAGAAAAGAGAGCTTTATTAGTACACTATATACACAAGGAAAATAAAGTTCTTAAATCAAAAATCATCATTCCTCCCCGGCAACGGCGCCAAAAATTGATAACGCAAAAGTTCGTCGTTTAAAACACGCGCGCTAACAATCTTAAAACCGAACTCGCACAAAATGATCAAAAGAGAACGTAGTACTATGGCAAGCACGGGTCGAATCCACAGGGAAGAAGATATTTTTAGAGTTAAAAACCTTAGAGTCCTTTGAAAAACACTTGTGATTTGGATTTGCTTAAAGAAAATAGTGAAATGATGAACAAACTAAACACTTAATTGAAAAAACCATGACTATGCGCTTATGCTATAGAAAATACTTGCATGAAGTGGAAAGAAGATATAGAAGAAAGAGATAGAGAGAGAAGAAGAGCAAGAACTAGATAAAGAGAACAACTCCTTTCATTAACTTAAAAGAAAGAGTACATGAAATGTAAGACAAGTTTACAACAAAGAGGTGACAAGATTACAATAAAGTAAAATAACACAAAAATAATAACAACAAGAGGAGCCTGGAGTTTGGAGATGGTAGTAGCAATGGTGATGACACCGTCGTCTCCTCCTCGCCGAGTCTTGGAAAGGATCGCTCCGCCTTGAAAGAGATCGCCGTGTACACCGGGAGGAAGTCACCTTCGTTGTTGAAGCGGGCTTTGGAGGATGATTAAATGGGAGAAATCGGAGGCCTAAGGTTGGGAGAGAAAGAGGGAGAGTGAAAGATTGCTCAAAGAAAAGACTCCCTTCTTCTCCTTCTCATGGGCTATTTATAGGGAAACTTGGGTAGATGAAGGGTGGAGATTGTATCAAAAGGAGATGGATGGTTGAAATTTAAGTAGAATATGATGCATGGGGAAGAGAAAAAGTAGGTGGGCATCCCCTTTCTTGGACTTTGGTCACCCCTTTCTTGGACTTTGGTCACCACTTTCCAACTTTGAATGTCCTTTTCCAACTTTGAATGTCCTTTTCCTCCTTTCCAAACTTAAAGTTTAGATTCCTCTTTTTCAAACTTTCAATTCAAAATTTTGAACTTTCCTTTCCCTCCAACCAAAATAATTTGAATTCTTTATTTGACTTGGTCAAAATGGTGACGACCCTTTTGCCCTCGGCTTCTTTTGTAATTGCCTTCGGTGTCCTACACACACATAATTGCACTTTAGTCCATAAAAATTACCACAATATGCACATAAATCTCAAATGCTCATGATTATGCAATGGAGAATTAATGTTCATGGCCCTCAACTTTAATTTATTATTAAATAAGATAATTGAATTAATCAATTTACGTGAAAGCTCCAATTTAAATGCGGAGTTGAGGTTAACTATGAAATATGCATAATTACCTAATTATATGCACACAAAATGGTGTATATGCAATGAATTATCATAAGAAATGGACACGTATCATGTGTCTAGAGGACTGTCCAGAATCCAGTGGCTTAGCGCCACTTGAGTTTCTTGACTCTCGCGCAGGGTGCGTGCGTGGCCGTGGACTGTGAGTCCCGTTTCCTCTCCGACTGTGGTCACCGTGCGACGGGGCCGGTACGTGGGGTGGTCCCCGTACGTCGTCGGATGCGGACGTTGTTTTCCGTTGATTCGAGAGTCTACTCCTTTGCGACCCTCCACTAGTCGTAGCCTGCTTACACGCGCGTGCTCCCACCTGGGAGTAGGTGGAGAGGCTTACCCTGAGGACGGTTTTAGACTGGTCACCGTCGGGCCCCTCGTCAGAGCCAGAGTCCGGCCCCGGGGGAAAACCAGTCAGAGGGCCAGACCTAGGACGAGTGGTCTGTGTGTGCACACGTGGTTGGGGACAGTGGACGCACGTCGACGGGCGTGACCCCAGCTAGTCACTTGTTGTGAGTTACTTTTACGGTGTTCGCGCCTTTGGTAGGACCTACCACGTCAGGCGGTTCACCTGCGGTGCGGTGTAAGACGTCAGGGGACGCTACCGGCTGTGCTTCTAGTGGGTGGTACTCCTGTCGAGTACGGAGTGACAGACTTTCAGACTTTCAGTTTTAGTGGCTTGACTTTCGGGTTTTGCTGTGTCGACCGTTGAGTTTCGGTTGTCTCGCCGTGGCGCGTGTGTCGGTTCTCGCGCCGCGAGACTAGTGCTAGTGGCTTTACCGAGGTTGCGTCTTGTTGTGCGGTACCCACGATCGGATGGTCGGGGTTGCACCTTGGACAGCGTGTCCAGGTCGGCTGTGTCCGGGGGACAAGCCTTTACGGTGTGATTGCCGTGTGTTTTTACTTCGGTAGGGTGGTACTAGCGTGGTTCGGTAGCCTCGACTGCGTGATCGAGGTGTGCCTTCGGGTACAGTAGGAGTAGCTGTAGTGCCGAGTTTTTTGACCGGCCACCGGGTTGCTGTTCCTGCTGTAGTTGTAGCTCCTTCCCGCTACCGCCGTTGTTTCCTGTTGGGGTTCCGCGGGATCCCTGCTGAGTCTCTGTTTTGGAGACTCATTCCCTGCTTTTCAGGTGTAGCGGTTCTTCCTCGTGGTTCGAGGGTGCGGAGCTGAGGTTCTCAGTTGCCAGCTTGCCTTGCCGAGTGTTCACTTGGCATGTGGTACGTTTTACTGCTTTAGACTGTACTTTCTTTTGGACTGGACTCTGTTGTAGCTGTAGTTGTTTATTTATTTCTGTTAATTGTTGATTTGTCCTGCTTTATTTCCTATTTCTTTGTGCCTCCACACTCCTTTTAGCCCTTCCGAGCCCTCCCGGCTCGTGGGCAGCGGTTCGAGTCTCGGATTATCGGGCCTTCCCGGTAATCGGATTCTCGGGTCGTTACAGAGATGGAGTAACAGAGAGAGAAATTAAGAGAGAACGGGAGGGGAAAAAAAATTTTCTTCTCTACAATCGACGGAACTAAATCACTCCTCTCTTTTTTTTTATGTTTTCTTCGGCTGTAACAGAAAGAGAGAGAGGGAAAGATTCACGGGAGAGAGAGAGAGATGGAAACAGATACAGGGAGAGAGAGAGAGAATATGGGAGAGGGGAATTCTTTTTTTTCCCTAAGATCCTTCTGATGCACCGAAGGAGAGAGAGAGAAGTACAGAGAGAGAGAAAGTGTGTAACAGAGAGAGAGAAAAGGGGGGGAGAGAAATAACGTAGGGTTTTTTTAATGTTTTTTTCAACTTTGTTTCTTCTCCCAAAACTTCTCTCAACCAATATATTTTCTGCTATTCTTCTTTTTTTTCTTTTTTTTCACTTCTAATAATCTAGAGAGAGAAAGAGAGACGACGTCGGGGACGGGTCGTCGGAGACACCGTTGTTGGGCTCTGATACCAATTTGACGCTGCGGCGACGTGGAAGACGGATCGACGGCACTCCGGGACGCGAATAGGACGGGACAGATAACCGCTATCTCACACAGCTCGGCCTCACGTCGGACGGTCTCACACCGGGCGACACTCAAATCTCACAGAATGAGAAGAGAGGGAAGGAGGGGGTGAAAGGGGCAAAGCTCCTTTAACACAAATCACTCATTCTTTCATTCATTCATATGCATCATACGTAACACACACTTGGCCTCCTTATATAGGAGAAGAGCCATTACAAATAAACCTTACACACTTTACTTATTGTACTTATACCCTTAGCCTAACAAGACAAATCCCACCAACCATCCAATAACCCTCATTTGACTTGGGGGTTAAATAACAATAAAATACAATAACTTTTGACTCATTATGGTGGTTAAAAATTCAAATACCATCATAGTAAAATACAATCATACACACATACGTACGGATACGTACTCAGGGCGTCGCGTCTTCTCCGAGCCATAAACTCGAGACGGTGTGGCGTCGGCGACGAGTAGGGGGCCCAGTGGTGGACCCGGTGTCCCCACCAGTCCTGATAAGTGGAAAACCAGGAGCGATTAGCACAAACATGGATATTAGCTCCGGTATCAATCCACTAATCAATGGACAAATTGGTCAAGTTCACTTCGGGGTTTGAGAGAACTGACCTAAATGTCGGCTCTGATGCACCAGCGCCATCAGTCACCATGTTGACTTGAGGGCCAGTTGGAGGAGGACCATTTTCCTTCGCCTTTCTAGTATATTTCTTTCGAAAGTAGCATTGCTAGGCGAGATGGTTGGTCCGACCGCATACATAGCAACAACGCTCCTCATCATTCTCATTTGGCTTTTCATTTTGTTTGTTGGAATTTTGTGGTTTGTTATTATTTTTGTTAAAGGGTTGATAATTTTTCTTGAAGTTTTTATGTTTCGGAGAAAACGACTTTTTGTGATGCTTTTGTGTTTTACTTCCCACCATGTTGCCTTTGGGCTGGTTATTTTGAATAACAGTTTCTCTTAACTTGTGTTGTTCTTCTATTCTTATTGACGCGAGCAATTGAGTTAAGGTTAGAACACCTTGGGTATGACTAAGGGTCCTAGTGAAATCGGACCAAGAGGGAGGTAGCTTGTCTAATAAACATGCTATTTGAAAGGATTCATCGAGCTGTGATCCATTGGCTTTTAATTCATAAACTAGATTTTCATATTCATGGATTTGTTCATTCATGGGTTTATTTTTCACAAATTTAAATTTGTTAAAGTCTGATGCTTTGAATCGCTTGATACCGGCATCATCTAGACCATATTTGGCTTCTAAGGTGTCCCAAAGTTCGGTAGCACTTTTTGAGTTATAATATAAATCATATAAATTATCAGAAAGAGCTCCTAGAATTCGGTGGAGACAATGATAGTCTATTTCTTCCTGTGTGGATGTGGAGGAGGAGGATTCGGGTTCAGTTTGGATTCGAGTTGACCGAGTTTGGATTCGACGGGTGTTTTGAGTTTGAGAGGAACTCGAACTCCAATTTTCACTTGTGCTATCACTAATTGCTGATATCAAGCCTAGTGTGGTCAGCCAGAATCTCATTTGATTTTGCCATCTTTTGAAATTTTTCCCATCAAATTTGTATGGTTTGGCACTTAGTGTTTCTTTTGTAATTAAACTAGCCATTGAGAAAATATTTGAGGGTTGACAAAATCTGTTGATGTGATATGTTGAGATTTTGTTAAAACATTTGAATATATAAAGTTAACTAGTAATTTTAAGAATTTTATTTTTTGAAAATAGAAATAAATATAGATATTTTGTAAACATAAATAATTTCCAGAATTTAGTTATCTAAAAATAAGAATTATTTATCTGAAAATCAGAAATAATTTTAACTATTTTCTAAATTTCTAAAGATAGAAATAATTTATAGTAACATGAATTTTTTTCAGATTCTGAAAAAGAAATAATTTATAGCAACATGAATTTTCATAAAAGCTAGAAATCTTTTATTTTTCTGTAAAAAAAATATATTTATTTTTTATATAAATCGGTAAACAGAAATAATTTTTTTTCCAGAAAAGTCAAAAATAGTTTTTTAACAAAGATTTTTTAAAAAAATTCTACAAACATAATTTATTTTCAGAAAAACCAAAAATAATTATCTATAAACAGAAATATTTACAATTTATGTTAACAGTTTTTTTAGAAAAATAAAAAGTGATTTTTCTATAAACAGAAAATATTTAAACCAGAATTAATACCTTTTAAATTGTATTTTCTCAAAACACTAATAAAGAATAAGAGGTGATTTTTTGTAAATAGAAATTATTTTCGGACTCACTAGAATGACTTTTTTTTTCTGTAAACAGAGATATTTTTTTTAACAAAAAATAATCTGTAAACAAAAATAATTCTAAAACAGAATCTCTGTTTATAGAATTATGTTTTCTGAAAACATTAATAAGTACCTTCTATAGCAGACATTATTTTCTGTTGAATAGAAGGTTAAAAAATTTGTTTTTATTATAATCTGTTATATTTAAAAATCAGATATATAATTTCAGAAATAACAAAACAATACATTATTTTGTTATAGTAAAACAATATCTGAAAATTTTAATCATAACAATACGTTGTTATATTAAAACACAGAAATATAATATCATAATTCTTAATTTCTGAAATTTTAAAATGTTAATTCGGATTTCAAAATTTGCACTAAATCTTAATTTCAGATATACATATATTTTTTTAATTTTTAAATTCTAAAAACAGAAATAATTATTATAAATAATTTTTAAAACATCATAAAGATTTTAACGTTAAATACACGACTATGTAAAGTAACATAATTTAGGCTAACGTTACATTGTTAGAGTGTCATGGATTAAACAGTAAACTATGTCAAAATAATTGATTAGATTAGTCTTTAATCTTTATCCGTAAATATATTTTATAATATTATTTTCAGCAATATAATATAACAACAAAATTAAACTCTCTTATATTGTTGGAAATATTGCTAAACATAATTAAAATTAAATAATAAGTTAATTAGATCTAAACCATAAATCGATAGGGTTAAGAAAGTGTAGTCTTTTGGTCGAAGCGCGATGTCGCTGAATTAAGAGAGTTTATTGCCGAACGACGTGTGGTTCTCCTGATAATGATCTCCTAAAGATACGACGACTCCGGGTAGACTATACCCGCTCTTCTTTCGGCATGTCCTCCAGAAGAACTTTATGAACCCGATCTATCTTACAAGTACTCAGCAAAATAAAAACAAGAACAATGAAAAGAGAGCTTTCCGATGAGAACCGTGAGAGAGAGAAAGAAGAAAGGATGTGTAAGTATTGTGTCCGAATGACCACTCTCGGTGGTCTATTTATAAGATTATAGTAACCCTTCGAAACATAGAAACTGATGGATCCACGGATGCATTAAGCCATTGCGATAAATGAACCGTGGATATGTTAATAGCCATTGCAGTAACGTTCGAAAGGGATGTTTTTAAAACATCAACGGACGACCGTTTCGGGGGAGATTTTAAATCACCGAAAACGCACAGTGTGTTAATATCGTATAAGTATAATATCTTATGATATTTTAAATCAAAACCTTTTACGTCCAAATAGTTTATTAATATCATATTTTGACTTCAAACTTTAGTACACCAACAAACATGTACCAGGACTCCCTCTGGTTGTCTTGTCCTAAGTATGATTCCTCGGCTCTTAGTGTTAGCATGTGACAAATAATTCTGTTGGGTGATATCTCATCGGATTTCACGGATCATGTTTGAGTGCACTGTAGCAGTGAGACAGAGGGGAGGTGTGGGTGAAGCATCCTATAAAATAATATGTGAAGAGGCGAAATCTCGCGCTGGTCCTGAGCGTGCTGTAGGTCACCAGAAGAAGTATCTGCAAGATTGGGAAACGAATCAGAGGGCCCAGGGGGTTTCCCTGGGGGATAATCCTCCGATGGCAAAGTCAGTAAAGCTCGTGGGAGAAAGGCGATAAATGGGAGGGTATGAGAGTTGGTGCGCGAGATTCCTCTCCACCGAGGGGGTGAAGCGGAGTGCTCAGGGTTTTTGATTGCCTTAGTGGCCTTACCTGCCATCGGGGGAGACCCTTGATATAAATAGCTCGTTACTGTTGAGAGTCCGGTAAGCTGAGGAGACTCCGGCGGGAGTTCCGTTTGCGGCGTGGGCTCTTAAAGCCTTTATCGCGGAAACGTTACTTCCTGAGGGCACGGTGACCCTTCCAGTCCAGCTTGTAAGGGGACTCCGAACGGCCGCACGGGTAAATGCTCGATGGTCGTTCCGAGCGATAAAGGGGGCCGACCCTGTCCGGGCGCTGCCTTGGGTCGGCGCGAGTCGGTTCGGGAGGGTCGCGGCGGAAGGAGATGTCCGTCCCGGGCGATGAGATGGCTCGGGGCCTATCCCTCCGAGTGACCTGGCCGCTTGTCTCGGGCCCTCCGAGCCTTAGGAGGCCGCCGAGGAGGTTTAGTTACCGCGAGGACTGGTTTACTTGGGCTTTGTTAAGTGGGCCCTGTGGGCTGTCACTTAGAGGAGCGTGCCTTGTTGGACCCTGAAGGTCTGGTTGGGCTGCTCTTGTATTGCTAAGTGGGCCCTTGAGGGCTGTCACTTAGAGGAGCGTGCCTCGTTGGACCCTGAGGGTCTGGTTGGGCTGCTCTTGAATGGGCTGCGGAAATCCCCCTCTCCACTTGTCCCCCCCCCTACTCCTGAGCCAAGAAGGCTCGGAGGAGTAGTTTCTTGAGGAGCGGGACCGGCGTGGCTCGGGTGGGCGGAATTCTGCTGGCGATATCTTGCCACGTGTCGTGGTAGCCGAGGCCCGTTATGGTGATCCTTTCGGATTTGAAACGAAGGCCCCCCCCCCTTTTTCTCGGAGCCCGGAACGACGCGCCGCCTTCCCTCCGAGGGCTTATAGGCGTTGGGGCGCCGTTCGTTGCTTAGGGCATTCGAAGGGTTTTAGGGCTTTCCTTTGGTTTTTTCCTCTTGATGCGTCGTGAGGGTACAGCGCCGTCGCGGAGTCTTGAGGAGGCTTTTGAGGAGTTGGCGAGGATAACCGCGGAGGCCGTCCGGCATCTTCCTTCTCCTCCGGAATCTTCGAGTTCCCCTGGGGGGTCTTCTTCTGATTCCATGGCGGACTCGGACATGGAGCTTGAGCAGGTGCGGCGGGAGCCTGCCCCCAACTGCAGCGAGCTGGGGGAGGCGGAGGTTAAGAAGCTGGAACACCGCTTCCGCCTGCCGCTCAGATACAGCTTTGCTGCCGCCACCCCGTTCGAGGCGAGCTTGGACAGCCGCACGAGTCACTTCTGCACCTTTCTTCTGGCCTGGAAGAGCGGGTTCCGCCTTCCTTTCGAGCCTTTGATTCTGCAGGTCCTTCAGTTCTATCGGTTGGCCCCGATTCAGCTGGTGGCCAACTCGTATCTTCTGCTGTCGGCTTTCAGGATCCTCTGCCGCCAGCTGAGTATCCTCCCTTCGCTGGAGCTCTTCCACTATTTCTTTGAACTGAAGGCGCACCCGTCGGCCGGGAGGGGCTTTTATTTTATTTAGGCGCGGAGGAATAGGAGCTGCATTGCCCTTGCGGCGAAGGATTCGTCGCATAAGAGGTGGAAGACCCAATTCTTCTGGGTGAAGGCGGAGGCGACGGACGAGTACTGGAGGTGTGAAGTTATGCCCAACTTCCACCCGAATATCCCTCCTCGTCAGGAGGAGTTCTCCCCTCACGTGGAGCGGCAGGCTGCTCGTCTTCGGGAGAATCGCCAGTCGACCGAGGAGTTGGTGACGCCGGGGAACATCGAACGGTGTTTTCGGGCACTATTGGTGCCAACAGGTAATCCCTCTTGTGCTTCTTTCCCTCGTGCATGTAAGGGATATTTCTCCTGTTTTCTGGACCGGGGGGCGCCTCTTTTCTTACAGACGTGCTGCGGGAGCCGTTGGAGGAGATGACCGAGGTCATTGACTTGGCGGAGGACTCGGCGGCCGAGGAGACCGGGGTTCCTTCGGACCGGGCCCCTTCCCGTGACAAGGGGAAGGGGGCGGCTTCTGAGGGGCCGTCGCGGTCGGTCGGCGTGAAGTGCAAGGATCCCCTGGCGGGGAAACTACGGGAGGCCGCCAGGGCGTACAGGAAGCGCGCCAGGCGGGCTGGTCACCCTACTGCTGCCGGGGGCGAACCTGTCTCGGCGGCACCCCCCTCTCGAGAGCAGGATGGGGCCGACCCAGCCGGGCCGGCGCACCCATCCGAGGCTCGGGAGTGGGCCGAGGAGACTGGGGGCCCCACCGGGGTTGGCGACGTGTCGGCTCTCCCCTCCGCGGAGACGGAGGGGGCCGGCTCTGAAGCAGCTCGCGCCGGGACCGAGGGTTCGGCTGGCGAGGCGCCGATCGAGGCAGGCGAGGCCGGGGGTTCGCCTGGAAGGGCGGTACAGCCCCGCGAGCCAGCGGTCTCTGACGCGGCCGAACGGGTGGAACCGGTCGAGGTCGGGGGCTCGCCCGGAAGGGCGTCGCGGCCCCAACCGACCGAGAGGCGCGCGGTCGTCAGTGCCTAGGCCCGAGCGGGGTCTTCTGGCGGGGGACCTCGGAGGGAGCGGGTCCCTCTGCCGGAACATCTAGAAGAACTTGGCATCAGAGGAGACGTATACCAGGTCTGCCGGTCGATCGCGTCGAGATCGAGGGGCGGGGAGGACCGCAGGACTCCTTCTGGGCTTCTCGATGTTCTGATGGAGGGCAGCCTGGTTGCCGCTCGATCGTCGGCCTTCTTGTCGGATGCCTACGCTCGTACGGAGGCCGAGCGGAAAAAGTTGGCCTGGACTCTCAGTAGTTGTGAGAGGAAGCTGGCCCGGCTCCAGGGGGAGTACGATGGGCTCCGCCAGGAGTTTTCTGTATTCCGAGATGCGGCGAGGGCCAGCCGGCAAGAGGCCGGGGTGTTGGCCGAGCAGCTCGCCAAGGCTCGGGAGGCTCTCGAAAGGAAGAGCCAGCAGTCGGAGGGCGATCGCCTTCACTACCGGGAGCAGGAGGAGCACTGGGAGCTCGAGCGTGCCGAGCTTCTGGATCGGGCGGAAGTCGCGGAGCGGCTTCAGTCCGAGGCGGAGGCAGATCGATCTCGGTCGGAGAAGCGGTCGAACGACTTGGAGCAAAAGGCAGCCGAGCTGGGTGAGCGCGTGGCGATGACCGAGGAGCTATTGGCCCAGGCCGAACGGTCTCGGACTGAGCTTGCTGATCGGGCGGCCCAGGTCGAGGCGGAGATAATCGAGCGATACCAAAGCTCGGAAAAGTACTCCGCCGACCTGTTGGAAGCCGCCGTGCCTCATTACGCGCTTGCCTTTCGCCAGGGGGCTCGGAAGGGGTTCAAGCAGGGCTGGCGCCGAGCAAGAGACTGCGCGGAAGGGCAGAGATCTGATCTGGAATTCCATCTGGGCCAGGTCTATGACACGGAGGAGTCGGCGTCTAGTTCTTCGGCGGCGGTGGAGGGAGATTCCGAGGGCTCTCCTTCAGAGGGCTCACCAGCTCCAGATACCTCGGGAGGGCTCGCGGCCGAGACAGTTCTCGCTCAGGCGAGTTCAGTGTCTGGGCCGGCCGTCACCGGGGGGACCGGGGGTGAAGTGCCTGCTCCGACCGTTCCCGAGCTTGAGAGTGGGCCCGAGGCCTGATGTATCTTTTTTCGTATCTTTGCCTTGTTCCTTTTCTGGGGAGTTATCTTCATGTAGTAATAAATGACCTGCTTTCCTTTTGATCGCGATCTTTGCCATGATTTGACCGGCGTATCTGGGGTAGCTGGCAGGCACCGCTACGCCTTGCGGTACTTTCGCATGCTGATTTGGCAGGTTTTTGACGGGGGCGTCTTTCCGTTTTTCCACGCTTTTAACGCAGGGCCGCTTCGCGAATCCCGCTGGGCGGGGGGTGAGGAAGTTGGGACTGATCGTTTTGGGGAGGAGATCCTTTTGGCGTGTTTTCGAGAGGGGAGTCATTTAAGGCGCGTAGCCTCCCTCGGCCTATAAAGGAGGCCTGAGGGCGCTCTTCGTCTCCAATGCCGAGGACTCCTGCCCACGATCTACCCTTGCTTTCCTCTCCTCGCTTCGCGTTGCGCTGTTGTATTTCGGAATATGGAGGATTCACCGGAAAGCGATCCTGCTGGGGAAGGGGAGCGGCCAGCTCCGGCGATGCAGGAGAGTTGATCAGGTCCCACGGTTGCCGCGCGTGTACGAGACGGGTCCGACGGTTGCCGCGCGGATCGGGGGAGGCTTGCGTCGTGCTCGGGCACGTTGCTTGTCCTCCCTGAATTCCAACATGGCTTCCGGACGGATCCCGAGGCGGAGGGGGGACGAAGGTAACCTGCCGCAACTTCCCCCCGTGCTAGGGGGTAGGCGGCCTCTTAGTTCCTCACCTCTTCCTCGAGCTTCCCTCCTTCCATTTCCTCCACTCATCTAGGCTGCCCATTCTTCGGACGTTCTAAAGAATCGTCGGAGAAGAGGCCTCCGTGGAGCTCTATTTTCCAGGCCGTTGCCAGCGCTGGGGGAGGGAGCCTTCTTTTCAAGCAGGATGAGGGGCTGGTCCCTCTGTCACCTTTGTTAGAGGCCACCCGAGCTAACTAGGTCGACCGCTCCTAGTCCGAGCCAGTTTCTACGCAAGGCAGAGTCAGTGGCTGGATGCGAAGGGGTCAAGACCGAGTCAGTCGAGCGATGGCCTCTAGTGGACGGCAGACTTTTCGCTGTTTCTCTGCTCTTTTGTTTTGTTGGTAACGGCGTTTGCCATTCTAATGTACCAACAATTGTTCGAATGGAAAGGAATAAAAAGGGACTTACACCATTCATATTGCTGTACATCTTTAGAAGTAAAATTTGCGTAGCGTAGTTGCATTCCATGTTCGGGGGATGATTTCTCCTTCCATAGTAGCTAACTTGTACGCACCTTTTCCGAGCGCTTCGATCACTCGGTAGGGGCCTTCCCAGTTGGGAGATAGTTTACCCGCTGCTTCCAGAGGTCTAGAGGCTTCGGCCTTCCGGAGGACGTAATCTCCTGGCTGGAAGTGTCTGCCTCGGACCTTGCTGTTGTAGTACTTTGTGAGGCGTCGCTGATATTCCGCGGCTCGAATATTGGCGATCTCTCGGAGTTCGTCTACGAGATCGAGGTTCTCGAGCAGCTTTCGCTCGTTCTCCTCGGATTGGAAGCAGATCACTCGGAGTGATGGGTCGGCAACCTCCAGCGGAACGACCGCCTCCGTTCCATACACCAACTGGAAAGGGCTCTCACCGGTTTCCGTTCTGGGGGTCGTTCGGTGGGACCATAGTACGCTGGGTAGTTCCTCGAGCCAACTGCCCTTAGCCTTGCCGAGCCTGGTTTTTATGCCTTTCAAGATGGTCTTGTTGGCGTTTTCAACCAGGCCGTTGGCCTGGGGGTGGGCGACCAAAGTGAAGTGGTTGTGAATGCCTAGGTCGGCGCATTTGTCTCGGAAATACCGAGAGTCAAATTGCCAACCGTTGTCGCTCACTATCACTCGGGGGATACCAAAGCGGCAGATGATCGACCTCCAAACGAAACCCCATACGGCTGTCTCGGTGATCCTTGCGGTGGCTTCGGCTTCGATCCACTTGGTGAAGTAGTCGATGGCGACGATGAGGAACTTCTTCTGGGCCCGAGCCATGGGAAATGGCCCGAGGATGTCGATTCCCCACCGAGCGAAGGGGTAGGGCTCGCTGAGGGTGACAAGTTCCGTGGCCGGTTGATGGACCAAGTGGTCGAATCGCTGGCAACGGTCACACTGTTGCGTATAGGTCGTGCAGTCTCGTTGTAGGGTGGGCCACCAGTAGCCCTGCCGGAGCAGGATTCTGGCGAGTGATCGTCCCCCCACATGTGCTCCGCATGAGCCTTCATGAGTCTCCTGGATAGCTCGGCTCGCCTCGTCAGGTCCGAGGCACTTCATGAGGGGCCCTGCGAATGACCTTCGGTAGAGGGCGTTGCCGAAGATGACGAAACGCCGAGCCTGATACTTCATTCGGCGCGCTTCACGTGGGTCGGCGGGCCCTTGGGAGTCCCGTAACTAGGACAGATAGGGCGAGCGCCAATCGCTGGGGTTGGCCGGGTCGACGGTGAGGAGCTCTGAGTCGATGCTCGGGCGCTCCAGTTCTTCTAAGAAGACCGATCGGGTACCCTCCGGGTCTAAGGAGGAGGCCAGCCGAGAGAGAGCGTCCGCCCGGGAGTTCTGCTCCCGAGCTATTCGGACTACTTCAAACTCTTCGAATTGCTGGGCCAAACTCCTGACCACCTGAAGGTACTTGATCATGGGTGCCTCGCGAGCTTCGTACTCACCGTTGATTTGGCTTGCGACTAGCTGGGAGTCGGTATGAATCCTTACCCGCTCTGCTCCCAACCGCTGGGCCATCCGCGCTCCTGAGATGAGGGCCTCGTACTCGGAGGCGTTGTTGGATGCCTTGAACTTGAACTTCATGGCGTATTGGAACTCTACTCCCTCGGGGGAACTGAGGAAGACTCCGGCGCCACTGCCGGCCGAGTTCGAAGATCCGTCGACGAACAGCTCCCAGGTTGGCCCGGTCGCTGCTGTGGGTCGATCTTCGGCCGGGACGGTGCTTTCTGCAATGAAGTCGGCGAGGGCTTGCCCTTTGATGGCTGTCCGCGGCTGGTACGAAATGTCGTAGGCTCCGAGCATAATGGCCCACTTGACCAGTCGGCCCGAGGCCTCGGGGTGAGACATGATTTTCTTCAGGGGCTCGCCGGTGAGCACTGTGATGGAGTGCCCTTGAAAATAAGGTCGGAGGCGCTTCGCGGAGGTGACCAGCGCTAGCACGAGTTTCTCAGTTGCGGGGTACCTCCGCTCGGCCTCGTTGAGGACCTTGCTGGCGTAGTAGACCGGTCTCTCAGTCCCTGCGTCATTCCTGACTAGGACCGAGCTGACCGTACACGGAGTCGCTGAGAGGTAGAGCAGCAAGGCTTCTCCGAGGACAGGCTTGGAGAGAATTGGCGGCGAGGCCAGGAACTCCTTAAGCTCGGTGAAGGCTGCTTGACACTCTTCGTCCCATGTGAACGCGGCAGAAGCCAGCTTGGGTCCTCTTAGTAACTTGAAGAAGGGTAGGCACCGTTCGGCCGCACGGGAGAGGAAGCGGCTCAAGGCGGCGACTCGTCCCGTGAGGCGCTGAACGTCCTTGATGCAGGAGGGCGGGCGCATATCCAGGATGGCCTGGATCTTGTCGGGGTTGGCCTCGATTCCTCGCTGTGTGACCAGAAAACCCAGAAATTTCCCGGATTTCACTCCGAAAGCGCATTTTGAGGGATTAAGCTTCATGCGATGCTTCAGGAGAGTGCCGAAGGTCTCAGCCAAGTCGGAGAAGTGGTCTTGAGCTTTGGGGCTTTTGACCAGTATGTCGTCGATGTATGCCTCGACGTTCCGCCCCAGCTGCGCTTTGAACATGAGGTTAACCAATCGCTGATAGGTGGCCCCAACGTTATTTAACCCGAAGGGCATCCGGGTGTAGCAGTAGACGCCATAGTCGGTGATGAAGGCAGTCTTCTCGACATCTCTGGGGTGCATCTTGATCTGGTGATAACCCGAGTAGGCGTCCAGGAAGCTGAGTATCTCATTACCCGAGGTTGAGTCGACCAGTTGGTCGATGCTCGGGAGTGGATAGCAGTCCTTGGGGGTTGCTTTGTTTAAGTCGGTAAAGTCCACGCACATTCGCCACTGGCCTGAGGCCTTGGGAACCAGGACGACGTTGGCTAGCCACGTAGGGTAAAGGACAGGTCTGAAGAGACCGGTGTCTTTTCCCTTTGTGACCTGCGCCTTAATAATCGCCTGCTTCTCGGGCGCGTGCCTCCTTCGCCGTTGCTGTACGGGCCTCGAGGTGGGGTCGAGGTTGAGCTCATGCAGGGTTATTTCTTCGGGTATGCCGGGAAGCTGATCATCGGACCAGGCAAAGACTTGGAGATACCCAGAAAGAAACTTCTTATATAGTCGCTGTTCTTCAAGTGGTAGGTCGGCTCCGATCCTTACTCCTAGGGCCGGGTCATCGTTTAGGAAGACCGTTAGTAATTCGCCGCCAGGCTCGGCGGCGATGGCCTTTCCTCCGATTCCCTTGTGGCCCTTTTCCTCTCCGTCCGGCTTTGAGGCTTCCACCGAGATGTTGTAGCACCTTCGAGCCGTGGCCTGGTTACCTCGAACTTCCCCTAGCCCGTGCTTGGTGGGAAACTTCATTTTTTGGTGATAGGTAGATGGTACGGCTTTTATCCGGCTAAGGATTTTCCGACCGAATATGGCGTTATACGCTATCATACCTTTAATCACCATGAAGTCCACCATGACCGTTACGGTTCGGGGCGGGGTGCCGAGGGTAACAGGTAGGCTGAGGGCTCCCTCGGGGTAAGTGGCCAAGCCGTTAAACCCGCAGAGGGGGGTCCGGATTGGGCGGAGTTTGGATGGGTCTTCCCCCATCTTGAGAAAGCAATCGTAAGATAATACATCAGGAGCACTTCCATTATCAACTAAAATTCTTTCTACGTTACAATGGTTTATGGTGGCCGAGATGACGAGGGCGTCATCGTGCGGAGTGTTCAGCCCTTCCAGATCTTGGTCGGAGAAGACGATCGTCTGGGGCTTGATCGGCGTGCCTCGAGAAGGTTCCGGGGCCGAGCTGGCTCGCTCCGCATGTCGCTTTCTCCCCCGGCTGGAGTCTCCACCTGATGCCGTTCCTCCGGAGATGACGTTGATGTGGACCCCTCGGGGGGCGTTGTCGATCTCTTCCGCGGCTCCTCCGTCTTCCTGGCGCCCGGTCGTGAACCGGGCTAGGTGCCCCAGGCGGATGAGACGCTCGATCTCGTCTTGGAGCTGACGGCAGTCGCCGGTGTGATGCCCGTGGTCGCCGTGGAACAGGCAATGCCGGTCACGGCTACGATTTTTCGACCTCATTGGCTCGGGCGGTTGGAGCAGTCCCGAGCTTTTGATGTCTTCGTATATCTCGAAGATCGGCGCGGCTAGCGGAGTATACCGCTCGTACTTTCGCTTGCGCTCCTCCCGATCTCGCTTCTTCCCCGAGCCTTGGCCTGACTCGGAGACCCGCTTCTTATCCCCCTCCCGACCTGAGCCGGTTGTGTCTCGGCAAGTGTTGAGCACTTCTTCGCACTCGGCGTGACGTAATGCCTGAGTCACTAGCTCGGCAAAGGTCGAGGGAGGGTGGAGGACAAGCTCGCGGCGGAGGTTCTCGTCCCGGGTGCCCCCGGTAAGGGCGGTGGTGGCCGAGGCTACATCCAGGCGGGGGATCCTAAGGGCTTCCGATTTAAACCGGTGGACGTAAGCCCGGAGCCTCTCCCCTTGTGCCTGTTTGAGGGCCAAGAGCCCCGCCACTGACCTTGGTGGGGCGCTTCCGGCGAAGCTCTCCTTGAAAGTTCGCCCGAACTGCTTGAAGTCCCGGATGGAGCCGGGGGTGAGGGCCCGGAACCAAGCCTGCGCACCTTGGATCAGGGTGACGAGAGCGTCGAAGCTGTCGTAGTGATCCGTCGGATCGCCCTGGCCATCGTAGGGCTTGAAGGTCGGAATGGAGGTTCTGGGGGGAACCTCTGCCCTCAAGATGTCGTCGGAGAATGGTGACTTCTCCTCGTCCTCTGGGAAAGAGGTCCTTTGCAGGGCGCGGAGGGCGAGCTCCTGCTCTGCGAACCGTCTTTCGAAGTCGCGCAGCCGGAGGGACAGGTCCGGATGCGATCGTGCCGTGGGGCTAGGGGGGGCGTTGCGGCGTTCCTCCGGGACGTTGATGTCCTGTCGGGGAAGCCTCGCCCCCTGCTTTGCTTTCCTCGGCGTGGAAGAAGCCTCTTGCTCCGGAGGCGGAGCTTGTGAGGGTCCCCCCGCGTCGTTGCGGATGAGCTGCTGCCCACGGAGGGTGAAACGACCGGTGTGCCGGGATGCGCTTCTGCGAAGGGCGCTCCCCGACGGGGCGCGGGATCGGGCATCTCTCGCTTCTCGGGCTCTCATGAGTCCCACGAGGACGTCGATCTTCTCGTTGAGGGCCTGGAAGGCCTCAGCGCCGCCGTTGGGAGGCACCGCTGCTGCCGCCGGAGGAGGTGGTGGCTGGTTGGCGGGGACGCTGGCGTCGGAAGGGGGGGTCTGCGAGACCCTGGGGGGGCCGTTTCCCGCCGTTCCCGCAGCCTTACCTTTCTCCCCGGCAGATCTCCTCCCTGAGCTCTTTCTCACCATCTTGGCTCTTTGTTCGTTTCCCACAGACGGCGCCAGATGAAGAGGCGAAATCTCGCGCTGGTCCTGAGCGTGCTGTAGGTCACCAGAAGAAGTATCTGCAAGATTGGGAAACGAATCAGAGGGCCCAGGGGGTTTCCCTGGGGGATAATCCTCCGATGGCAAAGTCAGTAAAGCTCGTGGGAGAAAGGCGATAAATGGGAGGGTATGAGAGTTGGTGCGCGAGATTCCTCTCCACCGAGGGGGTGAAGCGGAGTGCTCAGGGTTTTTGATTGCCTTAGTGGCCTTACCTGCCATCGGGGGAGACCCTTGATATAAATAGCTCGTTACTGTTGAGAGTCCGGTAAGCTGAGGAGACTCCGGCGGGAGTTCCGTTTGCGGCGTGGGCTCTTAAAGCCTTTATCGCGGAAACGTTACTTCCTGAGGGCACGGTGACCCTTCCAGTCCAGCTTGTAAGGGGACTCCGAACGGCCGCACGGGTAAATGCTCGATGGTCGTTCCGAGCGATAAAGGGGGCCGACCCTGTCCGGGTGCTGCCTTGGGTCGGCGCGAGTCGGTTCGGGAGGGTCGCGGCGGGAGGAGATGTCCATCCCGGGCGATGAGATGGCTCGGGGCCTATCCCTCCGAGTGACCTGGCCGCTTGTCTCGGGCCCTCCGAGCCTTAGGAGGCCGCCGAGGAGGTTTAGTTACCGCGATGACTGGTTTACTTGGGCTTTGTTAAGTGGGCCCTGTGGGCTGTCACTTAGAGGAGCGTGCCTTGTTGGACCCTGAGGGTCTGGTTGGGCTGCTCTTGTATTGCTAAGTGGGCCCTTGAGGGCTGTCACTTAGAGGAGCGTGCCTCGTTGGACCCTGAGGGTCTGGTTGGGCTGCTCTTGAATGGGCTGCGAAAATCCCCCTCTCCAATATGGGTTATACCAATCGGGATACACCAAGATCGTGAGATCTATAGATCGAAAAAGACCTACCTCGTCGGAGTCCCCAACCCGTCCGGAAAGAAACCCGCCTCGGAGTCCATCTACAGTTAGCACCTTTAACGTTGAAAGGGATTAAGACCCTTCGCACGAGAAAGGAGACATAAGAAAGATTGAGAGCATATCTATGTGCATGGAGTCAAAAAACCAATTATAAAATTAAGAGCGAGCAAATCCATCAAATTCAAAACAGAATATTGCAAGAACAAGCTGTATCTCTATATATGCATGAAAATATATCGACAAGGTTCGTGTAGAGTCTATAGATATAGCAATGAATGAAGAGAGCATGCATGCATGCTTCGTTTTGTTGTGATGTTGTTCGAGTAATGGCTGTAAGTTTGAAACTATCAGACTACTAAACTCAAACCCTTAAATAGAGATTGATGAAGATTCACACAACTTTCATATTTATTATGGAACTATATATGACCATTTATTATATATGGAACTATTCTAACATGGGTTAACATAGTATTGAGCTCTAATCCCATATCGACAAAAAGGAGTTTGCTGCCTTGTCCTCCATGCTTGAGAGCAAAGAGCGGTAAAACAGTAGAGGTGGCGAAGCATAAGATCAGTACATTCGGATCGGAGGCCCTGATCAAGGATGTCGTAGACTATTAATTGGTAAACATAGAGAAGGCAGAGCAAGTTAGATTTCACAGTCACTGAGTGGTAATTTGGCCATCTCTCTCTCTCTCTCTCTCTCTCTCTCTCTCTCTCTCTCTGTGTGTGTTTTTCGATCTATATTTGTTTATAAGTAAAGATTTTTGAATGAATACTATTGTGAGAGGTAAATTTGTAGAAAAATTATTTTTAAAAATATATTAATAGATATATCAATGGGTTAATTTAAATTATGAATAAATATCATTTAAGCGTAATTTTTTTGTACGTTTCTAACAAAAAGAAGTGATTTGTTATTTTGTTTACAAATAAATATGATATTTTTACAAATAAATATTTTTACACAGTGATATGTTTGTTACAATTTAAAAGAATGATTTTTTTATAAATTCTCATTTAACAAAAAATTTCATTTAAGAAACTCTCATTAGTATGTATATATAACGACTTGTCCAAATTATTTGGCAATGCTTAACCATCAAGGGGTTGCCGAAAGCCTCTGTCAGATCACTGAGTTGGATGAACTACTAGCACTGGTTTCTACATTGTAATTTTTCATATTCTCTTTGTTTGAAAGTGGTAAAGAAGCTTTCCGCCCATGAACGTATGAACAAGGTGAGATCGTGAGCCCGTGCACTCCAATGACAATCTTTTTTTTTTCCCAATCTTCTCCAACCTATATAACTTGTACAGCAGAATACAGTTTCTGTCATCCTTGATAACATTCTTTTTTGCTTTGACCATCCCCTATATGAAAGCTAGAACTCAGGCGCCAACTGGGTCTCTACCCTGGAGGCACATCCTTGTAAGCATTCCTGATCTCCAGAAGTCTGTACCATCTTCTGTCGTAGGTGCTCTTTCCATCAATGTCTGCAAAAACGTGAAAGGGAGTAACTGCTTTATATTTGACTAGTATTTCTGCCATCAACATGCAAGCTTCTATGTAGATCAAGCGCTAAGTATATGATAAGTGTGGCAAGGCATTGAAATGTCAGAAGAATGTGCAACAATATACAATGCTCTACTCTAGAAGCAGAGTTGTGTGAGTTCAGATTGACATATGCAAAGAATTAACAATGCAGTAATATGTGTTGAATGACGTACAATTCCATCTTGGTGTGGACTTCTCACATGATTGTGAGCAGGTTTCCTGCATGACAATGCCTTCTGCTATTAAATTGCAAACCAGGATGCCAAATGCTCTTTATTTTTGTTCCCATTTCTTTATATGAAAGAGGAAAAAGAGAACACCAGTTCCTACGTACGTACCTTTGCCGAGGCTGCAAGACGAATCGTGTCACGAATCAGCGAATCGAGATCAGCCTCTGACCCGGGCTTCACATACATGACCTGCGGATCCAATCCTCATAGATGTTGGCTCTCACTTAAAGATCTCTGCTTGTGATCATAAATTCATGGATATATAAATACGTTATGCACAAGAACGTTACTTTCACACACAACATATATACAAGAGGAGGAGAGCAGTGGCCACCAAAGAGCCTGTGGCTCAGCGATATCTTCACCTCTCCCAAACGGGTGGGTCTTGAGTTCAAGTCTCTCACCTTTGGCGATTGTGCAGAGATTTAACCCTTTGGATTTGTGATGGTTGTTCCCCTAGTTAGGGGAATACTTGAGTAGCTACTCTCAGAATTGTAAATACCCTAACCAAAAAAAAGGAAAAATTAAAGGAGGAGAGCAGTGGCATACCGATGGATCATTGCCACCAATTTCAGGCAGCTGGAGGGGATCACTTCTGCCAGAGGGTAGAACCCAAACTTCGAATGTGGTGTTGATCTGCAATGGCAATTAACGGGTGACCATGCATACCCAGTTCCCCATAGAACCATTTTATGTTACATGTATGAGTGAAGCACGCAAGGACTACAGATGCCATGACAACAGATTCTATTCATTCAGACTGTTCTGAGCTTTTAGCTGCTGCTATGCTTCCTTATTTTTGCTTACAAATTATTTTTCTTTTTTTTTAATGCTAGTCTTTCGTTATGATGCTTCACTTCCCACTGATTCAGGTACATTAGGCACTAGATCATTACACCTTGAAACATCACAAAGGATTTAAAGATGGCATCCTCGATCAGTTCGCTCAACTGCGTATATAGATAAGAGGGTTGGGGGGGGGGGGGTTGTACCTCCTTGGAGTATGAGGAGAAGCAACTGCTGCATCTTCCAGTGAAGCATGTGGCAATCCTCCCTTCCACCGAGAACCCAAACCCAGCGTGCTGCAAACGATTACCCATCACAGGTTATTTAAGCCAGAACTTTGGGATTTATTCTTTTTCAGATATGTTCAACCCTGAAACTCTTCGAGTACAGAATTTCTAAACTACAGTTTGATCAAACTCAGTCGATATCTAATTACAGCTGAACCATATTAACCCATTTGCACAAAATCTTTTGCGATCGTAAGTGACCGATCGATCGGTAGCAATCAAATGCCAACTAACCCACCTAAGAATAAGTGATTACAACTCAAGTTCTTGAAGATCAAATGGTGGATGACGGGAATGGCATCTACAAACTACAAAGCACGCTTTGAAGTAATAGACTGACAGCTGGTTGGAAAACAGAGAGAAAAAAAAAAAGATGGCATTTTTGGCTCCAAAGGAACTACAGAACCACTCACCTTTTGGATGGAGAGGCTCACCAGGACCTCGGCATCGGCCTGCCCATCCTCGGCAACATCTGCCAGGCCGAGTTCTCCGAGGGAGAACACGTAGTCGATGCTCCACTCACCGTGCCACCTCCCGTCGGAGGTGGAAATGGTGATGAGCCGCCTGGGAGCTCTCTGCCCTCTTCGAGCCTTCTTCTCTACTCTCTGCGGAGAAGCACCTTCACTCAGAACTAGAAAGAAGAAGAAGCAGTGTGAGCTCCGGCGATCACAGGAGAAGAAACCTCTCACCTGAGCTGGGAAGGCGATGTCTTCGTCTCTGGAGGGCAAGCATGCATGCGCCTTGGTGGTGCGGGAGCTGCAGATGGGTGCTTGGGGGCGGACATCGTGTCTGGGTTTTGCAGGGAGGGGGAGGCGGATGGGGTCGAGGAAGTGTGAGATCGAGTGGAGGTAGGATTTGGCCATGGCCTCCCTTGCAGAAGGCTGCAGGTGGGTGGGTGTGGGACGCATGGATGCAGAAGAAAAATCTTATCCCGAAGGCAGGAAGAAGAGATAAGGGCCGGAGGAGGATAGAATATGCATGCGGACGGAGGTGGCGCGGTGGATCCACGCGCGCCACAGGCCATGCGCAAGTGTTCTCATTTGAATCCGATGTGGATATGTCCTTAATGAATTGCAAATTTTCCACAAAGTTCTTCCAAGTAGAAAGTTCATATGTCCCGTTCCTCAGAGAATAAAAGTTGTGCCACACTGAACTTGGACATGCAAATTCTCCAGACATATAAAGGAGAGCTAGGCAGGGTCATTGAAATGTGCAATTGAATCACATTTCAATGGTGAATGTAGTTCACTGAGTTGTGGTTGGATTTTGTCTGGAGATTAAAATTTTGAGCTAGTGAGTTAAATTGTATAGTTTTGACTATAAATTTAAAAAAAAAAATTACATGAAAATCATGATTGTTGGTGAGTTTGTAAAACATGTTATTCTTAAAAATATATTAACTGACATGTCATTGTGTTAATTTAAATAGTACATAAATATCATTTAAACGTGATTTTTTTATAAATTTTTGACAAAATGATATATCTACAAATAAAAATAATATTTTTACATAATTTAAATTTATATAGTGATATGTCTATTAATAAATTTCAAGAATAATCTTTTATAAATTTTTATTTAACAATAATTTTTATGTAAAAAATCTTAAATTTAATTTACACACGTGAGTTTATTTTAATAAAGATGTTTAGCAAGGAGAGAATTGAATTCTTAACTCACTTCAATGTAATACCCAATTAAAACTCTTCTTTGACCTGACTCGTAATAAATATCTTAATTTTGAATGAAATATGATTCTCAACTAAACATATACGGTTCTTTAATATAAAATTTTAATTATTTTATCTTAAGAATTAAATTACATGTCTCATCAATGCCACCAAATATGTAGACCTCATTTCGTGAAGATCGAGAGATTCTCCCGGCACTTTGATTCATTTTTTTTATTTTATAGCACCCTCTTTTTAATGGATGTGGGGAAAATATTTTCTATTTTTTATTTTTGAATCTAACAACACTTGATATTGATATTGATATTTCAAGTCGTAATGCTACTATTAGACGTATTGTTTTTATATAAACCAATGCTTCAGCAAATCAGGATGTATGTCTACTATTACACCAATTGTCTTTTCACCCACCAACCCTTCGGCAAACTAAGTTGTTGGGCTCCTATTATGATAAGTACATTATCTTGCTACTAACCAACGCGCCGCCATCAGATCGGGACATGTAGTATGGAACTAAGAACCAGGGTTTGTCGACCCGCGCGACCCGGCCGACCCGATCTCGGTGCGGGTCGGGTCGGGTCGGGCGGGTCGCACAGCGACCCGGTCCGCCCCTTGGGCTCTCACGTGATTTTTTTAATTTTTTTTAAAAAATTTAATAAATTTATTTTGAAAGATTAAATGCTATATATATTTAAAATTATTAGAATGTATAATTTATTTATGATAATAGATCCATGCTAAATTATACATAATAGATTATATAAATATTACATATTACACTGATTAATTAAACATCCTATTATATATAATACATAAAAATGTATTTCAATTACTAAATATGTAAAAGTAAACAGTGATATAATAATGCCATTCATTCATGAAGTATAAAATACAAAAACTCACTAATCCTCGTCCATCTGTGAAGTCCGAATCTCAAAACTCACTCATCCTCCTCATCAGTGAAGCCCGAATCCCAAAACTCATCATCAGATACATGAGAATGATCACCCGTATAATCTAACTCTATCCTAGTGGGTGGCGGTACATGTGGGTGGGACTGAAAATATGTAACCATCTGCACAAATGATGGGTCGTGTGCTGCGGTGGAGGGTACATGAAAATCAGTAAAAAAAGTCCTCACTACATCTATAGCTTCAATTCTATCATGTGCGACTGGTGCTGGTGCTGGTGATGGTGCTGCTCGAACTCTGGACGTGGAGGAAGATCCTGCTCCGCCCTGTGCTCGTGGTGGAGGTACCCGGGACGTAGAAGAAGATGTCCTCGGTGTGCTACGAGAACCGTATCTATCCTATAACTGTGTCCGAAAGAAATGTCGAACATCTCCCGGAACTCGGTCACATGCACGAACATCGCGTCCCACTCCCGCAAGGTGCTCCGCAAACCTGTGTATGCCGGTGACGCGATGTTCGCAGTATCTATAGTGCACATGTCCATCACCCTCAACAGAGTATCCATGCTCCCACGCAGGGTGACGCCGTCCGTCCATGATGACCTGCAAATGATATAAAAATTTACATTAATGATATCAATGATAAGTACAGAACTCTATATATGAAAAAATCTACAATTAATTATTAGTTAGTTATAAATATAACCAAATGATACATACTAATTAAGAGTATGGACCCAAACTGGGCCAGTGCCCATTGTAGATTCTAATTAAAATCCACACTTAGATAAATAATAACAATAAGCAATAATAGGCATGGAATAGCAATGAAAAATATAGCACGAGGTGCTAATGTGGAGTGTGTGATCGCCAGAGACACGAGGGTCTCAAGTGGAGATATATGGGGAGATGATCGCAAAATACCTCAAATGCGCGGTTGATTGTGAGTACTCCTTTTCTCTTCAAAATCGGCCGGCCGACGAAGAGAGTTTTCTTTTAATTACCCTTGCAAAAAAATAACAACACCAAAAAGATATGAATTAGAAACAATGGTGTAGCATCAAATTCAATATAAAATGATGAGCATGAACAATATGAATAATACACACCTTAAGGGTGTTAGCCCTTAAACCCCTATGCAAAGTGGGTTTGGGAGATATGATGAATGCAAATAATAAAAATAAGGGGAGGCGTGCAAGAGATGCACTATGGGGAGATCTCAATGCGATGGGAAGAAAAACCAATATGATGCATGCATGAACATGAACTATGCAATAAAAAGATAAAAATAAGGGAGAAGGGAGAGAAAAATCTGTTTGTTCTCTTTGCTTTGATCTTCAATGGCGAGAAGTCCTCAAAAGGGGATGAAGTTGATACGTGAAGAAACCTCTCCTTCATCCGAAGCCTACCTGCGGTTCCTGCAACAGAATAAGAAAAACAACCAAACAAAACACACAAAACAGAATAGAAGAAGAAAAGGAGGAAGAGAATAAGAAGAATGAAGCAGAAGAAGAAGAAGCGGTAGAAGAAGAAGCAGAGGGGGAAGAAGCGGTGGTGAGAAAAGAAAAGAAGAAGAAACAGAAGAATATAAGAAGAAGAAGAAGAAGAAAAGGAAGAAGAATACCGAGGAAGAAGACAGAAGAAGAAGAAGAAACAGAAGAATATAAGAAGACAGAAGAAGAAGAAGAAGAAGAACAGAAGAAGAAGAAGAGGAATACGGGAGGAAGAAGACAGAAGAAGAAGAGAAACAGAAGAAGAAGAGAACCAGAAGAAGAAGAAAAAGCACCCCCCCGGAACAGAGCTCCAATGCTCTCTTAAAAGGGATCGAAACCCAAAAGAGAAAGGGATAAGTTTGGGAAGGAGTCCCTTGAGGCAAGGGACTTTCCCTTCCTTATCAATAAGGGGAGCAACTAGGGTAGGGAACCCTTAACTAAAAAAAACGACTTGGTACAGGGCGTTAATTCAAAAATATTCGAAATAGGGCTATTTTTATTTCTCAATATTATTTTCCCATTTCTTAGGTGGAGGTTGATCTCGTCGTCTTGATTCCAACGACTATTTTTGCGTATTTTTCTGACACTCAGAAGGCCTCCAAATCACCTCTCGAAGAGGGTTAAAAAATATTATTAAAAATTGAATTTGAAAAGTGACGACCTTCACCTAGGTCGTTTCTTTGAATTTTTAAATTTTTATTTTATTAAAGATTGAAATAACGTCCTTTAACATGTCGTTAATTCTCAAAAATTTTAAAAATATTAAAAAAACGACTTGGATTAAGGCGTTAATTCAAAATATTCAAAAATAGGGTTATTTTTTATTTCTCAATATTATTTTCCCATTTTTTAGGTGGAGGTGCATCTCGTCGCTCTGATTCCAACGACTATTTTTGCGTATTTTTCCGACACTCAGAAGGCCTCCAAATCACCTCTCAAAGAGGGTTAAAAAATATTATTAAAATAATCAAATGAAAGAGACGCCCTCCCCATGCGTCGTTAATTTCATTTAATTTTATTTATATATTTTTTTTATTCTTTTTCAATAAAAAACACATCTTATTCTAAGGCGTTAATTCCAAAATAATTCTGAAAAATTCCCAGAAAATTTCAGAAAAATAGAAATTTGATATAAATGACGCCCTGCACTAAAGTCGTTAATTTTTTTTAGAAACATCCTAGTCAAAGTCGTTATTTAAAAGACGCCCCACATCAAGTCGTTAATTTCAGAAAATAGAGAAAAATGCCCAGAAAATCCAGAAAAATCTAGAAAAATCCAAAAAATAGGGAAAAATAGGAAAAGAGAGAAAAAAGTGAGAAATCCAAGAAAAATGAGAAAAATCACTCAAACACAATTAATTTGAGGGTCAGATTGGGGCATTACAAGGCAATATGAGATGTACTCACAGTAACGTCAATTTTGGCGTGTCTACAGCTGCCCCGCCTTGGCGTCTGCTTTGCAAGGGAGCAGAGCAAACTGAAAAGTAGATGCCAAGGTGTGATGAGACACGCAATCAACATCACTTGATGAGAATTGAAATCAAAAGCTCGAGATGAAGCAATCTCGGGAAATTCACGGAAATCAACGATGTTTGGATAAAAAGGGGAGTGTGCACGCGGTGCACGAAGGAGATAAAAAAAAATGATCAACTTCCAGCGCGGTGGAAGTACCTCAGGTCACAAACCTGTAAGTTTCACCATTGGGGAGCGGTTACCAGCCAGTGGACGTGCTGCAGCCAAGGTGGATCAGGGGAAAGTGTTGAAATAAGATGATAGAAATCCAAACAAGGAGCTTTCGAGAAACACCCAAAACAGCAACAAAGCGAACTGAAGACACAATTCGGCAATGAATATCTCATATCTGGGAAAGATTAAGATCGATTCAACCCTTAAAGTTTGCTCATCAGAATGATTTTCACAGTTGATTCAAATTCCTATATGAATGCATGCTGGGCTAAAGGAAGAATAAATCAAACGAAAATATAGTATAATCAAGGATAATATTGTTAAATCGTTCAAGACTGAGTCAAGAAACCCATTCTGCGAGCTGATACTAAGCCGAAGCCCGTTTATCCGCGCACCAACTTGCAAAATGGAACCATCGTCCCCAGTCTTGGACGGCTCAACGGCCTATCCGTATGACTAAGACGCCTCTGGAATCGTCGTCGTTTTTGATGAAGGGGAACTCAAATTCCAGATTTACCAAAGCCACAAGGTCCTTGATATAATATAATAGCGTAATATCATATAGTAGAAATGCATACAGGGAGATGGTGATAACAATAAGCATGGTGGGACTGAGAAATGAGGTGCAAAACCGTGGGTCTTGAATGATGACGCCCAATCGGTGGGACCAAGAGCTTCTTATCCTGCGCTCAAAGATTCATTAGCCAAGATATAATGAAGATAACAAGCAATGAATAAGGCATTTAAAGCATAGCAATCAAAGCAATCAAAGTATGAATAGCATGAATAGCATGGCAAAGCATCATTGCAAAACATCATTGTTTGTTGTTATGTCATGAGGATGACAATTTTGGCTAATCAAGATTTGGAGTTGAATCAGAATTAAGCAATGCTCCGCGGCAAATGATGAAGTGAGATCAGCAGGAGTTGATTGAAAGATTTCAGAATGATAATCAAGATGATAATCAGGAGAATAATCAATAGAATTTGATTGAAAGATCTGGAGATGAATAATCAAAAATGCCCAGGGTGGCATGATAATATCGGGAAGAATCAATGGCTTGATAGCAATGATTGGAGAAAGGACTCATCCCGTGCTCTTGGTCCTTACAAAAACTGTTCCTGCAAAACACCATCAGAATACAATGCAAAGTTTTTGGAGACTTAAAATATGCAAATTTTTATGAGTTTTTTTCAAAAATCTTCAAATGTTTATGAATTTTGTAATATGCAAATTTTTTTGAGTTTTTCAAGATATTCAAATGTTTATGAATTTTGTAATATGCAAATTTTTTTGAGTTTTTGGAAAGATATTCCATTTTTTATGGATTTTGGCTTAGACATTGCAGAGGCAGCATCAAAGAGTGTTTATGAACCACTGACTAGGGGTCCTCGTTCCTTCCCTTTTCGCTAAAAATTACCCAAAGCCAGGCGTGTATTGAAAGTGGCGTCCTATAACCAACCGCCTCTGATCAACGGTGCCCCTACCAAGGCCATACCCGAGAAACATTCGGTCTTGGAGGAAGAAGAGAAGAATAATTGGAGACAAGCTTAAAGCAGGATGGGAGATATCAGGATTTGAATTCCTTCCAAGGTTTTAACCCTCAAAGAGGTAGTCTGTTGCGCTAGGGCTTTGTGCCTTTAATTTTTAGACGCTTGACATGCATACGACCAGGGTTTTCCCTGCGGGGACTTTGCCCTCTTGACGTGCCATAATTTATAATTCAATTATCGAAAGTTCGACTTGATTCTTAATTGCCCTTTGTGGCGAGATGTATCATGAAACTCATATTGATTTTTGGGTCAAGACTGCCCCTATTTGAGACTCCTCTCGTATTGGGATTTACCAAGGTTGGTCATCTCATCCGTCAACCTCTTGCCCCTGCATGCGGCCGAGCGAAGAAGAGAAAAAGACTTTTAGATACTCATGGCATGGCCAAGGTAGCAACGGTGTTTATCAAAGGAGCCGGCTAAGGACGCCGTGAAGTGTGTGCGGTGCCCTGCTAAGGGCTACTCTTAAACAAGCAGGGAGAGAATGTTGAATTCCCAATGCTGGATTCTTTATCAACCATAGTGCTGCAAAAGCAAGTCTAAAGACTCTTTTTGAAATGAAAATTCAATTAAAAAGCCTAAGATAGTGGTTTGAAAGCATCACTCTTAATCTTGTTAAGAAGCACTTTATTTTGAAAATCATGCGTGAAGTAATGAGGAGATGATATCATAAAAATGCTTACTTACGCCAATATGTTACCTTGCAACCTTTGTAGAAGCAACTGTCAGAGGCGAGGTTGATCATCATGGGATAGTCATTGTTGGCAACCAAAAGGATTGGAAGCACAGGATTAAAAGTGGCTTAACAAGAATGAGTGGTGCCCAGACCAAACTCAGACGAATAAGGAAAAAAGGAAAAGAGGCGAGGGCTAGAACTCCCTTGCTAAGGCGCGAAGACCCTGATTACAAGGAACAGTCTACAAAAGAGACGGAGAATTAGAAGGTGGAGTGAGGACTAAAGCCTCTAAAACAATGGGAGAAAGGGCAAATGCCCAAGGCAGTGGATGCGGAAGACGTTGGGTCGGACCCAAGATCAGGCGGAATCAGAAGAAGAAATTGGTAAATGGAAAGAGGCGGATCCGGAGGGTCCGGAGGCAAAGGAGGAGAATGATGAGTGGAGGAATCCGGAGGCTCCGGAGGCAGTGGAAGATTATGGCAGGAATCATCCGGAGGCTCCGGAGGGATATCGAAAGAAGGGACACGATGCCCTGGGGAGAAATAAGGAAAAAGATGATGGGAAAAGAAGAAGAAAATGAAGGATGTGATGTCCTGGAGGATCAAAAAGATGAATTGGAAGAAAGATGGATGGTCCGGAGTTTCCGGGGGAATGAAATCAGGAAGATGATAGAGAGAATAAGATGGAGAATCCGGAGATTCCGGAAGAAGTAAATGGAAAGGGGCACGATGCCCGGGAAAAAGATGGAGACAATCAGGTGGAGAATCTGGAGGTTCCGGAGGAATACAATCGGGAAGAGAATGAGAGCCCGGAGGTTCCGGAGGAAGAGAGTGGAAAGGGGCGGCGTGCCCGAGGGGAGAGTGGAGAAAATCAAATGGAGGATCCGGAGGATCCGGAGGAAGAAGATGGAAAAGGGCGTCATGCCCAATTGATATGGATGAAGATGAACAAGGTGAGAATGGCGGAATGTCCGGTGGAACCGGAAGATGGTGGAGATACGGGTTTGGAAACTCGGGAATCGGGAGATGCAAATGCATGCAAAGTGATGGATGCAATGGATGCAATGGATGGAATGAATGAATGAATGAAAAATGCATGAAATTCAAAGAGGATGAAGAATATGAAGGGTGAGAGGGGTAAGAGGGCGAGATCCTCCTCTTTTCCCTTGGAGTGGCCCATGAAGAAAAGGTGATTGAAATGGATATGGATGGAGTTGAATGAACAAGAGTGGAAGAAATAGGGGATGGCCCCTTAGCAAAATAACTGCCCCTCCACGGTAGTAAAAATGTACGACCGATTGGCCCAATAGAAGAAGCTTCAATAAATGACAACCCCCTTGGAAAGCGAAGATCAATAAGGTGGGGGAGTTGTAAAGTAGAAACGGGAAGCATTGAATTGCCCATTAATAATGATGAATGTGAAATGTTAAACAAAATGGGCCTTCGCCCCTTGTAAGGAATAATGAATTCGGAATCAAAGGGGTGCCCTGCCAGGCCCTCAGATGGCGTCAATTCTTGGCATATACCGAGCAATGGCAGCAACTTGGCTTCTTCAACCGTGCATGGCACAATAACCCGGATTGACATCCGGTAAACAAATTCTTGAACTTTGAATGGCACAGTCGTGGCCAAAGTCTTCTTGCCCGGCTCTTGATCGTCCTCGGCGCAAGCATGCCCCTTCCGAGTAATAACGGGAGGTGAGGCGGAGGCGGAAGGCTCCGTGGATGGTGGAGATATAACGGGAGGTGTTGGCAAATGAATAAGTGGAGGCGGAGATTTAAACACATCAAGCTACTCCCCTTGCTCGGAAGCAGTCGGGGTGGGCTCGAGTGCAAAAAGTGGTGTATCCTGCTCAGGATTAGCCATGGGTAAAGGCGAAAGGCCATATGGTGGATTAATAGGCAAAACGAGTTTTGGGGTTAATGGTATAATGGAGGATGGAGGTGGTGGTAATGGTAACTTATTTGTGAAAGTGGAGGTCGAGGTGGAGACTAATGGTATAATAGGGGGAGGTGTAATTGGTGGAGGTTTAGCGAATGGTGGAGGTTTATTGCGGAGAAAGCGCCGAGCGGGGCGAGCGGTATTGGTAGTGGTGGGGGGGGACTCAAGATGCGCCGGCGTGGGTGATTGTAGTATCGACCTATCGTCGTAACACCAAGGGGTCTCGGGAATGGGGGTTGAATTAAGGACGATGACTTCGTCCTGAGCAGGGGGTTCGTCAAATGAAATTGGGGGGAGCGGAAAATTAAGGAAACTCGAAAGGGGTGCCTGCACAACTTCATCATCATATACCGGCTCGGGTTCTTCAAATGCCGATTCTTGCTCGCTTGAAATATCAACGTCGTAGTCGTCCATCCTATCCTTCCATTCTCTCTCCATTCTTGTAAGATCATTCAGAGCTGCATGGAGAGGATTAACTGGAGTAGGAGGAGCTATGACCCTCTTTAATTATTCCTCCATCAAAGTGATCTTATCAAGAAGCGTTCGTTGGAGGGGCGTGACTTGAGCACCCGAGGGTTGGCAGGACATTGAAGGCGGGGCCGCATAAAAATGCCCTGAAGGGGGATTAATAGGCCGACCCATAGAAGAACCCGGATGGGCCAGATTGCAAGGAATAAATGGGCCTTGGGGCCGTGGTGGAGGAGGAATAGAAGGAGGTGGATGTTGATCCATCCGAGGAGGAGGATGAATAGGAGGAGATGGGTAACGGGCTACCCGATTAGGAACATGAGTAGAAGAAGGAAGTGGGTGATGGGCCACCCGTGTGGGATTGGAAGGAGGACGAGAAGAATGTGATGAATGAGATGTGCCCTCAACAGCGGCCTTAAGGGCTTGGATCTGTTGGGGGGTGAGATGATCTAATGCATGAATGATTTGGGAAACCTTCTCATCATTGGGACGAGACGGTCCCGGAGGAATAGTGGCTCGCACTTGAATAGAGGAGGGACCATGAGAATGGACATTGCCCATGGGTCGGGCATGACCATAAGAATGTGGATGCGGTCCCTTGAAAATATGGTGAGAATGATGTCGAACATGTTGAAATTGAGGAGAATAAAAAGTGATAGGTTGTGCATCCTCATTAAACCAATTAACATTAAACATGTTGGTTTGTCTATCATGGTAAGCCATCATGCAAGTAAAGTTCAAAATAATTTGCAAACAAGCACAAAAGTTGGAATGGTTACCTTGATTCTTTTTGTTTAACCTTGGTGAATTAATGAATTTTAACAAATTTGGAATGATTCACACAAGGGAGGATCCTAGTTTCAATATGATTTACTTCAATGCCAACTAGGAACCCTCTCTCACCACGCATAGGCCAACTAACTCGGGACTTCAAAAGGGTACAACCTGCCCGGCGTCCGTGAGGGAATCCACGGGTGCGGGGACTTATGGAGGCTTGGTTTAGGAATTTCCAATCCAAAGAGACGGAATGCTCAATGGAGGGTCGTTCCTTTACCAAGAGGGTGTGTGGCTCCTAAAAATGTGGGGAGAGGAGGTCTCCCAAACCAAATGCCCTAAATGCAAGTGCTAATGTAAAGGACAAAGAAAAGAAAGTATGAATCATGATATGAAACAAACCAAAGAAAGATAAGGTAAAACACTCACATGGCCATACAAATCAAGGCAATCAACATAATATGAAGCATGGCATCCAAAACAAATTTTTTCAAAAAAGATGGAGAGATAAGAAAGTGGAATTTTTCAAAAACCAACAAGTTAGCAATCACATAAGGAGAGGGGGATGTGCACGCGATGTACAAGTGATAAAACAAAAAGGAAAGTGCTATGTGGAGCACAAAGGAAGTTGCACCTAGGGTGCAAAAGGGGAAGGGTAATCAAAGAAAAATAAAAAGGGTCCCACCGTGATCGCCAATTTGTAGATTCTAATTAAAATCCACACTTAGATAAATAATAACAATAAGCAATAATAGGCATGGAATAGCAATGAAAAATATAACACGAGGTGCTAATGTGGAGTGTGTGATCGCCAGAGACACGAGGGTCTCAAGTGGAGATATATGGGGAGATGATCGCAAAATACCTCAAATACGCGGTTGATTGTGAGTACTCCTTTTCTCTTCAAAATCGGCCGGCCGACGAAGAGAGTTTTCTTTTAATTACCCTTGCAAAAAAATAACAACACCAAAAAGATATGAATTAGAAACAATGGTGTAGCATCAAATTCAATATAAAATGATGAGCATGAACAATATGAATAATACACACCTTAAGGGTGTTAGCCCTTAAACCCCTATGCAAAGTGGGTTTGGGAGATATGATGAATGCAAATAATAAAAATAAGGGGAGGCGTGCAAGAGATGCACTATGGGGAGATCTCAATGCGATGGGAAGAAAAACTAATATGATGCATGCATGAACATGAACTATGCAATAAAAAGATAAAAATAAGGGAGAAGGGAGAGAAAAATCTGTTTGTTCTCTTTGCTTTGATCTTCAATGGCGAGAAGTCCTCAAAAGGGGATGAAGTTGATACGTGAAGAAACCTCTCCTTCATCCGAAGCCTGCCTGCGGTTCCTGCAACAGAATAAGAAAAACAACCAAACAAAACACACAAAACAGAATAGAAGAAGAAAAGGAGGAAGAGAATAAGAAGAATGAAGCAGAAGAAGAAGAAGCGGTAGAAGAAGAAGCAGAGGGGGAAGAAGCGGTGGTGAGAAAAGAAAAGAAGAAGAAACAGAAGAATATAAGAAGAAGAAGAAGAAGAAAAGGAAGAAGAATACCGAGGAAGAAGACAGAAGAAGAAGAAGAAACAGAAGAATATAAGAAGACAGAAGAAGAAGAAGAACAGAAGAAGAAGAAGAGGAATACGGGAGGAAGAAGACAGAAGAAGAAGAGAAACAGAAGAAGAAGAGAAACAGAAGAAGAAGAAAAAGCACCCCCCCCGGAACAGAGCTCCAATGCTCTCTTAAAAGGGATCGCAACCCAAAAGAGAAAGGGATAAGTTTGGGAAGGAGTCCCTTGAGGCAAGGGACTTTCCCTTCCTTATCAATAAGGGGAGCAAATAGGGTAGGGAACCCTTAACTAAAAAAAACGACTTGGTACAGGGCGTTAATTCAAAAATATTCGAAATAGGGCTATTTTTATTTCTCAATATTATTTTCCCATTTTTTAGGTGGAGGTTGATCTCGTCGTCCTGATTCCAACGACTATTTTTACGTATTTTTCTGACACTCAGAAGGCCTCCAAATCACCTCTCAAAGAGGGTTAAAAAATATTATTAAAAATTGAATTTGAAAAGTGACGACCTTCACCAAGGTCGTTTTTTTGAATTTTTAAATTTTTATTTTATTAAAGATTGAAATAACGTCCTTTAACATGTCGTTAATTCTCAAAAATTTTAAAAATATTAAAAAAATGACTTGGATTAGGGCGTTAATTCAAAATATTCAAAAATAGGGTTATTTTTCATTTCTCAATATTATTTTCCCATTTTTTAGGTGGAGGTGCATCTCGTCGCTCTGATTCCAACGACTATTTTTGCGTATTTTTTCGACACTCAGAAGACCTCCAAATCACCTCTCAAAGAGGGTTAAAAAATATTATTAAAATAATCAAATGAAAGAGACGCCCTCCCCATGCGTCGTTAATTTCATTTAATTTTATTTATATATTTTTTTTTATTCTTTTTCAATAAAAAACACGTCTTATTCTAAGGCGTTAATTCCAAAATAATTCTGAAAAATTTTCAAAAAATGTCAGAAAAATAGAAATTTGATATAAATGACGCCCTGCACTAAAGTCGTTAATTTTTTTTAGAAACGCCCTAGTCAAAGTCGTTATTTAAAAGACGCCCCACATCAAGTCGTTAATTTCAGAAAATAGAGAAAAATGCCCAGAAAATCCAGAAAAATCTAGAAAAATCTAAAAAATATGGAAAATAGGAAAAGAGAGAAAAAAGTGAGAAATCTAAGAAAAGTGAGAAAAACCACTCAAACACAATTAATTTGAGGGTCAAATTGGGGCATTACAAGGTAATATGAGATGTACTCACAGTAACGTCAATTTTGGCGTGTCTACACCCATTTCCAAACAATTTGACATTAAATGTGGTCCGCAGATAGGACAGATAGTCTTCATAGCGCATTGAACCTGAATAGTTCTCCCAGTACATGCGTACGTAGTATTCATACTCCTGCGAACCTTGTGCGTACACGACCTCTACTGGCGTAGCTGCGGCATAAGGATATGGATACGATGGGAAAAATGAACTACTGTGATCTGAGTCGTCATGATACATCGGCTGCTGCGGCCACGACCGTCCATACGAGCTTCCAGATCCCTGGGATTCATGTGTGCTCATCCTCTCAAAATCAGACAACATGTCTTGATAGCTTGTATTGTCTGCAACCGAACTTCCATAGTAGGGATCCCAATGATCAACTGCCCGCCTCGTCCCTGCCGGTGGAACACCGTGGTCCTCATCTTGCGTGGCATGTGTGAAGTGCTGCTCCTCTGTCCAGGCGCCATGTTGACGGCCCCCACGACCACTACTATGACCATTGATGTAGTCTCTGCCACTAGCACTAGTATTCTCACGAGGACTCCATTGGCCACCTTGAGAACCACCACCTCCGTGGGATGAAGACCTTGTGGGTGTACTATCAGCATCCGAGTCATGACTCACACTAATGCGGGGCTCAACAGATGGCTCGGGAGTGTCGTCATCTGCATTGGGATCTAATGTCTCCATGTCTGCAATATCTATCGGATTTAATGGTGGTCCCTTATCCTTCTTGCTGCTGAATAATGTGGTCCATGATGAATTTTTCTTCTGTGGAGCAGGGGGCGGCTTACCTGCTGCATGTTGTGTCTCTCTAGATGTCTGAGAAATAGAAGTAGACTTAGATAATTTTTCAACATACTTTCTACTGTGTAAGTCTGTACATATACCTGAGACGACTGACTGCGTCCCTTAGATGTTGAGCGTCGTGGCGCAGCAGACTGAGATGGTTGTTTTGATGCTACCGAGGACTACACAATTGAATGGATAATATATTCAGTTACCAATGAATTACATATTAACAAATGTAGAAATGACAATATAATTTCACCTCTCTAAATGAGGAACTCCTCATAGCCTCTCTTGAAGTGGATAAGTTTCTTGGTTCGACAGATATTGAATGCCGCGGTGCAGCAACTCGGGACCATTGTTCTCCCGCAATATTGTCAGTTGTCAGACCGACCTGCAATATATTTCTTACATCATCATACATCAATATATGACTAAGCTATCTAATGAAATTTGCGATTCGATTTTGATGTATTAATTCACCTGATGTGGCTCTTGACGCTCAAAAATTGGAGGATGTAACAATTTCTCCCATGTTGTATCATCGTACGCATACAATGTGTCTCCACCCCCAATGACGAGGTCTTCATCTAAATTAACTTCATCATCACGTCCCGTTGCTGACTCGTCACCACCCAAATGCACATGGGTGTCATCTCCCTCCCCCACTGCCTCTTGTACAGCTGATGCGAGAAAAGTATTAGGCCGTGGTGTCTCGCCAGGTTCTTCAGCCTCCTCGTCCAATTCTGCCTCATCACGCTCTGTTGTGGCTCTTGCAACGCATGCTACCATAGGGTCATCATCATCTCGCAAGTACACAGCATACGTTGGGTCGTAATCCCCCTCGCCTCTCCTTATATCCATTTGCACATGTCGGACCTTCAACCTCATGTTGTAATGAACAAACACCATTTTGTCTAGCCTGCGGTGTGTTAGCCTATTCCTCAGCTTAGTATGCAAGAAGGAGAACGCCGACCAATTCCGCTCACACCCACTCGACGATGATGTTTGCGATAGAACTCTCATTGCGATCTTCCTTAATACGGGTGCACTTGTGCCGTAATTTAGCCACCACTCAGCTGTGTTTAAGACAGATCACGTACAATATAATAATTAGATGTTAAAATTAGTTCTCGAGATATAGAAGGTACATTGGGAAAACACATTACCTGGGTCGAGTCTATCACGACTGGCCATGGCATTAGGTGTCGCAAATGAACCAATTCCCTCTCTAAATGTTTTCATCTGCATTATCCAAAAATATGAAGTGTATATTTCATTTAATATTATAAATGTTAAAATATCCAAGTATACCTCATTCAACGCATCAGCAGCATCTGTTGGGCTAAAAGACAATCGGTCTATCACAATGTTGACCGATTCTATCAACGTATCGTCATAAGCAAGGCCCCGAGCATATTGGAAGGCCGGATGTAGATAGTACGCTGGAATCGTAAGACAATGAATTACATATTAGTATCAACTGAAAATCACAGATCATTGATTGGATGAGAATGTAAGCGTTTACCTGCCATGTGAAGATCGCGGCTCATTTGTCTGTCCCATCTGTCCTCCACAATGTCTAGAATGGTTGGTCCATATTTTTTTGACGTTGTAAGGATCTTATTCTTGGCGGCTTCTATTTTGCTGTACACCAACCCCATGGTTGGTACTCTATCCCCATCCACGCATCGTAGAACCTCATACAGTGGCTCTATCAATGACACTAATACCTTCACTCTATCCCAAAAATTCGAGGTGTTCACAATCCCCTCGACCTCCGCCCCTTCACGTGAAGCAGCAAAAGAGGAGCTCAGCCAGGTCTCACCTCTAAACATTTGCTTCAACCCATCCTTGTGCTTCAATAGGCTCTGCAATGCGATGTAGTTGGTGGCAAATCGTGTGATGCCAGGCCTCAACAGTTCGCCGCCACAATGCTCCCTCATCCATGCCAATACAAGTGTGTGGTTGTGGATATATGTCATGATCTTTTGTGCCATCTCGACCATAGATTTTACCATACGAAGCTGTCCAATCTCCTTCAGCATCAGATCTACACAATGTGCTGCACAAGGGGTTCAGATCTACCCAATATCATTTGTTCGTTCCTTAGGAGCCATTGAGTGTTATCTCCTAAAATTAAGAAATTCAAAATATTAAATTATATTATTTCTCATCTACAACTAACAATGAACATAATTTTATTATTTGCGTACCATGCAAGACTAAATTCAATATTTAATACATCTTCATATAATTTAGTTCAAATAAGATCATTATTTCTATAACATACAAATAAGGTTAATATTTATAATTAATACATATACATTAAATTTAAAATTAGTTATCACTAATTAGATATTTAAAATTACATCTCTAATTATATTACATGACACATATAAAGTATAAACATCTCTAAATAATTTACATTGTACATATAAATTAACTTTAAAATTATTTATAAAATATTCATATTCAATATTTAATACATCTTCATATAATTTAGTTTAAAATAATATCATTATTTCTATAACATACAAATAAGGTTAATATTTATAATTAATACATATACATTAAATTTAAAATTATTTATCACTAATTAGATATTTAAAATTATATCTCCAATTATATTACATGACACATATAAAGTATAAACATCTCTAAATAATTTACATTGTACATATAAATTAACTTTAAAATTATTTATAAAATATTCATATTCAATATTTAATACATCTTCATATAATTTAGTTTAAAATAATATCATTATTTCTATAACATACAAATAAGGTTAATATTTATAATTAATACATATACATTAAATTTAAAATTATTTATCACTAATTAGATATTTAAAATTATATCTCTAGTTAAATTACATGACACATATAAATTATAAACATCTCTAAATAATTTATATTGTACATATAAATTAACTTTACAATTATTTATAAAGTATTCAACACTAAATTTATATTTACATTAAATTAAATTACATTATGCAATTCAATTAACTAATATACATTATGCATTTAAAAATATTTTACATCTTGATATTAATATAAATATTTCTACAACATGCAATACTAAATTTCATATTTCATATTACATTTAAATTAAATCTAATATTTAAACATGAATTGAATAACACATTCACAAAAAATTTATTTCTACAACATGATTTAAATATTATTTATATTATTTCTACAAAATGATTTAAATAATACATAATCAAAATGATATTTATACAACATAAATTAAACAAAAATTATCTTATTTATATAACATGAATTAAATTATACATTCATAATAATATTAAATAATATATTAAACTATTTTCTTACATATTTTAATTAAAAACCAAAAAAAATAAACACCCCCCCACCCTCCCCGCCCCCCACCGGAGCTGGCGGCGGCGATCAGACGCCCCCCTCCCCATCTCACCCTCCCCCCTCACGGTGCAGACGGCCCCCCTCCCCCCTCTCACGGTGCCCGGCCCGCGACGCCCGCAGACACCCCCCCTCCCCGACGCCCGCAGACGCCCCCCTCCACCGTCTGACGGTGCCGCCCGCAGACGCCCGCCGCACGCCCCCCTCCGTGCCCGCGACGCCGGCCGCCCGCAGACGTCCCCCTGACGCCCGCAGGCGCCCCCCTCCCACCTCTGACAGTACCGCACGCCCCCCCCCCCCTCCGTGCCCGCACCGCCCGCCGCCCGCAGAGGCCCGCGGCACGCCCCCCCTCCGACGCCCGCCGCCGGCAGACGTCTCCCCTCTGACGCCCGCAGACGCCCCCTCCCCCTCTCACGGTGCCTGCGACGGCCGCAGAGTCCCCCCCCCCCTCACCCTCCCCCACCCCCGCGGTGGGCCGGTGGCAGATCTACACAATCCTCACCCTCCCCCACCCCCCTCCTCACTCTAAAAAAAAAAATTTAGGGCACCTACCTCTGATCGCCGGTCGTCGCTGGCGTCCGGTACCGTCCGTCGCCGCTCTGCACCGCCCACACCCGCCGGCCACCGCCTTCGAACGGCTGCAGATGCCAGACCCGCCCGCACCCCGGCCCGTTAAATGGGCGACCCGGCACGTACGCGCCGTCCCGCACGAACCAACGCAGTCCCGCCTCGACCCCCATCGGTACGCGGTGGGACGCACGGGACCATACAGTCCAGTGCGTCCCGGCCACGACCCACACCCCGTGCGACACGGCGCCCGCCTGGGTCGGGTCGGGTCGTGCGGGTCTGTGCGGGTCGGGGCGGGACGGCAAACCTTGCTGAGAACACATACCAAGGATGTGTTGATAACTTAAATATTTTTATGGGTAGAATTATTAAGAGTATTGTTACCAGAATCGGATTTGATCGGTCGGTCGGATCGGTCCAACTATGAATCGATTCAGGAATCGGTCCGATTAAGGTGATCTGGTCTAATGTTAAAAAATTAGATGAATCGGATGAACCGCAGTTTGATCGATGAATCGGTCCGAACCGGTGTGATCCGATTCACCCTTTAAAAAACATAAACGTAAAAATATTTAGAAATTTAAAATGATATTTACGTGCGAACAAAATTATCTTATTATTATTTATTATTATTATTTATTATTTTATTTTAGATACATTTGAAGTTTAAACTTTTAAAAGAGCATAGATATAAATTGTGAAACTGTAATGCCCCGGATTTTTCGGATCTTTTTAGTAGGTCTCGGAGTGTGTTTTGTGCTTTACACGTGTTTTTCCCTGATGTGCCTTCGGAACTCTTTGCAGGGCGAACCGTGACGTTCTTCGACTCCGGGACTGTACCACTGCGTTGTGCTCTTCCCGAGGATCGCAGAGGTAATTTTTCGTAATTTTATGAATTTTTCAAATTTTCGGGTTTTCCTATATATTCTAACCCTTTTCCTCTCTCCCCCTCTCATTCTCTCTTTCTCACTCTCTCTCTTCTCTCACGCCCTCTTTCTCCCCTCTCTTCTCCGGCGGCCGACGGAGCGAGGCGGGGGCGAGGCGGAGGCGGCGCGGGCGAGGACGCGGGCGAGGATCGAGGTGGTGGAGGCGCGTGGGAGGTCGTGGCGCGGTCGCGAACCGGCGAGGGTTTCGCGGCGTTTCTTCGTGGATCGACGTCCACGGCGCGTCGTTTCTTCGGTGGAGGTAGGGTGATGGTTCCCCAGCTCGTGCACTTCCTTCCCCGCGAGTTTGGTAGGCTACGGTGAGCCGAGCGGGTGGAATCGGGGTTTTTGGGCAAAACCCATGTTTTAGGGCTTGTGGGCCGATCTCCCGTTTCATTACGTTTTAGGCCGATCCGAGGCCGTAGATGCATGCTAGGGGCTTCTGGGGAGCTTCTCCCTTGTTTTCCCCCTCTCCTGTGGAGGTATGGGGGCGTGGGACGAGTTTTGGGTCGTTTCCCGCCGTAGCGTTTTCGGCAGGAAGTGACGGTCCTTCCAGTGGCCGTCACTTGAAGCGACGCGCCTGGGTTAGGCCGCCGCTTGCCCTTCGTGTGGTTTCTGGGGTCAGGGGGATGTGACGGTCCCATGACTGACCGCCATTTTCAAGCAACGCCCCTGGGCCGGGCCGTCGTTTGCTGTTTTGACTGATGGCTTTGTGACCGTTGGTGGGGGTCAGGGCTGTGACGGCCTGGGCTAGGCGCGTTACTTTCGTGTAACGGCCTGGGGCAGGTGCGTTACTTCCTGTTCCTACCCGGGGGTGTGGGCCAAGCGACGGCCTGGGCTCCGCGCGTCACTTCCAAGCGACGCACGGGGGCAGGTGCGTTACTTCCCCTCCCCACTAGTCGTGTAAGGGCCATGTAACGCGCTGGCCTAAGCGCGTTACATGTGAGTAACGGCCAGGAGTGGGCGCGTTACTTCCCTTGTGGCTTTTGAAGGGTTGGGCCGTGTAACGGCCTGGGCTCAGCGCGTTACTTCCAAGCGACGCACTGGGACAGGGGCGTTACTTCCCTTGCCCCTCTGGCCGCGTGACGGCCTGCCCTTCGACCGCCGTTTTGAAGTGACGGCCCTAGAGTGGACCGCCATTTGGCTGTGACGGCCTAGGGGTGGACCGTCACATGCCTGGTTGCCCGTGAGGGTGGCAACCTCGTTTTCTTGTCCGATTGTGTTGTGTCGGGCTCCGGTCGACCCGGTTGGGACCCAGTGGTCGACTTGCGGTCTCGTAGTGCCGGACACCCGTGGGTTTCTGTGTTCGTGCTTTGAGGGTGTCTGGAGGACCGTGTTACCTCGATTAGCGTGCCCGTAGGTGTGGTGGGTCCGGGTGACCCCACGTGTTCCAGGCTTTCGTGTTACGCTTGATCGAGTCACAGTGTATCGGTGTGTGCGTGCGGTGGGGTGGGGTCTCCCCCGCATGTCGTGGGTTTCTTTGGAGGACGATTCCCATGTGGGCCATGTGTTTGGCCTTGGACTGAGAGTCCAGTTATCCGGCCTGGGGCTGGAGGTTTCCCGCTTGCTTCAAGATGGGAAATCGACCCGGCGGCTTGCGTGCTGCCTTGGGAGTCGTGCTTCCTGTTTTCCGTGTGGCCCGTGTGGGTGGCCTTTATCCCTTGGGTTCCCTTCCCGAGGGAGTGGTCTTGGCGACTCGTGAGTTGTCTCGGTACTCGTGCTACCGTGGTTTTAGACCTAGAGATTGGACTAGATTGACGGCCTTGTGCTGTTGTGTACAACGGTCTTGACCCCGAGTCTTGTGACTCAAGGACCGTTGGTTGTAGGGCGTCTAGAGGACTGTCCAGAATCCAGTGGCTTAGCCTCACTCGAGTTTTCTTGACTCTCGCGCAGGGTGTGTGCGTGGCCGTGGACTGTGAGTCCCGTTTCCTCTCCGACTGTGGTCACCGTGCGACGGGGCCGGTACGTGGGGTGGTCCCCGTACGTCATCGGATGCGGACGTTGCTTTCCGTTGAGTTGAGAGTCTACTCCTTCAGTGACCCTCCACTAGTCGTAGCCTACTAGTACGCGTGTGCTAGTCGCACCAGGGAGTGGTGTACGGGCTTACCCTGATGACGGTTTTAGACTGGTCACCATCGGGCTCCTCGTCTTAGCCAGAGTCCGGCTGCGGGGGAAAACCAGTCAGATGGCCAGACCTAGGACGCGTGGTCTGTGTGTGCACACGTGGTTGGGGACTGTGGACGCACGTCGACGGGCGTGACCCCAGCTAGTCACTTGTTGTGAGTTACTTTTTCGGTGTCTGCGCCTCGGGTAGGACCTACCACGTCAGGCGATTCACCTGCGGTGCGGTGTAAGACGTCAGGGGACGCTACCGGCTGTGCTTCTAGTGGGTGGTACTCCTGTCGAGTACGGAGTGACAGACTTTCAGCTTTAGTGGCTTTGACCTTCGGGTTTTGATCGTGTCGACCGTTGAGTTTCGGTTGTCTCGCCATGGCGCATGTGTCGGTTCTCGCGCCGCGAGACTAGTGCTTGTAGCTTTACCGAGGTTGCGTCTTGTTGTGCGGTACCCGCGATCGGATGGTCAGGGTTGCACCTTGGACTGCGTGTCCAAGTCGGCTGTGTCCGGGGGACAGGCCTTTACGGCGTGGTTGCCGTGTGTTTTTACTTCGGTAGGGTGGTACTAGCGTGGTTCGGTAGCCTCGACTACGTGATCGAGGTGTGCCTTCCGGTACAGTAGGAGTAGCTGTAGTGCCGAGTTTTTGACCGGCCACCGGTTTGCTGTTCCTGCTGTAGTTGTAGCTCTCCTTTCCGCTACCGTCGTTGTTTCAGGTTGGGGTTCCGCGGGATCCCTGCTGAGTCTCTGTTTTGGAGACTCATTCCCTGCTTTTCAGGTGTAGCGGTTCTTCCTCGTGGTTCGAGGGTGTGGAGCGGAGGTTCTCAGTTGCCAGCTTGCCGGGCCGAGTGTTCACTTGGCATGTGGTACGTTTTTACTGCCTTAGACTGTACTTTCTGTGGGACTGGACTCTGTTGTAGCTGTAGTTGTTTATTTATTTCTGTTAATTGTTGAATTGTCCTGCTTTATTTCCTATTTCTTTGTGCCTCCACACTCCTTTTTGCCCTTCCGAGCCCTCCCGGCTCGTGGGCGGCGGTTCGAGTCTCGGATTATCGGGCCTTCCCGGTAATCGAATTCTCGGGTCGTTACAGAAACACTTAATCATGACTAATGGAATATTACATAATTTTAAGGTCAATTTATGTAACCATGGTATTATTATTTTTTACTTGTATTGTTATATAATCATGACTAATAATTATACATGTATGTTTTTTACTTTGATCATTATATCTTATTTCTTATTATCTTGGGCTATAGAATCGGGTCGGACCATGTATCAATATTATGACGACGTCACGGTTCTGTTGAGTATATTCAGAAGATTTTGATGATAACACAACTCAGGACGTGCGTTCTATCACGTGCCATGTCTTAGCAATCATGTTCGACTTTCATACGCATTCAAAGCCTGATTTCATCATGCACTATGTTTAAATGTTTAATCCCTTCCAAATATATAAATCCATCTTGATTCTTAAACCGCCTAGACTAAGTTTAACTCACTCGTTTTAATTGAGACATGATGTGTCATAAACTGATTAGCTCACAGATCATGATCTATTGTCTAACTCTTTCAATTTTATAGGAATTCCATCCAACGGTCGACCGCCAGCTGGGGCTAGTCGACCGATTTTCCCAGCAACGAAAAACTCCATTCCTATAAAATTCTGGTCGACCGACCTCTCCTACCGGTCGACCGCCAGTCTCGAAAGCCTTCATTGTTGACTTTGTATTCTCAACGTGGGAAGCCCCTCTTCTTGGATTTGTTTAATCCCAAAGTCACCAAACTTTTCATATTTTGTGGATCTGGTTCCTGCCGTGTCTCTTGACCATTCAAGAGTTATAAAAATATCTCTTTGGGGCTTGTAACCCTAATCAATCCAAGAGAGCTCAAGGAGACTATCAAGGGAAAAGAAGAGTGATGGTACTGTAGCCGTGAACAGTGCTTCGAGAAGGAAATTCTTCATCCATCTTTAAGTGATCCAAGCCACATCTGGAGCAGATCAACTCCAAGCCAAGTGGAGATCAAGTTGCATCTAATATCTTATTCATCAACTAAGGGGAAGCTTGAATCTGAAGTTTTCTCTTTGTGTCTTCCATTTGATTTTTATTTCTGATTCAAGCGTGTGTTCTTGTAATATCTGAATATTTGTGTTTGTAGATCTACGCAGATCCGTGTGTGTGTATCTATTTCTTCACATCTCTTTGTGATTTGGTGTTTGTACACCTTTGTGGGAGTTCTGAACTCCTCACGCGCGTGTGTGTTTCTATCTTGTACATTTTACAAGATAGTGTGAAAATTCTTACAGATCGTGAGGGGTGGACGTAGGTTGCCGTTGTTGCATCCGAACCACCTAAAAATATCTGTCCATTGTGTGATTTATTCCTTTTCCTCTATCCCCATTCTGTGTAGCATTCGCGTAATTTTTTAGTTGCATTGCTTGTGTTAGATCTAGTATAATTTATCGTTTCCATACTAGATTTGGGTATATCAAAAGGTGGGTTCGGATCGGCAAGACAAATCTTATCTGGAAGATAACACCTTGCGTGAGTTGAATCTCCGGACTCTCACCTCCGCCATCGTACCTAAGATCGGTTGAGTGCGATAGATTCTATTAGATCTCTTAGTTTCCATATAGTTCTGAATTTCATTTACACTATTTTTCACTCTTGTTTGAATTGGGCTAAAGTTTGTTTAAAGTTTGTATACACCAATTCACCCCCTCTTGGGTGTCATTAATCGTGGGACTTCAGGTTGAAATCATTCGATTGAACGGTCCAATCGATTCGAATCAAATCAGCTCATTGATCAATTCAGACATCGATTCGATTTTGATAAAATTAAGAGTTGATCATTATATGTGCTCTTTTGGGCTGGCACCGGAGAACATAAAAGAGTTGCTAGTATGTTACGATCCAAAACCAGACTTCTAAAGTAATATTTATCTTAATGGTTGAAGTGAACTTAATATCGCTTGGTTATGTACTTTAAATTATAGTTTTTGACACGTGAATTTGTCGATACATATTTTTTGAAGTGCTCAAACCGTTATCAAATTATTGTAATCCTTGTTAATCAGGGTTTGACAAATCGAGTCAGGACGGCTCGACTCGGCCCGTCCCAACTGTAGACCGGGACGATCGATCTGTGAGACGTAACCGAGATACTTTATATATTATTTTAATTTTTTTATAATAGATAAATTTTGTAAGTTGATTGGTTGATGATCTCAAACGAATCGAGTCGGGACGGCTCAACTCGGCCCGTCCCAACTGTAGACCGGGACGATCGATATGTGAGACGTAACCGAGATACTTTATATATTATTTTAATTTTTTTATAATAGATAAATTTTGTAAGTTGATTGGTTGATGATCTCAAACGTGAGGTCCCCGATTCGAAACGCACTTTTGATATATTTTTCGTCAATTTTTTAAAAAAATATTTTAAACGACGAAGGAGATGGAATTCGAACCGGGGGCATCCGTTAGAAAGTTATTGAACGATACGCATGTAACCAACCAATGTAGAAGTATTTTTAAGTTGTATTATTATGTCATTATATATATATATAATATTTTTGTATCTCTATATGTTACGGTACCATTTGTACCGTACCATCTCAATCAAAGATAGAGACGGACGGTACGAGTGAGTTGACGAACCATGTTAATTACTCACTTTTATTTGTATACCCACGCGCAACGTGCATACTAATACTATGAACTTAGCCTTCAAGAATGGCCATATTGGGGCTTGCAGGGGCTCCGCTTGGTTTTTGTAGCCTTCGGACATGGGCCGTGCTTGGGCTGGCCCCAGCCCAGCACATTGACATCCCCTCAATCCTCTCGATGTTGTTTACCACGAAGAGAAAGGATCGTTACATATTTTGGTGTGTAATATTTTTTTAAAATTATTTAAAAAAATAGAGTGGATCTTAAGATACTCTAATTTAGAGTGTAAATCATGTCACCATCTGATTATTCAAAAAAATTAAAATTAAAATGTATCATTTTTTAAAACAATGGACTCAATATTATTCATTCAATTTATTTATTTTTTATTTATTTTCTGAATAATTCATTGGTGACATAACTCACACTCTAAGTTAGAATATCTCGAGAGTTATTTCAAATAAAATAAAATTTCAAAATATGATACACTGAGGTGTGCAATACACCCTATGTGTGCAACGAGTCTTTTCTCTCCCATGAAATCCATTACTGGTTACAGTAAAATATCATATTTATGCGGTACACAAATATGGTATTTCAAAATTTACAGCGTTTTATGATATTTTACATTGAATCAAGCGAGTCCTTAAATGGTTTAGCTTAAATGTGAGAAGGAGCCCACATTGTTGTGGGCCTCATAGTTGTCAAGATAAAAGCTCTTCATTCTGAACCCATAAATGTATATATACATTCAACACTATGGTCCTGAAAGTTCATTAAATTAAACATAGATAAGAAGTATTAATCATATGGACAGAAGGTCAGGACAAATTTGAAGGACCTTGGGCCAATCTTGGCACATTCAGAGCCATGATTCATCTGATTCCTTGCTCTCAGATCTGAGGGGCCCCCATATTTGGTGTGTGTGGGTGGGCCCGGGTGGGGGGGGGGGCTTCTGACTGTTGGGTTTGAAATTTGCAATTAGTAATTGCCAGAGTGTGAGTAATGTAGACAGCGTGGGTGGAAACATTTTCGTTTTTAAATTTGAAGATCAAGGATGTTATGTTATGGGTTGTAGAAAATGTAATTATGTTTATATAAAAAAATAATGTTGGAGTTGGGTTTTTATTGCCTCAAAACCTGTACTAGCATTTTTTTGTGGTGTGGGTCGGTGTAACATTTAAGTCCATATTTAAAAAGACTTGCTGTTTTGGCTTAGGAGAAAAGTTTGTTTTTTAAAATGAGATTTTGAGTATGATAAAAGATCATCTTCTTAGAGATATTGCTGATTTTAGCTTGAGATGCACATTTACTTCTTTTTTTAATTTGAAAAGGTGTTCGCGAACACGTGTTTTGCATGAGCCGTCGGATATTTCTTTTTTGTGATGGGTGCTCTCTTTTTTTCAGAGAGAATTAGTGAGAAAACCAATGTCTCGCGACGTAGGCGCGAGTAGAACTCACACCCTTCTCCGCATAGGAGAAAGGGTGAACCACCGCGCTACAATGTTGTCGCATATTTTATGTCAATTTAAGAATGTCAGCTCATCCGCTTTTTGACTCTCGTATAGAATCTAAATACTAACTAGCCAATGCGGCTATGCTTCAATAATACAAAGTTATTTTTTTCCATTTTTAACAGAGATCTTGAGATTTAATTTGGAAGCACTTTTGAGTTTTTATAGGATTTGGCTTAATTATTTTGAGGAGAGAAAGGTAGACTTTACAAATCATTTATGTAGTTTTTAGGGTTATTTTTAATTGAAAATTATATTTGACTTTTATTTCTAACACAAACATGTTGAGAAAGAGTAATCGTACTTAATTTAAAACAAAAATTATACAAACAACTCCCGACTTACATATCAGTTAATTTTTATTTATTAATTAACTCAAAAATTGAAATAACATAACTCGGCTAAAAATCATGCCATCCAAACGCATACTCATCGTTGAATGCAATTTGGCACCCCCAATTATGGTTGCCAGGGGGACAAATAAAGGTACGGGAAAAGATGGAGGTACTCAAAAATAAATAAATAACTCTGCTGTGTAAAAAATTATAAAAATATCACTTTTATGTACATATTAATTAAAATAATGTTATTATACTAACACAAGTGTAAAAATATCTATGCAGCAAATTATATTGTCTGAAAAATAAACTAAGACGTTTAATGATATGGATATTTTTACACACATGTTTACATTATGTTAACTAATATATACTTAGAGTGCTATTTATGTAATTATACATATAAATAAGTTATTTTTACAATTATCTTTAAAAAGGTAGAAATATGCGAAAACAAACAAAAGTTCCCAAAGCCACCGCCTACCACACCCCCCTCAAAGTCTCTCTCTCTCTCTCTCTCTCTCTCCCGGCGAACCTTCCTCCTCCCTTCTCTGCCCCTCTCCAAAAATTGCAGAGGTGAGAGGACAAAGAGAGAGAAACCACCAACCCCGCCCCCCTTCTCCTCTTCTCCCCCCCCCCCCCAACCACCCGGCCATCTAGGGTTTCACGCCGGGGGCCCGTCACCGGCCATTAAAATGGAGAGGCTGCCATCTCAGAAGCAACCCCCTCCACCGCAGCCGCCGCCCCCACAGCAGCTCCCCTCCCCGCAGGAATGGGAGGCCCTCATCGACGACCTCCAATCAGGCGCCCCCTCCCGCCTCCTCCCCCGGTGGCTCCCCCCCGACGCCACCCCCCTCGCCCTTCTCGACCTCGCCCTCGCCTCCCTCCTCCGCCGCGACTTCCCCGCCAAGCCCCTCCTCCTCCTCTTCCTCGAGGAGTCCGCTCACCTCCTTGTCCCCTCCCCGCCCGACCACGCTGCCCCCGCCGTCGACGCTCTCGTCGATGCCCTCCGCGCCGTCGTCCAGTCCCCTGCCGAAGCCGCCGCCCCCGCCGCGTACGCCCTCAAGGAGCAGATGATGGTGGCCGTCACCTCCGTCGCCGTCACCGTCGACGCATTCGAGCACGCCCCCCGCCAGCTCGAGGCCCTGGTGGAGCTCCTGCTTGCCGTGGTGAATCGCCCCAACCACGGGCCCGATCGGCAGACCAGGGCCATGGCCTGCGAGTGCCTGAGGGAACTGGAGAGGGCGTACCCCTGCCTGCTGTCGGAGATCGCCGGGCACCTTTGGAATCTTTGTCAGAGCGAGAGGACGCACGCCGCGCAGAGCTATGTTCTCCTTCTCACGTCGGTGGTACTCAACATTGTGCAGCACAGCTTGCCCCCCTCGGCGATGGGGATCCTGTCGACCTCGGTTCAGTTGGTCCCTTTCAATGTCCCCGGGTATTTGGGCACTTTGGCAAGGAGGAATCAGGATCTGTCTGATGTCAATGTGAGGGATATCAGGAGGGTAATGGCTTTCCTGCTGGAGAGGCCGATGATCTTGACGCCGTTGGCAACGGCGGAGATGGTGTTTATGCTCACCCGGATTGTGAAAGCACTGGAAGTGCAGATGTCAGCGGCTGCGGCGCTCCTGAAGGTGCAGTTCTCTGGCCTGATTTACTCGTATGATCCTATCCTATGCCATGTCGTTCTCATGCTGTATTCGCATTTCTCAGATGCGTTTTCCGGTGATGAGCAAAACATCACCCGCCGGCTCACTCTTGTATCCAAGGAAGGCCAGCAGCCTGTGGTTTTCCGGCTGCTCGCCCTTCACTGGCTGTTGGGTGTAGCATCTCGGCCCCCTGACAAGAAGAATCTTCTTGTTCCCATGGCTTCCAGCTTTTACCCATCCGTGTTTGATCCCCTCGGGTTGAAGGCTGCAAAGTTGGATGTGCTGGCTCTCATAGCCGTTGTGCTTGGCTTTTCTCGTGGAGAGAAGGGGAAGGACAAGGAGGTGGGCAATAAAAGTGAGGATTTTGTTGCAAAGCACCTTGAGGATTGTCTTGTTTGTGTCTCAGCATTCAGATGGTTACCTCCATGGAGCACCGAGACAGCGGTGGCCTTCCGCACACTCCATAAGTTCTTGACTGGGGCAGTGCCCCACTCTAGCTCCGATGCTTCTACAATGAGTATTCTCATGGAATCTACCACTTTCAACACTCTCCAGGTGCCACTCATATCTGATGATTTCCATGCAGAAGCTACCTTCTGTTTGAACACTTAGATGTTTCTAAGAAAATTAAATTCATTGCAGAATATTTTGGTGAACTTGGCTGTGGAACACCCTGGATTGGTTCCAGTAATTGCATCATTTGTTGACCGTCTAAGGGGATGTGTGACTCACAGAGAGCTGGGTGAGCGGCTGCTCCAAACATTCGATGAGTGTTTACTGCCGAAGCTGGCAATGGACTACCGGGTCTCTGCCTACTTCCCAATATTTGAAAGGATTGCAGAAAATGACAAGATACCTCCTCGTCATCTACTTGAGTTGCTTTTGAGGTTCATGATGTCTCTTGTGGGGAAACATGGACCAGAGACAGGATTAAGATCATGGTCACAAGGGAGTAAAGTCTTGCGTATTTGCCGCACAGTGCTTATGAACCACCCCAGTTCTAGAATTTTTAATGTCCTTTCTCGTCTCTTGTCATTCACTTCTCAGTTCTTTCCTGACTTGGAGGTTCGCGATAACGCAAGGTAATTATCTGAATTTCATTAATATAATGATACGATCATGCCTTTTTATTCTACTTTTCTGACATTTGATTCTGGCAGAATATACTTGCGGATGCTTGTTTGCATACCTGGGAAAAAACTGAGGCATTTACTGAACCTTGGGGAACAGCTTCTGGGGGTCACACCCTCTCCGCATACTGGTTTTTTCTACCAAGTTCCTTCTCCAAGATCCTCACCTAAGAAACCATTAAGTGTTTCTTCCTATATTTGTCTTGAGCGTGTTATTCCTTTGCTTGTTAAGCAGTCATGGTCTTTAACAATTCCTTATTTGGGTGACTATGAACCTGTCAAGCTTGAAGGTGTTGGTGATTCTATTGTCACGTCGGCTTCTGCAGACGTAACTAGTGAGGCTGATGGGAATTTTGAGAGGATCAGTTCAACACAAGAGCCACTTCGTGTGATGGACTCAAAAGTTTCTGAAATATTACATATCTTGAGAAGGCATTTCAGCTGTATTCCTGACTTCCGACATATGAAAGGGCTAAAAATAAAGATAGCCTGTAACCTGAGATTTGATGCTGGAATATTTAGTCAGGTTTGGGGAACGGATGCCTTCTCTGCCAGTTCAGATGAAACACATGGGCTGCCTGCTCTGTATGCAATAGTTCTTAGCTTTTCATCCACATCAAAGTACGGTCAAATTCCTTCATGTCGTGTGCCTTTCCTCCTTGGTGAACCATCTGTAAAAGATCAAGCTATTGTGCCAGTAGAAAATGCTTCTCGAGGACATCCAAGTCTTAGACAGTTGGTGACAATAGAATTGGAACCTCAAGAACCAATGCCTGGCCTTGTCAATGTTTCTTTGCAAGCAAATGGAGAAAATGGGCAAATTATTTCTGGTTCACTTGAAAGCATCCCGGTGGGCATCGAGGACATGTTCCTAAAGGCTAGTGTCCCATATAATGTTTCAGAAGATGGCATTCCTCATTATTACTTGGATATTTTCAATGCTCTGTGGGAAGCTTGTGGTAGTTCTGCGAACACAGGACGAGAGACCTTTCCTTTGAAAGGAGGCAAAGGGGTTGCAGCCATCAATGGAACAGGATCAGTAAAGCTACTAGAAGTCTCTGCAGACAGTCTAATTCACAGTGTTGAGTGTCACCTGTCTCCATTTGTTGTTAGTGTGATTGGTGGTCCTCTTGTTGCTGCATTAAAGAGCAATGGAATCATCAAAAATGTCATCTGGAAAGAGGAGCATACCTTGCCTACTGATTACAATGATGATGTCTCAACATTTTCTGGGAGCACCCCTCTTCAGATCCAGTATATTAAAGATGAAGATGATGCAGATAGCCTTCCAGATGTAAGGCGGACCAATCTGGGTTCTTGTCTTGTTTTAATATTCCTTCCTCCCAGGTTCCATCTCCTTTTTCAGATGGAAGTAGGCAATACTTCAACATTGGTTCGAATCAGGACAGATCATTGGCCATGCCTTGCTTATGTTGATGAATACCTGGAAGCTTTATTTTTTGTTTAGGAAGGTTGCAATTGTGATGAACTTCACATTTTTGGCCAAATCCTTTCTTTTTCCATGAGAATATCATTTTTTTACTTGTGGAATAAGTATTTCTTGAGCTCATGCATTTCTGTTATTGGGTTCATGCTCTCTATCATAAAAGTCTTTTTTGGTGGAATCACTTCTGTGCAGCATTACTGCTTTTACATCTATCTTTGGTCACATGGAACATGGTGTACAATTCAATTTTCATTTTTTTTTTGTAATGGACACAACTTTAGGATTAAAATCTAGTCTTCCTTGTAGTTCATTAGTTTTCTAACTATTCAATGGAATTTGACTAGTACCTTTCATCTTAACTAATGTGCAATTATGTGTTTGTTCGATTGTGATATTCATATGCATTGGTAATGTTGCCAACCTAGTGAATCTACACACACAAAGAACTTCCATTAACATGTTAACAACAACTTCATCTTAATAATTTCTTTTGATGCATTGTAAGGCATTAAAAAGCATACAAAAATGACCAAGCATACGGTACCAGAGCTGCCAACCAAGTTCAGTGGCCAACTTTTGTCAGGCTTTGAAGGTCAAGCTTGGCTAATCATTATTTTTCCTTAGAGGCTACTAGGTCTTGACAAATTGTCACATTTGCTGCAGACTGGTGTGTGTAAGTTCATACACAGTTTTATGTTATCTTTTAAACAATATATCATTATGCATCAAACTTACATTAGGAAATCATAGAAATTTTTATATTATATATTTTCTATTTCTCGGGGTCTTTTTAAGGTTTCGTCTAAAAGACTAAACGTTAACCAAGCCCAACCTATATGTACTCGGCCATAAGCCAGGCAGTAGGATGTGACTGGCTTTTATGTTTGAGCCTTTGAGGGCTTGGGCAAGATTAAACCGAAACATATATATTATGTTTATATAAGGTAGAAAAGAAAGTGAGGAAAAATTACATGGCTATATGTATGAGATTCATGTCCATAACATCATGTCCCTTTTGGCGACAAAATCATCCAGAATGGGCCCAAAATAGATGACACCTCAGTGCCTCACAAAGCTTATTCAATCAGGTTATGCCGAAACCTGGTCAATCCCATGCCCTTTCCCTATCCTTTCGACCTTGCCCATGACCTCCAGGTAACAATTGCAACAACTATGACTTCGCCACCTCCAACACAAGATATTGATGTTCAGTGTCACCAGTGGTGTCTCACTTGCAGGTTGATGGGAGGCCACCAATCCATCACAAGTGGGAAGTTATTTTTACCAACAAGTAGGCTACCAGTTGGTCCCTCATGGCATGGACCAGATATTGAAACAAAGATTTGAGTTGGCGCTCACCATGTTAGGAGTCAGTCCATAAATATTTGCCTGCCTAGAACACTGTTTTTGTCTCTCCTATCTGAACATATGCCTGTCTGAATTCTCTTCAATGGACTACTGGACTTCTGTTTGACCAACTTCCCTCCCTCAAACATGTAAAAAGGGTACAGAAACAAAATTAGGTTTGGTTGTTACAAGCAGACCCATTTTTTTCGCCATAAGGAGAAACCAAATTCTCGCCATAAGGAGAAACACAGTCGTGAAATTCTTTCATGTAACTATTGCTTCATCTAATTAGGGTTAACATCTCTTTATTTATAGAGAAATAAAATTATAAGTAGATTTATTTTTTTCACATCCATAATATTCCTATCCTAAAATAAAATAAAATAAAAATATAATCGATCAAAATAAATTCTGAACTAAAATAATCAATAAATTAGTTACGAAAATATAAGAAAATAAGAAAGATAATCTTTAGTCTGGATATCTTCGACAGTTCTAAATAAATCAACATCATCCTTTGTAAATCGGTCAGGTCGCTCCGCATCAGCTTCTCCACTGTCCATTGATAGCAAATTAGGGATTTGTCTTTCAATATGGGAATAGCACTGAGATAAATTGTTACCGAGAAAAATGAGCATTGGTTAAGTTCTCTTTTAAGATAAGGACCTCATATATAGCATGCCCATAGACTGGTTTTGGAGGTCATAATCCATAGTGCTTTGGGTTGGAATTGGTTGTCGCGTGTAGCTAATACCATGCCACCCAAGTCCCTATCACTATGTACTTCCCATAGAAGGGCAGCAAACATTTGGTTTGAGTCTCTGCAATATACTTATTGGTGGTGATATATTGACATCAAATAAAGAAAGAAACAAAGTAAAAGATAAACTTCGATGATAGTGTTCATCCACCTTGGTCAAGTGTGAGTTCTATTGTCTCGAGATTCTCTGTTGAATTTTGACAAAAGTTTTTAGAAATAGTCTACCCGAGATGCACTAGCAAAGAGGCATTCCTCTTGTAGTAGTTGTTCTAATGAACCTCTATACAGTCAAACAAATAATTGAACCATTATTGTTCACTATCCATGAACATTTCTTATCGCGCCCTCGACATTAGGCTTGTTACTTAACTAAAATGGTATTTGTTTCTAGAATTTGACTAAAATAGGTTATGTCCTTTGGCATTCAATCACAATATGAGTTTATTATTTATGTATTTTGGTTCTTGTAGTATATTTTTAAACTATTTTTGTATTGTATATTTAATGTCTAAATTTTTATTATTTAACATAAAAAAATTAAAATAAATTCACGGTCTTTGATATATAATATGAGCGGGTTGTGTTGCATACCCAACGTGTATCCGCCTCCACTTGCTTGGCTTAAATTAACGCTCGTCTTAGCGTTATATCTATCGCACGAGCATGTATGTTGTGTGACGGGCGGGTTCATATCTCCCCATCTTTTTCTTTAAATCTTTAATATGACAATACGTCGTCAACTGTATGGACCACATGCGATGTAAAATTTATATATCCAATGTGCTTGATAGAGAAATAAGATTGAAGGATGTTAATTAATATGTGGAAAAAGATAGCATCACATATATATATACATATATATAGATATAGATATACATTCAGAAGTCGGCAGATTTTATTAAAAGGGCCGGAATTGGTACACTGGTTCTGTGATGTTTATTTATGATACCTTTTGGTAGAAGATTATTCTCTTGCTTATCTTGTTATTGTAATGTGACGTTAGATTTTATATTGTTTTACCCTTTCCTATATCATAGACGAGGTGTTAAGATAAAGTTAGTCTCATCATTTGTATATTATAATAGTAATATTTATTTTTCATAATCATATCTCTCACATTTAATTCATTTTTCTTAGTCACTTATTTTCTTTATGATCGATCAAAATGATTGAAAATATTTTTATAATTTTTAAAAACATCTCAAAGTGTATCTTCGCGCGAATCACGTTCATTTGACTAATTTATTTATCAATATGAACTGAACAAATGGCCGTTGGTTTTAGGCGTGCTTGTTTCTACGTAATTTTTCAGTTGTGAAATCATAAGCGGTGTATTTTTTTAATTTTAAAATTAAAGTGTTTTGTTCGGATAACCTTAAAATGAAACAAACTGTTTTATTAGTTTATTTTGATTTCATCTCACTTTCTCTGATCTAGATCCCCGATGAATTTGGGTCATAAATCAAAACAAAATAATATGTTTACATTATTTTACAATCAAATAAATGATAAAAAATAACATAAAACAAAACTGTGGAGTTTTTGAGTGACGTGACAGACAAGTCTCTAACGTAAAATACTGTAAAACAACGTAAAATTATGTATGTGTTTGGCACATAAAGTATAGTATTTCACCGTCGTATCCGGCATGTGACGTTAAAGAATTGTGAATCGACACCTAGGGGTGATTATTATTCGGGTTCAACCCAAAAATTAAACCGAATCGATAGATTTGATTTGGTTTAATTTGAGTTAAAATTTAAAAAATTTTGGTTTGGGTTCAAACCGAATCATATTAAAAATTTTGGTTTGATTTGATTTGGAAGGTCAAGAAACCGAACAAAATCAAACCGAACCAAATAATTCGAATTTAAGAATATTTTTATCAAATTAATATAAATGTATATGTAACTATAAATCTCAATTCAAAAAGTCTAATTCCCGCTATCCTAACGAGGTTTCCGACTTTATGAAATAAATTTCAAATCACTTTCTATTTTACTGTAACTGAAGTTCTTAATTATTTATGTGAAAATATTACGGAGGTTGTTCTTACAAGTTACAACTTTTATATTATTTTTTAATATTTATTTTATTTAGTAGAAATTCTTTTACCCTATCTTTCTCTGTTGTTATTTGAATCCAATCTAATTTCTAAAATGGGAGATGAAATCAAACCGAATTAATTTGGTTTAGTTTGGTTTGATTTCAAATTAGTTTGATTTGGTTTGATTCGGGTTGAAGTCTTTATTCGGTTCGATTTGATTTGAAAAAAAAATCTCTTCAAATCAAATCAAACCAAACCGTGCTCACCCTTACCGACACCTATCATTGTCTGGTTTGTCATCGGGCCTGTGTAAAGTATCTCCAAAAATTACCCCAAAGTTTTTTTATTGAAATAGAAACATACTTCGTGCGTATTATTACACACTCCAAGTGTGTGCTAAATTTAAATTTTTTATTTTTTATTTTTTTTATTTTTTATGACATAAGATCTAAATCACTTTAATTTGTAGTGTAATTCACGTCTAGTCGAATAGTCTAAAAGATTAAACAAAGTCCATGTCATATAAATAACGTTAGGTCTATTTTTTAAATCGATGTTATTTATTTTTAATTTTTTGAGTTGTCGGATGAGAGTGTGATTTGTCTGACAGATCAAGGTGACTTAAATTCCACGTCATAATTTTTTAAAAAAATAAAAAATTAAATCAGGTGCATACCTGAGGTGTGTGATAACTGGACGTGCATTAAACATCTAATAGTTGCTGCACCGTAGGTAGGGCACGTAAATAGAAAAAACGGATTTTCATCTTGTCAAGTCTCATTTGAGATGTTTATATAGTCCATTACATGATTAATAATTAAAAATTATATATATATATACTTGTACATCCTAAATAATGGGTCTATCATTTTCATTCCACTTAAAATGGATTGTTTTTATTTTTCATTTTTTATAACTATCCAATGAACGATCAGATTAGACAGACATGTCGATCTGATGGACACAGATGTAACTCAATTTTTTTTTGAGAAAAAAATTGCATGCATTGCCCGCGATGTAGCATGCATGATTCAGAACCTGATTATCTAATGCATTATTTCACATCTGATATATGTTGAACCATCTTTAACAGTTAATAAAAAAATGAACAATTGCCATGGTAAACGTGAAATGATGGCTCATTTACACTTGGGTAACCCCTCTTTTCATCTAATTAGTCTATTTGTAAATTTTAATCATAACCAACATATGTAAACGTGACTCATGAGAAATGAAAACTGAAATGAGTACTCAAGTTTAGATGTATCTGAAAATGCAGTTATCCCCGATAGTTATCGCTAATAGGGTGTTTGAAAGTAATTTTTTCTTTAAAATTATTTTTCTCTTAAAATTTATGCCATGTCAATTTTTTACTCAATTTTCGAAAGTGACGTAAATGGTTCACACTCGTATGATAAAAATTATATAATTTTTAAAAATTATATATACTTGTTTGACATATAAATTTTTTTTTATTAAACCACTGGGCAAAGGTCATCATGGTCAGCGCCTTCTTCTTCATGGTCTTCTTCTTCATCTACCTCCGCCGGCGAGGCGACCGCGGGGACCCCTCCGTCGGGCCCGGCGGGGTGGTCGGTAGGACCGTGCAGGGGGCGAGGTCCCGGCATGTGGCCGCGCGGGGGCTCGACCCGTTGGTGGTGCAGGCCTTCCCGACGCTGGTGTACGCGGAGGTGAAGGAGCACAAGATTGGCAAGGGCGCGCTGCAGTGCGCCATCTGCCTCAGCGAGTTCGAGGACGACGAGACGCTCCGCCTCCTACCCAAGTGCGACCACGTCTTCCACACGGATTGCATCGACATCTGGCTTGCCTCCCACACCACTTGCCCCGTCTGCCGTAGCAATCTCGACCCGAACGCCGACGTCACCCCCCAGGCGGCAGAGGTTGCGGCTGCTCCCTCGGCCGACGCGGGCGCATCCGCTGCTGCTGTCGTCGGCGAGGAGGAGGAGGAGGAGACCCAGAGGCAGGGAGGGGACGGAGGCGAGCGGCCTGATCGCGCCGCTATCGTGGTCGAGGAGCCGGCTCCGAGGGAGGGGGCTGCAAGGGGCGGAGGGGGGAACCGGAGGGGGGGAGGGGGGGAGGGGGGGAGCCGGCTGCGCATGGGGGGAGCCGGAGGGAGGGAACCGGAGGGAGGGGGAGGGGGCTACGCAGGGGGGGAGGGACAGCCGGCGGGAGGGAGAGGGAAGGGAGGGAAGGGGAGACGCGGGAGAGGGGAGGGGGTTGCGAGTTGGAGAGAGCGAGAAGTTAGAGGTGCCATGAGTGTTTTTTTTTTTAAAAATGGTCTAGTGTTGTTGTTTTTTTTAGGAAGGTTTACACGGGATTAGATTCTCTCCCTAAAATTTAGGAGATGAATACCAAATCGAGTTATAAGATCTCTTACTCTTTTTTTTAAATTGAAAAAAAAAGAGGTAAAAAGGAGCAACCAAACACCCTATAAAACTGAGTTCCCTATCAGGGTTTGCCGTCCCGCCCCGACCCGCACCGACCCGCATGACCCGACCCGACCCAGGCAGGCACCGGGTCGCACGGGCTGGGGGTCATGGACGGGACGCACTGGACCGCAAGGTCCCGTGCGTCCCGCCACGTACCGCTCCGGTGCGAGGCGGGACCGGGCTCGGTACGGGCGGGTGGGGGCGGTTCGCCCATTTAACGGGTCGAAGGGGGAGGCTCCCTCCATCCCTCCCACCGGCGAACGGCGGTGCAGCGGCGGCGGACGGCGATCAGAGCGGCGGCCGGCGGCTTTGGGCGGCGATCGGAGGTAGGTAGGTGAATTTTTTTTTTAAATGATCGGGGGTGGGGAAGGGGGGGCGTCGACCGCTGGATGTGGCCGGAGGTGGGGGTGGGGGAGGAGGCCGTCTGCCAGCCGGATCTGGCCGGAGGTGGACGGAGGTGGGGGTGGGGGACAGCGAGGGGGGGGGTTTGGGTGTCTGCCGCCGTGGGGGACGGGGGGGGGGGGGGCTGGGCGTCTGCCACCGCAGGCCGTGGGGGGACGGGTTGGGGGGCTGGGCGTCTGCCACCGGCAGGTCGTGCCGTGGGGGGACGGGGGCGGGGGGGCTGGGCGTCTGCAACCGGCAGGCGGTGGGGGGACGACGGGGGGGTGGGCTGGGCTGGGCGTCTGCCAGCGTGGGGGGGGGGGGGGGGTAGGCTGGGCGTCTGCCACCGTGGGGGGGGGGGGGGGGTGGGCGTCTACTACCGGGGGGGGGGGGGGGGTGGGGGCCAAGGGCGGTTTGGGGGGGGGGAGAGGAAAAAAATTTATTTTTTTAAAATTTTATATCTTTTTTAATTTAAAAAAGTATAAGAATAAAATTTTTTAGATTGTCATTGTTTAATATTATTTTTGATGTATTGTTGAATTCATGTTGTATAAAAAATATAATTTTTATTTAATTCATGTTGTAGAATTAAATATATTGATATATTATTTAATTCGTGTTGTAGAAATAATATAAATATCGTTTAATTCATGTTGTAGAAATACATTTATGTTTGATATATTACTTAATTCATGTTTAAATATTAGATTTAATTGAGATGTATTAAATTTAAATTTTAATTTTATAGAATTAATGATATTATTTTCATTATTAGTTGTAGACGTAAAATAATATAATAATTAATTTTAAAATTTTAAAGATGTTTTTCATTTAAATATATCTATAGTGAGAAATATTTTACAAAAAATTAAAGGTAATATTTATAATTTAAATTAAGTAGAGATGTTTTGAATTTAAATATAAATTTATTGATAAATATTTTACAAATAATTTTAAATGTAATTAAGATGTATAATGTAATTTAAGTAGAGATGTTTTTAATGTAAATAGTGTTGAATATTTTATAAATAATTTTAAAGTTAATTTAGATCTATAATATAATTTAAATAGAGATGTTTTTAATGTAAACTCTCTTGAATATTTTATAAATAATTTTAAAGTTACTTTAGATCTATAATGTAATTTAATTAGAGATGTTTATAATTTAAATATATAAATAGTGATAAATATTTTACAAATAATTTTAAAGTTAATTTATATGTATAATGTAAATTATTTAGATATGTTTATAATTTATATGTGTCATGTAATTTAATTAGAGATGTAATTTTAAATATCTAATTAGTGATAAATAATTTTAAAGTTAATGTATATGTATGAATTATAAATATTAACCTTATATGTTTGTTATAGAAATAATGATATTATTTTGAACTAAATTATATTAACATGTATTAAATATTGAATTTAGTCTTGCATGGTACGCAAATAATGAAATTATGTTCAATGTTAATTGTAGATGGCAAATAATATATTTTCATAATTTGAATTTCTTAATTTTAGGCCTTAGCACTCTATGGCTCCTAAGGAACGAACAAGTGATATTGGGTGGTCACACGGAGTTTTGTTGGATGGAAACCGTAGGTGTTGGCGTTGTAACTATTGTAAAATAGAACACCGGGGAGGAGGGGTGTCTCGGTTGAAGAAGCATTTGGCAGGAGGAGCCGGGGCAGGATACTCTGAGGTTGCTGGGTGTACCCATGTGCCTAGAGATGTGAAACTTGCAATGGCTAGGCACCTGCGGGAGAAGAGAGCTGAGATGCAAGAAAAGGAAAAAAAGAAGAAAAGGGATCAAGCGGCAGTGAGCGGAATAGCAAGCGGCAGCAACGAGGAGGAATGTGCATGGACACCCAGTGACGAAGACGAACAAGCACGTACTGAGCAGGCTAATGTGTATGTCACTGTGAACGATCCATACGAAGCCGAGTTTCGTGAGGCAGTACGTCAGAGCATGGAAGAGTCAAGACATCCCGAGGAGACTACAATCCGTAGCCGCGAGGCGGCGAGGACCGGAGCATCAGGGAGTGGTGGTTCATCTACGACTCGACAACCACGAGGCATAAGGAGTTTATTGACTGGTGACTCGGGGACACAAAGAAAAAGGACACAATCGATCAACATTGAAGATGTGGAGCCCGGTGCACTATCCCGAGAGCATGGCAAGCAAACGAGGATGGACGATGCGTATGGCCAGAAGGGACCTAAATGGAAACTTGGTCAGGCTGTTGCAAAATGGTGGCACCACGCGGGTCTGCCTTTCAATGCAGCCAATAGCCCTTACTACAAGCCAATGTTTCAGGAAGCACAGGTCCTTGGGCTACACGTGCAGCCACCTACAGCGAGAGAATTGGCTGGCGTATACCTTGATGAACAGGTTGCTGAGATCAAGAGTTACATTGACTCATTCAAGCAGAAATGGACAAAGTACGGAGTCACACTGATGTGTGATGGATGGTCAGGTACCACAAAATCTAGCCTGATCAACTTCCTTGTTTATTGTGACAGACAGGTATTCTTTCACAAATCAGTGGATGCGTCTGGTCAAATTCATAGTCATCAATATATTTTGTCATTGATGGAGCAAGTGGTGACTGAGATTGGGGAGGAGTACATTGTGCAAGTGGTGACTGACAATGGGTCGAACTATAAGAAGGCCGGGGAGGAGCTAATGAAGAAAAAACGGCACATTTTCTGGACCCCCTGTGCAGCGCATTGTGTAGATCTGATGCTGAAGGAGATTGGGCAGCTTCGTATGGTAAAATCTGTGGTCGAGGTGGCACAAAAAATCACGAAATATATCTACAACCACACACTTGTATTGGCATGGATGAGGGAGCATTGTGGCGGCGACCTGTTGTTGCCTGGCATCACACGATTTGCCACCAACTACATCGCATTGCAGAGCCTATTGAAGCACAAGGATGGGTTGAAGCAAATGTTTAGAGGTGAGACCTGGCTGAGTTCCTCTTTTGCTGCTTCACGTGAGGGGGCGGAGGTCGAGGGGATTGTCAACACCTCGAATTTTTGGGAACGAGTGAAGGTATTAGTGTCATTGATAGAGCCACTGTATGAGGTTCTACGATGCGTGGATGGGATAGAGTAGCAACCATGGGGTTGGTGTACAGCAAAATAGAAGCAGCCAAGCGGAAGATCCTTACAACGTCCAAAAAATATGGACCCACCATTCTAGAGATTGTGGAGGACAGATGGGACAGACAAATGAGCCGCGATCTTCACATGGCAGGTAAACACTTACATTCTCGTCCAATCAATGAGCTGTGATTTTCAGTTGATATTAATATGTAATTCATTGTCTTACGATTGCAGCATACTATCTACATCCGGCCTTCCAATATGCTCGGGCCCTTGCTTATGACGATACGTTGATAGAATCGGTCAACATTGTGGTAGACTGATTGTCTTTCACCCCAACAGATGATGCTGATGCGTTGAATGAGGTATACTTGGATATTTTAACATTGACAATATTAAATGAAATATACACTTCATATTTTTTGATAATGCAGATGAAAATATTTAGAGAGGGAATTGGTTCATTTGCGACACCTAATGCCATGGCCAGTCGTGATAGACTCGACCCAGGTAAGGTGTCTTCACAATGTACCTTCTATGTCTCGAGAAGTAATTTTTACATCTAATTATTATATTGTACGTGATCTGTCTTAAACACAGCTGAGTGGTGGCTAAATTACGGCACAAGTGCACCCGTATTAAGGAAGATCGCAATGAGAGTTCTATCGCAAACATCCTCGTCGAGTGGGTGTGAGCGGAATTGGTCGACGTTCTCCTTCTTGCATACTAAGCTGAGGAATAGGCTAACACACCGCAGGCTAGACAAAATGGTGTATGTTCATTACAACATGAGGCTAAAGGTCCGGCATGTACAAATGGATACAAGGAGAGGAGAGGGAGATTACGACCCAACGGATGCTGTGTACTTGCGAGACGATGATGACCCTATGGTAGCATGGGTTGCAAGAGCCACAACCGAGCGTGGTGAGGCAGAATTGGACGAGGAGGCTGAAGAACCTGGCGAGACACCACGGCCTAATACTTTTCTCGCATCAGATGTACAAGAGGCAGTCGGGGAGGGAGATGACACCCATGTGCATTTGGGTGGTGACGACTCAGCAACGGGACGTGATGATGAAATTAATTTAGATGAAGACCTCGTCATTGGGGGTGGAGACACATCGTATGCGTACGATGATAAAGCATGGGAGCGATTGATCCAACCCCCATTAATTGAGCGTCAAGAGCCACCTCAGGTGAATTAATACATGAAAATCGAATCGCAAATTTCATTAAATAGCATAGTGATATATTGATGTATGATAGCAATATATTGCAGGTCGGTCCGACAAATGACAACATTGCGGGAGAACAGTGGTCCCGAGTTGCTGTACCGCGGCATTCAATATCTGCGGAACCAACAAGGTTATCCACTTCAAGAGAGGCTAGGGGGAGTTCCTCATTTAGAGAGGTGAAATTATATTGTCATTTCTACATTTGTTAATATATAATTCATTGGTAATTGAATATATTCTTCTTTCAATTGTGTAGTCTTCGGTAGCATAGAAACAACCATCTCAGTCTGCTGCGCCCCGACGCTCAACATCTAAGGCTAAGGCACCCAATCAGTCTTCTCAGGTATACGTACAGACTTACACAATAGAAACTAAATTAAAAATTTATTTAAGCAGGCTTCTGCTTCTCAGGCATCTAGAGGGACACAACATGCAGCATGTAAGTCGCCCCCTGCTCCACAGAAGAAAAAATCATCATAGACCACATTATTCACCAGCAAGAAGGACAAGGGACCACCATTAAATCCGATAGATTTTACAGACATGGAGACATTAGATCCCAATGCAGATGACGACACTCCCGAGCCTTCTGTTGAGCCCCGCATTAGTGGGAGTCATGACTCCGATGCTGAGAGTACACCGACAGGGTCTTCATCCCATGGAGGTGGTGGTTCTCAAGGTGACCAACGGAGTCCTCGTCATAATACTAGTGCTGGTGGCAGAGAGTACAGCAGTGGTCATAGTAGAGGTCGTGGGGGCCGTCAATATGGCGCATGGACAGAGGAGCAGCACTTCACACATGCCACGCAAGATGAGGACCACGGTGCTCCACCGGCAGGGACGAGACGGGCAGCTGATCATTGGGATCCCTACTATGGAAGTTCGGTTGCAGACAGTACCAGCTATCAAGGGATGTTGTCTGATTTTGAGAGCATGAGCACACATGACTCCCAGGGATCTGGAAGCTCGTATGGACGATCATGGCCGCAGCAGCCCATGTATCATGGTGACTCAGATAACAGTAGTTCATTTTTCCCATCGTATTCATATCCTTATGTCACAGCTACGTCAGTAGAGGTCGTGTACGTACAAGGTTCGCAGCAGTATGAATACTACGTACGCATGTACTGGGAGAACTATTCAGGTTCAATGCGCTATGAAGACTATCTGTCCTATCTGCGGACCACATTTAATGTCAGATTATTTGGAGATGGGCACTGGCCCAGTTTGGGTCCATAGTCTTTATTAGTATGTATCATTTGATTACATTTATAACTAACTAATAATTAATTGTAGATTTCTTCATATATAGAGTTCTGTACTTGTCATTGAAATTACTAATGTAAACTTTTACATCATTTGCAGGTCATCATGGACGGACGGCGTCACCCTGCGTCGGAGCATGGATACTCTGTTGAGGGTGATGGACATGTGCACTGTAGATACTGCGAACATCGCGTCACCGGCATACACAGGTTTGCGGAGCACCTTGCGGGAGTGGGACGCGATGTTCGTGTTGTGCCTCTTAGGCACAAGCATGTGCTATGTCGCCTTGATGATAGCAATGCTATTTGGTTTTGATGATAGCGAGACAGTGAGTGCATTTGAATGCATTTGATATTGTATTTTGATGATAGCAATGTTATTGTGCTTTATGAGATTGTGTTTTGATGATAGCAACATAACTTGTTTTGTGGAGAATGCATGTGTATGACTGATATAGTGCTTGATTTGTGATCTGTGCGTTACTTTTCTATCTGCATGTAGTTTGATGACTAGCAAGTCTATACACTGCAGGGTAAAGCATTTCATTAGTCTATACACTCTTCATGCATGTGCATAGTCTATACATTGTGCATTTCGTTGACAAGTTTGCACACTCATGAAGTCTGCACATTGGACTCTTGATCAAGTCTACACATTCATTGTTAAGACAAAGTCTATACAACGTCAGTTCATGCATTGTCTTAGGCTAAGTGTGTACAGCGTCTTAGGCGAAGTCTGTACAGCCGTGTCATATGCTCCTAAGTCTATACATTGGTGTTGGGCATCAAAGTCTGTACATCGCCTTCAATCTTCAAGTCTACACATTGGTCTTTACTTGAAGTATATACACTGTTTCACTGCTCATCACCTTTGGGCATCAAAGTCTATACAATGGCTTTGGGTCTCCAAGTCTATACAGCCTTCTGATTCGTCAAAGTCTGTACAGCGCACTTCATATACAAAGTCCAAGTCTGTACAGCGTGAAGTCTCACCTCGTGTTCTTTCAGTGCCACTTGAGTCACACTTCGTGTTGTTTCCCCTCACTAACACGAAAAGATTTCGTGTCGTCTGAGCTTACGACACTTCGTGTTGATTTCCATGTTTGACAGGAAAAACTTGTATGAGGTTATACTTCGTGTCGTTTCTGTTTTTATGACTTCGTGTTGTATCCTTGTTGTGGTCAGCCCGTGTCGTTTTCACCTCGTGCTGTTCTCATGACTTCGTGTCGTTTTCCCTCTCATGACTTCGTGTCGTTTTCCTTGTCTTTCGTCTTCGTGTTGTTTTCAACCCATGTCAACTTCTGTTTTCGACTTCGTGTTGTTTTCAACTCGTGTCGGTTACTGTTTCGTCTCCGTGTTGTTTCATGTCTTCGTGTCGTGTTTCCTACACCTCGTGTCTTTGTCGCCTTGTGACTTCACCTCGTGTCGTTTTCATCGTCTTCGTGTCATTCTTTGTGTAGTGTGTGTTTCTGTCACTACTACATTTCGTGTCGTTCTCGTTTCACTTCGTGCTGTCTCTGCGTCTGAGTCTTCTTTGTTATTTCTATCTTCGTGTTGTTTCGTTCTAACCTCGTCCAGGTTTCTTCTAAAACGCTATTCTTCTGATAAGTCTATACAGAGTTGTTCTTTAAAATGATGACTTATCCGATACTCTGTTTAACAGGTGCTTTGATCGTAAAGCTTAAGGGGAGCACGTGATCCGAGGAAGAACATTCCCCAGTGACTGGCAGCACGTGATCCGAGGCTGGAATGAAGCATGCTGAGAGACTGCCACGTGGCCCGAATATCTGGGCGGGAAATGTGGAGGTCACACGTTGGGGCTGATCCTGCTGGCTGCTGCTATATATATGAGCTTCCTTCCACAGAAGAAGGAGATCGAGTTGGCGAAAAGAAAAGTCCATATAGAGAGCCACGATCCAGAAAAGAAGAAGAGCAGAAGAAGAAGAAGAGGAGAAGAGCAGAGAGTGAGAGATTAGCGAAAGAAGAAGAGAAGTGCAGCAGAGAAGAAAGAGAAAGAGAGAGAGTGAAGAAAGAGAGTGAGATCGAGGGAGATCTGTTAACTGGACCGTGGATCAAATCCAGGCCAGTCAGCTCTTTAAGAGCCACATTGTGCTTTACGTTTACAGCTTTCCGATGCTGTTATCTTGTATTTTGTTTTCCATTTTACATTTCCTTTCAAGCTGTTAGTCAGCGGATTGCAGAGGTGCTGCCTCTGGACGGCTAAGCTGTATTGCCCAGCAGTTTGCAGTGGAGGATTCCACTGGACAACAAGCTGTGTTGCTCAGCGGGCAGTGGTGGATTCCACTGGACGGGTAAGCTGTAATCCCCAGCGGTTGTAGTGGTGGATTCCACTGGATGGCAAGCTGTGAGGCCCAGCGGTTGTAGGCAAGCTGTGAGGCCCAGCGGTTTCAAGCTGTGAGTCAGCAGGAAGCCACACTCGGGTTGAGTGTGGGGTGGATGTAGGTCTGCAGGACCGAACCACCTAAAAACCCTTGTGCATTGTGATTTGATTTGTTCATTTGTGCTTCCGCTAGATGAATGCATAGGGGCGCTCCATGTGTTTGCTAATTGGTCGAACATAATAGTTGATTAGCTTTCAGATTTGGTAAATCTGTCTAGTTAGCATCATAGTTCTAGTTTGAGCGAAATTTTATATTGGGTGAGAGTTTAAAAGGGTCATATTCATTCACCCCCCCCTCTGAATACTAGCACCGAACCCAACAATTGATATCAGAGCAGGTCTCTGATCTATCAGATCTAACAATCTGCAGAGGATCCTGCCGATTTGTTTGGTGCATTTCAGAGTGGGTCTCTTGAAATCGTGTCTTGCTTCATTGACTTGTGTCTTATTTTGATTATCTGGTTTCAGTGGAGTTCGTGTCATTTGCTTTACTTCGCTGAACTTGTCTGCCATCTGTTCTAATGGCTCTACCTCCGATTTATGATGGTTCTAACTTTGAAAGTTGGCTAGGAGGCCTAGTTGTGTACATAGACTCAATTGGTCCACATTTGTGGAGTCTTATATCTAAAGGCCCACACCGCTTACCTAAAGATCAGACCAATTGGTCTAGTGAGGACAGCTCTAAGAATTGTGATAATACCATAGTTCTTAATATCTTGAGAGCTGTAGTTAATACTGATATGTATCCTTTTGTTCTCAGGTGCACATCTGGAAAGGAAATATATGACAGAGTCGCTTCTGCGCATAATCAGCAAGGTGATAGCTGCTTGATGGCCAACCGGGATGATGAAGATGAGATCTCATCTCAGGTAAGTTCTGAATCAGAAGGATACTCTTTCGATGAATTAATAGAGATGTATGAAAATTTGTTAGAAGTATCCAAGAAGTTGAAATCTGAGAACAAAAAGTTGAAAAAGAAATGTGATAGAATAAATCTGAAAGATTCCTGTGAAAACTGTCCAAATATGAAAAAGTCTTATGATGCATGCATGCTAGATGTTCAGAATCTTAAGAAACAAAATGATTCTCTAAAAATTGAAAAACAAACATGCTTAGATAAAATGACTGAGCTTCAGAATCAACTGAATGATAAGAAAAATGAGCATCTAAAAGGCATGCAAGAACTAACTGAAGTTAATTCTGAATTGGACAAAATGAAATTGGAGAATGAGGATCTTCAAAAGAAGAATAAAACACTTATTATCAGAATGAATGAAATCAATGAGGTTTCACAGTCCTCTTCTACTAAATCAGATTGTAAAATATGCTCTGCTTTAAGAGAACGAAATGAAGATCTCTTTAGTGAGAATGAACGGCTAAATAAACAAATAGCCTCACTTAAAGATGATCACAAAAATCTGCTCGCTGAGAAAATTAAAGTGGAGGAAAGAGAAGAGGAATTAATTGAAAAACTGGAGCTAATGTCTGGAAGAGAGAGATGTGAGGGTAATGAATTTCAGACTAGAGATCTTGAGGAAGAAAACACTGAATTAAAAGCTGAAGTTGAAAAACTGAAGTGGTTAAACACTGGCTTGTCTGAAAGACTTCTCACCACAGAAAAAGGAAAAGCTGTTTATGATGAAAATTTAAAAAGTTTGAACAGTCTAGAACAAGAAATTGAGAAGTATAAAACTACAAATCAAGTTCTAAGCGAATGTGTTAATTGCAGTGAACAGGAAATAGCCAATTATGAACTTCACATAATATCTTTGGAGAATAAGATTCAGGATCTAGAAAAATCAGCATCCAATTCTACTAAGAATGAAAGAAAAGTAAAAACTGTTGTGAAAATGAAGGATGGCAATCCAAGAAATGGGACAAGCTGTAGTCCTGATGTTAAGGAAACTATCAGAAACCAGTTATATACTACCTTTGTGCATAGTTCTAATGTAGCTGGTACCTCAAGATAATCCCCAAAATAAAATGAAAATCATAAGTCACCTTCAAAACATGTTTTCCAGTTCAGAGCCCAGAAAATAGAAAAACAAATAGAACCTGTTAAGGATAATCAGAAATTGAAAAGAAAGAGCCAAATAAAGAAGGTAAAGACTATTCCTGCTCACGAACAGAAAGCTGCTAGCTCGGTTGAGCCTGATGGTGTACACACTGTTCATGCTTCCTATACTCATTCACATACATCTAGGAACTCATATGATAGAAATCATGTTCCTAGGAAATCTGATGCCTCTTGTTACTACTGTGGTAGGCATGGTCATTATATGGATGACTGCAGAGTGATGATAAGTGATGATATGATGCATGATAAAACATTTCCAAATAATCATCACCACCCCAAAAGAAACATGTCTTCCTCAAATCAACATATCATTTGTTACAATTGTAACAGACGTGGTCATAAAGCTGTTGAGTGTTGGTTTAGGCCTTCATGGGGATTTACTGGCTCAAGAGATAAGCACCCTAGGTGCATTGAATGTGGCAGGTATGGGCATGCAGTCAAGGACTGCTGGTTTGTTCAGGGAAATCATTTTAATTTCAAATTTGTAAGATTCCCTCCAAACAAAAATTTCTTGGGCAGAAATAAAGCTGGTCTTAAAGAAAAGACTCTTGGTTGTTATGAATGTGGAAAACCTGGCCACCGAGCTTCTGAATGCTGGTGGGCAGGTAATGGTAAATCAAAAATTCATGCTTACAACAGAACAATTCATGCTCATTATCATAGGTCTCATGCTGCTGTTGATATGCATCATAGGACCAGAAAATCTGCTGTTTCATGTAGATATTGTGGTAAACTTGGTCACTCTATGGACAATTGTTTTCTGATGAAATTTGATGACCATGTTGCTAAGAAACTGTTTAGAACACCTGATAGGGGTAGTGCAGGACCCAAGACTGCTTTGGTCTCTGCAGGATCAACTTGATTGACTTGCTGCAGGTGTGCCTTGGAAGGAGAAATAAAAGGGGTTAACCAAGGCACTCAAAAAGAAAACCCCATGATTCAATTCAGGTCAGTTCTGAAATCTGTTTTAAATTCCATTATCTGAAATTGTGAGCATGAAAATTGTGAGTTTCATGTTGATTTGCTTGGTTGATTTTTTAATAAACTCTTCATGTCTAGCTGATCAGTCTGCATTCCAGACTCAGCCATTGAATTCAATTCTGCATATCTGATGCTCTTCTCTTGCTATATGTTGAACTGAATTTGAATGCCTCTCTAGTGTATACAGTTGATGCACTATATAGACTCTGTGTCCATGCATGTGTTTTGTGTTAATGCATTGCATGCTTGTTATTGAATGCATACTTGGACTGATTGTGTATAGACTGACTGTCATTGCATGTGTCAATGATGTTGTTCAATGCATGAAGGACTGCCTTATGTTGCATTGTCCTTGTTAATCCTGGTATATCAAATGGTATGTTACTAAAAGGCAGGGAAATCTGCCCGGAGGTTCCTACCATGTGTGAGATGGTCTTTGAGACCAGGTCCTCCGCCTAGTACCATGGGTCTAGTCTTCATGTAGAACAGTGTACTGCATCATATGTTGAAAAATCTGAAAAAAAAAGGATAAAAATGCTCATGACTTGGATGCATAAAGCTGAATTGATTGCATAGCATATCTCTTGCATCATGATGTCAGGGGGAACTGAGAGTTCTATTCAATTCATTGAATCCTATTCACTTCTCAGTGTTCTCATTCAAATGATTCATATTCTTTGACATCAGTTGCTCATTGAACCATATTGCCAATTGCTATCCTTTCCCCATCTTTTTCACTGAACAGCAGTTCTGGTTCTGGCTCAGTACGTTGAGTTGTGATTATTTCAATTGTTATTTTATAAGAATCTCTCTCACAAATTGAAAAGAACTAAAGGTTTAACCTTTATAAATTGGAGAGTTAAGTGTCTGCACTTCAGAATTTGAGATAAAAGAAAACTTTTATAGCTCTTAATCTTTGTCTCATAGCTAAAATAGAAAAAGTTTTTTGTAATGCCTAAATGTGTTGAACTGGATATGTCTAGAACATGTTAATAAGAGTGTGTACTGATTTTTTAAACAATCACTCTAAAAGAATTAAGGGCAGCAGTAAATAAGTTCATTAATGTTAAGAACTGAACATAGTGACAGAGTAATGGCTGATTGCACTGAGAAACTGTGAACTCCTCCAAAGAAGTAGGAAAATTCACATGTCATGAAGTGCTTTAGACTATCTCTGTTCATAGGGTCAAATCTATAGGGGGAGTCCTCACCAAGTAACTGAGGGTACTGACCTCTAATCAAGGTGTACCCTTAATGTCAAAAGTGAAGACTATTCTTTGTAGGTTTTGATCTGAAATAGGTCTAGTAGTTTATGCCTAGTAACTGGGGGTACCTGTCTCTGATCAAGGTGTACACCTAATGTCAACAGCATAAATGCCACTGATCTATTTACTTAGTTCAGGTTCTGAAAATCAAAAATGAAATCAAACTGCTGTAACCCTTCGAAAAATCAAAAGTCATTGAGTGAAAATTATTTTTCTCAATACATATTCAAGTTGCCTCTCTTGAATTTCCTTGTTTAGACACAAAAGGGTATTATTTCAGACTTATCTATTAATACTATGTGCCCTAGATTCATTGCTATAAATGGAATCTAAAACTCTTTTTCAGAGGTCAGATGTTTTACTCTAGATTTATCACTGTTAAACCTGAATTTTTAAAAATTGTATGTTGATGATTCTTATACTTTAACAGTTGTTTATAATCATGCTTACTTTCTGAACCTATGATTCAGCTGTTATCAAGTGACCCTCCTACCTTTTCTACCTTGGTTATCTGTTCATATTCCTTCTCAAAGGGGGAGCTTTTATTTAGGGGGAGAAATAATTCAAGGGAGTCTTACATTCAGGGGGAGATTGTTCTAGAGGAATTTGCATGCATATTGCACTTTGCACTCATATTTTTACTGTTTTTTCTCTTTTTGATCATGTCAAAGGGGGAGAAAATCTTGTGTGTGACTCACTGTCACATTGTGTTGCCATCATCAAAAAGGGGGAGAATGTTGTGCCTCTTAGGCACAAGCATGTGCTATGTCGCCTTGATGATAGCAATACTATTTGGTTTTGATGATAGCGAGACAGTGAGTGCATTTGAATGCATTTGATATTGTATTTTGATGATAGCAATGTTATTGTGCTTTATGAGATTGTGTTTTGATGATAGCAACATAACTTGTTTTGTGGAGAATGCATGTGTATGACTGATATAGTGCTTGATTTGTGATCTGTGCGTTGCTTTTCTATCTGCATGTAGTTTGATGACTAGCAAGTCTATACACTGCAGGGTAAAGCATTTCATTAGTCTATACACTCTTCATGCATGTGCATAGTCTATACATTGTGCATTTCGTTGACAAGTTTGCACACTCATGAAGTCTGCACATTGGACTCTTGATCAAGTCTACACATTCATTGTTAAGACAAAGTCTATACAACGTCAGTTCATGCATTGTCTTAGGCTAAGTGTGTACAGCGTCTTAGGCGAAGTCTGTACAGCCGTGTCATATGCTCCTAAGTCTATACATTGGTGTTGGGCATCAAAGTCTGTACATCGCCTTCAATCTTCAAGTCTACACATCGGTCTTTACTTGAAGTATATACACTGTTTCACTGCTCATCGCCTTTGGGCATCAAAGTCTATACAATGGCTTTGGGTCTCCAAGTCTATACAGCCTTCTGATTCGTCAAAGTCTGTACAGCGCACTTCATATACAAAGTCCAAGTCTGTACAGCGTGAAGTCTCACCTCGTGTTGCTTTCAGTGCCACTTGAGTCACACTTCGTGTTGTTTCCCCTCACTAACACGAAAAGATTTCGTGTCGTCTGAGCTTACGACACTTCGTGTTGATTTCCATGTTTGACAGGAAAAACTTGTATGAGGTTATACTTCGTGTCGTTTCTGTTTTTATGACTTCGTGTTGTATCCTTGTTATGGTCAGCCCGTGTCGTTTTCACCTCGTGCTGTTCTCATGACTTCGTGTCGTTTTCCCTCTCATGACTTCGTGTCGTTTTCCTTGTCTTTCGTCTTCGTGTTATTTTCAACCCGTGTCAACTTCTGTTTTCGACTTCGTGTTGTTTTCAACTCGTGTCGGTTACTGTTTCGTCTCCGTATTGTTTCATGTCTTCGTGTCGTATTTCCTACACCTCGTGTCTTTGTCGCCTTGTGACTTCACCTCGTGTCGTTTTCATCGTCTTCGTGTCGTTCTTTGTGTAGTGTGTGTTTCTGTCACTACTACACTTCGTGTCGTTCTCGTTTCACTTCGTGCTGTCTCTACGTCTGAGTCTTCTTTGTTATTTCTGTCTTCGTGTTGTTTCGTTCTAACCTCGTCTATGTTTCTTCTAAAACGCTATTCTTCTGATAAGTCTATACAGAGTTGTTCTTTAAACTGATGACTTATCTGATACTCTGTTTAACATGTGCTTTGATCGTGAAGCTTAAGGGGAGCACGTGATCCAAGGAAGAACATTCCCCAGTGACTGACAGCACATGATCCGAGGCTGGAATGAAGCCTGCTGAGAGACTGCCACGTGGCCCGAATATCTGGGCGGGAAATGTGGAGGTCACACGTTGGGGCTGATCCTGCTGGCTGCTGCTATATATATGAGCTTCCTTCCACAGAAGAAGGAGATCGAGTTGGCGAAAAGAAAAGTCCATATAGAGAGCCACGATCCAGAAAAGAAGAAGAGCAGAAGAAGAAGAAGAGGAGAAGAGCAGAGAGTGAGAGATTAGCGAAAGAAGAAGAGAAGTGCAGCAGAGAAGAAAGAGAGAGAGTGAAGAAAGAGAGTGAGATCGAGGGAGATCTGTTAACTGGACCGTGGATCAAATCCAGGCCAGTCAGCTCTTTAAGAGCCACATTGTGCTTTACGTTTATAGCTTTCCGATGCTGTTATCTTGTATTTTGTTTTCCATTTTACATTTCCTTTCAAGCTATTAGTCAGCGGATTGCAGAGGTGCTGCCTCTGGACGGCTAAGCTGTATTGCCCAGCGGTTTGCAGTGGAGGATTCCACTGGACAGCAAGCTGTGTTGCTCAGCGGGCAGTGGTGGATTCCACTGGACGGGTAAGCTGTAATCCCCAGCGGTTGCAGTGGTGGATTCCACTGGACGGCAAGCTGTGAGGCCCAGCGGTCGTAGGCAAGCTGTGAGGCCCAGCGGTTTCAAGCTGTGAGTCAGCAGGAAGCCACACTCGGGTTGAGTGTGGGGTGGATGTAGGTCTGCAGGACCGAACCACCTAAAAACCCTTGTGCATTGTGGTTTGATTTGTTTATTTGTGCTTCCGCTAGATGAATGCATAGGGGCGCTCCATGTGTTTGCTAACTGGTCGAACATAATAGTTGATTAGCTTTCAGATTTGGTAAATCTGTCTAGTTAGCATCATAGTTCTAGTTTGAGCGAAATTTTATATTGGGTGAGAGTTTAAAAGGGTCATATTCATTCACCCCCCCTCTGAATACTAGCACCGAACCCAACAGTTCGTGCATGCGACCGAGTTCCGGGAGATGTCAAACATTCATTCCGGACACAGTTACAGGATAGATACAGTTCTCGTAGCACACCGAGGACATCTTTTTCTACCTCCCGGGTACCTCCACCACGAGCACAGGGCGGAGCAGGATCTTCCTCCACGTCCAGAGTTCGAGCAGCACCAGCACCAGCACCAGCAGCAGTCGCACATGATAGAATTGAAGCTATAGATGTAGTGAGGACTTTTTTTACAGATTTTCATGTACCCTCCACCGCAGCACACGACCCATCATTTGTGCAGATGGTTACATATTTTCAGTCCCACCCACATGTACCTCCACCCACTAGGATAGAGTTAGATTATACGGGTGATCAGTCTCATGTATCTGATGATGAGTTTTGGGATTCGAGCTTCACTGATGATGATGATGAGTGAGTTTTGGGATTCGGGTTACACAGATGAGGAGGATGAGTGAGTTTTGGGATTCGGATTTCACAGATGGACGAGGATTAGTGAGTTTTTGTATTTTATACTTCATGAATGAATGTCATTATTATGTCACTGTTTACTTTTACATATTTAGTAATTGAAATAAATTTTTATGTATTATATATAATAGGATGTTTAATTAAGCGATGTAATATGTAATTTTTATATAATTAATTATGTATAATTTAGTATGGATATATTATCTTAAATAAACTCTACATTCTAATATTTTTAAATATATATAACATTTAATCTTTCAAAATAAATTTATTACAAATTTTAAAAAAAATAAAAAAATTACGCGTCGCGAGCCCAATGGGGCGGACCGGGTCGCTGTGCGACCCGCCCGACCCGACCCGTCCCGCCCGACCCGACCCGTCCCTATTACTAAATCTCCCTCCAATTTTTAATTATTTGCCTGTCATTTATATACAGACAGAAGATCCATTACATACTATATGTCTGGGTCGAAGAAGAATCTACGTGTGTATTTCATCAACGATGATGTTTTAAAAAAATGTAAGAAAGAAATTATGATATACCATTATTTGCAACTTAACTTCGACGTATTAATTACGACATTTTTTTAAAAATCTCTCAACAAGATTGACAATAGATGAGGATTAGGATAAAATTAAAATCATTTACCGTGGAAAGAAAACTATTTGGCCCTCTTTGATAATCGACTAGGGCAAGGGGAATAACTAAATCGGGGGTGGCGTGGCCGACCTTAATCGGATCCTATTTTGATAGCCTCTAAACAGGGTCAAACAGAGTTTTGTGTGTTCAATGCCAAAGGAGGAAAAGAAGCCCACTGGAGATGCCATACAACGGCCATGGAAGATGAGGAAATCGACACCAGTCGACACTAAAGATGTCGATGGACGCAGCCGTACAGCCCAAGTCCGCTGTCGCCTGCTCGTTGCAACCACGGCCATGTTCGTGCTCGATGTCAAATGCCTTGAGAAGAAGCCAAATTAGACGCGTTCAGCAGCTATGGAAGGTGAGGAAACCGGCATCTGATGCCGCTGTACTGCCCAAAGCCGTCGCCGATGTCGGGCACCCTCGCCTCCTCGCTGCAACCATTGTCGGACTCCTGGAGAAGAAGACTGAATGTGCGTGTTTGACCTTGGCTATGGTATTCGACCACCGTCAGACACCTAGAGAAGAAGCCCATTGGAGACGCCATACGACAACCATGAAAGATGAGAAAATTGACGTCGTTCGCCGCCGAAGATGCCGTTGGACTGTCCATACAACCCAAACACAGTCGATGTTGAACATCGCAACCTTCTCATTGCAACTCACCCTGTTCGTGCTTGATATCGGATGCCATGGAGAATAAGTCTGATTGGATGTCGTCGGCCACCCTGGAAGATGACGAAATTGGCACCAGTCGAAGTCGGAGACCTCATCAGATGCGGCCATACACCCCAATCCCATTGACGACGTAAGACTACCGTCGTTCATGCCTAACCTAGCCGTTGGGTAACGAGATTCGACCACAAGGGGTTGAATGAGTTGTTCCCCCAATAAATCCCTTAACTTGGCCTTACCCTAATTGATCCCGAGTACGCTAACCCACGTCCCAACGTAGGTTAACAAGAATATGCTACCCTAGTTAAGTTTATTCTATTATCAAAGTCGCCCTTTGTCATCGAGTAATACATCCGAATCACTCCCTGAGTTGGCCTCTCGTTGAGTGATGTAACAATGAAGGGGACTAGCGGAAATACTCATGTGACATGCAAAAATGAACTTCATCCGTTAGGCTTAAAAATAGGACAAACAATTGAAAAAAAAAGAGATCTCTAGTTTTTAACCTTATAATCTTTTATAATTACAATTCAAGCTCTTTGATTTAGATATTTATTCATAAGTCCTTATAATTACATATTTATTCATTAAATACCCTTATTAGAGACTTTCTTTTAAATATATGAGAGATTCTTCCGTAATTATGTGTGACATTTTACTAAATAATTTGAGATTTTAAGAAGTTACAAAGAAAATCTAAATAGGAGAGACTAATCAGTAATATGAAATATTATGGAGGCTACAAACTAAAAATTCTTTAAAAAGGATAGAGTGTAAGATTGAAAAATAAATTGTCAGTCTAAAATTTAGAGGTTCTAATAAAATATAGAGGTTCGCATTATTAGTGCAAACCCATATTTTTCAATCCAAACATATATCTTAGTCAAAACCTGTATTTTTCAATCCAAACCTATATATTTGATTAGAACATTTATTGTTCGGTTCAAACTTCGATGCTATATTTTTCAATCCAATGTTTTATTTTCAGGTATATGCTCTATTTTTTTACACCAATTAATGAGGTTAAAATTTTCACAGATCACGTATGTTTGTCAATTTGGTCTTGCCTGTCATCACATCCTATCACATTGTTCATCCAACTATTAGCATACAATGCAAATTAGGATTTGCTGCACATCATAGTGTGCATCGAGTACTGCTCTTTGCCATTTGTATGATTTCAATAACTTTTTATTTTATTTAAATATTTATAAGCATATATATATATATGTATATATCAACATACTAAATCTTTCTCTCTTTTTCTTAGAAACTCTTATAACTAGAGGAAGACAACATTTTTTTGCTTTCTAATTTTTTAACTCTTTAAAAATAAGTTAGAAAAAGAGGTCCTTTTCGAAGAGAAACTGAATTTTCTCTTTTCTTCGACAAAATATTAGAAAAAATATTTTTCCTTTTCCTTTTTCATTGTATCTTTATGATGATGAGTTTATGCTTTAGATTTTTGTAAAATTTTCAGATAGAAATAAAATAAAATTTTTATCTGAAAATCATCTATTAATTATACTTTTGAGAATTTTTTTAAATTAATTGAGGATTGCTCCTTTTTGCCAAACCCATCTCTGGTAAAACATTTTCCACACTCCGAAGAGATACTTTCCTCAGGTCCAGGGGCAATGTTGTCTTTTCACGTCTTCCCAACCCTACTCACGATAAAAGCTCGCGGAGAACCCTAGCGGCACTGTCTGGCCGCGGCAGCAGTAGAGAGGAGCAGCGAAGGGAAGAGGAGGAGAAGATGCCGGCGGGGCACGGGGTGCGGTCGCGGACGAGGGACCTCTTTGCGAGGCCCTTCCGGAAGAAGGGGTACATCCCCCTGACGACGTACCTGAGGACCTACAAGATCGGTGACTACGTCGACGTCAAGGTGAACGGCGCCGTCCACAAGGGCATGCCCCACAAGTTCTACCATGGCCGCACCGGCAGGGTCTGGAACGTCACCAAGCGCGCCATCGGCGTCGAGATCAACAAGCAGGTCCGAGGCATCCTCACCTCCTCCCCACCCCCCATCTCGTTCTTTCAGATCTTGTTGTATGTCTTGATTCTTTGCTGTTCCACCTAATCTTTCTGGCTCGGCAGGTTTGGGATTTGCTGTTGATACTGTTGGGTATGCGTTATTTTCTGGTTGCCTTGGCTGGGGTCGCATTTTCGGGACATGGGCGTGCTTTAAATGCATTTTATGTGGGTAAAAGAAGTATCTTATATCGCTGAAACCCGGATATCATCCTGCATAGCTGCGGATTGTCCTTTGTCCTTTCTTGTGTTTGGTTTCATTTAGCTGCCACTTAGATTGTGCTATAGATTATAGCGGGTGTGGGTTTCACTGGGAAGGAAAGGGATAAAACATGCCGGCTTCAAATACTAGTTTAATTTGTAGTGTAGTCTATCTGGAAGCGGGAACTGCTGTTCCAGATCTGGCTGCCCGGGCGTGTGAAGCTTCGGGCTTCTTCGTGTAATGGTGGGGTATCCATCTTTGATGTAAGGGGTTCGTGGCCATGCTTCTGAGCGTGAAAAAAAGGGGCAACTTCGCGTTTTATTTTCGCAGTGAGCAGGATCTTAGTTGTGCGTGCTTTCTAGGTCGAGGATCGTTTTCTTCCCCTTTTTTGTTGCTAGGTGCGTCGCGAGTCCTGGATTTTAGCTTGACCGTGGTAATAAACCCTGAATGCAGTCATTGTTCTGGGGTTAGCAGGATGCTTATTTTTTTGTTAACCCCATTGGAGCGTTGTTTTTTGTGGTTGTTTTGTCAGAATGTGGTAGCATGGTAGGTGCAGAAAATGTGCCAGGACCTGGGAAGCCTTTCTTCGGGTATCTTAAATGAACTGCTAAATTAGCAGTGGCCTTGTCATGTATGTTTGCACATGCCTATAAAGTGTTCAATTCTATCTGGTTGAGATTATTTGAAACATCTTTAGAAGTTTTGCATGTTAGTCATAAGTCATAAATAGGTCGAGTTTATATTTGTGCTTGTTGGATCCTTTGGAAGTAGTCCATTTTGAACCTATGCAAATTAGTTGCATACAATACTAACAGATTATTCTATGCTAAGACAGTTATTGGATAAATATTTAGTTAGGTTTCCACCTTGTCGAACTGAGATGGCTGTCTTTGTGATGATCTGGATTAAAATGGTCATTGGATGCATGGAGCAGAGTGTGGTCCATTCCATCCTTTGCAAGATATTCGGTGTCTATTAACATGGAGGACATGCTTTATTTGCTGACCAGTTGTTGATACTAATTCTTTGTCCATTGCTTCTTTTAAGTTACACGAACCGAATCTATTACAGGACATGGAGCTGTGTTTGCTTATGATGTTTAGGAAATGATAGTGTGGTGAACTTTTTCATGTGTCTTGAATGATGTTTGGGAATTGATAGATACTGAAACTGTAGTCAATATTTTATGTTTTTGGCAATGATTAGTTTGTTAGAATATGTTAACGTACAATTACAATTGGATGCATCTTGAACTGCATGCATGTTTTCTCTCATCCCTCTTATCTTCGCTGCACATGCTTATGTGCAATGCAATGCACAGAATTGGTGTTTACCCTGTCACAAACTTGATGCTAGCAGCAAAGGAGGACATAAACTAAACAAGCAGTTCATTTTCTGAAAGCATGTGCATGTCTCTGTCTACATTTTTCAAATTTTCTCTATACTTGTTTGAGTGGACGTATCCCTCCCCCTAAAGCCAACACATCTATAGAAAGATTCCTGCACTTGATGAATAACTAAAAATGTTTTGTTCATAAAATATACTGCAAATTAGTAACCTTGTGATGCTTATCCTTCTTTGGTGTACCCAAAATAAAATTTTGACGGATGCAACTGATGAATTGGCAGCATGTGATAGGGAAAAATCCTGTGCTATTGGACTTGCCCCACTTTGCTTGTTGAACTACTTTTTTTGTCGAATTCTAAAAAGGTTATCAGTGGATACTACTCTCATCTTCTTCTTTGTCCATCTAGAAAGACAACTACAGATAATTCCAAGTAGTTATGGCAACTGTGGTTTCTTACATGTCTGATACTGCTATTCTCTGTCAGGTTGGTAACAGGATTATCCGTAAGAGGATTCATGTTCGTGTGGAGCACGTGCAGCCATCCAGGTGCGCCGAGGAATTGCGTCTGAGGAAGATCAAGAACGATGAACTCAAGCGGGAGGCAAAGGCGCGTGGCGAAATCATCAGCACCAAGAGGCAGCCCGAGGGCCCCAAGCCCGGCTTCATGGTGGAAGGTGCCGTAACACTTGAGACCGTAACACCCATTCCTTATGATGTCGTCAACGATCTCAAGGGCGGCTACTAAGCTCTTTCACTCCAGTTATTTCCCCATATTTTGTGTTCTCGTGGCATTGTTTTTTTGTCGGAGTCGAATGTAGCAATGGTTCTGAATTTTGTCGTCATATGGAATCAGACAAATATTTTCTGCTTTGGATCAGTATCAACATTCTGGGGTTGCTTATTATCTCTTATGCGTACAAAATGGTAAAAAAAATGCATATGACTAGATGCCTGCTGTGGTGGGTAATCAATTCTGGTTCTCTAAATTATATTTTGATGCCCTCATTTCATGAGCCCCAGATTTTTAACCTTGGGTTGTTTGCCATGAAATTTTTTTTTGGGGGGGGGGTTCAATGTTGGAGCAAATGAAAAGGTTATTGGTGTGCTTGAAGTGGCACTAGAATCAGATGTATGGTAATGGTATAATCCCAACCCATCTCTGATTCTCTACAAAGATCTGATTGCCACTTGAATTTGATTCTGTTTTCTCCACGCCAAGTGGAAAATACAGGCTAACTAGCCTCATATCGAATTAAATGAGACTTTTTTTGGTTGGGAATCTTATTACTTTTAACTTCTTACATGATTCATTTTTATAATTGTTCTTAAAATTTGGTGTCAGTGGAGTTCGAATCTGAGTTATCTGAGCGTACATGGAGAGCCCTACCAATTGACTCGCTGCATGGAGTCTCAAACTACTGAGCAGAAGAACGCAAAAAAGGGAGTGGACACCTTTTCTTGCTTAGGCCGCGTCTGCTAACAAGATAGATTTATAACTTTTCTTAAAAATCCTTTGACCGTACAAGCATGTCACTGTCAAGATTTGTAACGACGAACAATCTCCAAAATCCTCCTATAATTTGCTTACGAAGATTTCCCTCATGAGGTAAGTTTTGTGTCTGTGCTCGAAAATCTAAATATGTAAATCGACGCTCAAAAGCTCGTACATATTTGGAAGTTTAAAAAATTTTAATGTTGGTCGAGGATTTATAGTTCAAAAGTTGCTGCCAGTGGTGTCGACAAATGTGACCTTAGATCATCAAGAGAGAGATAATGCTACAACATCAAGTTGGCAGTCCGTATTGGGGGGAGCGCAGGGGTCTGGATTCTTCGGGCTTCCCAGTGGAGATAGGCCGGTTGCATTTGAGGGGTGCACTTGTAAGTGTTTTCTATCGTCCCGGGGGGTGCTTCGTGGAGGTATTGGGTCGTGTTTTTCACACGTTTTGTTAAATCAGTTTGATATGTTTATCGCTCGTATCGGATCGTATTAGTTACGTATTGATACGATCTATTTATAATACATAATTGATATGTAATTTATATTTTTTAAATATTATACATATTATTTTATATTAAATATAATTTCATAAATAATTTGATTAAGAGTATTACTTTGAAAGGGTGAGACTTAAGTTCAAAACACATTAATGATACTATTTTCTTACTTTTTTCATTCTTCTTTAAAAAAAATAAACCAAAAAACACACTAATGTTCAAAACACACTAACGTTACTATTTTTTTACTTTTTTCATTCTTCTTTAAAAAAAATAAACTAAAAAACATATGACATTTGAACATTTTATCTCACATATAACTAACACATGGACTAACCACTAAGTTACACATAATATTTTATAATAATATATATTTATTAAATATTTTTTTAATCTTTACAATTTGCGGTACAGAACGGTATGATATCGTACCGTATCGACAGAAAATCGGTACGGTCGGTGGGATCGAGTCGACAAATCTTACTTTTTTAGAGTCTTAGTAAAATTCTCATCTCCGGTTCCTCTCCCCAATTTGTAAGCTCACGGCAAAAAAATAGATTTTTACATATATATCCCCATAAAATTTAGTTTTGTCAAATATATCCCTCATGTGAACATATTATCATGAATATCCTTCGTTTAGATAGAAATGTTACGATTATACCCCTTTAGTTTACTGCTGTCGACGAAGGAGAATATTCCGTGAAATTTATCATCTACGGTCGTTAGATCTAAGGTATATTTGACAAAATCAAAATTTATAGGGGTATATGTACAAAAATGTTACTCTTTAACTCACACTTAACTCGGGTTAAACACAGGAGAATTACGACGAGGATATAATCGTGACATTATCCATATTTTGAGGATATTTATGATAACATATTCTGATGAAGAGTATATTTGACAAAATCGAATTTTACAAGGTATATATGTAAAAATCTCAAAAAAATGGTGGTTATGCGCAGGGTTTACTAAATCGGGACGGGACGGGCCGAACCGCCTGTCCGTCCCAGCCACAGACCGAGACGACCGGTCTGTGGGATGCAATCGGGACGTTTTTTATATTATTTTATTTTTTTATGATAAATTGATTCTGTAAGTCGGTTGGTTAAGAGTCTAATCGTTAGCTGTGAGGCCTTATGTTTGAAACTCTCTTGTCACGCGTGTTTTTGGATCGATTTTTTTAAAAAGAAAAAAAAACGTTTAAAACATTGCTGAATCTGGGATTCGAACACAGAGACACCGGTTTACATCGCACACAATTAAGATAAAATTTCATTTGAACTATATTATTCTATTATATATATTATTCTAATATATATATATATTATTCTAATATATATATATATATATATATATATATATATATATATATATATATATATCATCTTGGTACGCAACAGTACTGACCCATACCGTCCTGTCTCAAGCACATATATATATATATATATATATATATCTTCTCGGTACGCAACAGTACTGACCACTACCATCCCGTCCCAAACCGTGACTGAGACGGCTGATTCGGACGGAACGGCAAACCTTGGTGATGCGTCTACGTAAATTTATTTTCTTTGACCTACTTTTATGATTCCACCACGGTAAATAATTATCTTAAGATATTATTCTGAAACTGAATTTATATTTACGATATTTTTATATTATTCCTAAGTACAAAACCGTAAACTATATTTGATTGGTAATCATCAATATATATATGTGCAGGATGGTGACAACAAAAATCTATGTAATCTTGTGGAAATTCAAGAGAGTGTGAGTAAAGATATGAACAAAAAAATGTTATAATTTAATTTTCATGAAGTGATCATCATAATCAAAGCTATTTATTACGAAGGTAATAATCATCATAATTAGACGTTATCAGTTGGTCATTTGTAACTAATGTTCCTTCCAACTTTTGTTACCAAACAAGATGTATAAAAAAATGGAACAATCCATGTAATCAAACCGAATAATTAGTTGATAAATTTTGAATTGGTTTTCTTCTAAAAAAGATTACTAATCAAATGATGATCACATAAACTAATACGAAGTAAACAAAAGCAAAAAATGTGTACAATATCGTATAATCTTCTTTTTTGGGGTTTTGTATGTCAGAATTAATGTTAAACTGTTCATTCATGTTTCAATAACAACTAGAAATTAATATTCGTTGATGACTTAGGTTTATTCGTTGATGAGTTAGGTTTATAGTACTAATTCAAATGTTTATAAATATTTTAAGAATTTTAAGATCGAGTATCAAAAAAAATAAGAGATTCATTTTCAAATGAAAAAAGACATTATAAAGAGTTTTTATTGAACATACATATTGTATAGATTTTTTTACAAAATTTACTAGAGTAGATGGATTAAAATTTAAAGAGCTCATACAAAAAAATGTATTTAGTGGAGAACGATCTCAGATAAAAAAATATTTTTTCTAAAATAAATAAATAATATTTTACATTTTAATATCTTCCATCAATCTAAATAAGCAACATCCAACAATCTCGTTTTTTACTTCCATTGATATCCAAAAAATCCAAAATTTTAACTAATAGTTTATCATTTTAATATCTTCCATTAATCTAAATAAGCAACAAATTATTTTACTCCCGTTGATACCCCCAAAAAAATCACAAATTTTCACTGTAGCTCCAAGCTGGGGTAAACCTAGAGCTTATTCCACGTTTATGTATCCCACCCCCCTCCCTTCTTCGAAGTAGCCCTAGCTAGCACGTTGCCCACTTCTCTTCTGTTGGCCGGAGTTGCTGCATGCCCTGCCATCTCTTCCCACCTTGTTCTTCTCCTATTCCCGTTTCCTGCGTTGCTGTTGCTGGTTTCCCTCTCTCTCCGCCGCCATTGATGCTCTTCCTTCTTCCCCTCTCTCGCTGCTGTATCTCCATCTCTGTGTGTGTGTGTTAGGGGCGGGGTGCCGGTGCCTTCTCCGTTTTTCCCCTTCACATATCTGCGGTCCTTTTCCTTACCCATCATCCCTTTCTTTCTTCCTGTTTCCATCCACTTTGCGGAGAATTCCTAGTTGGCGAGGTAGGCTGCTGCTACAGAGCTTGTGACGGGAGAAACAAATAAGAAGGCAACCTGGGTTCAGCCTCGTGAAGGTAATGATCATTTATTTGGAAACCCTTGCTTTTCTCCCACCACGTGTTTGCTGCTTTGCTACTGTGGAGACACTCTTTTCCCAGAAAAATAGGCAGCCTTTTTTAATCGATGGCAGTGAGAAACCCTACTTTGCCTTTTAATTTGCTAGACAATGGGAACTTATCGTTGATTCGTTGCTGAAGTTTGTAGTTTGGCCGGTGAAGGAATGCATTATCCTGTTCAATTGAACATTTTCTTAGCTTGGGACATGGTTTTCTTGGACAAGTGGTGTATATTTTGGTTTGTATCGTATGTAAATCAGATACGTTATGCACTGATTAGACATCCAAGGTAGCCATGGGCACGTCTAAACTAGAACGTGTTCCCACTGTCCGACTCCCCTGGAGGAGGAAAAGAGGTGGATTGGAAGGGGCATCCGCCTGCAGTCCCCTTCTTCATTGCCGCCTGAGTCTTTGTAACCTACTTCTTTGTCACCTACTTTGAGAGTCTGTCGTTCACTTCTGCCGCTGCCACAGCTTCTGTTCATTGTTGTTGCCACATAAGCAAATTCCACCCGCAGTTGAACTTGTGGAACGTAACCAGCCGGATGGGTTTCCTACACAAGATTGGCTGCGATGCTGAGCCTGCTCTCAATTTGCAGATTTGTGGCTCCGGATCAGAGTTGGAACATAAAATGGTCAAACCCTGCTTCTAAGAATTATTTTTTTCCAGAAAAATGTCACGATGATTGCCATTTCAAAAATACGGTATGTTTAGTATTTTATGCTTTAGATCCTCGATGGAACGTTTCAAGATTGGGATTATCACTTGTTATTGGACTAGCTTCATTTCACGATGATGAAAAGTTTGAGAAGGTTGTTTTGCTTATGAGGATCCCCTTCCGTCAATATCAAATTAGAACTTTGATGTTCATTGAAATTTGGCCCATGGATTTTGATTTCTCATTCATTGATTTTTTGTATATAAATAATTATTCTATAGGACTGTTTATGTGATCTTCAGGTTGGTAATATGCTATCTATTTTGTTAAATTTTGTGTGTAAGATATCAATCTATAGGATCCTTTATGTGGTTTTCAGGTTGGTAATGTGGTATTTATTATCTTAGCTGGAAAGATACACAAGAATAGCACTGGCGAGCAAGATGACAACGAAGGTTGATTCCATATCTACTGAAGAATCTCAGCGTGCACAGTCTCCTATTTCAAAATCTACAACAGCTAATTCCGGCAGTGGGCCGAAGGTCTCCATGTTTGGAGTTAAATCTGGATTTGTGATACCAAAAAACAAATTGTCTGGCTCTTTGGTTCCCATCATCCGAGGTGGTGGAAAAGTAGAACCTGGTGATGTGGGAAAGGAGGATACTGCTAAGCAAGTTCAGAGGAAAACGAGATGGGGTGCTGATCTCACACAAGATGCTGCTGTTAGGAAAGGAAGATCACTGGCATATCAGGTTCTCTAATAAGTTTATTTAAAGTTATCTTTTAACTTCTTTTCCAGTAAGCTGTTACTTTTAGCTGAGCAACAATACAATAAAGCATCTTTTTCCTTGCATTCCTGTAGGGTACTTTTATTTTGAGATTTTATTATTTGCATTTTTAATCCTTTGAAAGTTGATCTCCTGAATGGGTAAGGAGCATTTATCACACAATCTTGGAAGGAAGCATATGCTGTGCATGGCAATTTGCTGTTTCCTTCTCCATTGGTTGTGAAGATGCCATATCATCTACCTTGTGAACATCTCATACGGGAAAGCTTCCCATTCCAGGTGAGGCATTAAGTGATATTACTACCTTTGTGGTGGTACAAATTTTGAGCAGACTCGATTGGAGCAAATCACACAGCAGCTGAAATCTGGATCTTTGGAGCTTGGTGAGGATCAAGACTCACAATCGCCAGGACAACCTTCCAGTGTGGATTCTGCTGAACAGTTGACAGTTGCTAAGGTATTTTTACCATGAATGTAGAGGCAGTTGAAGTTGCCAAGTGTTAACATGTTTCTAATTACCGAATGTTTCTCTCATTGGGGTGCTTTCTCTCATGTTCCACAGCTGCGTAGGCGCCAGGAGTTGGAATTGGAAAAGCGGGAAGTCATTGGTACATTAAAATTGCCCTGAATATGCATGCCTCTTGCATGCATGTGAAATTTTCTTCTCTAATTGTACCTTTTGGGTTTTCAGGTGAAATACTACAGTTGAATCCAGGTTACAAGGCCCCAACTGATTACAAACCACTCCTAAAAGAGGCCAAAGTTCCCATTCCAGTAAGTTCACCAGTGACCGCACTTAAATGATTTTTTTAATACTTTCTATTCTTCCTTTGAGCAATTTTTTATTTAAATTCAACTAAATGGACAGTAGAAGTATATTCTTTGTGTTGTCAACTATAATTTGGTATAGAATCATGGTCGATGGCATATATTATGCATGTGCATACTTTTTTTTTCTTGGCAGTTTGATGGATCTGATCTTTTTGATGTTGTTTCGTAACCTATCACATGTGTCTTTAATGGTCATAAAGCAACATGGTTTGCAGAACCTGAACCGGATCGGGATTGGAGGTGGCCGGTCCAGTCCAGCTGGTTCTGGGACTGGACCGGCCGATCCTTAAGAAAAAAAGAAATATGAGTTTTTTTAAAAGGAAAAAGGATACACTTTAAAACTTGAATTAATTTGCAAATTTAACCACAATCTTTATGACCATTAAAGACTTAAGTAGAGACTAAAATCCAATGAGATTAAGTGACATTAGAGTTTAAATATACCTAACATAGGGTTTAAATTGCTTTGAAAATAGGGTTTAAGTTGGATTAGAGTTTAAATCTCACTTGATCTAGTGAGATTAAGGTTTAAACCTCAAGTGGGCCCTAATGACTTGAGATTAGGGTTATATCCCTTTGTAAAAACTTAATGTGCAGGTATTTGAGGGAACCAGTTTGAACCGGCTGGTTCCTGATCTGAACCGGGACCAGGAGTGGAACCGGCCCTGACTGGTCTCATAATTGGCTCCGATCATGCAAACCTTGCAAAGGAATGGAGTTTTTGTTTTGTGACTGGACAATAAATGCAAAGCATCCTGCAGCTACAGCCCAAAATATATTTCTTGAAGCATTATGTGCAGATGGCAGGGACTACAAACTTTACATTGTTTAAATACTGTAATCTGAATAAGTTATAGATTTGTGCTGTAAACTTTGGGTATTAGCAGACCACTCTTATGATGTTGTTGAGTTCTTTTGGGGGAACGATCTGTTCTTCACCAACCCAACCCCCTCATCCTCTTTCCCCTGGTTGTCCATGAACAAATGTTTTGCTTGTGGTCTTGCTCACTACTCCAGGTACTTAATTGAAACTTACTTTTTGCTTCTCATGGTATTGTTGCAATTACAACTGTTCTTGTTATGGGTTCATCTTCCATGTAGGAACTTCTATGTATACTTCAGTGGAAACCTGTTCGGATCGGGGGGTTGGGGGGAGGGTCCCACCTACAATTGCTTTTGCAAGAAACAAGCTGGTTACCATGGCCAGGATAATCCCCTCTGACAAAAGCAGGAAAATTTCTCAAAGCTAATTCAAGAAAAAAATGTCTGTAGCCTGCAAAACTTCGATGTGAGAAGCTGATATCATCCGAAGGGAGAATAACTTAGTGCATGATGCTAAGCTGTCTTGTCATATTGGCTTCATTTAGCTTGCTTCAGCAGTTATGATGAGATTTGCTTCCCAGCTAGCTTTATTTTGTTCTTTGCAGCACCTCTTCAACAATGATGACTGATGTTAGGTCTGATCCTTGAAGTATTGAGGTAGAGAAGTGACATAGAATAATGCCATCTGTGGTAGCTAGTCTCCAAAAAGTTGTTTGCATGACACAGTGTTCTGTTATTTACAGTTAGCTGTCAGAACTGCTTCTTAGCTTAGGGGTAGATCTTTGGTATTCACGGACACTATGATCCCTTGTGAACTAACTTCACTATTCATTTCCACATAATAAAAGAATTACATACTTCCCTCCATGCCTATGTAGTCTAAGGCGCGCCTAGGTGCTCGCCTGGGCGCCTCACCTCGCCCTGTCTCGCCTCACTCTGACCACATTTTTTTAAATTAATTAATTTCTTCATTATTTAATTTGTTCTCTTCAGAATGCTTATTATATTGTGAAATCTTTATCAGTTTAATGCTGTGTCATTTTATTTAGTGAATCATAATAATTTGAATCATAGGATTGAATGAGTTTAGGAAATTTATTGACTTTACATAGCCATTTTTGTGATATTTAGACATATAGTTTACTTTTTTGAATTACATATATATATTTAATAAAATTTCGCCTCAAACGCCTCAAACGCCTAGGCCATCGCCTAGGCGTTTGAGGCATGATGGCCTAGGCGTTTGAGGCATGAGACGACCCTCGGTCGCTCGGTCGCCTTACGCCTCAGACTACATAGCTCCATGCATGTTGCTTTCTTCTCCCCTCCCTCTCTCCTGTATGCATGGTACACACTGCAGGAGAAATGGTTTTGTGGGCATGCAAATTTGGCTTTGGATGCATCTCAACTTCTTGAATGCAACTCCTGTTCAAAATGGAGTCAGTTTCCTGAGGCATAACTGCCATTTATTCTAACTTTTGTAGTCTTTTACAATTGGTGAGACTAGCTCACAGGTTCCTTGTTTCACTGGCTTCAGTTCATCTTCTAAATGCCAGTATTCTAGAGGTTTGAGTGGACAAAAGAAATTAAGGTTTTGGGAAATGTATTGGGTTCGAGCTTGACTAATCTGCCCTTTTGATCTCCATCAGATCCTTACCATTTCTGAAAAGGTCTGTTTCCAAAAGTTTCTTATTCTTGATAATTCTCACTTAATCCAGCCATTCTCTTAAATCATGGAGGAAATAGAATGGTTTTGTTTATTACTGATGGGAGTGAACTACGTTGTTTCCTAATTGCAGATATGTACTTCCCATCTTGAAGGACTCCTATTGTGCTATCTTTTATTCTTAATTTGACCCTGTCAAAACTGAACTGCTCCTTAATGGATGGGGAACATTGACTTAGCTTGCAGTGCTGGTCCATGTCACATTCTCTTCATGTCAGACCTGGTGGAAGTCCTGTTATCCTAATGGATCTAATTTGTTGACAATGTACCATAGACTTCAGTTTCTCAATTTATATGGGTCTCTTGATGCAAAGACATACTCAATATTGGATATTCTGTTTGCTGGAGATATGGCTTTGGCAAATTCCTACAGGCTGCCATTTCTTTGCTATTTGCAAGTAGCTTATGCCTTCAAAGCAGTCTTTAAAAATGTCATGTGGAAGAGGTGAGGCGGGTACCTGATACTTGAAGCAGTTTTTACTGGTCAAAATTTTGATGTTATTACCTTTTTTTGGCCTAAATGCATTTCTATTGTTATAGGATATTGACTATATGTGCATCAAAGAGAAAGAAAACTTTAGACCTCATTTCTGCTTTTGAAATAAGTATGGAAGTGCGTAAGATTTAAGTACAGCTACATTACCAAATGAAGAAGTAAAACTGATATATACTGTTGTATGATGTCATTCCTAGATGTTATTATATTGTTATTTAGTCAATATTTTAGCCATATAATACATCAGCAGTGTTAAGGACTGTATATATCATTGCATGTTGCATTGCCAAAGCACTGCATCTTTAACAGTAAAGCTAGGGGTCAATGACTAATGAGTAAGCATTGCTTCGAGCAGATGTATGCTCAGTTACTTATTCTAGTGACTTTATTTTAAGGGAAACCTACCTAATAACTAACAAAGAAAAGGGGGAAGAGTAGGAAAAACATGCATATCTGTCAGGTTGATAGAAAATAGGGGGAATAAGAAAACTAGACGTATAATCTTGTCCCTACAGCTCGGGAAGACTAGACAGCAGAGTTGTTCAATTGAAAAAGAATAATAAAAAAGAATGTTATGCTGGAAGGGTTGAATTAAAGATTCGAAGGTGAAAAGAAAGTGGAAAGTTTGGGTACTTCCATATAGACAGTTCTCAAGAATTTAAAATAGGAGCACAAGAAAAGAACGTGAACATAGTAGAGGAAGAGATAGAGGGTAGAAGGAACCAAAAAGGGTGAGTGAAGCAAAGCTAGACACCTTTTCTGTTCTAGTTTACTAACTATGCATTCTTCCTTATGATTACTCATGTGATGGTAATAAATCCAGAGAAGATAATTCCACAAATAGGGTTAGAGATCTTATGCAATAGGATGGTCCCCACCCCCTGGCATAATCACTTGGTAAACAAATAACAGGAGTTGCTGCGTGTTTAGGAATCCTGATGCAGTGTTCAAGTTTCCCAATGCTATTCACTGGGCAGACATTTAAGTCCATGCCTGTGACTTATATTATATGCGTATTAAAGTAATTATATGGAACAAACCAATTAGAAAAGCATGAAAATCATAAGGATGGTTCAGGCAATAATCATTGGGCAACACTGCTGTCTGAGATACCTTGTTGTTAGCTTTTAAAACAGTGCTTCTCGGCTTAGTTTTTCTTGTAGCAATGTCATAATATGATAATCTAGGGCGTTAATTAACTTTCAAAAATATCTAGGGAGTTAGTTAACAACTACAATCACAATAAAAGAAACTGTATTGATGCTGCTTAATGCAAAGGATTTGTATCTTTACTGCAATGCTTTGAGATTTCATCCATGTATATGTATATTCATATGAACATATCCATATATCGGCACACATAATATATGCAGATAGAGAGTAGTTGATATTGTTATCATCATTCTTTTCTTTTTTCTGTTTTATGATTTACAAAATTCCTTAAAGATTTCAAGCCCTATAATTTTATTTCATGTTCATTATTATATGCTGGATCTAGAATATCTGCCGATTGAATCTTCACTTTTATCTTTTGTGGCATTTCTTCTTCTAACTGTACTTGGGTTTTGTGCAATTTCATTCCTGAGAAGGAGAAAAGCAGTTTATTCCAAGTAGTTCTGTTGCTCTTATTTAACTAAGAGTTATGTTTTAGTTATTGGGAACATTTGGAGGGGAAAAGACCTTAAGGTAGTGATTTTGACTTCAGTTAAATCTCCACTCAGTCCAAGTGAAATCCTTTTCAAATAAGTTACAAGCATGTATTAGTTGTTTTGTGCTATCACAATGCAGAGCTAGATCGAGATTGAGTATAAGCTCTCAGGGCTGAGGAACTGACATAATAAGATGAAATCAGGAGGCAAGTGGTGGGATTCCACACACAGCTAATGGCTATCTGTGGAGGAAGAGAGGTGGGGACCAGGTATCGAAAGTGACCTTATTCAATGCCTTAACCAGGGACAAAACGAAAGAGCTTGTTAAGCCTTTCCCTACAGAAGAAAATAAGGACAAAAAAAGGCTTGTTAAGGCTTTTTCTGTGGAAGAAATTAAGGCAAAAGTGTGCAGCCTGGCAGGAGATAATTGCACCTGGGGTAGATGGTTCCTTATTCTCTTTTATCAACATTTCTGGGCACTGGTCAGGGAAGATGCTTTTGAGCAGTCCAAGGGTCATAGGAGAGAGTAGGGCTCCTTTTAGGGGGGGCTCGACAAGGCTTCCTTACTGCTTATCCCAAAGGAGGGTGCAGATTGATCAAGCTTATAAAGAAATCTGCTTGCACAATGGATTGTATAAAATCATCCCTAAGGTGAATCGGATAAGCTGTGATTTTAAGTTGGTTGGCTAGAAATCATCAGAGTGCTTTTAGCAGCGGTAGAGACATTGGAGAGTACGTTTTAGTAACTCATGTCTATCTTCAAGCGATGAGGTACCAACATAGAAGTGCATTGATAATTAAGCTAGACTCACAGGGTTAAATGGAAGTTGGAACTGTTTGTTTCAGGTAATGAGGCTTATGAGTTTTTATGAAGGATGGGCTGGATGGATCAGGGCATGCATTAGCTTGTCAACTTTTGTGGTTATTGAGTGAACAGCCAATAGAATTCCTCCGTAATGGCAGGGGGCATGCCAGGGGAACTCATCTTACATTTACTGTTTGCATTAGTCACTCAAGTGATTCTAAACGGGAGAGGGTCGATGAGTTAGGCTTTATTAAAGCTTCCATACTCAAGCCTTGGGGCTTGCACTCTTCTATGGAGCTCCTCCTTGCCATCTGCTTGCAACCCTAGTACCCGGTGCAGGTTTAGGGCTTCAATTGAACCGAGCTGAGTCGAGTAGTACTCTGTTAGATCTCCACTCTTTCAATTTAAACTGAGCTTGAACTTGTCTTGACATTCAACGAGTATCTATATAGCATGTTTGAAATTGGCTTGATAAGTACTAGAACTCTGCTCGATAAACTATGAGATTATGCAAATGAACTTAAGTTCAAGCTTGATTACGGTGATTTGATTATGTACCCGAGTGCAAGCTTGAGTTTGTCTCAAATTCGGCAAACCAGTGTCAAGGGGTGGCTGTCGGAGTGGGAGGGGGCTGCATGGTGGGGGTGCTTCGGAGATTTCTGCTGAATGGAGATGGCGGAGGGGTTGCCAAAGGCAAGGGCCACAGTTATTGCCTGCCGGGAGGGGGCTGCTAGAGGCAGGGAACAGTATGACTGCTGGATTTGGAGGCGGTCAGAGGGGCTGCTGCTGTTGAGGGCTACAGCATGGTGAGGGGAATGTAGCAGTTGTAGGGTGCTGCCAGAGATGGGTGGGCTGCTAGACTTGAGGGAGATGGAGCTGCTGCACTGAAGTTTCAGATGTTGCTAGATGGAGCTGCTGCTAGGCAGACGGGGCTGCCAGAGGCGGATGTGGCTGGTTGAGTTGACTGTGGTCTGTGGAAGGCTATGGAGTGTGGAGGTGGCTGTGGTCCTGTGGAAATGGCCATTGGAACCCGTGGAGGCTGGAGTGGAGTTATGTGGTGGTGAGTGCACAGCCCACCCAGCCCTAAGCAAGCGGTAACTATTCAATCTATTCTCCATTCATTTTAGAGGATTCAAGGACTTCATTAGCTCAAGTGGTTTGAACAGCTGGGTTCCATGTCTTGCAGAGTTTCACATTGGCCCCTCACAACTTATATCTTTGATTTAACTCTTCTAAGTTTTAAGGGATTTTTCATATAAACCACTGTTAGATCAAAAATTACAAAAATATCATTCCTGCATTTGTATTTGCACACATATTTATGCTCTTTTGTGCCATTTCTATGTGTAAAAGGACCAGTTAAAATAGTGCAAAAAGACCATTACATGGCTTTTTGCACAAATTGCCGTATGTGTGTGTTTATAACACTGCATATATGTTTAGAGACGGCAGGCATCTGGATGTATTACTTACTGGACACAGCCTAAATCGCGGGGTATTCCTCCTCAAGCCGGGGACGGGACGATGACCTCACATCTCCCTCCCCAGGACCCTCAGTGCGGGGCCTCTTTGAGGCGGTAGTATCTCTCCCAATCAGCATCCGGAGGACCTTCCAATGGCCCAGCGCCACTTACCCTAGCAGCCCCACCTGCAGTTGTCAAAGCACTGTCAAAATACGTGTTCTGAAATATGAAGACACATATGCACATCAAAGTTAGTGAAGAAGATGATTACCTGTAGCCTCTATCGGCCTTACGGGTTTCAATATTATCTGTTCCGGCTTTACTCGAAGGACATGTGCGGCTGCCTCTACAATGTCAAATATGGCAAGAGGAGTCGTCGCCATCTCAAGGCCAGAAAGGTACTCCAGCGGACCTGCACAACCCACGGCATTAATCACGCGGGCCCTCCACTCGGCAAAGGTGCTGCCTCCGAGCGCTCTATCAGGTATCGGCTGGGACAGCTGGGGCTTCCTCCTCACCCCACAAGAGACCTGCAAATCCTCCCACCAAGAATAGGCCTTTGAGGGGCCTGGGACTGCTCTCGAGGTGGAGGAAGAAGAAACTTTGGAAGCTGCTGCTGGCTTGCTTTTCAAGGGCTTCAATGCCCCATTATATTGGCTCCTGTCTACCGGGACCGTCCAGCCTTTCTTTCGCCACTGCTCCTCGATGTCGCTCACGACCCGGGCGACTCCCGAAAAATGAGACCTAATAAAGGCTAGGTCAACAAACAAAGGTGGCAGATCCTCCCTTCTCAAACGCTGCTCCTCAGCTACTCGAATGGCGTCGCGTTGCTCTCGAAAGACATTGCTGGCTTTGAACCACCAGCAGGCGTAATGAATATCAAAATAGTCCCTGCGCTCTTGCTTTGGGACGGGGTAGCCCTGTCCCACCTCGCGGCAGAGGAAATCCTGCCACGCTGCTGCTATCAAATGCACGTCCCTGTGTCTGTACAACCGGAGGGCCAAGGAAAACTCTGCACCTGAAGGGATGTCCTGATCATACCCGAAGTTCTTGGCGAACCGATGTGGGTAATAGGGCTCGAGTATCGCCGTACTAGAGTGTCGGTATACAAGAACACTGGGGCGAATGCTGACAACCCATTCTGCCAAGCCCTGAGGGGAGAGTAAAGCATGTGTAGAGACTCTGCTAACGACAGCATCCCGCTCTTGCCCAGCATAAGGGCGGCGAAGGACAAGGCCCGCCGGGTCCCTAGAAGCTGAACCACCGAGTCCTGTGATGGTTGCCCTATAAACCAGAAAATCAACGGCGCCGCCGGGTTTTCAACTGGTGCCCTCCGGGATAACTCTGGAAACAACAGCCCTGCCTAGGCACTCAGATAATTAGTGGGCAGCAGAATACTCTTCCCTCACGGCGACGAATGGGAAGACAAAGCCCCAAGCGAATGGAAAATATTCGCCAAGGCTGCCGGTGCGATAGCAAGTCTCTGTCACAAGCAAGTAAACAGGCCGGGTATATCACCTCCGGCCGCAGAAGCCCCTCCTCCCCATGGGGAACCACAAAACTGGCCAACCAGTAGGCCAAATAGGCTGCTAAATACGTCATGGGATGTAGCTTCCTCGAATTCCACCCCTTTGTCGGTGCAGGCAAGTGGCGAGGATGAGGAGGACCGTCTACTCTGACCTCCCTGCACTCCTCTCAGGTGGTGTCGGATTGTGCAAATTCCTCGTGAAAGCAGAAAGGGCCACTGTAGAAATGGCTCACCCATGCATTCAAAGTCACCCGTGGCGTGCGAGAGGTCCGGTCTGTGCCAACTCGGGACAAATCTCTCCAAGTCTTCATCAAAAATTTGAAGCAGTATGGTAGGGTGTACCGTCCTGTGCCGTCAGTGGAGCTGAGGTGCAGATCGTCCAGTGATCGCTCCTCGTATGGCCTCCCGCAGATCGGAAGACCAGAAATCCTCTGGAAAGCTCAGAGGTCCAAAGAGGTCTCTCCTCCAGCCGTGACAAAAGTGTTTCATCGGCGGTTGAACCTCTCTACTAAAGCCTGCAGTAGGCCTGTGTGACGGGGGTAGCAATATAAGGCGGCCGTCACTGCATGACGAATCCCTACCCTGTCCAACATTGATCGGTAGACAGTCAGAATGCCTCAGAGCCACTCTGTTGCGCCCCTGTGATAACTGTGAGACGGGACAGTAGACCACTTCCCGTACCAGCTGGGAGTCTTCAATGACAAAACCCTTTCAATCATGTAGTCATGGACATACTCCTCCTGCGCGAAGCTCGCCCCGGTGGGTGTCAAGAAAAGACCATCCACGACTTGATCTATGGTCTTGTGTTGCCCATGCATGTGTCAAGCTGCTGGAGATAGGGGTGTAGTCCGAACAGTAAGGCTCTCGTGCCGCTGGAAAGATCCCAGACTCTGTTGGTCCGGATACTGTCTCTGCCGAGTGAAGCCCTCTGGGTAACTCGGATAAGTCAAGGAACACAGCCCCTGCATGCTGTCTCTCCCTGCCAGGATCGCCCTCTCAAGGCGGCGTCTCTCCTCGGGAAGTGAAGGATCATCGACTTCCATGTCAATTGGTGCGAAACTCTGAAGGAAACGTAGAGGTGACGATCCAAAGGGTAGTGGCATGGATAACCCTCTGAGCGGTCATAAGTATAAAGGCCGTCCCTCCGGGTAATGCGGGATATGTCCACGAGGCCTTCAGCCTCCCCAGCACTCTCAATAAGGCCCTCAGCGACCCATAAATAGCCGAAGTTGAGCTGGCTGAAATCACCATCTTTAATGATGCGAGAAGGGAAGGGCGGCATATGCTGGTAAGTGTGCTCAACTCGGCACTCGTCAGTACCTCTGACCCTTCTACTCCTCGGCCGACTCCCATCTCTGCTGCTGCTGCTAGCCATGCCTAAAAGCGCAGAGAAAAGGAAAATAGAAGAGGAGCGTCAGGCCAACATATTCCGGGGCAGCAATATGAATATTGAATGCAGTTCTACAAAGCCCAAAGTCTATGCACGGGGCACATAATTACATTTCCCTTCAAAGGGCACGGGTCATCCGCCCCGCCTCCGGCCACGACGGATATCCCGTGGGGGGCATTTGTTACACCCAAAATTGTCTCAAAATATTTTGAGAATTTTATTATGTAACAACCGACGGAAAATACGACGTAGCGTCGACCTTGTCGGATCGCGGATTATTTCCGCAGTTTAGGGTCCATCGACCCGACTATACAACCACAATCGGTGTCGCAGTCAGGAGATTAATGAGGAAAATATATGCGCATACCCGTCAAAGTAGCCGAGCATGCAGGGGAGGCTGAAGGCCTCGTGGACATATCCCGCATTACCCGGAGGGCCTTTATACTTATGACCGCTCAGGGGGTTATCCATGCCACTACCCTTGGATCGTCACCTCTACAGTTTCCTTCAGAGTTTCGCACCGATTGACATGGAGGCCGATGATCCTTCACTTCTCGAGGAGAGACGCCGCCTTGAGAGGGCGATCCTGGCAGGGAGAGATAGCATGCAGGGGCTGTGTTCCTTGACTTATCCGAGTTACCCAGAGGGCTTCACTCGGCAGAGACAGTACCCGGACCAGCAGAGTCTGGGATTTTTCCAGCGGCACGAGAGCCGTACTGTTCGGACTGCACCCCTATCTCCAGCAGCTTGGCACATGCATGGGCAGCACAAGACCATGGATCAGGTCGTGGATGGTCTTTTCTTAACACCCATCGGGGCGAGCTTCGCGCAGGAGGAGTATGTCCATGACTGCATGATTGAAAGGGTTTTGTCATTGAAGACTCCCAGCTGGTACGAGAAGTGGTCTGCTGTCCCGTCTCACAGTTATCACCGGGGCGCGACAGAGTGGCTCTGGGGCATTCTGACTGTCTACCGGTCGGTGTTGGACAGGGTAGGGATTCGTCATGCAGTGACGGCCGCCTTATATTCCTACCCCTGTCACACAGGCCTGCTGCAGGCTTTAGTAGAGAGGTTCAACCGCTGATGGAACACTTTTGTCACGGCTGGAGGAGAGATCTCTTTGGACCTCTGGGCTTTCCAGAGGATTTCTGGTCTTTCGATCTGCGGGAGGCCATACGAGGAGCTATCACGGGACGATCTACACCTCAGCTCCACCGACGGCATAGGACGGTACACCCTGTCATACTGCTTCAGATTTTTGATGAAGACTTTGAGAGATTTGTCCCGAGTTGGCACAAACTGGACCCCTCACACGCCACGGGTGACTTTGAATGCATGGGTGAGCCATTTCTACAGTGGCCCTTTTTGCTTTCACGAGGAATTTGCACAATCCGGCACCACCTGGGAGGAGTGCAGGGAGGTCAGAGTAGACGGTCCTCCTCATCCTCGCCACTTGCCTGCACCGACACAGGGGTGGAATTCGAGGAAGCTACATCCCATTACGTATTTAGCAGCCTATTTGACATACTAGTTGGCCAGTTTTGTGGTTCCCCATGGGTAGGAGGGGCTTCTGCGGCCGGAGGTGATATACCCGGCCTGTTTACTTGCTTGTGGACAGAGACTTGCTATCACACCGGTAGCCTTGGCGAATATTTTCCATTCGCTTGGGGCTTTGTCTTCCCATTCGTCGCCGCGAGAGAAGAGTATTTTTCTGCCCACTCATTATTTGAGTGCCTGGGCAGGGCTGTTATTTCCAGAGTTATCCTAGAGGGCACCATTTGAAAACCCGGCGGCGCCGTTGATTTTCTGGTTTATAGGGCAACCATCACAGGACTCGGTGGTTCAGCTTGTAGGGGCCCGGCGGGCCTTGTCCTTCGTTCCAGTGAGGAGAGGAGAGGGCATAGCCCTTGACTACTTCTCCTACCTTCACCGCCCTTATGCTGGGCAAGAGGGGGATGCTGTCGTTAGCAGAGTCTCTACACATGCTTTACTCTCCCCTCAGGGCTTAGCAGAATGGGTTGTCAGCATTTGCCCCAATGTTCTTGTATACCGACGCTCTAGCACGGCGATACTTGAGCCCTATTACCCGCATCGGTTCGCCAGGAACTTCGGGTATGATCAGGGCATCCCTTCAAGTGTAGAGTTTTCCTTGGCCCTCCGGTTATACAGACACAGGGACGTGCATTTGATAGCAGCAGCCTGGCAGGATTTCCTCTGCCGCGAGGTGGGACAGGGCTACCCCGTCCCAAAGCAGGAGCGCAGGGGCTATTTTGATATTCATTACGCCTGCTGGTGGTTCAAAGCCAGCAATGTCTTTCGAGAGCAACGCGACGCCATTCGAGTAGCTGAGGAGCAGCGTTTGAGAAGGGAGGACTGCCACCTTTGTTTGTTGACCCAGCCTTTATTAGGTCTCATTTTTCGGGAGTCGCCCGGGTCGTGAGCGACATCGAGGAGCAGTGGCGAGAGAAAGGCTGGACGATCTCAGTAGACAGGAGCCAATATAATGGGGCATTGAAGCCCTTGAAAAGCAAGTCAGCGACATCTTCCAAAGTTTCTTCTTCCTCCACCTCGAGAGCAGTTTCAGGCCTCTCAAAGGCATATTCTTGGTGGGAGGATTTGCAGGTCTCTTGTGGGGTGAGGAGGAAGTCCTAGTTGTCCCAACCGATACTTGATGGAGCGCTCAGAGGCAGCACCTTTGCCGAGTGGAGGGCCCACGTGATTAATGCCGTGGGTGTCCGCTGGAGTACCTTTCTGGCTTTGAGATGGTGACGACTCCTCTTGCCATATTTGACATTGTAAAGGCAGCCGCACATGTCCTCCGAGTAAAGCCTGAACAGATAATATTGAAACCCGTAAGGCTGATAGAGGCTACAAGTAATCATCTTCTTCGCTAGCTTTGATGTGCATATGTGTCTTCATATTTCGGAACACGTATTTGGACATATTCCTTTGACAACTGCAGGTGGGGCTGCTAGGGTAAGTGGCGCTGGGCCATTGGAGGGTCCTCCCGATGCTGAGACTGGGAGAGATACTACCTCCTCAAAGAGGCCCCGCACTAAGGGTCCTGGGGAGGGGGACGTGAGGTCATCGTCCCGTCCCCGGCTTGAGGAGGAATCCTTCGCGATTGAGGCTGTGTCCAGTAAGTAATACATCCAGATGCCTGCTGTCTTTGAGCATATATGCAGTGTTATAAACACATTTTGTTCCGCTAACTGCAACTCCCCCAGAAGCTTGGGCTGATGCGAGCTTCTCACCTTCTCCAGTGGAAGATAACATGCCACTGGACGAGTCTGCGCCGAATGTTACTTTCAGCTTTGAAGAACTGATCTCTCTCACAGACGATTACACGCCAGTGACGGCTGATTCTCCCTCACCCCTTGCAGTAGGGACCATAGGTGGCCAGGCTCCAAGTAACATACTCAGCCTTGTCTCTTCATTGATACATGAAGAACTAACCATCACTAACTCTTTAGGCCCGGTTTGTTTCTCGCATTGTCGGGGGGTTTGTTACCAGATGACAGAGAATGGGGGGTGGGGCCCACGCTCTCCCCTCACACACAAGGCCCTTGTTCGACCCCGGACGGTGTTCGACCCCGGAGGGTCGAACACCGTGTCCCGCCTGAGAAACAAATCGGGCTTTAGTGTTTTCTTGTCTATGCAGGAGCTCCTGGCGTTACCCCTCCTGGACCGACAGCGGGAGGCGATGTCGGCTCTTATTCCGTAGCCGGATCCACTTCTGGGAGCGGGTCCACTTCTGGGAGTGGAAATTCCAAGGCCTCATACCCTCCCTCTAAATGGAGCTCGAGCTCTACTTTGAGTGTTGGGATCTCGAGTTCTTCTCCAGGCGAGAGTGACTCTCGGGAGGGAGAGTTAGAGGATGCTGGTGGTGAGTGTAGCGGCATTTTTGCCTTCCTCAGTCGACTCTTTCTGATAAAGATTTGCTTGGCTCATATAGTTCTTTGTCAAGCAGGAGCGGACTTGGTTGGATCCATGGAGGAATTCTCGCGGCTTATGGAGTCTGGCTCATTCATAGATCTTCTGACTTGTGGTGTTGCCATGAAGGGCACAAAGGCCATGGAGGCGGCGGGTGTTGACACTGCAGCGCCGAGAGATCCTCCACCAGGGACTTCCTCCGATGTTGATATTGGCGAGGACAATACGGTTGATCCTTCAGGTAAGGGATCTTGCAGGCTAATAATAGACCTCTTTGCTATTTCGCAACTGTCCTTGTCAAGCTGACTAATGCATCTGCTATATGAACAGTGACATGCCAGGTTGTTGAGGACAATACATCCCACCCTGGTGGGGTAGCCTCGATAGGGGAAGTTTCCCCGGGCGCACCAGAGGGCCTGCGCAGTTCGGGGCAAAGTACCCCACCAGTAGACACCCAGCTTACAGGTATTCGTTGCATCTGCCAATGAATAACCCAAGTGGTGTCTATATTTTGTTTGTGGCATTGACCCTTCTCTGATATTCGCCATGTAGCTTCTCCTTCTGCGGAGCCGATGGCTGAGGGCTCCACGCGAGAGGAGCTTCAGGAGGCAAGGCCAGTCTCCGTGGGTGAGCAATCTTGCTCCCAAGAGGCCCCTGATACAGAGTCCGCCCTTCCTAGCGTAGCTGAAGAAGGGGATGTTGCCGAGACAGGTACATAGCTGCTCTCTGGAGTTTGACATTGTCTGTGTGCCACTTCATAGATAGGCACTTACATGCTGTTACTTGAACTGCATAGGACCGGGCCACAAATGCCCTGCCTAGTGAACCAGCATCAGCTTCTATCAATGGTTCCTCCCCGGCTATTGAGGAGGGGCATGTTTCTGCGACAGCCTCAGGTATACCACCATGTTATGCCTTTGGTGGCTATTCGTGCTTGTCTTTTATTTGTGAACAAGCACTTATTCCCCCCCCTTTCTTTGGTTGCAGTTCTCGAAAGGGAAACCCCAGAGGTGCCCACAGACTTTCCTGCTCTCGGAGTTGAGTGGCCTGACACTCCTGTACTTGGGGTGACATTGAATGCCACCATGGCTGACCAACTTCTCCAGAGTCTTGATCAGTTGATCCAGGTTGACCCTTTGCCCGCCGTAGAGGCTTTGAGGGGTAGCTTGGAGGCATTTACCAGGAGCTACCACACGTTGGGTCTTCCCCTGGATGCATGGGCGGCGAGGCTGACCATGCTGTGGGGCGAGTTCGCTCGCCTCCACGTCGTCCAGGAGCGGAGACAGAGGGCCCAGCTACAGATCCAGCAGGAGGAGGAGGAGCTGCGCGGGCTTCGAGCGACCCAAGTTGAAGTAAGCCTTCCAGTTCGGAATGATGAGGAGCGCGGTCAGAGTGTCTTCCTCCGAGTAGAGGAGTTGCGGAGGGAGCTTCAGGAGGCCGAGGCGGAGCACCAGAGTGTGCAGACCGCGATAGAGACATCCCGTCGTCAACTGGAGGAGCTCCAGGGGGAGGTTTCCCAGAGGGAGACTCGTCTTGCAGAGTTGCGGAGGGACGAGTCTGGTGCTAGACGAGCTTTGGCACTTCCTTGTACATAGGGCCTTCGTGTCCCATTTTTTATTTGAGTTACCCTCGAGGGCTTGTCTCGGGCTCCATTGACGAGACTGATAAATAAAGGACATAAATTAGCAGTTTTTACTTCTATCCTCTTACATGTACGCTCCTTTCTTTCTTTTTTTTGATCACTTTACCAGCTCTATCGCCCTTTTGGGTTTTCGCCATGACTGGCCCCCTTTAGCTTTTTCCTGTGCGCCCTTGCGGGTTTTCACACTGAGGGGTACCCATTTTTGCCTAAGGCATCCTTTCAAGTTTTCACCTTAGCCGGGTTAAAGTCTTTTTGCCCTTGATTGTTCCCCTAATAGAAACAACTAAATCCGCTGGGGCATCAATATTTTTAGCCCCATTTTTTTTTGAAGTACCTATAATGCCAAAAGGTAGGTGTGGCATTCCCGGAGGGATATGTGTGCCGCACCGGTGGGACAAGGTGAGTGGATTTGAGAGCCCTAGAGGGACGCGCTTAGTCGAATCCAAAGACCGATAGGTCGGGTGGGCTGGCAACCCGAGAAGGGCATGCATAGGCCAAGCCTGGTTAGGACAACAAATAAGTAGGTTTAACAGTCCGAAAGGGACATGCGAGTTAAACCTGGAAGCTGATAGGCGAGATGGGTTGGCAGCCCGAAAGGGGCATACATAGGCCAAGCCCAGTGGCATGAAAGGATGGATTTGATAGCCCGGGTGGGACATATGAATCAAATCGCAAGCCGATAGGCAAATAGGGTTGGCAGCCTGAAGAGGCATACATAGGCTAAGCCCGTGGGGACAAAAGAATGAGCTTGACAACCCTGGTGGGATATGTGAGTCAAGTCTGAGGCCAAGAGGCCAGATGGGTGACAGCTCGAAAGGGGCATGCATAGGCTAGATGGGTTGGCAGCCCGAGATGGGCATGCATAAGCCAGACCCAAGAGAAAGGAAAGGAGATGGATTTGACAGTCCTAGTGGGACGTGAGAGTCAAACCCGAAAGCCGATAGGCAAGAGATGGGTTGGCAGCCCGAGAGGGGCAGACGTAGACCAGACCCGACAAAAGGAAAAGATGGATTTGATAGCCCTAGTGGGACGTGGGAGTCAAACCCGAAAGTCGATAGGCGTAAGATGGGTTGGCAGCCCGAGAGGGACGTACGTAGGCCAAATCCAGTGGGACAAAAATGATGGTGGATTTGACAGTCCTAGTGGGACGTGAGGTTCAAATCCGAAGGCCAATGGGCAAAGGATGGGTCGGCAGCCCGAGAGGGGCATGCTGAGGCCAATCCCGATGGGACAAAGATAGGTTTGACAGTTCGAAAGGGGCATGAGAGTCAAACCCGAAAGTCGATAGGCGAGATGGTTTGGCAGCCTGGGAGGGCATACTGAGACCAAACCCTAGAAGGTAAAATGAGCCGAAAGGCGAAGTAGGTTGGTAGCCCGAGAGAGCGTACTGAGGTCAAACCCAAGAAGATAAAATGAGCCGAAAGGCGTGATGAATTGGTAGCCCGTGAGGGGCATGCACAGGTCGAGCCCGGTGGGACTAGAGGGGGGGTTGTATAGTCCAAAGAGACATGGGATCCAAACCCCCGAGAAATCCGAAAGATGAGTGGAGCTGACATGTCGAGGGGCGTTTGAGTCAACTCTTGAAGAGAAATGGATAGACTTGACGGCCGGAAGGGCATAAGAGTTAAGTTCATTGCAAATGATGGTGTTGATGGTCCCGGTGGGACGGAGAGTAACATTGTCGGGATGCCCCGGTGGGGCCGGGTGTTACAGAATGACATGGGAGGCATAGCCACCACGTCAATATGATGGGGCCATCCAGAAAGCAGACTGAGAGAGGATTTTTTTTTCACCTTACCAACCTCACCGCCCTTTCGGATTTTCGCCGAGGCTGGCCCCCTTTAGCTTCTTCCGGTGCACCCTTTCGGGTTTTCACACCGAGGGGTTGCCCATTTTTGCCTGAGACGCCCTTTCGGTTTTCACCTCAGCCGGGTCTGTAGCATTTTTGCCCTTAGCCAATCGTTGAAGGATGACTAAGTCCGCCGGGGTATCAGTATTTTAAACCCCATTTTTTTTGGGTTTTTTGCATATTAGTCCCTACAAATAAGACGAATTACTTTTTAGTCCCTAAAATCTCACTATTGTTTAAAAAGCCCTTAAAATCATGTAACTCTAGCAGAAAGGTCCATGTAGTTCATCGACGTTAAAATAGTTGGATATTCGATGGAATATTCCATCCTTCCGTTAAAAAAAAGTTAAAAATCCTAAACTACCCTTATCATAACCCTCCACCTTCCCTTACTGGTGCTGAGTTCCCTCCGCTGCCCCCCGTCGCCGGTGGTGCGCTCGTTCCTGCCGCCGTGTTCACCTCTTCCGTTCTTGGGCTACGGTGTACGGACGTGGTCTCCCTAGCTTCTCCGGTGCCTGCGGACGGTGACAGGGCTTCGCCCTCTGCCCTTGGGCCTCTTCCAGCCCCCCCTTCCTCCTCCTGGAGGTCCCCCGACGGTGCCTTTGCCCCTCCCGCGATGCCCTCGTCCTCTTCTACTCGACACATTTTTGGCCAACTTCACACGCCACCCTCCGTGGGAGACCCTGCGTTGATCCCTAGCTGTCCCGTCTCCTCGGCTGGCTCACCCATGGCTGTTGCTGCTCCCTTGGTGTCTCCTCTGTCAGCCTCTGGTCTGCTGTCGTCGCCGGCTGCAGGCGCCGGTGCTCTTCCTCCTGCCACTGGTCTGCTCCTCCATTCTTGCTCGCAATCCTTCCCGGGATTCCATGCTGCGTCTCCCCTCCCCTCTGCTGGCTCCGGTCACCTGCCAAACACTCAGGGAGTGAGGGAGGGGCGGCTCCAGGACCGGTGTTGGACTGCTGATTTGAAGGCCTGGCCTCGGAGGCGTTGGAGCTCGAAGCCATTGCCACCATATGGACCACATTAGCCAACTGGTTCGATCGGCTCCAGGCATGAGGTTGGGGTGGGTCGACTGCATGACCCAGTATGTTTACCAAGCCCTTTTGAATGAGCTCTTCTGCTATATTCTTGAAGACATAGCAGTCCCTGATGGTATGACCCAACCTTCGGTGCTACACACAATAGGTAGATCATCTGTTTTGTCCACCTCTGAGGGCTTCCGCAGATCCGATAGGGTGATGAGATGCTCTTTCATGCAGAGATCAAAGAGCATTTTAGTATGCTCTTTCCTGAAGGAATAAGGCGTCTTCATGTTTTCCGCCAACCGAGACGCATTCGCCTTGGCATCGGGCTTTTTGCCATTGCTTTTTGATTTTCCTTCCCCCTTGTCTCCATTCGTCTGGGAGAAGTCTACAGCATTTACCTCCTTGTCGCTAGCCAAACGGTCTTTGGAGGATTTGCCTTTGGCAAAAGCTTATGTCGGGTGATCAGCGAAGAGCATCTCTATCTCCGCCACCACCGTATTCAACTGATCGAAACTCCTGATATTTGAGCCCAGAAGCTTCTCACTAACTTCTGCCGAGAGACCTCTGCGACAGATGGTGATGGCGTCTTCAGGGGTTGGAGGATTATTGCAGCGCATGTTGACGTCCCTCCACCGCTTGATGAAATCCAACGCGGTCTCACTTTCTTCTGCCGGAGGGCACAGAGCTCCGCTGGGGAGATTTTGCGTTCGACCATATGGAAACGGTCGACAAACTTCTTTTGCATGTCGGCCCAATCGGCTACCGAGTTGGGCTTCAACCTGGAGTACCACTGGAAGGCGGTGCCTGTCAATGACGTGACGAAGTACCGCAACAAATATGCCTCTTCCAGCGCCAATTCACCCATGGCCGTCATGTAATAGGCCAGGTGTTCATGTGGGGAGCCCTGCCCGTTGAACTTCTGTAGTTTCGGGACTTTCGGGCAATCAGGCGGAAGCTTCTTGAACTGATGGTGGAGGGGATAAGGCACGATGTACAAATCAACGGTGGCGACACCCTCACCATGTTGAGCAAATTTTGCCTCCACAATGCGCTCGATCATCTGCTTCTACGCCATGAGGCTCTCTGCAGTAGGAGTGGCAGATGACCGGACATTGGCTTCATGTTGCGGAACTTCAAAGTCCACTGCCAATGGCAATTTTGAGCGGTGACGGAGGCATTGGCCGCGAACGGAATGAGGGTAGGCTGATGTTCCACTCCAGTGGGTGCTACCTGAGGTGGGACAGGAACCTCCTTTTCACGCAATAGTGCCTGTCTAAGATTCTTGAGTTCTTGGTTCTCGCGTCGGAACTCTTACAATACGGGAGTGTGTGTCTCTTCCCCCAGTTCTTCCCCGTGCCGGGGGTGGTTGTCCCCGTCGACACTATGGACGTCTTCCTGGCGCTTTTCTTGTCGTGCTAGCTCGGGCTGAGATGCGCCAGCTGCCGGCGCCTGCTGTGTTTGCGCTAGGCCCCGGACCCGGATCTTGACCTCCTCGAGTATTGAAGAGGCTGGTTCGGGTCGCCTGAAATATCCTCCGGCTGCTTGTCTGCGGAAGTGGCATAACAGGTGAACACTTTGACCGTGTGATTGGTCACCTGAACCACCCGCTTCTTCCTGGTTGGTTGTCGATCCGGCTTGGGTGACATCCCTAGTCTGTCAAAGACAGAAACTCGGGATGTGAAAGCTTAAGGGGAGCAATTGTCTTCCGTATGCGTGGAACTGTCCCACGGGGAGGTCGACCGCACCTTCTTGTCGGCTCCTCGACGCTTTTGCCCTCGTAGGTGCTGATTTGTAGACCTTGGAGAGGCCGAGGCCTCAGTGCTTGCCGGACTCCGCATAAGTTGCAGATCCGACGTGCGGAAGGGCTCCTCTGCCCTCGCGCGCCTTATGATTCGGGCCTCCTCCCTAGTGACCCATATTTTCTTCAAGCGGAGCTGACGCTCCTCAATTGGGTTGCCCCCTGACTGCTGTCGGGGAGTCGGTGGCTTGGGCCGTTGCATTGGGCCCTGGTTTACCGTCGATGCGGCGGATTTCTTCTTTTTCGCTCCGTCTTCCCGAACTTGCCGGAGGTGCTCGAAGCGGTTGGAGGTAGGAACAGTCGGGACGTGTCGGTCCCTAGGCAGAATTGGCTCGCCTCCATCGAGGCGAATGCGAAAATCTCCGACAAGCACGGTCTTGCCGAAGCGGGATGCGGCCGCTGTAGGCCCTGCGCCTCTGCGGCTACGACGCTGCCCCCGTTGAGCAGGGGCAGCCTTGGTGACATCCGCCGTAGGCGCGACGTCGTTGTGGCGGTGACGCTGCCCCCGTTGAGCAGGGGCAGTACCTCTGAGGGTGGCCGCAGTAGAGTTGGTGCTGCTACGGCGACGGCGTTGCCCCTGTTGAATAGGAGCGACGTCAGTGGTGGCTTGATTGACCGAGAAGACTCGGCCAATAGTTGGGGCAGAAGGCCTGACACCTTCAGCCGTTGACATAGCAGTCGAGCAAGCTCGGCTGATTGTCGAGACGAAGGGCCTGACACCCGTAGTCCGTGAAGAGACGGCCGGACAAACCCGACCGATTACTGAAGCTGAGGGTCTGACACCCCCAAAGGTGGTCTTGTTGACCGAGTGGACCCGGCCGGTTGCTGAAGTGGAGGGCCTGACACCCTCGACAGTGGACTTCTTGGCCGAGTGAACCCGACTAGTTGATGGGGTTGAAGGCCTGACGCCCCCGACGGTAGCTGCTGTAGGCGTGGCTGAACTGACCTTAGCCACAGGTACGGTGCCCAAGAAAAAGGGTGAGCCGACGACTGTAGGGAAGTCGTCGAAGACGAGCGGCGTCGCCAAGTATCCGAACTTGGCGTGGTTGGCTATGATCTGGGGGCCGTAGGTGACGGCGGCCATCGCTGCTTGTTGGTTGGTGGTGGTGGTGGTGCGTAGCACGACTGAAGTGGCGTGCAAGTGCACGAAGAGCTCTGAAGCGAGCAGAGAGATGTGCCCTCCTCTTCCCGTCTTGTAAGAGGAAGAGGGGCAATCAGAACCTTGAAGAAGGTTTGGGGACTTTCTTTGACAGGAAGAAGAAAGGCGGGAAAAGTCCCACCGGGTGTGCCAGTATGTGAGACACGAAATTTTTCACGTAGGAAAAAGAAACATTTCCTCTATGTTTACAGGGTTATTCCGTGGGTGCCCATAGTATCAGACGATTTGGGTTCAAGTGCTGGACCTCTTCCCACTGATCGCAGTCAGTGTTGATTTACATCGGCCTAGCGTCCGAACACTTTTGTTTGACTGTCAAAGAAATACCAAGCTATGTAGTCTGAGGCGTGAGGGGAGCGAGGTGACCTGGGGGGCGCCTCACGCCTCAAAGGCCTAGGCGATGGCCGAGGCGTTTGAGGTGAGAAATTAATAAAAAAATAAAATTAAAATTATATGTCACAATATCACAAAAATATATATTTTTGAACAGTAAATATCATAAAACTGCATATACACTAAACAGAAATATCATAAAATATCATACCCTGCACAATAATAACATATATAAGCCTATTAAGCCCACTGCCACCCATGAGAGTGAGAGATCGGAGAGACAGAGAGATAGAGAGTGAGAGATCAGAGAGACAGTGGAGAGAGTGAGAGTGAGAGATCGGAGAGAGTGAGAGATTAGAGACAGTGAGAGATCGGAGAGAGTGAGAGACAGTGAGAGAGTGGAGAGAGTGAGATCGGAGAGAGTTAGAGAGTGGAGAGAGTGAGAATGAGAGATCGGAGAGTGTGAGTGAGAGAGCGGAGAGAGTGAGAGAGAGATCGGAGAGAGTGTAGAGACAGTGAGAGATCAGAGAGAGTGAGAGAGAGAGATCGGAGAGAGTGGAGAGACAGTGGGAGATCGGAGAGAGTGAGAGAGTGGACATACTGAGAGTGAGAGTGGCCGGAGGAAGCCGAAGGAAGCCTGAGCCGCTGCCGCACGCCGGATGAAGCTACTGCCGCTCCCGCACGCCGGAGGAAGCTGTCGCCGCTGCCGCTAGCCGCTGTCGCTGCCGCTCGCTGGAGGGAGGACACTCGCAGTCACTGCTGCCGCGGAGGTGGAAGCAGCGAAGGCAAAAAAAAAAAAATCCACAGTCGAAACCCTCGGGGGGGGGGGGGGGAAGTTAACCGGACGGACTCGTATATCGGGTCGTTGAGACCCGATATGCGGATCCGGCGAGCGGCAGAGCGGGCGAGGCGCGCGGAGGCGGCCGACGCGCGCGAGGCGCTTGCCTAGGCGAGCAGGGACGGCGCGAGGCGGGCGACGGGCGCCTCGCCCCGCCTCACCGCCTAGGCGACCGCCTAGGCGCTTTTTCAACTACATAGATTCCAAGACCTTCTATAGGGGTTCTGATGTTGAGGGCAAGTTCATCTGGAGGGCTCACAATATCCACTCACTTACCACTGACCTACAACAATGACTGCGTTAGGGTTTCAACTGAGGCTATGCTTAGGCAAAACTCTAGAATTTAGGGATATGAAGATGATTTAGGGGAGGCCATAGGCATATTTGAGGTCACAGGCGGTTTCCTGGACTCTGGGGGTATTTTGGTAATTTTATCAAACCTTAGGTGGGTCCAAGTTGGGGTGGTACCCAAACGTCGGACTGAGCTTACACTGTCCTCGGACCAAAGGACTGACAAAGGGGTTTCATAGAAGACTCAAACGTGTCGACTTAGTCGAAGGAGGGGTATAAATGCAATTCTTACAAGTCGAAGGGGTTTTCTTATAATTTTCCCTGATTGACATACAAAGGAAATTTATAGAGCACACTGGATACATTTATAGCCCGAATGGGTACAAGAGTTGTCGACTGTATAAAGATCTGCACTAATGCAGGAGACAGGGGCGTAGCCCAATTATAAGAAGTTGCAGGGTATAACTGTAAATTACAGGACTTTTGTCTCTTACGGTCCTGGAGAGGACATTTTTTTAATTCCGTCATTATAGGGATAGAATCATATAACTTAGTCGTCCCAGGACGTAAAGACTTATAAATATGGCCCGCTGAGGGGCATAATTACAAACATGGCCCACTGAAGGGTGTAATTACAAAAACACCCCCTAGGGGCATATCCATAAGGCTCGGGGACTTACCCCTCGCAGGCCAAATAAACAGAACAACTCCTTGCGCTGGCGTGTGTCTTTGTAGTTCTTCGTTCCCTTACTTGGACCCTTGGGAGTCTATTTATAGAAGGCGGGAGGACCTAAGTCGACAAAACAGTGGAGAAAAGCTCCGGTTATGTCAAGGTGGGGTGCAAAAACCCCTATTGGTGCAAAAACTATTTTTTTGACCTCTCTGCCTTCTTTTTTCTTTTTTTTATGAACACGGGGACCCGGAGGGGTCGGATGACCTCGCGGGGTGGAAGGACCCAGCGGGGTCAAATGACCCCCACCCACGGGTCAAATGACCCCGCGGGTGGGTGCGACCCAGCGGGGTCGTTTGACCCCGCGGGTGGCGCGACCCAGCGGGGTCATTTGACCCCGCTCGGGCACGCGAACCCCGCGGGCCCCCCCTCCTCCTGGGCTGCAGGTCTAGAGGGGTCATTTGACTCTTGTGCAGGCCTTTTGGCCCCTCTTCGCGCCGTTTTGCCCCGTTTCTGTCGCCCTGGGTTGAGGAGAAACATATATATTGATCATCGGGGCCCTCCTTTCGCCGCGTGGCAGCAATAGATTGGCGGAGACTCGCGTGGGAGCGGAGGAGCGTCTTGTTTGTTGTTTTGTCGTGAGTCGTCGCGTGGGGAGGAATATTTGCGTCAGCTGCGCCGTGTGATACACTTGCTCGGCTACTTTGACGGGTATGCGCATATATTTTCCTCATTAATCTTCTGACTGCGACGCCGATCGTGGTTGTATGGTCGGGTCGATGGACCCTAAACTGCGGAGATACTCCGAGATCCGACGAGATCGACGCTACGTCGTATTTTCCGTCGGTTGTTACATAATAAAATTCTCAAAATATTTTGAGACAATTTCAGATGCAACAGTGTGCAAATGCAAATGCAAGAATAATAAATTTGCAATTTTTATTTTAGCTATGATTTATATGCAAAAAACCCGTTTATTAATGACACCTCATTATCTTAAATTGCATAACAAAGATCTATATAAAGTAAATGAGTAATTAAATGAGTAGCCAAACGAGTATTTAAATGAGTTTGTTCACAAAGACAATCGAGTTGAACGCATGTGTTCAAGCTTGGCCTGTTTACAAAGTGAGCTTAAACTTTTCTCCAGGCTTGTTTATTTAACCTAATAAACGACTCGAGTTGAGCTCTTATTGAGCTGTCCTACGAACTGCTTGTCATGGGGATTGGTTCGTTAGTAAACCTATGCAGGATTAGTCTGCAGTTCCTTATAGCAGGTTCTATGCTCACAATGAGGGTCTGTCTGACTGGCCCCTTTGAGCCTAGATCAATATAATGGCCACAGCATGAGGTGTCTCAGCCTGCCATCCACCTCAGTACTTGCCTGCTCTCTGCTTGGGGTCTTTGTGGAATTTGCCTCCACCTTCCTTGACTATTCTTACCTGGACAGCATTCTGTCGGCTCCTTGCTCAGGCACCGAAAGGTGCAGGATACTTTTCTCGCCATAGGAAGTGTTGATTAGGAGCACATGGAAGAAGGTCAGCTGGATGATGATGTGCAAACTGCTGAAGGGGCTTCAGCCCTTGAGGGGGACCTTGATACCATTGAGGAGGCAGAGAGGGTGCAAGAGGGGACAAGGGACTTGGGGAAGGAGGAAGTCAAAAAAATGAAGAGGAACCTGCTGCTGCAATTGGGCTCCACACAGAGCCATCCCCTAATGTCAAGGTATTTTTATGGATGTAGAGACTACTCCTGCTGCCAACGATGTTGTACCCTTTGCCACTGGGGTCTGGCTGGGAACCTTCAAATTCCTCCAGTCATCATCCATCCTCTTGTCATAGCTTTCTCACTTAGTGAAGCATCCGTAGGGCCCTCAAGCTGCATCGCCATGGAGGGGGGCTTCAGTCCACTGGTCCAGCCCCTCTTGCATGAACACTGTATGAAGTGTCTTGGATCAACAGCCTTCTCCCAGGGTTTGGGTGCCTGACGGCATCTTCTAACTTAGGGAAAGGACATGGGGAGTGGGCCACAAGTCCATCACCCCAAAAAATGAAACTTAGCACTTTTCTTTCGGATGCAATCAAAACCAGTTGAGAGCTTAATTGGATCCACTGGACCCAAATCCGGAGTCAAAGCAAATTGATAGTGCCGTTTGACTTACTTGAATCCTTTTTTGATTGAGTTTTGAGAATAGGATAGGTGGTGGGTTCCAAATTTCCTCCCCCCTCCCAAACTCCTTTTTCTGCCCCTTGATTGACAAGGATGATCTCAGATAATTCATCTTCTTTCTCTGGCCTGGGGCTTCTGTGCTTTCAGCAGTCACCAGAACACTGCATCCATTTCCTCCACACCCTGCATCAACTGCTTCTGTCCATGTTCTGGGGTTTCTTTTTCCTCCTCTCCCTTCTCTCTTCCTCAAGGTATTCAAACTTGGTACGGTTTTGGTACCGGTACCGTACTGGTACGAACTGGTACCGGCTGGTACAGTGCCGGTTCCCCACTTCCTCCCCCCGGTTCCACCTCCTCCATATAAGTATCTATTATATATATATTCTATCAGGATCAACTGGTTATTTATACAATTAAAGTTTGTCATGAGGGTCATTTTATAAATGACCAAACCATTTAAAGCCAACCCCTCCCCGATAGAGCCCATTTTAGGGCAAACCGGCAAAGGGCGAACACCATCGCCCCTGCTAGTGGCCGCTGCTGTCCTGGCCTGAGCATCCTGCTGTGGCCATCGTCCGCCGCCGCCGTTATCCGCGGTTCCTCTCTCTCTCTCTCTCTCTCTCTCTCTCTATCTTTCTATCTATCTATGTATTTGTCTCACAGTCCCACCGGCGACCAGCCACCCCTGTTCTCTCTCTCCCCACCCCCTTCTCTCTCTCTCTCACACACACTCAACAGTGAGATGAGAGTCCAGAGGAGGTGCCACTGTTGTGGCATCCGGTTTCCCTTTTTTAATTCCTGTATCGGCCGGTACCAGGCTCAAATGCCCCAAACCATACTGGCTAAGGCCGGTATCAGTACGTACCGGCCCGGTACGGTACATACTGGGCAGTACTGCATATCATATCTAAAACTACCTTCACAGGCATCGGGTCTCACTCTCTATTGCTACCGGAGTTCTGGCCGGAATTGCTGTTTGTCCCTCCTCTTGGAGAAGTTGTGGAGCCTGATTCCGACGTTGTATGCTTCCCCCCCACAGCCTGATTCTTTGTAAAACAGGGCGAACTGTCTCTTGTACTCTGTAACTCCAGAATTCATGGTGGAACTCTGCGGCATGGATGTAGGCAAAATCCCTTTGCCAAACCACGTAAAAATCCCTTGTGCACTGTGTGTGATCGATCCTTTTCTTCTCTATTCTTTTCTTTTGTTGTTTCTGTGGATCTCAAAAGGTACCTGGTTCCTAACAACTCTTCACGCACACTAAGGATTGCATTTTTCTAGTTTATGGCAAGAAATTTATTAGCGCAGAGCCCTTCTTTTTCCCAGGTTATTGGAATTGAGAATTATGTGGTGAGAAGTTCTTCATTTACCTCATCAGCAAGTTTTCTAAAAGCCCTTTCTACTCAATATGTACCACCAAATGTCAATAACCCATATGCAACTTGCGAGCATTTTCAACGCCTATGCCTAACCACCTCTGGCGTAGTTCCACAGTCATGGACCTAATCTAGTGATAAATGGAGGTTAACTATGATTCATATCGTCAGATTTAAACCAAGTAAAAAATACAGCTTTTACTGGATTTTTCCAAAGTGAAAAGTGATGTAACGTAATGTCATGGTGTCTAGGTCTTACCCATCTAACTGGGAAGAGCTAGATTTATTTGAACCATTGCTAAACGCAGGAAAAAAAAGTGGCGTTTTATACTAATGGTGTTCGCTTGGGGTCCCAGTTAAAAATGTGAGGCTGGGTGTATGGTTGTCAAAAGAGTGGATTCTGAGTACACATTCACGATTGTATCTATCCACTTACTATGATTCAATACTCTGGATGCACCCAAGCAATTGGCGGATGGCTATATGTGGCATCTGCTTTGAATTCTATATGAAATACCTAGGCTAAAGTTAGTATGTATGTGCATCATAAATTTTGACCTCTTGATAACCTCAAACTCCGTCCTGAAGTAATGAAGCTCTGTGTCCCTTCTGACAGCTGCTGTCATGGACCCAAGAGGTTGAAAGATTTCGACTCGCTTTGTTTGTGCCGCCATAAAGATGGTTTGCCAGCCTTTTTTATTAAAAAAAAATCTGTCACAAGTTGTATTCTTTACATTGTTGCCAGGCTTTTTGAGTCCCAAGTTGGCTGGCAAGGTGAGTTTTCCTAAGACACTGATAGTTAGGATCCCAGATACTGAGTTTGTCAATTGCGAGTATGTAACAATTGCCATAGTTGACCATTGTTTAACATAGTGTTTCAGTCTCACTTGTGTCCACCAGGTTGTACACACTCCTTTGATTGATGCAGCCTTCATCAGATTGAGTCTGAGCATGCTTCATATGAGAAAGGGTTTCATCAATGTGTTTTTTTCTCTGCTTTTGGGTGTCGTTTGTGTGGCGCGGGGGGGGGGGTGGGGGGTGGGTGGAGATTTCTAGGAGAGATTTGGGTTTAGTCAATCTTGAGAAAAAGGGGGATTTCTTGATGTCTTTCATAAAAGCACTGACTATAGACGATGGAAGTCAGTGTTGTGAATCTCTCTTTGGTTTTAAAGGTTGTAGCAGATTCATAGTTTAGTTTACATAGATTCCCTTTCTTTCTTAGTTTGTAAGACAAAGCAGTGGATTATTGTGTACCATGCGATGTTTGATTATCAGTTCTGCCTTCAGAAATACCAGTGAATTATTATTACAGGTGCACTATTACTCCTTTGCTAACATGCTTCTTCCACATACAGTTCAAGGCACATCCCGGTAACAATTTTATTGGGTTAATATTGGGGCCTGCAAGTAATACCCAGAAACGACTGGAAGAAGTAAGCCCATGTGTTTGAAGTAGATACTCATTCTTGAAGAAGATATCTTCATCTGAATACTTAATTCTTATATTGCTGATATAAATCAGGAAACTGGTGCTAAAGTACGAGTTTATGGAACTAAACCAGACACAAAAGAGAAGGTAATTCATCTGCTTTATGACAGTCATATTTTCATGGTTAACTGTTTAATTGAATAACATCAGTTACAATCCAAATGCATTTGTTTGAACTTTTGTGACGGTACTTCCCTTTTCTTTTCTCTTATTTAAGTTTGCATGGCTTTGTTTTTTTCCATTTTGTAAACATAACACCATCTCTTGGTTTGCCTTGTAGAATGGGTGGAGGTAGGTGGGACAGTCTGGGGTAGGCCATCTGTTTTTTGCCTCCCATCGCGAGCCCCAGGATTGAACCCTGTCAGGCTGCTAGGGCCACGAGGCTCACGACTTTCCTATGATGCCTTTAACCAATTTTCCCACTTCCTTTCCCCGTTTTCCTTGCAGAATACTTTATTCATTGATTTAGAGGTCCTTTCATTGTTGGACCTTACAGAATCTGAAGGGACTTTGTACATTCTGTTTTAGAATGATGGCATCATGTTCTATCCTGACTTGTGCTATATACTAGGATCTTGAATAGACTCTTTAATTGTTTGGTTCTTGTTAGTTGTACAACTTTTGACAGAAATGGGATTCCTTGTATTGTAGATGTATGAGGTGTTGTTAATTTTGCCATTCAGTTCCTGACACTAAGTGGTTCTCTCTCTCTCTCTCTCTCTATATATATATATATATATATATACATGCATGTGTTATGGAGAGGTCCCCCTTCCCATTCCTTTTCATTTACTAAACTACAAAGCTATGCAAAAAATATGGATGTCTAAAGCAATTACATTGTTAAACTATACCTCTTATACTTCACTCAACCTTCTTTCTGCAGGGTCATGGTGTTACTCAATAATCACTTATAAGCATTATCCCAACAATTTGGCATCGTTTTGTCGTGTTGACTAATGTAATAAGCTGTTAACTTCTATTGGCAAATCTTTTCCCAGTAATGGTCTGTTGTAAATGTCGACCAATAATTTCTTCATTGTTGTTTTGCTGATAAAGGTCCACTCACATTCCTACAACCTGTAATTGATGTTCTCTGGAAGCTAGTGTTTACTCCAAAATATAACTTTATTTAATATACCTCTTAAAAATTAATTAACATCCTTGTTTACTCAAGTTTTCGCCATAGTAGAACTTGTTGAAAATGCAAAATTTTCTCCTGCAGACTTGGGCCATTTGCATGCAGACGTACTAGAAGTTTTTGATTCACGTTTTTGCCTTGAAAACTATTTTCTGGAATTGTTGATAATCAGATTTTAAGTGAAGATGGATGTACTAACCCTGCTTTTTAGTCTCCCATGGAAACATTCTCTTTGCAAAAAAGCAGGGGTCAGGCTGGGTGGGATTACGCCTCTCCTCAGACCCCTGCAGTGGTTGGAGCCCCATGGCACTGTGCTGTCCTTTCATTACTATCCCATTTTGATTTGGCCGATATTTGGTCTCTGTTATTGCCCATGCAACTGCCATACTTTGCTTGCAGGCAGGTGGGCAGTGGGTTATCAAAAAACCGAGCTGGCAACTTAGCTTCCTAGTATAACTTGTAGTTAGTATCTACTCTCAAGAAATGTAAAACACTCCAAAAGTCAAACAGTACACCACCCCTCCTTCCATACAGCTTTTCCTACCATGGTAAATAATTAATTTCTATAGTTGGAGAGTTAAAGTGGACAAGTAGAAACACTCATTTAGCTTCAAGAAAAAAGGGTCAGAGACGATAAGGAATTAAGGATTGCCGTATCCACGTGAACAAGGAAAAGGAAAACAGCATTATCTAATGAATTCTCTTGGTGGGGTGCACTGTAAAACACCCCCAAAAAGGAATTCAGTGTTGCCAATTGGTACTTTGATGACCAAATTTTTTTGTATCTATTTAAATGATAGAACTGTGCTCAGACCTGGGCATGTGACAATGACAAGTTGGTGATAGCATGTATGCATCCAACCCCAAAAACCATTCATCATGTTCAAGTCAAATTGAAAAGTTAGGAATGCAAAACTCTGTGGAAGTCATACAATAGATAAATGCATCTCCCTGCCGGTAGTTACCCAATGTACAAATGTGGCACTTTTGTCTGTACATTACTGCTAGGAAACATATTTGTGCCCATGTAACACAGAAAGTGGTTGAGCTAGTGTATAATTATAATGAATGGGCCCAAAATTAACTTGAAGCAATTTTTGGAAAAATAGAGACTCTTAGTTAATCTGGGATTGCTTTAGTATTTTTGTTTGATTCCTGTGAATTATTGAAGCTATAAAGTGCAAACAACATTACCTTTAGAGTTGCAATGCTTGTATGTGGGGTAGTTGAATATTTTTCTGATGTCTGCCCTTCCCTCCTTTCTCGTCACTGCTTACGAACTCACATATTGATACTTCATTCGAGGTTTTAGATTGAAATTATATCTTTCAAGGAACTACTTGCTGAAAGCTACTGATCATTTTTTCAGTTAATTTTACTTTTAGCTTTCTCTTTGTAATGTCAGCCAATTATTTTCAATGTTTTACAGCTATCTAGTGCATGTTATACATACTAGCCAATGTTTTTACAGGCTATTCACCCATGCACCATCATATCATATTTCCACGTCTAACATGTACGTAAGATGATGCGTGCTTATCGGCACTGGGCATCCCTCTTCAGACAAATCATGTGAAAATTGCTCTTTGTTAGGAATCAGTGTACATGGACAATTGGTGCATTAGATTTGATTCACAAAAAGTAGATAAGTTGGTTTCTTCGTATTTGCTTCTTTCTCATTCTTTTGGTTTGGAAATTTCAGATAGATGAACATCAGTTGGATTGACAACTATCAAAATAGAGTGATAGGAAATGATTAAATTTGAAATAACATTCAGATGACCATGTAAAGTTCATATTTTACATGCGCTCTAGAGGACCCCGAGTGGCTCGGTGGGAAAGGTCCTCCTTTTCATAGGAGGGACCCGAGAGGGGGGGGGGGGGCTTACCCGGCTCACATTTAATCCTCGAGGGATGTGAGCCCGGGGTTTTATGGCGGCGGTACAAAAAAAGGGGTGGCAAGATGCGTAGGGTAAGACTCGAACTTGGGTGGCCCAATAATCGCTCAGCTCCCCGTATCACTTTGCTAGATTCCCCGTTATCAAAAATATTTTACATGCGCTCATTAAATATGTTTTGTATACTCATGAACAAATGTGCCATTCTCCATTCTGATTTATTTCAATGCATTTATTGATCATTTGCAGTGTGAAATTACTCGGTCAGATGCTACTGAAGCTCAAGCAGTTTATGAGGAACTTTTTGTACACATTTCAGCAGATACCTATGAGAAAATTGATGCTGCAGTTGCTCTTATCGAACTTCTAGTCACTCCAGTATCTGTAAGTTCACCATTCTCATGAGTATTATAGGCATGTGTACATGCATACCATTATATTGTTCTGTAGCAGTTTCATCTTACACTTGATTCTCAGAAGTTGTCCTATTTTTCAGGCTGTTCCTGCAGTTGCTTCAACAACCTCCAGTTCAGTTACTGGGGACAGTGTAATTGTTCAAAGTCCAAAGGATTCGACTTCTGCCCACATGACAATGCCTGTTGGTGTGGTTAATCAAGGCATGGTGCAACCCCGGGTTTTGCCTGCACATTCTGTTATGCTGCAGTTTCAGGCATATCCTGGCCCTTGGCATCCACATGGTTTGCCTAATGTTGCTACACCCTACTCTACTGGATTCATTACCCCTCCTGTATCGAACAATATGCAATTTATTCCACCTGTCCATCCTCCAAATGCTCCATTTTCTGGAGGGCATCCTGCACTGGGCACAGTTCCAAGAAATTTATCTGTTGTTGCCCCCAGGCCTGAACCTCCCATGCAAAATTTGCGGCAACCTCTGAATCAAGCTACCGCACCTCCAAGACATGTGACTGCCATGCAGCAGCCTCCACCAGCATATCCTGCAATGTCTGCCCCAACTATGCCTCTTTTACCTGCTGTTTCTCCATCAGTACCTGCTGGATCAATGCCAGCTGCAAGACCTACTCATTTGGGTCCACAACCAACATCAAGTCCAGGGGGATTCCCATATAATAGGCCATTAAGCACTCCTTCAGGTATCTCATCTGGGTTTCCGGCTGGACCTCTAAGGCCAAATAATATGATGCATATGGTTCCTCCCTCGTCTACTCCACTTCAGAGACCTCAACCTTTGGTTCCCCAAAACACTGTTGCTTTACCTTCACAACCAAGAATGCCTGCACCTGCAGTGAGTGGTCCTCCAGCAACGAACTTCAGCCCTAGGGCTTCCTTCCCTCTCCAATCCTCAAATGTGCCATCTAAATTACCTTCTGCTCCTCACATTGGACAAATTCCTGCACCAGCTGTAGGATCATCACCTGTAGGATCCTTGCCTGCATCCCCTGTCCCAACATTTTTGCCTGCCCGCATGCCCGTCCCATCTCCTAGACCATTGTCTGGGCCAGTTTCAGCACCATTACCAACAACTATGAATGCCTCAGCTCAAATTTCAGCGCAAGTACCCATTCCAGGCCAATCTGCTCCACTGCCTAGTGTCCGTCCATTGACAACTGTTCCATTGCAACCTTCCGGCCAAGCTTCTATACCTGTTTCATTGCCAGGTCCATCACATCAGTCTGTCCCTGCTATTTCTGGTTCTGCATTGGGCAGTTCACCATGCTTCCCTCCAAAACCGTCATTGGCCGCTCCAATTAGTGTTCCACCCATTACATCACCAAAGCCTCAACAACCTAGCTCTGGAGATTTCACATTCCAGCCACATAGAACACAGATTTCAGTTTCAGTTGCCTCTCCTATGCCCAGTCCTCAACCTGTGCCTCATACTTCATCCCAGATACCACTCGGTGCAGTTCAGGGACCTTTTCAGAATGCATCTCAGCTATCTCTTGCCCCTCCCAAGGCACCGTCATTCCGTCCAGCTGCACAAAATCCACCAATTCCTGTAGGAATGCCAGGTATTCCAAGGCTTCAGAGTGTTGGTCAGATGGGACTGCCTCCTCAAGGACCTCTACCGCCACCATCCTTCGCTTCAGGTGGTCCCTTTCCGGGTAATCCGACAAACGCACTGGCACCACCAAGGGTGCCGGCATTTCCAAATGCCAACACACCTCCAGGTGCTCAGGTTGGTCTGCGAAACTTTGCTCCTGCCATACCTCTTGTATCTAGTTCCATACCTTCCAGACCAGCACCTTCGGTTCAAGCACATAACCAGCCTCCCCCTGGACATCAACCTCATGGTCTTGTGGCTCCAAATCAGCACATAGCTGGTTCCTTGCCTGGTTATGTATCTGCTAGGCCTGCTTCAACGAGCCAAATCTATGATCCATTCTCTCCAACTTCTATCTCTGCTGGGCCACGGCGGCAGGACGATGATCCGGCAAAGGCAAGAAAACCAGAGACTGATGCAGAGTACGAGGACCTGATGGCATCTGTTGGAGTGAGGTGATTCCGTCGGCTGTGAATTGTGTTTTTCCCCACTGTGGATCTGCTAGTCCTTATAGAAGTTAAAATCCCGTGAGGAAAGACAGTGGCAGTCTTTGGAAATGAAGGTTGCTTAAAGATATATGGTTAAGTTACTCAGGCCCTTCGATATCCTTCGGGGTAAAATAGCAGTAGAGTCCCCCCCCTCCCTCCCTCGCGGCTTCCCTTCGTTTTTTGTGGGGTGATTTCACAGGACTGAGATTAGGAGCGTTATGTAAGGACACGGCTTGTAATTCTCATTTTCCAATGCCTGATTGAATGCGTGGTCACCTTCTTGTGTGTTTTATGTGGACTTTTGTTTGGATATGTTAAAACGATCCCGTAGAATTCATATGTACAATACTCCCAGCCCATGTGATCATTGTACACCCCCCCCCCCCCCCAAAAAAAAAAAAAAAAAACCAAATATCCGAGGATACGGAGGAGTACAAAGACAGATGAAGGATACAATGTTTGAAGGACTAAGAAAAGGATAGAGTCATTATTCGATCTGACGGGTAACTCTTTGCATCCTTATTATTAAACAAATGATGTTCATGGGCTTCTGCGCCGGAAACTGTTGAAGCTCGTCTGCGCCATTAAGAATTGGTGCTGAACATGCTCGAAATGTAGTCTCTTTCTTATTGCAGAAGTGACAAAATGCTGTAAAACCTTAATTTTTAGTGGTTTTTAATATTTGATATGTTGTAAACATTTAGGTTTAAGAATGTGATCACCCAATATGCCACCCAATCTTCTCCTGTTCTGTCTAAAACTATCGTAAACTAAAATTGAAAAAAAAAACTTTAAACAGGTGACTTTTAAAAACTAAAAGATGACAATATTGTAAAGAAAATGGAAACGAAAGGTTTGCTATCTGTTATATATTATAATTTTAGTACGTTTTCAATACGACATCAGAGTTTATAGTTACGACATGGGTCAAGTATTCCGTGTTTATCGTGAACTACGTGATAAAGTCTAAAAATTGATCTGCACGTGAATAATCCTCTATTAAAAATGGGTTAAAAATATAATATGATTATGTGGTGTTTTTTTTACTCAATATCTTAAGATTTTAAATTAGATGACTCGATCAAATAAACTTTAATAGCGAGGGATGAGCTCAACGCAACTTTTGACAACTCAAAAATTTTGTAAAAAAGAAAAATTGTATCAAATTACTTTCGCAGTCAATTCGGCAAGAAAGGTTTTGCTAAAATTTATAACACCTCGATGTGAAGTGCGAGGCAACGGATACGAGGTTTCACTTCACATCTTAACGTGCAGCAAATATTTTTCTTCTATCTGTATACTTCGCATGACGTCTAAGTAGGGACCGTGATCAAGAGAAATTTTTGGTTCTACCGTGAAACATCAAAGTAAAGAAGATCTAAGCATGCACTGCAAGGGACGCCCCATCAGTACCGGAAAGGGACTGATCTTCCCAAGACCCATGATGTCTAAAGTCTAAACCCTCTAAGATGTCACAGTTCTGGATTTACCGATCGACTACAGATGGGACTAATCCTCCTGTTCTCGCTCTTGAACTGTCACGAAAACAGAAGCTCCGTAGGAACAGTGGGAAGATCTCCGTGGTAATGTCGTCGTCGTCGTCGTCCTCTTCTTCTACTTCTTACTCAGGGATAAGGAATGGTGACGATGTGGTTGTGGGCCACCGTTCCCAACCACAGCTTCCCGCCCACCTCCTGCACCTCGCTGACGAGCTTCACCACCTCGCCCCGCCTGTCCTCCAGCACCTCCAGGACCTCCCCCTCCCGGTCGAAGCGGGACACCACCGTGTACATCTCCATGCCTGCCAGCCTCGCCAGGAAGCTCAGCCTCAGGGGTAGCCTGAAGTAGACGGCTCTGAGCCATGGGCGGTGGGAGAGGAACTCCTCCGCCGGCGTCCTGCAGCAGTCGATGGCCACCCAGTACTCGCCCTTCCCGTTCACCCGCACGTTGTCCGGGAACCCCGGCAGGTCCGCGAAGACCTCCACCTTCCCGGCCTTGGGTCCTTCCAGCCAGTACCTCATCACCCTGCGGGAGGAGGAACAGGACATCAAACAACCGTAAGCCCTTCTTCCCCAGGAGTTTTAGGGTTTCAGAGTTCTGAGAGGAGTGGGGGAGAAGGCCCTCTTCTGGCTTTGCCTGCAGTTGGTCGTCTCGGTGAAGAGAAGAAAGGTATGGTCCTGCGATATCTGCACTCCATTGGGGAAGGCCAGCCCAGCGAGGACGACGTGGGTAGTCCTCGTGGACGGGTCGTACCTGAGCAGCCTCCCTGTGGCTTCCCCTTCCAGCAGTATCAGGAAATGGTCCCTGTTGCAGTGAGCAAGTCCAGTGAGTTAAAAGAAGGAGGAGGAGGAGGAGGAGGAGAAGAAGGAAGTGGGGGGGGGGGGAGGGGGGAGGGGTTGAGACCTCACCTTCTGCTGTACCTGGCGCTGGAGTCGGTGAAGAAAACGGAGCCGTTCTTGTGCAGGTCCAGATCGTTGGTGAAGAGGATGGGCTTCCCCTGCGCGTCGTGGGTTGCCAGCGGCGTGGCGACTCCGCCGTCGCGCCCGACTACCATAAGCCCGTGGTAGGCGTCGGCGATGTAGAGGTCCCCGGTGCGACGGTCGAACCGGACGCCGAGTGGGCGGCCGCAGACCTCCTCCTTGCGGTGCTGCTTTGCCGTGGTGGAGTCGACCCCATTGCCGCACATCGCCTCAGACCTTCCAAGATCACATTTGAGAGAGAGAGAGAGAGGGGGGGGATCCTTCCATGCATGGCGTCGAGCTCTCACCAGTTAGCCGTGACGACGGCAAAGGTCTCCCACCCGGCGCCGTCCCCCATCCACCGGACGACGCGGCCGTCGGCCAGGCCTGTGTAGGGGCCCCGCCCGTCGAGGTCGAACTCCAGGGACTCCGGGCCGTATACCTCGCCGGCGAACTCCCGCCTGCCCCGCCTTAGCCGGCTGCTGCCGTCGTGGGACCAGCGCGCCATGACCTGATGGTAGGGAGCGGCGTCGTGCTTCACGGGCCTGTAGTCGTACTCCCCCAGCGGCCCCAGGCGGAATGGGTCCAGGAAGACGACGAATCCGACGGCCAGAGCGGAGAGGAAGAGGAGTGGGTGGTGTGGACCAGCTGCGTCGTTCGCGAGGATGCTTCTGATTCCCATATTGGCAGAGACAAGTACTGGGGGAGGGGGAGTTGATCGAAGGAGAGGGGAGATGATGGGAAGGGCGAGAGAGAGAGAGAGAGAGAGAGATCAGATACATGGGCATGGGGTGGATGAGGGCTTTAATTATGGGTTGCAGGAGGTGCATGCCTGGCGAGGGTGGAAGAAGCCGTGCGGAAGGCTTCTTTCTCCTACCCTGAAAGCGGAGAGCGAGCACACAGAATCTGCGTGCATGGTGGGATGTACGTATGACGGTGGAGAGTAGGTTGGGTTCTGCTCTTGCATGAAACTTGCAACACGTACATGCATGGCCAACCTAGCTACCTTGTTCCTGCCATGCAAGTATGCAACAACACAACCAACCACACACACAGAGGGAATTAAGATTTTAGGGAGTATATATATATATATATATATATATATATATATATATATGATGGTCAATGAGTTAGATCGATGCCCTTGAGGAGGAGACTCCGATCCTCAGATGTCCTCCTCTATCTCATGATTTTATTTTCCCAGTCAAATCTCTTCCATCCTACTAACTCTCACCGATTCAACATCATTATTCCGTTTATTTATTTATTCAGCAATATTATATTTATCTGTTCAACTTATAATATTAATTTATTTACATCATTAATCAAACAACATTGAAGTTATTTATTGCTAAGGGAACATTCAATTCGTTGAGGGCGTTAATTTATCGACGGAGGGATTTCCTGAAGAGGTGAATGGGAGGATCAGTGGGATAGGTGCCAGGTGAGGGTTTGAGGACTGCCTGAGTCCCCTCCTCACTTAATTATATATTTGAGAGGATCTCATTGGAGGCCCCTGAACCTAACCCAAAATTTGGCATTAATCTCTCTCTCTCTCTCTCTCTCTCTCTCTCTCTCTCTCTCTCTCTCTCTCTCTCTCTCTATATATATATATATATATATATATATATATATATATTACAACACCCTCCTCACACCAAGCCAACCGATTTTAGACGCATCACGAGTAAAAATCTAATTAATAAATCCGCTTTAATATCATATGGGAGATTGAACTCAACCCAAAACTTATAGGGTGTTTGGTTACGTTTTTTTTACCTCTTTCTCTCTCAAATTTAAAAAAGAGAGATAGAACTCACTTGTGGGGTGTTTGGTACGACTCTCCTAAATTTTAGGGAGATAATCCACTCCTATACAAATCTTCCTCAAAAAAAAAAAACAACTCATGACCAATTTTTTTTTTGAAACAACTCTCGTTCTCCCCCCGTGTGTCTCCCTCCTCTGGCTCGCCCCCCCTCCCCTCCCCCGACCGTTCCCCCTCCCCCGACCTCCCCGGCGGATCCCCCTCCGCTCCCCGGCGGATCGCGCCCCCCCTCCCCCGACCGTTCCCCCTCCCCCTCCCTCCCCAGCCGATCGCGCCCCCAACCCCCTCCCCCTCCGGCTCCGGCTCCGGCCCCAACCCCCTCCCTCCCTCCGGTTCCCCCCTCCGGCAGCGCAGCCCCCTCCCCCTACCCCCCTCCGGCTCCGGCGCCCCCGCGCGCAACCCCTCCCCCTTCCCCCTTCCGGTTCCCCCCCTCCGGCTCTGGCGGCCCCCGCGCGCGCCGCCAGTCCCTCCCCCCTCCGGCTCCGGCGGCCCCCGCCCAGCCCAGCCCCTCCCCCTCCCCCCCCTCCGTCTCCGGCGGACCCTGCGCAGCCCCCTCCCCCTCCCCTCCCTCCCTCCGGCTCCGGTTCCAGCTCTCCCCTTCCAAACAATACTATATAAATTTTAAAAAATATATCATTTTTACCAAACAGATGTTATCAATTTTTATCAATTTTAAAATTTAAGTTAAAAATTAACATAACATAATTTTTGAGATAAAAAGAGTTCTGAAAAAAAAGTGCTCCCAAACACCCCATTAATCATTGAGTTGACATCATCTTTTAAATTAGAGGTGAAACTCTAGTAGATATCTAATATGAGATTAAACCATAAAATATCAAGATCTTGATTGACAGGGTTTACGATTTTGGAAAATACTAATGCTCTTTTAGGGTACTACATTAAGATACGTACACCTTGTAACTCAACTCAACTCAACCACTGACCTCGGTGATGCTATTCTTTATTACTCTCTCCATCATCACCCTCTATTTAGTGTTATTGAAATATCATCCGAAAATGTTGTTTGATATGGGAGTAACAGCAGCCACGTTTAAGATTATGGGAGAAAATTATTCGACAGAAAATATTTCTCTATCAACAACTACTATAAGTTTTGTTTATGAGTTTGTATCGCTGTACGGTCAAGGGTATTGTACACCTTGGGCTTCACTTTGATAACCGAATATGATAGCGGGGGTAATTTACTTGATGAGAAGGAGTATTGTGGGCCGCATATATGCATCTCTCACAGACAATCGTGTTAACGGAGGTCGACAGTGTATTCGTGTCAGGACGGTCGAATACGTTAACTACTCCGATATCAAAATGGGCCGAGTGTGCATCAAGTAAATATTTTTTAAAAAAAATATGAGGAGACGAGGGTCCACCTCTCTAATCCATCCGTACAACCCGAATCTAGATCTAATGGCTCAAAAATTATAAAAAATAACTCTAAACATTTCTGACGGCCCAATAAAGAATCATATGCGGCGGATAAAGATTTGAGTTGTATCGACCGGATGGGGATGGGAAAGGTGAGCCCTCTTCATATATATTAAAAAAAACCATTTACTTAACAAACCAAACTGTTTCTCCACCAAGGAAAAGATTATACTTCTGAGTTACAACTTACAAGTGTGTCACCACATAACAGCAAAATAGGTCAGCCGGGAAAATACATAAAAAATTTATTCCGTTGCCGGGATTTGAACCCGGGTCGCCTGGGTGAAAGCCAGATATCCTAACCGGACTAGACGACAACGGATTTTGGTGATGGTCGCACAAAATATTTTGATGAGAGCGAAAGCCCCAATGGAAAGAGAGAGGAGGAAGGAGATCTCTTTTCTACGGAGCTACATCTCTGCCCCTTCAGCACATACATTGCGATCGGTACCCCTGCATACTTCTATCTTTATCTAATTCATCTCAATACTCTCAAAATTTAGGAATCTGAGTAGTTCTGTCTCTAAACCCTACATTTCATCGATCCATAAGAATAATACATGTGTACCAATGGAATCTAAACTTGAGGAGGAGGAGGAGGAGGCGGCAGAAGTTCTCATTCCTGCCCAGCTACGGCTCTGCCTCTTCAAACATACGTTGGGATCTGTACCTTTACATACTCCAACTTCATCTGATTGACCTCAATACTCTCGAACTCTACAAATCTGAGTTGTTATATCTCTAAACCTTACATTTTATCCTTAAGAATAACACATGTATACCCTTGAAATCTAACCTTTAACTTATAGATTTTCAGGTAATAAGATAAATCAAACAAAAGATAGGGTTATACAAGTTACTTAAAAAACCTTTAGTTAGGGATAGTTATTAACCCTAGCTCAGAAATATGAAGCCATGTGTTGCGACTTTAGTGTTTATAGATCGAGTCAAGGTGGACCAGCCCAAAAGTCCGAACGGGCCCTTGGAATTTGGAACACAAGCGCGTCTCAGTAAGGCCCGTTCGGTAAAAAGTCCGAACGGGCCCATAAAATAAGTTCGGCCGAAACTTATCTCATTCGGTTGGAGAAAGCCAGACAAATCGAGACGAGTTTGTATCGTCGAAGAGATTCGGCATATTTACACATTATTTCAATAAAGATTGTCGATTGAAAAATTCAATCTCCACTCTCCACAACACGTGGGAGCAGACACGATCTCAAAAAACATGCCGAGGATGCGACCTCCTCTCCCGTAAGAAGACTATCCTTGATTGAGCACAGGCACTCAAGATCTTATGAGGAAGGAGACTAAGTCTCTTTCTTAGTTTCTTATAAGTTCTTCTCCCATCAAGAAGAACTCTCGTGAGAATATAATGAGATCTCACACCTTTTCATAAAAAATTCACCCTTTGGTAGTTATTTTTAGTGTGAACAGATATTTCCTTAAATCCATCTCAGGACCTTAACGAGTCAACTTAAGTGTTATTGGGTCAAATAAGGGCCACACTAAAAGGGTGAAAATCCAACATATATTACCTTGGGTGTGTATTTTTTTTTTTAAATATGATGATATGGAACCCACTTCACCTATAAATCCATACGGTCTGTCCTCTTTTCAGACAATCCGAAAAATCAAAAATAAAGAATGGTTAAACAAAATTAAAAAAAAAACAAATTCTCACCGTCCAAACTTTTTTTTTATTTTTATTTTTTAGGCCATAAGATGGGAGGACAAGCAGTAAAGATAGGTGAGGTGGGTCCACACCTTATCATATTAAGAAAAAAGGAAAAAAAACTTGTTACGCATCTAAAATGTGCAGTTAATTATCTTGGGTGTACAGTAAAACTTACTGAACCGAGACACCAACTGGGCCCGAGTTCAACCTGACACACGAGCAACTCAAACCCATTAAGATCAGCCCCTGCACACCTGACACCAGTTCTTCGGGAAGACAAGCCAAGGTGACACGAGCAGAGGAGGGTGGGGCAGCCGTGTGCTTAAACAGAGCTTTGACCAGCTCTACTTCTGATCGTCTGAAACTTCATGGCCGGCATTAGCGTTTGCTTGCCCGACGAAGACGCGAACGGGTGTTACTTTCCCCACACGCAGACTTGTGGTCGGCCACGCCCTTCCAATTCTGTACCACGAAGGGGACTCTTGCCAAGGTGATCACGGCATGTAAGGGCAGCGTTTGAGAAATCCCTTGTGTTTTGACTTCTTTTGTCCGAGAGAGAGAGAGAGAGAGAGAGAGAGAGAGAGAGAGAGAGAGGAATCTCTAAATCTCTTTTTGAAGAATTTTGTGAACTTTTAAAAATAATAATTTTTCTTCCTTGTATCTCTCTAGTAGTGAAAAATTGACGACTTTTGATCAATTAGATGTGATCTACGTTCATTTATTTTTGTTTTTGGGGAGAGTGAAGAGAGACTTTGGGCCAAACCCTCCACCCCCCCAAAGTGTCTTCGACACGCAGCCTTCCCTTAAAAGGGTGGGACGGCCGTTCTCCACGTCTGTTCCTTCATCTTTAGAGATGCCCTTTCACGACAACGCCGTTGATGGAAATGATACCCATTCTCGTTCACAAAAGAGAAGCAGTACCTCTCACCAAAACTTCTCTCGCATCACCCCCACCATGCACATTGAGAGAGATATATATATATATATGCGATTCCTTCCTTCACCTTTTGAGATGTCCTCTCACATCACACCATCGAAATGAACACCCCACCTCGTTAAAAACATGCACACATCTCAGGAAAGTCTCTCACATCACGCCCACCACCATGCACACCATTATGATATGCATCTGGTAATTAAGAACTGACACGGTATTATCATCTCTTGCTAATGTCACCATGGGTACTTGTAGTCAAGGTTCGTCGACTCGCTGATCCGTATCGGATCGGGATCCTCCTGATCCGGTACGGTACGCCCGAGTCTCATCCGACTCGCATCCGACTCGGTCTGACTCGGCCCTCTCTCTCCCTCTCTCCCCCTCCTCTATCTCTCTCTCACTGTGACTCGGTCCGACTCGGCCGATCCTAGGGGTGATCCGCAGTGTACCGGGTTTGCCCGGATACGGTACGATACGCCCGAGTCGACCCGAGTCAGGCCGAGTCGACGAACCATGCTCGTGGTGATGCATAAAGGGGGTACCTCGAGAAGGTGATAAGTAACAGTTTCTATTCTTTATGGAATTAACGAGATGCGTGCGGAGAGGGCTTCTAATGCTCACCCAAATGGGTCAAAAAAAGTCAGTGTAGGAGAAGATGTTCGGAAATGCTATATGGAGCCACAGAGATTGTGAAAGGTTTGTTTTTCTCAACAGATCTTACAGAACATAGGCTTACGGTGACTAGAAGTTTGGGGTGTGAAATCCCATATATATATTGGATGAACTGTGAGTACTGTAATCGAAAGAAATCAAACTTTTATCCCGTGACGGAAGACTAAAATGGTAACAGCAACTCGTCTTTAAACAGAAGAAAAGATAAAATTTTCATCAAAGTTAATATTATTATCTTGGGTCAATTTGACGATAGAATAAGGCAGATTAAGATGAGTTATTCACGAATGAGTTATTCAAGTTTGAGACTCAGAATATATCACTCATGATTAGATAAGATTAAGATCTTTAACCTGGAGTTAACTCATTTCATCTTTCTCACATAAATATACTACGTCCCTCTTCGATAGAGGGATATCCCTGTTTATCTTGGGGATAAGTCACATTTTATCTATTTTTTAGTTTGATAGGGTAATAAAATTAATCCGGTTATAATGAGAGATAACCCTCACGTATTCCGGTTAAATTGACCCAGTAAAATTGGTGGAATAATTTAATCTCCTATTTAATCCGTTGTCTATCAAAATAAATGGGACTAAACTCCGAAACAAATTAACTCACGAGAGATATCACTCTACTTGTATATCCCTCTATCAAAGAGGGGTTACTAGACTCCGGGAGTGTTATTAGAACCGGACTGGCCAGTTCAACCGGTTCGACCACCAACCCGTTCAGACACCGGTTTGGCTAAGGCCGATCCGGTCTAAAACTTAAAAACCGTAAGAACCGGAATAACCGCAGTTCAACCGGTAACCCGGTCTGACCTAGTTCACCTAGAAAAAAATTAAAAATGTAATAAACGAAAATGCCTCTCTCGCCCGCTGCCCTAATCGGCTAATCCCTATCACCCGCGCCTCTCGCCCCTCTCCCCTCTCCCGACATCCGTCTCCCCTCTCAGCCCTCCGCCTCTCGGCCCTCTCCCGACCGCCTCTCGGCTCTCTCCCCTCTCCCGACGACACTCTTCCCTCTCCTAAGGTTCTGATCTTGTCGTTGCGGTCGAAGAAGACGTCGACGCCCTCATCGTAAATCCGGACGAGCACCTTTCACGGAGGAGCCCCGAGATCGCCGGCGGGCCAATTGATCTGGTACAGTTCATTCATCATCGCCCCCTTTGGCGGAACCACCTCCAGCGCCCCGTAGTTCACAACATCGCTCCAGCTGGAGGCCAGGCTGTGTAGCATCTTCTTCGTGTCCTTTGGGAGATGGGCCGCGTTGTCGATTGCAACATCAATCGCTTCTATCCCCATCTCCATGGCCACCATCTTCTCTTTGAAACAAAGCACAAAAATCAGGTAGATAAGCCTCCTCTTCGGCTCGATCCAAATCTTCCTTGTTGAAACCTGAAAGCACTCGAAAAGGTAAATATAAAAACGCAAAAATGATCTCAGCGAAGATAAAGAGTGGGATAAAAAGGAGGGGGGCTAGCAGCATCATCTTCGGCTCCGGTGAGTAACAATTTTTTTTCAGATTTTAAATATATGTGTTCTATTTTTCATTCTATTTTTCAAACGTATGCTTTTTTTAAATGTTAGCAATTAGCAATTTAGCATGTGTTTTTTATTTATGCTTGAACCTTTGAATAATTATGTGAATTCTACTTGTAGGCTTTTAGAATATGTCTAACATGCCCAACCCATTTGAAAATCAGTCTACCCCGTCGGGTTCAAATGCAACATCTCCGGTTGCATTTGCTACTAGTACTACAGAATCAGAATCCCGTCCAACAAGGGGAATGACTGATATTGCATGGAATCATGTTTTGAAGTTAGAAAAAAATAAATTCAGATATCTATATTATGGAAAGATTATCCGTGGTGGAGGGATTCATAGGGTGAAAAAGCACCTAGCTAATATTAAAGGTGATGCTGCTTCTCGTAAGAAAGTTCCTCTACATGTGTTGTTAGAAATAAAAGGGGATATTGAAAGCATTGTTTTAACAAATACCAAAAAATCGTTTGCTCCGAAATTAAACATAGCCAATTCCCATCATTTGTAACTATTAATGAAGATGTTGATGATGATGTTGACGGTCCTGATTTGAAAAGAAATGCAGGAGATAATTCAAAAAAATGAAGGGATTAACAGGAGGGAAGCAACCATCAATTAAAAGTGTTATGACAAGTAAAGATGCCATTGAAAGAGCACATGTAGAAGCTGCAAAATGGTTTTATGAGTCGTGCATTCCATTTAACGCTGTAAATTCTCAATGTTTTCAAGTTATGTTTGATTCTGCATTAACAATTGGTTATAGATATAAAGTACCTACTTTTCATGATTTGCATGATTTCTTACTCAAAAAAAGTGTTGAAGAGTTGAAAGAATGTATTGATTCATTCAAAAAAATGTGGAAAGAGTTTGGTTGTACAATTATGGATGATGGATGGACAGATAAGAAAGAAAAGACTTTAATAATTTTTTTGGTTTATTGTGCTAAGAGAACTATATTTTTAAAGTCTGTTGATGCCTCTGAACATGCAAAAATTGGTGAAAATGTGAAATGCTTGCTCAGTTACTTATTGGCATAGTGGAAGAAGTTGGTGCTGAAAATATTATTCAAGTAGTAACTGATAATGCAGCCAGCTAGAAGCTTGCAGGTTTTTTATTGAATCAGCAATATCGATATATTGAATGGACATCATGTGCAGCACACTATCTAGATTTGATGTTGGAAGATATTGCTAAGATGGATGATGTTAAAGAATTAATAAATCAAACTTGGAGTATTAGCACTTTTATTTATAATCATGGCTTTGTTTTGAATTTGATTAGAAAATATATATGTGGGAAAGAAATTATTCGATCAACTATTACTCGATTTGTAACTCACTTTCTTGCACTTTAAAGTTTGTTGAGTTGTAAAAATTAATTGCGAGCTATGATGACTAGTAAAGAATGGGTTGAAAGTAAATGAGTTAAAAATCAAAAAGGTATTATTGTATCTGATTTAATTCTATCTACTTCATTCTGAGATAAATATTTGATAGTTGTGTAAATCTTTGAGCCACTTATTCGTGTATTAAGAATGGTAGATAGTGATGAAAGGCCATCTATGGGATACATATTTGAAAGTATGCGGAGGGTTAAGAATGTTATAAAAAAACACTCTTAAAATTTACGATGAATATTGAACCGTGCATCTCAATTGTGGATTCTCAATGTGATCATCAACTTAATTGATCTCTTCATTTAACAGATTATTGATTCAATCCATAATTTTAATATGACATAGATAATATTTTTTTATTATTATAATGAAAAATTGACGACTTTTGATCAATTAGATGTGAGCTACGTTCATTTATTTGTGTTTTTGGGGAGTGAGAGACTTTGGGCCAAAACCCACCCCCCCAAAGTGTATTCGACACGCAGCCTTCTTTTAAAAGGGTGGGACGGCCATTCTCCACGTCTGTTCCTTCATCTTTAGAGATGCCCTTTCACAACAACGCCGTGGATGGAAATGATACCCATTCTCGTTCACAAAAGAGAAGCAGTACCTCTCACCAAAACTTCTCTCGCATCACCCCCACCATGCACAGTGAGATATATACATATGCGATTCCTTCCTTCACCTTTTGAGATGTCCTCTCACATCACACCATCGAAATGAACACCCCACCTCGTTAAAAACATGCACACATCTCAGGAAAGTCTCTCACATCACGCCCACCACCATGCACACCATTATGATATGCATCTGGTAATTAAGAACTGACACGGTATTATCATCTCTTGCTAATGTCACCATGGGTACTTGTGGTGATGCGTAAAGGGGGTACCTCGAGAAGGTGGTAAGTAACAGTTTCTTTAGAGATCTTTAGCAATAGATTATTCTTGATGGAATTAATGAGATGCGTGCGGAGAGGGCTTCTACTGCTCACCCAAATGGGTCAAAAAAAGTCAGTGTAGGAGAAGATGTTCGGAAATGCTATATGGAGCCACAGAGATTGTGAAAGGTTTGTTTTTCTCAACAGATCTTACAGAACATAGGCTTACGGTGACTAGAAGTTTGGGGGTGTGAAATCCCATATATATATTGGATGAACTGTGAGTACTGTAATCGAAAGAAATCAAACTTTTATCCCGTGACGGAAGACTAAAATGGTAACAACAACTCGTCTTTAAATAGAAGAAAAGATAAAATTTTCATCAAAGTTAATATTATTCTCTTTTTAGGGTCACTTAGATGATAGAATAAGACGGATTAAGATGAATTATTCACTGAGTGAATGAGTTATCCAAGTTTGGGAGTCAAGATATATCACAGTAACATTAAAATCTTTAACCCGGAGTTAACTCATTTCATCTTCTCACATAAATATCATACGCCCCTCTTTGATGGAGGGATATCTCCTGTTTATCCTGAGGGTAAGTCACATTTTATCTATTTTTTAGTTTGATAGGGTAATAAATTTAATCCGGTTACGATGAGAGATAACCCTCATGTATTCCGATTAAATTGACTCTTCAAAATTGGTGGAATAATTTAACCTCCTATTTAATCTGTTATCTTTTAAAATAAATGAGACTAAACTCCGAAACAAATTAACTCACGACTCACGAGAGATATCACTCTACTTGTCTATCCCTATGTCAAAGAGAGAGTACTTGCTAGACTCCGAGTAGAATATATACCAAACTAAAAATACTAAAGCTCAAGAATAACTGACTCTGAGTCCACCCGAGTTCACTTATCTTAACCTATTATCAATTTGACCTTTTGAAAATCATCTCGATAGGATTTTGGAGAGAAGCTACAAATATAATGATCCATCTTATTTCTTTTATGATCTCATCTCCCTTGTCCCTGACGCGAGCAGAAGTTTAAGAGACTCACAAGTTTCTCTCATGGGGGCAGAACACTACCCTCTCTGTCTGACACCCAGACCACACGATAGGATTGTGCTTAAAAGCTTTGACTGAAACTAATTTTTGGAGGACTCCATAAAACGTGGTTCACGTTCCTCTGCTTCAAACTAACGCTAACAATTGCTTCCCCATACGCATCCTCTTCCCCTGCCGAAAGCTGTTGTGCGCGCTGAGAGAGAGAGAGAGAGAGAGAGAGAAGACCAACTTTGGAATTTTGGACCGGTCATTTTTATTAATTAATGTCCTTTGAGTAAAAATTGTTCGAACTATGGTCAACGAGAAAATTTTTGAAATACGCCCATTTTCTCTGCATTAACCTTTCTACAAACAATTAAGATGATGAAAGTTCAACCTCCCTCGGCTCTCTATTCATTTTCTCTGCAGCAGCTCCACGGTTCCGCTTCTCCGGTACCAAGGCTGGGGACTCGTTCTTCTGGAAACTCTAGCAAGGAGCAACCCGATCCCCCCACTTCCGCTTATTAGGGGGGGGGGAATGGCGTCGCCATCGGCGGCCAAGCCAAAAGAGGTTGCTTTGGACGACCGAATGGAGGGGGAGGGGGGGGGGGCAGTTCTACTGTCGTTGGCCGAGGAGGACCACCTGGTTTCCTTGCGTGCCTTAACAAGCCTTTAATTACGACGTCTCCGGGGGGGCATCTCCGTTACGCCGGACTCGTCCGGCTCGTATGTATGGAGAGGTGACTGGTAAGTGGCTCTCTCCACGCCCCCTGTTGAGAAGGAAACATGGAGGAGCTCTAACTGCTAAGGAGTAGAGAAGGGAAAACGTACGTTTCGTGTAGGAAGGTCGGGACAATGGGGAAGATTTGGTTCCAATCCCCCCAACCCTCAGTTGCCGTGTCTCGAAGCAAAGGGAAGGCGCGGAATGCTACGGCGGTACCAGGAGTGTTGGACAAAACCAGGTGCCAGCGGCAAGAGAAGGGAAGTGTACGGTTAGGACGTGGGCACCGTCCTGCATGCTGTGCCCTTGCCACCCTTCAGCCCCGTCCCATTCCGATTTTGGATCCTAAATCATGTACATAAGTATGAAAATGTTTAGTGCATATCCCATGTCAATGTTCACAAAATAAATTAAAATTTTTATTTTAAAAAAAATTTGATGATAGGATTTTCACGTCATCTTAATTCGTCGTACAAGATATATACTTAGTTGATAATTTAAAAAATTTTAAAATACAAATTGAATTAATAAATATTGTTGATTTAATTTTTGAATCGATCTTTTTTTATTTTAAGTTTTTTAGAGCTGTCAAATAGAGTTATGTCTCTTTATTATAAGTTAGAGGGATATGAATCTCACGTCATAAAAAATTAAAAAAATATGTAATTGACAAAGATGTGCACTAAACATCACTCTTACATGAAATATTTTGACAATGGGAAATTTGACATTGAGGAATAGCAGGGTGCCACTCCATTTGTTTTAATCACCGCTTAAGTCAAATTTATCTTGACCATTCAATCTTGGGATCAGACAATTGAGTTGAACATAGTTGCAGAACTTAATTAAGTTCAATGCCGACATGATTTGTGGTTCTAAAGTTGAGCCTAGTGCTCCCATGCACCTTGCCATCAGACTTCCAAACCAAATGACATGAGAGGGATGTGACAATTAGGGTGGGTAAAAGGGTGACATCCAAACATTTTTCTCTTCAGGATTTGATAATGTTAGTAGATAAATGTTTAATAGGTGAAAGAAGAGAGAGTATTTTTAAAAGAGATTTTGAGTTATATTTAATAGCCTTTTTAGTTCTCAACTCCTTTAATCCTTGATATTTATGGAATAATCCTTCCAATTCAGACATTCACTTGTAAGTCCTCAGAGTTACATAGTTATTTGATAAACATCTTTTCCAGGGACTTTTAGTAGGCAGGAGACTTAATTTGTAATTTTATGTGACATTTCACTAAAAGGCCGCTTTGATAGCGACTTGATCAGGCGACTGTCGACGGATAAGTCACCCGCGGTTATGGTGGGCCCCGCCTCCCCCTCACATAAATACACTTAATCGACCCCGGGTGACTTAATCGATCCTTCGGGGACGATTAAGTTACCCGCACATGCTTATCAAAAAGGGCCTAAATGATTTAAGATTTTGGGAAGCTACCCATGCATGATTTTGTAGATTGAAGAGATCAATCCGTACATACGAAAGGTCGTAGGAGTTGAAAAGTAAGCATTTCCTTTTTTAATTTTCTTCAGAATACATTAAAAAGTGTATCAAAAATTTAGAATTTTTATATTTTATTTCTATAATCTTTAATGTTTACTTATAGTCGCTCCAATCTAGATGTTCATTGGTAAGTCTCGTAATTACAAATTTATCTGATTCGTCTTATCACTCGAAATTTAAAATAAATTATATTTTTTAAATAATAATAATTTGTTAATCATATGAGATGGAATGGAAGATATTTCGTAAAACCCCTTTGTAAGTGGGAACCCTCCAGGCCTCCACCGTGGGTTCGGGGGCCAGGGTCGCCATCGGCGGTGAAGCCAAAGGAGATCGCTTTTGGGCGGCCACAACAATGGACGACCACTGATTCCCTTGCGTGCGCCTTGGCGAATAGCTTCCAAACAGCCTATCAAAACCTCTGGATCTCATCTCGGTTGCATGGGGCTTTCAATTCATACTATACGACCAAACTAGGCGACAGGTGACGTGGCTTCTCTAGTTTCTTTTGAGTGTGCGTTGGGCAATTTTTTTTTCAAAAAAAAAAATAAAACTTATTTTAATTTTTTTTGATATGAAAATATAAAGTAAAAATATCTTTAACTATCGTTAATTAAAGTCGAATCTTTCTTAATGATTCTACTATTCACGAGCCAGAGCATCTTTCCAATTAGAAATCACCTCAAACATAGAATTTTGTCAGGGAAGAAAAGGTATGATTTATATGACCATCTAAAGACAGTTATAAGAATTTCTTTTTATATATATTTTTGCATCAAAAATAGATGTCAAAAGTAATTATCAAATAACAATTTCGCTGGACACAACCATTGTTACACGAGTAATGTTTAGCGCACACAACCACTTAACTACACACCCTGGATGCGCATCAAGAAAATTTAAATTTTATAATTTTTTTTTTGTAACGTGAGATCTAAGTAAGCATGATTTATGGTGCATGACACACTTCCATCCGAAGGTCTAAAAAAATTTAAAATAAAAATTTGATTCAAGATAAATTGAGTTCAACATTATTCATTGAATCTAATTTTTTTTGCATTTCGTGAGTTATCGAATGAAAGTGTATCGTATATCCCAAATTAGGATGATTTGAGTCTCACTACATAATGTTTTTTAAAAATTAAATTTATTTGATGCACATTCTGAATGAAAAACAATCACAATATACATTGAGCATTACTCTCTCGTTATCTTTGGTGTGACTTCTAATTTGACGTAGTTTTTAATCTCTATTGACTTTAGCCTAATTATTAAACTGAAAAATTAGAATTTATTAAAATGGAGCAAAAATAGAGCTGGGAAGGACTTGACTTCTTGTAACTTTCTAAAGGCCTTATGTTCAACATTTTTATATTAAAAATAAAAAAATCAAAACAACTTCCAACCAAATAGTTCAATGAAATACAACCTACTCCTATTCTCAGAAGAGTAATATTTTTTGTACTGAATCCGGTGCACAAAGTCACGTTATTATATAACATCTCCTATTAGCCCAAAAATCAAGTGAAATGATGACTTTCGCCTAGAAAATGACGTCCGCGTCAGATCTGTACGACCTATTTTTTCGTACATTAAATGCGGAGCACAGTTGACGAAAAAATATAGGACCGAAATATTTTGTAAGACTAAAATAGTTTACATATGAGTGAAACATTTAGTATATGATTGTAACATTTTGTTAAATTCTTGTAACAAAATATTTTATTAATATAATAAAATTTTATTTTTACAAAATATTTTATTAATTTATTTTTATAATCAAATAAAATATTTCATTCATTTAATAAATATTTCATTCTTATAAAAAATGTTTCGTTCATATAGTAAAATATTTTAATCTTACAAAATATGTCAGTCCTATATTTTCTCGTCAAGTGCATTCTGTATTTAATGACCGAAAAAGTGAGTGGTACAGATATGACGCGAACGTCATTTTCTATGTAAAAGTCAGCATTTCACCTGATTTTTAAGTCAATAAGAGGAGGTGTGATGCGGCGGCGACGTGGAAATGGATCGACGGCACTCCGATATCACGAACAGGACGGGAACGGATAACTTGCTATCTCACACAGCTCGACCTCACGCCGGACGGTCTCACACCGGACGACACTCAAACTCACAAGGAGAAAGAGGGAAGGGAAATACAAGAGGGGAGAGCTCTCACACAAAACAAGATTTCATATAACAACATTCATATCTCGTAACACATCCCTTGGCCTCCTTATATAGGAAAGAAAGTCATAACAACAAGACACTAACTCTTTCCTAATTGTGTTTATACCCTGGCCTAACAAGACAAAGTCCACCAACCAATATTTGACTTGGACCCTAATAAAATACAATTCTTTGACTTGGTAAAAATAAAATAAGATAGGGTGGTTTAATAATACAAATACCACCGTACACACAGATACACAAATACGTATAAATACGTATTCAGGATGCCGGGTCTTCAATCGAGTCTCCGAGCCATAAGCTCGGTGCAGTGGCGGTGCGGCGTCGGATCCGAGCATTGGGCCCGGCAGTGGGCCCGGTGTCCCCACCAACCCTCCCGGGGCGGTTGGAACTCGACTCCGTCGAGTAAGGGGGAACACTGCTGTGGTAGTGCTCCAGCAGATCTGGATCGAGGCGCTGGAGATCTTCCCGGCTGATCCAGGAATCATCAGAAGGTGGGCGGTCCCGCCAGCGGACAAGGTAGCGCTGGTACACCCTGCTCCGTGTAGTGGTCACCTGCTCGTCCAGTATCCTCTCAATGTGCTCGCGCGGTACTCTCGAGGCTGTGGGACGCACAGGGGTGGGCTCACTCTCAATGGGAGGAGAAGGCTCGAAAGGGTCACTAGGAATCGCTGTGGGTTCCTTGTAGGCCACTAGGTCTGCCACATTAAAAGTCGAGCTAATCCCATATTCGGGAGGTAAGTCCACAACATAAGCATTGGAGCCAATCTTCCGCAGAATTGGGAAGGGTCCATCACTACGGGCTTGCAACTTTTTAACGGCTCCCGAGGGGAGTCGTTCGGGTCGAACCCGTACCATAACCATGTCACCTTCTTGGAATTCATGGTGACGCCTATGCGAATCAGCCAAGCGTTTGTAAGTTTCATTACTGAGGTTTATTTGCTTGCTAATTGACTCATGCAGACTTGTGACATGCTGTGCAAATTCCTCAGCTGACTTGGATGTTCTAGACTCGAGGGGAAGGGGAATGAGATCCACAGGTTTCCTAGGTTTGTAGCCATGCACGACCTCAAATGGACTCATACCTATGGACCTATTGACGGAGCTGTTGTATGCAAATTCGGCTCTGGGCAAAAGAAGATCCCAAGTGCCGGAATGTTCCCCTACAAGACACCTCAACAGATTTCCTAAACTCCTATTGACGACCTCGGTTTGCCCATCAGTTTGGGGGTGATAGGCAGTGGAAAATTTCAGTTTGGTGCCAACTAGGTGCCAAAGTGTCTTCCAAAAATAGCTAGTGAACCGGACATCTCGGTCAGACACGATGGTTTGGGGGAGACCATGCAGACGCACAACTTCATCAAAGAATAAATGGGCTACTCTAGATGCATCAGATGTTTTGGAACATGCAATGAAGTGGGCCATCTTAGAGAACCTATCAACGACAACAAAGATGGAATCATGCTTGTGAGCAGTGCGAGGTAAACCAAGGATAAAATCCATACTCACATCAACCCATGGTCGATCAGGAACGGGGAGAGGAGTGTAGAGACCAGTGTTCTGTTTGACCTGTTTGGCCATCGTGCATGTCCTACACTGGGCTACAATCTTGGCCACATCTCTCTTCAGGCCAGGCCAATAGAAGTGCTCCTCCACAGAATGGATGGTCTTGTTGCGGCCAAAGTGACCAGCAAGACCTCCAGCATGCATTTCCCAAATCAGGAAGTCCCGAACAGAAGTCCTCGGGACACAGAGTTGCTGCCCTCGAAATAGAAAATCATCCTGGAGTAGATAGTCAGAAAAGGCTATCGAGGGTCCAGCAGACAGAGCAGAGTAGGCAGGGCCAAAATCAGGACACTCTCCATAGAGTTCCTTCATGCGGTCAAATCCGTGACCTCTACCCGAACAGTGGAAAGAAGGGAGACCCTTCGACTCAAGGCGTCGGCCACCTTATTTTCCTTTCCAGCCTTATGCTTTAGGACAAATGTGAAAGACTGGAGGAATTCTACCCACCGACCATGCCTAGGGTTTAAGCCCTTCTGAGAGCTAAGGAATTTCAGAGCCTCGTGGTCCGAATATAAGACAAACTCTTGAGGGTAAGAGATAGTGTCTCCAGTGTTTGAGGGCTTGGACCACGGCATAAAACTCCTTATCATAGGTGGAGTAACGAAGCTTTGCATCAGAAAGCTTCTCACTGAAATAAGCCACATGGTGGCTCTCCTGGCTAAGCACTCCTCCTATTCCTACGCCAGATGCGTCACAGGAAACCTCAAAGACTTTGGAAAAGTCTGGCAGGCGCAGGACATGGGCTTTAGTCATAAGCTCCTTTATGGTAATAAAAACCTGAGATGCGGCTTTAGTCCACTGAAAATTCCCCTTACAGATACAATCTGTAATGGGTGCCATAATGGTACTGAAGCCCTGAATGAAGCGTCTGTAGAAAGTGGCTAGCCCGTGGAAACTTCGAACGTCATGGACGTTCTGGGGCTCAGGCCAGTCTACTAAGGCTTGGACCTTGGATTGGTCCACAGACACTCCTTGGCTAAAAACCACAAATCCAAGGAAAGCGACCCGGTCTGTCATGATTTCACATTTCTTGAGATTGGGAAACATGGTTTCTCTCCTCAAAGTCTCGCAAACTTCCCTCAAATGGTGGATGTGGTCCTGAGGGTTGTGGCTATAGATGAGAATGTCGTCAAAGTAGACGACAACAAAGCGACCGATGAGAGGACGAAGGACTTCCGTCATAAGCCGCATGAATGTGCTGGGGGCATTGGATAGCCCAAACGGCATGACAAGCCACTCATACAGACCTTCTTTGTTTTGAAGGCTGTCTTCCACTCGTCCCCTGGTCGATTCGGACTTGGTGGTAGCCACTTTTCAAGTCAATCTTGGAAAAGATGGTGGCTCCACTCATCATGTCAAGCATGTCATCAAGACGGGGAATGGGAAACTATACTTGACAGTGATCTTATTGATGGCGCGGCTGTCAACACACATCCGCCAGGTGCCATCCTTCTTGGGTGTGAGCAAGGCAGGGACAGCACATGGGCTCTTGCTCACCCTGAGGAAACCTTTTTGGATAAGGTCCTCGACAATCCTTTGGAGCTCAGCATGCTCCTTTGGGTTCAATCGGTAATGGGGAAGGTTGGGTAGGGTGGACCCAGGGACAAGATCAATAGCGTGTTGAATGTCACGCATGGGAGGGAGTCTAGAGGGCAAATCCTCTGGGAAAATGTCTGGGAAGTCCTGCAGAATTGCCTGGACCTCGGGTGGGACTGAGACTCGGGACTCCTCGGGGGTGATGGTGACAATAACAGCCCAGACAGGGGCACCTTCGGCAACCTCCCTATTCAGCTCACGGACACCTATGAAGTTAAGGCGCCTAATCGGGTCATGGTCAACCTTAGGGGCCTTAGGGATGGATATGACAGGTGTAGGAGAGGAGGGCATGAGAAGCTTCCCTTTGGTGGGGGTTGGGGCATTCTCCTGAATTTTGGGGGATGCAGCGGGTGTGGAGGTAGGACTCTTTCCCGTGGCCACCTTTGGGGGTGTCGGGCACAACTGAATCCTCTTTCCATTGTGGGAGAAGGAACACTGATTGGACCGACCGAATGTAGTAAGGTCTACATCGTAGATCCATGGCCGTCCTAGGATGATGCTCCCGACCTTCATAGGCACTACATCGCATAGGATTTGTCCTTGGTAGGACTGGAACTGGATGGGAATGACACATGTAGTGGTGACTGGGATAGACGTGTCGTCAACCCAAGCCACGTTGTATGGCCTCGGATGAGGATGGGTAGGTAGACCTAGACGGGATACAAAGTCTGAAGAGACTGCATTGATACAGCTCCCGTTGTCAAAGATCACCTTGCAGGGTTGAGATTTGACCATGATGTAGGTTTGGAAGATGGAGGTTCGACGCCAGTCGTCCTCCTGTGGGTGGGTTAGGATGCAGCGAACTACACCCAGTCTTCCCTGGTTCGAACTTTCGACAATATCTCCCATTTGCATGTACTCGATATGCGTACTATCAAACCCTGCATCTAACTCCTCAAACTGGGCAATGAGATCAGGGTCCGGCTCATATCTCTCAAGGGGTTCTCCTTCCTGAGGTGGAAGCTCCACAGGCTGGGGGTCAGTGATGACCAAGGCTCGGGTGGGGCAATTGGTGGCAATATGCCCTAGGTTATGACACCTGAAGCAGCGGACTCCCGAGATAGGGGCTGGTTGGGAGGTGCTAGGGACCACTCCCTTTCCCTTGTCATCTCTCCTCTCAGCTGATGGAGTATACTCCAGCCTAGGCACAGCAGCGGGTGCAGGTAAAGGGTTCCTTGGGAAAGGAGCAGTAGAGGCAACGGCCCTAAGTGGGATAGCAGTAGGGACGTAGGAGGTGGAGGGGCCAGGCTCTCTCAGTATAGCGGACTATGGGGTTTCGGGATCGGGTTGGCGGTAGGTGGGACCCGAGGTGGGACCACCCTTTGAAACCTCTCAACATCTCGTACAACCTGGTAGGCGTGCTCGAGGGTGTTAACCTACCGCAAGAATAATTCCCGCTGAATACTCTCGTGTAGGCCAGCCCTAAACCGTGAGAGGGTGACAGAGGCATCCTCTATGACTCGACTCCGAAGGAAGAAGTCACCAAATTTGGCGATGTACTCGCTCACAGACTTTCCATCTTGGGTGAGTTTCTGCCATTGGTCTAAAAGACGCTGATGGTAGGAGGGTGGCAGATACTTCTCCCTTAATTTCTCCTTCATTTCTTCCCACGTGCCTATAGGTTCCTCTCGTCTCCTTGCTAGGAGATTCTCAACGTTATACCAGTAAGTTTTGACTTGACCTAGGAGTTTCATTTTGGCAAACCTCACCCTTGTAGTAGGGGTCATGCGGCGATGCCAATCAAAATATTGATCCATCCCGGTCTCCCAATCAAGATATGTAGCGGGGTTGAGGGACCCATCAAAACTTGGAGCGTCAATCTTGACGTTCCGTAGGATGATATCTTCATCGTCGTGGTCTCTCTCTCGAGGCACACGGGCCTCTTGCTCTCTATCTTGGGGAGCCTGATTCTGGGGGACTTACTCTCTTTCCTCCCTAGGATTGGCTACGGGATTGCCGTGGCCATTCACTCTTCCTTCCTCCCCCTTCAGTCGATCCTCTAAGGCTCGGATCCTCTTATCGAGTTCCGTCCGTAGTTGGCCTATGGAGTCTTCAAAGTGGGCCACGAGATTGTGCTCGAGCTGGACTAGCATAGCAGTCACGCTCTCTTGATCCATGAGTAGCGTTGAGGGGCGCTCTAGGCGGCCGGATGAATTCCTAGACCAACGTGGCATGCACGACCTCGGACCTAAATGATGCAGTCCTGGGACCGATAATTAGCAAGCTATAGACCCGAATTTGTTGGCTAAATAGGCAAAGGGCCAAGTTTGAAGGGACTGGTCAGGGAGAGTTGTTCGCCCGTAGGCGAAGTAGTTGTGGAACTACCTCCTGACAATTAGGGTGCCCTAATGCGACAATCTAGGGCCTAAGGATGAGTACATACAAGCTCTCTCTTGCCGTCCACAGCGATGCACTCAGGAGACTGGCTGCATGGATCGGGCTCTCTCTCACTTCGCGCGGCAATTGAAAAAGATACTAAATGAGCAAGTGAGGAGAGCACGTACCTAGCTAGACTGAAAAGTCTAACTCCGACTGGAGACGAAGGCGAGCGGGGACGTGCGTGCCCGCACGGCGTCGACGAAGCTTGAGCGGTTACAAAGAATTCACTCCACGCAGGGAGGATTTAATTATTACAAAAACCGCGTGATTTTAAAATTTCCCACAGGGGAACAATTAGCCCAATTTCTCCGCGCAGGGAGACTCAGAGGAACGTACGTGCCGTAAATTACGGAACGTCTGTCGACGACCCAGTATCTCGGGCGTTGTTCGAGCCTCCGTTGTGCACTTCGGGCGCCACTTCAATCTTGTTCAAATAACATATAGATATAGATATAGATATAGAGATATATATATATATAGAGATATATATATATATATATATATATATATATATATAGATATATATATATAGAGAGAGAGAGATATATATATATATATATATATATAGAGAGAGAGAGAGAGATATATATATATATATATATATATATATATATATAAGATTATATCTATCCTATATTATATATATAATTAACACACTCTTTTTTTTCTCAAATTTCAACTCTTTTTTTAAACCTCCTTTTTTGACTTTTCTTCAAATTCTTTTCTCTCCTTTTTTTTCAACTTTTAAATCTCTTTTCCTTTTTTTTCAAACCTCTTTTCAAACTTTCACACGTTTTTTGTTTTTATTTTCAACCACTCTTTGCGGCCTCCTCTCCACGGTGGGTCCGAGCAGGAGGTCGGCTTGGCAGCTGCAAAAGTCTTCCCGTGGGCAGGATTCTTCAACGCCCAAGGGCTGCTACGCGGCTGTGGTGGACGACGGAGGTGAGTAGGGCGGTTCGCCGAGTTGGGGTTGTGCACGGCGGCTAAGAAGAGAGGGAGGGAGACCGGCCGTGTACAGGGAGAAAGAGAGGGAGCTTGAGAGCTCCACAGTGGCGAGGGGCGACCGGAGCTTGCTGGCACGGGGTGGCCGCAGGTGAGAGGTGAAAGCCGACGGTGGTGAAGGTGGCTGGGGCGGGCATCCACGCGGGCGAGGGCGGCAGGCTCGGGCACGGCAGGCGACTGGCCACGCAGGCGGGCGCTCGGGCGCGCAGGTGCGGGCGGGGAGCGTGGGCTGGCTGGGCGCGTCGAGCGCGGGCGGGTGCGTCGGGGGGTGTGCAACCGGTGGCAGCGGCCAGGGGCTCGGGCGGCAGCGGTTGGTGGGCTCGAGCGGGCGCGGCGGGCGACGGGCCTGGTGCGCTAGCAGGGGCGCCGGTGCCGGGCGCGGCCTGGGTGCAGGCGCGCAGGGCTAGGGGGGTGTCGGGCGAGCGCGTGGGCGCGGTGCGGGCGGGCTCGAGCCACCGGGCGCCGGCGGCCGGTGCACAGGCGGGCGCGCACGGCGGCGGGCGCGGCCCGTTGCGGCCGCGGCCTCTTTTTGAACCTGGCACGTTCGACGAGGCTGCGAACGTGCCCCTTTTTCTTTTTTTTTTGTTCTGTTTTATCACCCGTAACAGAAAGAGAGAGAGAGAGAGAAACAGAGAGAGAAATTGGGAGAGAGAGTAACAACGAGAGAGAGAGAGAGATCGCGGGGGAGGAGAGAGAATAACAGAGAGGGAGAGAGAAAGAGATTCACGGGAGGGAAAAAAAATTTCACTTTTTTTCTTATGATTCTCTCAACTAATATCTTTGCTGCTACTCTTCTTTTTTTTTCACTTCTAGCAACTTAGAGAGAGAAAGAGAGATGACGTCGGGGACGTCGGGTCGTCGGAGACGCCGTTGTTGGGCTCTGATACCAAATCTGATGCGGCGACGACGTGGAAATGGATCGACGGCACTCCGATATCACGAACAGGACGGGAACGGATAACTTGCTATCTCACACAGCTCGGCCTCACGCCGGACGGTCTCACACCGGGCGACACTCAAACTCACAAGGAGAAAGAGGGAAGGGAAATGCAAGAGGAGAGAGCTCTCACACAAAACAAGATTTCATATAACAACATTCATATCTCGTAACACATCTCTTGGCCTCCTTATATAGGAAAGAAAGCCATAACAACAAGACACTAACTCTTTCCTAATTGTGTTTATACCTTGGCCTAACAAGACAAAGCCCACCAACCAATATTTGACTTGGACCCTAATAAAATACAATTCTTTGACTTAGGTAAAAATAAAATAAGATAGGGTGGTTTAATAATACAAATACCACCGTACACACAGATACACAAATACATATAAATACGTATTCAAGATGTCGGGTCTTCAATCGAGTCTCCGAGCCATAAGTTCGGTGCAGTGGCGGTGTGGCGTCGGCTCTGAGTAGTGGGCCCGGTAGTGGACCCGGTGTCCCCACCAAGATGTTATTTAATGACGTAATTTTAAGTACCGAATTCGATGTACAGAATATTACTCTGTCAACAACATAAGTAACATGGAGGCCATACATGAGTTGTTCGTAGATTGGCTACGAAGCGCAAACAATCGGAGGTGATTTTATTCCAAGAGGTGACGAAGATAATCTCATGAGAGAGATTCTCTCCGTAAAACGAAGGTAATTTTCCTAGAAACGAAGGTAATTGACGGAGATGAACTAGGCCTGTCAACGGAGCGGATACGAATCGAATATATGACTATCCGTATCCGCCCCATTTTCTGATTCGAATTATCCGATTTTGATCCGCTCCGTTTTGACTCGGATACGAAGCGAATATCTCACTATCCGTATCCGCTCCGTTTTAAAATCCGAATTATCCGATTCAAATTTAAAAGTATATAAATATAATTATAAAATATTAAAAATATATAAAATATAATTATAAAATGTCAAAAATATATAAAATAAATTTTAAATTAAAATACAACTATAAAATATCTAAATTTCTCTATAATATCATTTATTTTATAATATATTATTTAAAAATATGTATTATATGATATATAATATTCCGAACGGATATTTTTCGAAACGAATATTATAATATCCGTATCCGCTCCGATTCGAATTCGGATATTATTCGTATCCGAAAAAACGAATACGAATCGAAGCGGATCCAGATAATATCCGTATCCGTTGACAGGTCTAAGATGAATCTCACGGTCAACGTGAATTATTTACTCATATAATGTGTAAATAAAAATCATGAGAGCTGTCTCTCTCTCTATGTTAAGCATCGTAATATTCCCCCCCTCTCTCTCTCTCTCTCTCTATGTTAAGCATCGTAATATTCCCCCCCCCCCCCCCTCTCTCTCTCTCTCTCTCTCTCTCTCTCTCTCGAATTCGTGCGTACGGCGAATGCTCGGGAGGCTCATGCCAGAGCGAAAAGAACCTGTCCCATTCACATTCCCCACCCCCTGTTTCTGCGCTTAGAAGCAACGCAGAAGCATCCATGGAGACACGGAATTATGTCCTTTCACACTGTACGGTGCAGCCGGCTCGGGCATGAACATCTTCTCACACCCCCACCCACCAAAACCCTTCATTATTGGGGGTGGGTGGGTTTTGCAAGCATATCCTCTTGATATGCTTATTTGCAGAATAACTCTTCTTATTGTTATGTTATTTTTAACAACCTCACTCCATAATAATAATCCTGACAAAAATGATGTTATCGATTGTTAACTTTCCGTTAAAATCTCTTATTAAAATTTTAAATTATTTTTAACTAAATTTTAAAAAAAAATTAAAACACTCTTATTCTCTTCTAAATTCTTGGCCACTCTTTGCATATCTCTCTCTTTATCTCCTCCTTTCTTCATTGTTAGCGTAACCTTTTTATCTCTTCCTTTCTTCATTGTCAGCATAACGTGGCAATTAGAATAACTCTTTTATGTAAGAACATTGTTGTCTAAAAATTCAAATTCACGAATAAAAATAAAATATTCTTTGAATCTTCCATATAAGTTTATAACAGGGTTATTTTTGTTACTACGTCAATATAAGAAAGTTATTAAAAATAATATAAAAAATAAAAGATAATTCTATAAAAAAACTTATAAGGACTAAGGAGCATGGTTTACCGACTCGGTGCATCTCGCACCGACTCGCACGACCTGACCCGACCGAGGCTGGGACCGGGTCGGCCGGGCCGTGGGTCGCCACCGGGTCGATCTATTATTTTAATATTATATTATATGATATTTTATATATAATGTGTGTTTTTCTATTTTATTATATTATTTGATATATATATATATATATATATATATATATATATATATATATATATATATATATATATATATATATATATATATATATATATATAAAGTGGTGTTTTAGAACGAGACGGATCGGGTCGGACCGAGACGGGACCGACCCGACCCAGGTCGAGACCGGGTCGGCCGGGTCGACCGGGCCGGCAAACCATGCTAAGTAGAGTATTTTTTAATAAAAAACTACTTTTTTTTCTACGTAACCTGGGCCCGAGTACAAGTATGTACATCTTCAGATCTTCCCCATAGAGAATGTGGGAACAAGATTATATATATATATATATATATATATATATATATATATATATATATATATATATCACTTTAATAGAGATGAGTCTGAATTTGAACGCACACTATTTTTTATTTTTATTATTAGATTTTTTTTCAAAATTGTCGGAATTGCTCATCAGTTATATTCTGGACCCAGAGAATCCATCAATGCAGAAAATAAATTCTCGTTACAAACTTCACCACCCAAATGGTGGGGTTACCTAAATTTAGACCTTCATGAATCCCCCAGAGTCACTGCTCCTCTCACACACTTTACTTGATAAAACTTGATTAATTCTCTTTCTAAACAAAAGAGTTTCATGCCACTAGCGGCCAAGTATGACCCAGCTGTTGCGCATGATGCATGTTGGCAAAATTATTATTCGGGAGGTGGGACCCGCTGACGTGGCTGATGCCCTCCTTGGCGGAGATAGACAGGCCTTCTCACTCTCCGCCCACAGCGTTTAAAAATGTGGTTCCAAAGCACCCCAACCCAACTTTTGAAGAAGAGTGTGAACATAATAAATATTTCCAGATATTGTTAGGCCACGATGGTGGGCACGTCATCCAAGAAATGGTGGAAGTTTATTATTACTATATCAACATTATATTGACATGACATTTTACATCAAAACAAATAACTCCTGAAGAAATATTTGTAAAATTAAAATATACTGCTAATATATTTCACTTTAAAAGGGACTGTTCAAATATTATGATTTCAAGAGGTATTTTTATATAGGCAGAAGTTTATCAACGTCCATTTAAACATTTTTAATTTAAATAATAAAATCATATAACGCAGATTTTTACATTATATTTTGCGCAAAAAAAAAGTTCGAATCTTATAAAAAACCTCATAAATATCGACCACGGCCCAGCCGTCCACCATCTCCTTCCTGTGGCGGTGTCGAGAATTCGACGGCGACGACCACCACCGGTTCCCATCGCGCGGTCAGAGACTCAAAGAGTATGGCCCGTTCACCCCGTAAAATCCGCGGTCCGACCAATGCCATCAACTCCGCGTCTGAACGGGCCAACCGACGACATGACGTTGTCCGGATCGTCGCGTAGTGGACCGACCAGTAATAACTCGCCACGTGTCTTGTTGATAAGTACCGGCCCGGTCCAATGCACCTGATTTATAAAAAAAAGTCCAACCTATTGTCTGACGTCACCGAGCCGCGTCCTCCAAATGAGACCGCCCCACCGCGCCCCCCTGTCCCCCATCCCAACCCAAATCTGGGTGCAGAAGAACGCAGCTTCGCCGTTGCCTCCCCGCGCCGTCCCCCGACCTTCCCTTTTATAAACGCCCACCACCGCTTCGCCGGCTTCGGCTGAACCCCGGTCTCTCCTCCTCCCACTCTCCCATATCCTTCCGCAGCCTCCTGCGCTCTTCCCTCTCCGGATCTGTGAATTTGGTGTTGGAAGACCTTCCCGATCTCGGCCGAGATGTTCCTACACCTCCCCCCTCTCCACCCCATCCACAAGGCCCCCTCCCCGCCTTCCTCGAAGGCCCTCGCCCTCCTCTTCCGCACGTTCGAGGACTCCCTCGTTGGACTCCTCAGGTCGCTGCTCATCCCCGGTCCCCCCGGCGGGGCAGGCACCGCGCCGGCCCTCTCTTTCTCTTATCTCTCCCGAGCCGCCGGCGTCCTCGCCTCCGTGCACAAGCTCGTCGATGTCCTGATCGCTGATCCGGTCCTCTCCGGCGCCGACGAGGCCGCCGTTGCTTCCTACCTCGCCAGCAGCATCAAGCTCATGGACGTCTGCAACGCCCTCTCCGCGGAGGTGGAGCGGGTAAACCGCAGCCGGCTCTTGCTGCTCTTCGCCGCCCACCTCCTGTCCGGCGGCGCATCCGCGGCACCGGAGAAGGTCCGCAAGGCCAAGGATGCGATCGCCGAGTGGGAGGCGGCCTCCGCGGGGCGCGGCGTCTCCGCGGCCGCCACTGACCTGATCCGGGACCTGGCGCGGCGGGAGGCGCCGCCGAGGGGCCGGGTGACTGCCCTGGGGCGGGCGATCTACGCCGTGGAGGCCGTATCAGCCCTGATCGCCGGCGCGTTGGTCTCATCCGTCGGCGGGGAGGTGGATCTGGGGACGGGGCCCAAGGTTCCTGGCGGCTACTCTTGGGGCGAGCCCTTCAACGACCTCCGGGCCACGCTCTCCGGCGAGATCTGCGGACGGTGCCCCAGCGAGGCCCACTCCGTGGCGGCGTCAGTGCGTAGCCTAGTCGAGATCGTGGCCAACCCCGCCGACGACAACGAGGAGAACAAAGCAGCGCGGTTACAGATCGCCGTGAAGGAGCTGGAACACGCCGCGGAGGGGCTGACGGAGGGGTTGGACAGCCTGGGCGGCTCTGTCAACGGGCTGTTCCGCGCGCTGCTGGGCGCCAGGAACACGGCACTCCAGAGCTTCCGCCTCCGCCCCAACAAGTGTAAATAAATAAAGATGGCGGATCAAACACAGAGAGGTGTTCCTTTTTTTTTGTTTCTCCCTCGTTCATGCGGGGGATTAAATCCTGTTCCTTCTGCTCGGTTTGCCCCACAAGAGCAGTAAGAACAGCATCACCGTCACTGCTCCCTGTTCGTTGGTTTTGAAGCCAGATGCAGGGACAGAAGGTGTATCACCTGCTTGATGGAATTAACAGAGATGAAATATAGGAGGGAAGTTTGAACTGTGTACAGGAAAATTTCCACCCACCACAGCTGGAAGCCTGGACTGCTGACTATAACCTGAAGGAAGGATTCCAGATTTCCAGGGTAAAGATATACGCTATGGATGGCAAAATCTGACAAGATCTGTCCACCCAAATTAGCCCTAACTTACACATACAGATCTAGATCCATGGCTTGGGAAGAACAATTCAAGGATTGAGTGTCCCCAACTCAATTTATCTCGAACGAGGCATTAACTTTTTTTGGCTACAAACTGTTAGAAATTTTATTGGATGATCCTAAGCTCTCATTTTCCGACAAAATTTTCAGATAAAGGATCAAAGAAAAGATTACGTCATATCCTTAATTTGTCTATGCACATGTAAATCAACCTGTTGTCATGTGAATAATGAGACGTGTGAAGTATATTGCCTAACAATATATAATCATAAGTTATGAGTTCGTTTACATTTGCCAGGTCATCGTTTGAGGAAGATCACATTATATTCTCGCCTAATTAATTTTTATCTTCATTCAATGTGAGGCTAGTCTATAAGGTTGTGGTTGGTAGTGAGATAAATTTTGAGGGGAATTGGGAATTAATTTATTATTATTTTTATTTTTGTGGATGTTTGATATGTGATGGGATAATTATGAGAATATTTTTATTCTTCACTTGATAAAAATTAGAGATATAAATGAGAATAGAAGTTGAAAAATTATCATATTATCTTTATATCGTGTAAAGACGCACGATGTTATTCTTTTGTTTTGATGAGATTAGAAGACTTAAAATATTTTTTAATTAAAAGATTTATTTAATTAGATTTTATAATCACGGTTATGATTAATAAAGATCATAAAATAATTTTATTAATATTAATAAAATTATTATAAAAATTAATTTCATTAATAATTTAAAATAATTTAAATAAAGATATTATTTAAGATATTTTAAAAAATATTCAATAAGAATGATACTAATGATTAATAATTATTTTAATTTAGTAAAATGAATTATTTAATTAGAATTAACAATTATTTTTTACTACTAATGACCATCTTAAATAAGTTTAATGGATAAGTTTTATTGGTATTACTAAAATTATTATTAAATTTTTTTACAAGAATGATTTTTTTGTAAATTCTCATTTAACAATAATTTTCATGAAAAAACTCTATTAATAAAGTAATTTTATTAATAATCTTAAATAGTACAAATGAATATATTTTTTAATAAGATATTTTCATAGTTTATAAAAATATTTAGTAATAATGATATCATTATTCAATAATTAATCTCTTCATAATTATAATTAATTAAGAGATGGGAAAGGAGGACATGATGGAACGAATGAAAGAGGAGAGAATTTTTTGAGATTAATGGGATGGGATAATTCGTTCCACCAGAATGGTGGAATGAGTTATTCTCGTTCTTAACCATATTTTCAAAGATACTCCCATTCCTCTTATCCCTGGATATTCTCGTCAAAATTTACCGTACCAAACGCATAATAGGGTTAAAGTGGGGTTATCCTTATGCGATCCCCGTACCAAACGTCCCCTAACAGTTATTTGGGGAGAATCCTAATGACGAAGATTACTACTAGAATAGGATCATGGTTCCTCAGTCGGGGGTGCCTTGGGTGGATCTATTTAGATTCACGAAAATTTGAGACATGATATAGTCGACTCGGATCAAGTCATTTTTCTTCCTTTTTCTTTCTCTACGACTTTTTAGGCGTGTTTCGAGGATGATCTAATGGTGGCGACGAGGATCTGGTGATGCGGTGGGAGACTGTCGGGGGTGGGGTGGGGGCACTAGGGTGCACTATCGTGGTGGGGGAAGAAGTTGTTGCCGGGGTGGGAGGGTGTCAAGATGGGGGAAGAAATATTTGTCGAGTAGGGTGAGATACAATCTAGTCGACCCGAGTGGCATACGACTCAGGCATATTTTATCGGATCAGAGAGATCTCAATCCGATACATATCACTGAATCGGTGAACTTAAAATAGGATAGTCTTCGGACATTTTCAACAATAACTTGCGACATGGACCACACGACAATCAATATGATAGATGAGATTAAGGCTATAAGTGGGGCGGGTTGTTCTGATAGATCTATAGGTTTGACCTGACTTGGGTTTGTCTGCCATCTTCTTTTTATTTCAGTTGTTTTAGTCGGATTTAAAATTTTAGATTCATTAAAGAATCAGGTTAGTCTTGGATTTTTGGGTCAGTTCAAACGGTATGTCAAATATTTAAAATTTAAATAAAATTTTATATCATGTTGATGAAAAAAGCTTTGTGTCGTTAGACATCTATGAAAAATTATCTTATCTCTTCGTTATATTGAAATGATAATCAATCGATTAATTTTTATGTTCTATTGTTGTTCGTTGATTTTTTATATAATTTGTCAGGTCAAATCAAGTTAAAGTCAGATTTTACAATTTAATGAAATAGTTAGATATGACAGTTAACAAATTATCTTATGGGTTTAAAAACTAATAAGTGAGGCTTGGAATAGATTGTCCGGTCCGATCTCAACTTATTGACATCTTTACATGAGGTGTAATAACAAAATAGATTTTCTTGCATAAAAATCATTGTTAAAATAAATTTTATAAAAATATTTTTAAAAATATATTAATAATCATGAATATTGACATATTATTATGTATATTTTGTAAAATTGACATCGTAACGGTCGATTATTACACGTGAGATTAATTATGATTAATTTTAATTAGATACATGAGAAGAAAAAATATATTTAATTAAAATAAAATAAAAATACCTTGCACCCACCCCCCGACCTCCCACGGGAACACCCCTCCCCTTGCAAGCCTCTCTCACCTTATCTCTTGATTTTGCCCGCCTAGGGATTCATCGCGACAGTGTTTGATTTCTCCACGCCATCTAATAGATTTATGAGCATATGTTAGGAATCATTTATTCTTTCCCAAAACTTAGGTATTGAAGTAGGAGATTCTTTTTTTCTTATAAGTCAGTCCAACTCTTTGTAGAATTTAATGTGAGACTAAAGCCATACAAAGCAGATAAAGGGTGTATTGATACGTCACATTGGACTGACAAAGATTAGACTCAGACATAATTTGTTAGGAATCATTTATCCTTCCCCAAAACCTAGCCATTGAGGTAGGTGATTCCTTTTTTTTATAAGCCAGTCCAACTCTTTGACTAAAGTCACTGCAACTCTAGTTGGCTAAGGGTCTCACACTCCCTCCAGGTACTCACACCACCCACCCGTAACAGATTATGTTGTTGTAGTCCTATAAATATTGGGAAATGTAATAAGACGAGAAGAATGATTCAGATGTTAATTCCAGTTTCCTAAATTCAATTCTTATTTCCCCATGTCTGCTACGTTCCCAGCTTCCTCTTCTCCTTCCCTTCCTGCTTCTGCTCAAGTTCTTTCCCCTTTATGTTCTTCTTTCTTCCAATCCCTCAGATGTTCTTGGCACTGCTCCTCTTCCTCCAGCAGTTCCAGGCAAGAAGAAGACTGCTCTCTCTGCAATTGCTCCTGATCGCTTGGTCATCCCTGAAGAGCTTCTAAGGTGCAAACCTGAAGGCCTTAACAATTTGGTGTCTGAGCCTTCCTTGGAGAATTCAAGCACTTCCAAATCGATGGCTCCTGTGGACTTCTTCTGCTCCAACAATCCATCCCGCATTAGGTGCAGATGGTTGTGCACGTCGGGTTTGCCCCTCTCCATGCGAAGCTTTAGGCTCTGGAATTTAGCATCCAGGTTTTGGAGTACCACTTTCATGTTTCTCATGTGGTCCAACCTCAAGATCCAATTGCCACGATATCATGTGCGCCCGTAGATCTAGGTTCTATTATTCTCGGAGCTCTTTCGCCTGTTGTCGTTGCTGTCACTGCAAGTTTCATTTCAGAAACAAGTTCCAACTCAGGTTCTACTGATCTTGGCTCTGCTATGAATAATTTTTGTTCAATTTTACCTTCCATTTATGATGTCCACATGACCCATGCATCAAGATCATTCAAGAACCTGAAACCAAGCTAATCATTGCATCTACCCCAGTTGTTGACGTTCTTATTGATGCTGACCCCCCAAAGCCTGCAAGTGAAATCAAACTATCTGCTCTGAACGTTCTTGTCATCCACCCACAAGAACACATTACATCTTCCTATTCTTTCTCTACTCCAATAGATTTTCTTGACCCTACAGTTGACATCCGCCTCGAACCCTATCTCTTTGTGTCCCTTCTTGCTCTAGTGGCTACAGCGGAGTTCGTTCTTGACCAACAACACAAAAGACGCCTTCTATACATCTCTGCTCATCAGGTGTTTGTCAAAAGGCCATGTACAAATGCATGTTGCAAGACTGCTTCCAATAGCCCCATTACAAGATCTCTGGTCATGGACTTCAGAAAGTACAATGCCCTTCGTTATGAATCTCGCCCACTACCAAAATCACCACCATTTCTAACTATTTCATGTTCCTATTACAATGAGAATTTCTCAAGGTGTTTAATGAAATACCAACACAGCATCCCAGGCTTCTCAAGTTCAATTCTAGTAGTTCATGTCACCTCTTCAAATCACTCAGTCTCATTTGCAGATTTAGCTTCAACAATTATAGCCTCTGGAGAAAATGCGAGGATCAATGCAATGGCCCATCAAGCAGTTCCAACAACGGTCACAGTTCAGGTGCAAGTATAGTCGGGATAAACATCATCATCTACATATCTTACTAGTGCTCTTGTACCAGCGCATCAAACTTATTTTGAAGCCAATGGACGTGCCCCTTCTCAATCTAAAGTCAAGTAGCAGTTGCATTGCTCCAACGATTGTGAAGCTGATGCTAGCGTTACAACTAAATAAGATCTTGGTGAAGAAGTATATACGCCTATCCTAGATGATACTTCAGATTCTGGGGCAACCCAGATGGACTACTTGGTGTTAAATCGGCTTTTTTCTACATCTAACCTCGAGGACGAGGTTGTTTCTCATGGGGGCGGGGGCAGTCAATACGCACGAGAAGACTTGAAAGTTAGGCGTTATGTTAGGATTCTGTTGTTGTAGCCTTATAAATACTAGGACATGTAGTGAGACGAGAAGAAGAATTCAGATGTTAATTCCAATTTCTTGAATGCAATTCTTATTTCCCCATGCTTGCTACGTTCCCAACTTCCTCTTCTCTTTCCCTTCCTACTGCTCTAGTTCTTTCCCCTTTATACTCATGTTCTTATTTCTTCTACTGCCTATGCTTCCAATCCCTCGGATGTTCTTGGTGCTGCTCCTCTTCCTCTGTTGGTTCTAGACAAGAAGAAGGCAGCTCTCTCTGCAATTACTCTTGATCGCTTGGTCATCCCTGAAGAGCCTCCAAGGTGTGAACAAGAAGGCCTTAATAGAATCCTAACAGAACGCCTAACTTCCAAGTCCTCCCACGCGTATTAGCATATCTTGGTATTTGGCTACACCCGCAGACAAAAATCCAAAGTAAAAGTGATTAGCAAACACTTGCCATGTGCTCTGCAGTCATGGGTCTTTGACATCAGGGCATTCTACAGCTTTTTCTTCTTATTTTCTAGTTTGATAGGGGCGTTTCAAGTAGGGAAGTCAAAGGATCTTGTCGTGCGGTTGCTCAGTTTGCATTATAGGGAGCTTGGGGTGTGCTCATTGATTTGCTCTATTTTGTATGTGATTTCTAGCCGGCACCCAACTATGAAGTGGGTGCTAACGTCCGACAAAGTCTACCTTACCATCGAGTTGTCGAATGCCAAGGATGTGAAGCTGAAGCTCTAGCTTGAAGGGAAGTTTATCTTCTCTATCACAAAAGATGGGGTTCCCTATGGCCCTCTTTGATTTCAGAATAGGATCAGGGCGATTTTGATAATAGGTTAAAACAAGCTTACTTGGGTGGGCGCGGGAGGGATATTCCTTGGATTTTCATATTTTTAGTTTGGTAACTTACTTTAACAGAGTTAGGTAGGACATTCCATGTGAGAGGGTAGATTGAGTTAATCTCAGAATAAGGACCTTCGTTGGAATGTATGTTTTAAATTTTAAATGGTTTGATTCTCTTTGTGTTGATTAGTCTCACATTGAAAAATGAAAAAAGTTTACATCTACTTTTAGTTTGAACTCTGATCTTTAGTTGTGTACCTCCTTTGATGAGACTATAGAGGCTGGGTTATTTGAGCTAGTGAGCTATTTGGGGCTTATCCTCTTTCTCACACGCGCACGAATTGTCTTGTCTTATCTTCCCATGGCCTTTTGACCGAGTGTCTCTTGAATTCTGTCCGTGTCAAATTCCACTCCTTGGGTAGATGGGTGTGACTCGGTCAAGGGTCGCTTCCCGAGGAGATATATGAGGAGAGTGGGTTTTGTGTGAGAGATACGGCTTTGAGTTTTCTCTTACCCAACAATAATCTCTCTTGTGCACCTCTCTCTCTCTCTCTCTCTCTCTCGATCATCTTCTTCTTCCTCGTAAGAGCCTAGAATCACAGTGATGTTCATCCTCGACAACGCGAGTTACAGTGCATCTTCGCGTCGCCATCGATCTGGGTCGTCGTATCTTGAGAGAAGTTTCATCGCGAAGCCTATTTGCGCCAGAGTAGGAGCAGGACGACTCTAAAGAAAGTGAATAAGCGCTTCGACTCGAGTTTACTTTTCTTGATCGTTTGATTTCCTTTGATATTTGTGCGTAGATCTAATAGAATATCTCTACCCGTGCATCTTTTTCTATCAACATTAACCCTAATCGACCCCGGGTATGATAACACTGCTAGGAAACTTGGTTAAAGGCGGATAGATGAAATAACTCATCATAATCGGCCCTTATTCGGTTATCAATGTGGGCCCATGGGATTTACATCGAGCACTCCGGCAAGGTCACTGTGGAGGTAATGAAAGCAACTAATCGTCTGATTCATGTTGAGAAGTCCAGTTCTTAAGCTATAAAAAGCTTGGGTCTTGATATGGCAAGGATTTAAAAATTATCTCCTTTAGTGTTGTCGAACAGGAGAGCAAGGTTACTGTTGGTGTGAAAAGCATTGTGTACGTCGAACATAAATATGAGAAAATCACGTGGCTTGGCCAAAGTCACCTAGGTGGGTTGCCAACGTTGGGAAGTACTCTCTGGTGGCTCTCTTTTCTCTCTATTATCTCTCACTTATAATGTTGGGGAATTTGGAGATTTGACCGGGATATTTTAGTCATTTAGGCGTCCTTTGATAATTGAACTGAGTAGGTATTGGTCGGTTATGCGTCGGTCACGCATGTTTATTCACAGGTCATTTTTAAAACCAGATTTGATGATCTTGGGGATAACTAGGTGAACAGGCTACTTATTATTATTTTTTGATGTCCAATCCGAGATTCCGTATTCGACCTGAGAGGTCAAATACGCCATCCCATGTGAGTAACAACTAGGAGATTTATCCTACCCTTTTATCAAACATGCCCTAAAGATCAATGAGAATTTTAAAATCTTTGTAAAATATTTATCTCTAAGTTGACGAAAGTTAATTACGATGATATTTTTATACAATATGAATTTAAGTAGTGACATGTCTACTAATATATTTCTAATAATATTTTTTACAAAGTCTATTTTGACAATGATTTACGTGTAAAAATTCTTGACAAATCTCTCTCGATCCACCGATTTACTAAAAAGGCTCTCGATGTTTAAAAATTCTCTCCCAATCCACCTATTTTGTTAAATATCATCTAAATCTTTTAACTCTGAGTAAAAATTCTCTTCAATTAACAAACATATTAAAAATAGAATATGACATCCAATTCTAATGCATATTTCTTTCCCTCACTCGTTTTTTTTCTTCTTCGAACAACTCTTCTCACCTTCAATCACCTCTCTTTCTCACTCTAGTCATCCCACCCCACGAGGTGAGTGCTGACCGATGCTTTCTCTCTCTCTCTCCACTCCACCCACTAGGTAGGGGCGACAATGTAAAAGAGGAAAACTCCCTCCGACACTCTCCCCTCTCTTGCATACTCTCTCCTCTCTCTCTCTAGACATCTCACCCCACATGGTGTGGGTGATGAGGTGAGAGTGTCAATGTCTAAAGAAGTCTCCCCTTTGAACTCCCTCCCCTACTCTCTCGGTCTCTTCTCTTTCTTTCTCACATTCTCTCTCTGTTTGGGTGAGAGTTGGTCTAAAGATATTTTTATCATTTCATCGTATTGATTTAATCTTAACTATATTAAGGGCACGTTTGAGAATGTAGACGCCAGTGACTTTCGAGCCGAAATCCTCTGATAATATTTAATTGTTATCAAATAGGCACCGTGTGTATCGACGTTTGAGTGCTCAAAAAATCTCACAAGAAAGAGAACACAGATACAAGAACAGGTTTTCAACCCCTAATCCTATAAACAGATGTGAACAAGATTTTGAAGATTTATAATCATTACAAATCTTAGATGAGAGTACGAATGTGTACGATTAGAAGATTTTTACGAGAATGTAAAAGATGTATGTATTCTCAAACGCGCCCTAAGTACCACCGTAAATATCATGGACGAAACCGACAGCGGAGATCTTTTCATGCAAAGAAAAAAAGTTGGAAGATTTATAGTAAAATAGGTGGATTAGAGAGACTTTTTCATAACATCCAAAAAAGAGAGGGACTAAAAACTAAAAAACCCAAACAAAAAAAATATATACTTAAGAGCACTAGAGAAGGGAGAGAAAGCCCTTCCGATCTTCAATAGCGGCAATGCCAAATTCAGACATTCACCCGCAAAACCCTTTTGCCATGCACTTCAATTGGACCCACAACAGCCATCAAGTCTTTACATTAGCATCTCTCCCAACGAGATGTGACTGAGAAGAAGAAGAGGCCCGCTCCCCTCGCCAAGATCAAAACATCAATCAATAGAGCGATAGATGAATGGTGTTAGCAGGGCGTTCGATCAAATCGCCTATGCATGGGGAGACCACAGTTTGGAGTCCTGACTGGTGTCCAGCACCGCCGGGGGCAGCCAGTGCCACATCGCGACTCCCGGGTAGGGAACAAATGGAGCAGGAGGCTTTGTCGAGGCCTGATTCTGAGAGGGGAAGGCAGGGGGCACAGCAGAGGCGGAGGCAGCGGCATGGAAGGCAGCCGGATGTGGCAGGAACCCGGGTGGTCGCAAGCTCATGACCTTGAGCTGTTGCTCCAGCTTCTCCTTGTCTGCCTTCAGCCTCGTCTTCTCATCACGGAGCTCGTTCTTCTCCGCCTGTCGTATGAAAGCAGGTCCATGTGAAAAAAAATACTCAGTAGACGGAATGGAAGGACAATGCGAGCAGAGAAATGATAACATAGTGAGGAAGATACCTTCAGATCTTTGATTGTGTCTTGAAGTTTTTCATTCAATTCCTTAAGTTGCTCCGCTTCGCTTCTTAGTTGTACCAAAACACGAGCTGCGTCACTTAAGATACCGGCTTTCTCAGATTTAGGAGGCCTTCCCGGTTCAAGCACACAATTCAATTCTACAAATCTAAAAAGGAATAGAGGTGGGGGAAAATCAATAAAGCATTAACCTTTATTGATGCCATTCACATGTATATTAATCAGCAAATGAGAATTTCTCAGTGTAAACATCTCTGTGGAATGAGGATATAAGGAGATAAAGCATGCCTGTCATTCAACCTATCTCTTCGCATTTTCTCTCGGCATGCTTTTGATTTAGGTCCAGCGCATGAATCATTTCTTGCTCTGCAAAAATAACAGTGAGGTCCAGATACTTAGCGCCAGCAGTAAATAATCAACTGAGTCAAGATCACAAACTAGTGATTATCTTCTCATTGGTTGATAAAAGGTTGTCCAAGAAAAGATCTTCGTGTATACTCCATGTTCATCTTGGCTACAGGTTATGCATGCCCAAGAATGTGAAATGATCCACAGGATCATGTATAAAATGGAACTCTTTTCAGCAGGAAACCAGGGCACAATATCATGGGATATTTTTTCCAAACACTACAATATTAAGAAATGCTCTTGAATTAAAACATCTAACTTTGTGCATGTAAAACAAACAAGTAGTTCAATATAAAAGTTTGTTACATCTAAGTAATCACATAAACTATCTCCGGAATCTATCTTCTTCTACTTCACACCCCTAAAATCTTCATATCGCCTTGTATACTCTGGTAATAAATAGCATTTCATCACATATACCCCCATCTTCACTTTTCATTTCCTTAGCTTAACTTTAGGTGGATTAAGACGGAAAAAAGACTAACATATCATCGTTTAATCTCCTCTATAATCAACACGATGACATATATACCCCTAGAATTTTTAGTATTCTCTTGTATACCCCTCCAAAAATGTATAGTTTACATTTTCAACAGAATATTCTGTTTACTCTGACAGTATAAGAGTTTGGATTCTGAAAGTTTTTCATTTTGGCCAACTGTTGGCGAAGTTTATGTCAGGTCGATTGCACTAGAACCCAAAAAATATAATTGAAACAATAACACTTATTATGGTGGTAAAGATGGAAAGACAAAGAAGGAGTTTTACATATATACCCTGGTAATCTATCATATTTACATGTATACCTCCCTGACTTTCATGACTTGTCAAAAATACCCCTGAATACTTCCAAATGGTTGCAGCTATACACGTCTGGTTCTTATACCATCAACTTCAAAGAACTATTCCAAAAAGATGCTACAAAGATGTTAATAAATGTGGAAAAAAACAAAAAACACCCTCAAAACATTTTCTCATCACACATAAAATCTCACCTGAGGGTCGGTTTGTCATTTTAACACTTAAAACTGCAGTCAAGTCACAGAGAGGTAATACCCATAACTAGTTGGATGGATGTATTCAGGGGTATTTTTGACAATTCATGAAAGTCAGAGATTTACATATAAATACAATGGATTACAGGTGTATAAATACAAAGAAGCCTATAAAGAATATGAGGTATAGGTAGAATACACAAGATTCTGGAGATACATATGTAATTATCCCTACATTCAAATTTAACTACAGTGATATACAACTGCTTATAAAAGGTGTAAGGCAGATTACCAGAGTAAGGCAGAGGGCAAATCAAGTGATCATGCTGCATAATAATCAAGTTCAGATGCATGCAATGCATCAAATCAGAAACCCGTGTAAATGTGTAACCAAAAGACTTGCATATTTGCACTAATTTACATAGATTGATATAATCTGGATACGTACGCATTTTAAATGCTCCATGGTTGGTACACTACAAGAAAAATTGCTACAATCTAAAGGCAGTACAATTTGGTTGCGGTGGCGAGGAGGATACAAGTGTAGCCACCCATTTTGAAGACCTAGTTTGAACACCACCGGGAATCCACAAGTGCTTCCAACAGGTTCTCTTATACGGATTGCCATTACCAACACCACAACAAATGTCAAACTTACTGTCAAGAAACTGAAAGTAAAAGGAGAGTGAGGTGGATAAAAGGGGAGTGCAAATGACAGTCGTAGCTGGTTACATGGGCTTAACGTCATCCCACTCTAACAGCCAAAGAGAAAAACATGAAAGTGGTTTAACATAATCAAAACACTTGAGTTAACAACATAATTTGTTGCTGAAAATTGGATACTTACTTTTCTGAAAACATGAGATACATCCTACCCTATTTCTTCTTAGTTACTGTAGTAAATGTAAAATTATGTTAAGCAAGGAGAATGTCAATATAAATTATAGAAGAAAGATGATGTTAAGGACGACTGTATATACAAGTGCTATAAGCATAAGTAGAATACAAATGTTGAAAGGCACCATAGAAGCACATTAAGCATGGTTTTGTTGAGAACGACAAGAAGCTTTTGTTTCACATTGACAGATGACAACTGAATCATTTAATACCATGCGCACATAAGAGCACATACAACAAAGTTGTTTGCAATAATGATATGTCAAAATGCATATCATACTTTTATGATAGGAGGTGCATCTTATAGTCCAAGTCATTATTGCCGCTAGATCGACATACGTCAGGTGCCCAAACTGAAATGACAATAAAAGGAGCAAGGTTTCTCGAACTGGAATCCATTCAAGAAAGGATGCAGCTTTTATAAGCATGTTCACCGAATGATTAGATCAAAGAAAGACATAAAAAACTAAGCATTTTGGATGAAATTCTGGTCAAGAAACTTGCACTGAATTACAAAAGGATCTGAGACTAGGAAATCTTTGAAGAACCATTAAATGGTGACGGCCTGATTAAAAGAATGAAAACACAAGATGAAACACGTACATGAGAAGCAAAGATCAGAAAGTGATCATGACAAACGCCTTTACTTGCATTTCTAAGTGTTAAACATGACAAGGAGAGGACATCGTCACAGAAAATACTTCAGAAATTTCATAGCATAAAACGCAGCTCTCACTTGCGCATAACTATATCCAAACACCTGTATGCTTAAACATAAATGAGTAAATATTACACCGAAAAGCTCATGTTGCCGGAATAAAATTCCAAGAATATACCGTGTAAAATGACTTGTGAGAAGTCAACCATAAAAGACTCGTGAGAAAACTAACACAATAGGGACTGCAAGTTTAACAATCTCCTCACACCCTTTCCATATCATCACCGGAGTGAGTGAAATCTTTTAGCATAAAAAAACGTTCGTCCAAAGAAGGTACCTTTTTCTAGAGGTCATCTGCTCCAGACCACTAGCATCCCCATACGAGCTTTCAATCGACACCCTGTTACACAATGCATGTACGAACCCCATCAGCTCATCACCATTATAATAATTACAAAGCTCACCAAAATCATCCCCTTGTCCCATCAATATGGGGCGTCCAAAGATTTGTCTACTTTCTAATAAAACCAAATCCTGCCAAACATCAATCTTTAGCCAAGAAAAAGAAGAAAACATACAGGAATTTCCTCATAGGGCTCGCGATTCACATAAAACCACATAATACGGTAATGATAGAACTCATTTAAACAAGGAATCCAAAACAATAAAAAAAAGGAGGAACGTTTGGGTACCCAGCAGCAGGGGGGAGTTCACCAAAGCCGTCGAGCGCCCACCGGAACTCCCCATCCGACCCTCCCCCGACGTCGTCAATCCAGCTGTAGTCCTCAACCGAGTTAGACCCCATCCCAAACCCCTCTTCCACCTCCACCCCCACCCCCACGTGATCCCAAATCCCCAAACGCCCACTTCCCGCCCTAACCTCGCCTGCCCCGATCACTCACGGCCATGTACTGCATCGCCGACCCCCGCAAGCGGGGGCGATGGACCTCAGATGCAAATGTGGGTGTGCTACGGCTTGAGGCAGAAAGAGAGGAAAGGAGTAGAGAGAGAGAGAGAGGTGAGGTGGGGGAGGGGAGAGCAAACGAGCGGTTTGGAGAGAAATCTGCGGGCTGGTGGGGTGTGCGGGGAAGCTGACAAGGGGGCGAGAGGGGTCGACCTATCGCCAAAAGGGGAATCGGGGAAAGTGGTCGCTGTGGTCAAAATCGCGTTTTTATAGGAGACGCGGCTGCCAGGATCTCGTGCGGGCGGCTCCCACCACCACCACCACCACCACCACCATGACCGCGATGGTGGAAGTAATCATGGTGGCGTGTGTGGGGACGGCGACAGGGGCGGGGGGCTGCTCTTTTGTTGGGTGGAGGCAGGCAGCGGGTGCATGACGTCACGGGTCAGCGTGGCATATTCGGGCGCCAGAAAAGAACGGCGCCGTGGAGGGAGGGGAGGCTCCGCATCCTTTTTCCACGGGGGAGGGGGGCCCAATCATAAGCTTCCCATTGACTGCTGTCTACTGGCTTTTTACACATTTTGCTGCACATCATGTGTACAATTTGTGATCAAGTATATTGTAAATCTATCCACAATTGATTGGGTTAATTTCATTTATAACCTCTTTATATGAAAAATATCAAAATTATCATTTTCAAATGTCATATATATCATTGCTGCCTGTTAAATGTTAATCAAAAGTTTCAAAAATCGTCGCCAAATGATGGAAATGTCCCCAAGGTTCATATCAACTCTAAATCCTCCCATACAAACCTTAGAATTATCTTCGTCATTTAGTACTATTTTTGAAACCGTTGGATAATAACGATGGTATATACGGTATTTGACAACTAAGAACGGTCACTTTTAATAGTTTGTATGCGAAGAGAGTATGTATAAAATTAACCCTAATTGATTCACGTAATGGGACTTGACTTCGCAAAAAAGAATAATTTTAAATAAACCTTCCTTGCATGTAAAATATTTAAAATATAAATTTACATGTCAAATATCATAAATATCATCCTTATTAAACTTTATCTTCAAAATTTTCATTCAAATAAGTTGCCATTTGCCAACATCCAAATGTACCAAAAATATTCCTTCATCCCAAACTTCAAAGTCCATTAATAAGACCCACAATGATCAGCCCAGTAAGATCACAAGCCCAATAAATGTTTTAATATATAATTATCATTAAATTAGCACATTTTTTGTAGGAGTATCCGAATTTAGGTGAAACTTATGTCATTAGAAAGATAATTAAGTCAGCTACAACTTTTATATTTATAATTTTCCTAATACCCATTAGGTTTATCCTGACAAGAGCTTAGGCTTATTAAGAGCTTAAAATTTTCAACCTTATAGGGGTGTTTGGGAATAGTTTTTTTAAAAAATTATTTTTATCTAAAAAATTGTGTGAACATAACTTTTGACTTAAAATTTAAAATTGATATTTTCTGTTTGATAGTAGCGTCATAATTTTTAAAATTTATGTAAATCGATTTGACAGTTAACTCTAAAAAATTTAGATAAAAATTATTAAAATAATATTTTAATAGAGATTGCTATCGTTCGTGAACACGGGATTTCGAACATGCATATTAACATAGTGGCAAAATAATTAAAGAAAATTAATCAGAAGAAACATGACCATCGTATAAACATTGACACCATGGAAGCATTTGCAAAAGAACTTGCAATAAAATAAAAGAATTTGGAAAAGGTTCTCAAACACTTGAAAGGTTATAGACGTGCGAAAGACTCAAAGGTCAGCCTCTTGCACTGTCTGTGCAGCAGTGCCGACCATTGAGGCTCCCAACGGCTGCTCTCGTCTCTCTCTCTCTCTCTCTCTCTCTATTACGCCTCCCAAGTCCAACGCACATCAAAAGGGCTCTTTTCTTTTCATCCATCCCCACCTCCCCTTCGAACCCCTAGACCCCCGCCGCCGGTGCCGGTGCCGCAGCGGAGAGCAGTAGCTCCCGCACCCAGTGCAAGAACCAGCGCCGCGCCGCTGCGCCCACCCACGTCACTGCAGGGTCGCGTCGTCCTCGTCTTCGTCGGCCCAGGTGAGCGAGGTGGCGTGCAGGGCACCGGTGGAGTTTCCCTTCCTCACCGCACGCCGGAGCCCCTATCGGGCTTGCTCGTTCGGAGATAGAGACCTAACGAGAAAGGGCTGGCGTCGGAGAGGGGGGGGGGGTGCAGTGGTGACGAAGACATCGCGGGTGAGAGAGACGAGGCGGCGAGGTGAGAGCACGAGCGAGCGTCCTAGAAAAAAAAATTACTATGGAGTTATTTTTTTTGTTGAGAGAGATTTTAATAGAGGAGGATTCTCTCCTATAAATTAGGAAGGAACTACCAAACGTGGTCAGTGAGGTCTATATTTTTATTTTTAAATTTAATAGAGAAAAAGTAAAAAAAAACTTAACCAAACACCCCATTAAAGAACAGTCCCAATATAATTAGAATAATTCTCATTAGAATCACCCATTTGGTGTGAAACTAAAGGAGGGGAGGTTCATTGAGATGAGATTTTTATTTCACATGGGGTGAGAATTAGACTCAAGAGTTAGTGAATCGTATATTTAAGTTGAGGAAGCATATTTCGTTGAGATTTTATAATTCCCGTAAAAATAGAGATCGAAGAACGTACGCTGGCAACTAGGGTGAGAGACAAAGCTTACTTATGACAACAATGACCTAAAAAAGATTGTGCACATGGCCTTATAGAAGCCTAGACTTGGAACAGAAATTGGGGGATAAATTTTAAAGAAAGTGACCAGCTCTTGACATCTTTTAATTTTAAATCTAAGAGATGGAAGATTCCGGTGCCTAAATATAGCACACTGTGATAATTTAAAAGAGAAAATAAATATATAAGTTCATAATTCCTGTGACGACCCGGATTCCGGATACCAGATATATCCGGTAGGACTACCGAATACACCTGATACCACTTGGAACTCGCGAGGCCTCCCAAGAGCGGTAAAGCTCCGAAGGGAAAAAGGATTGTCGTGTAGTACATTGAACTGATAGATATAACAGTAAGCAATTAAATTTCATTAGAACGGGATGCTAAAGTAGCAGAAATAAAAATTAGTTTTAATTAACAATTTTAATTTAACAATTATACCAGAGTCAAGTCCAAGGCTAAAGACAGCAGTCTAGCAGTATAGTCGACAAAAAGAAAAGACGTACCGAGAAGTCGGGGGAAGCCCGACAGAGGTACCAACTGGCAGTTACGACTCGAACTCCAGGACCCGCGGAAGCAGCACGAACAAAGTCACTGGCTCAGTAGGGGTCACGCGGATCCCCACTGAAAAACACACAGTAACACGAAAAAACAGAAACAACAGGAACAACCGCAAGAGACAACACAAGGAAGCTGTAAAAGAAAGCCGTCAACGGAAAGAGCAGCTACTGTTAAAAGAAGATAAAAGCCGCATTCACAAGAATACAGCCGCCGACAAACCACGGCGCTCAAAGCCACTCGAACCATGACACAGAGAGACTCGGGCGCACACACGCCCCAATTGCCGTGTACGCTCACCAAAGCACAGCCACGCACACGACCGGAGCGTCGTGTACCACACTAAGCCGGTCCAGGCCCAGCCCAGAACAAACCAACTCAAAAGGGAAACACAGCCAACAAGCACCCAATCTACACCTACAACAGCATGCAAAAGAAAGTCTAGAAAAGGCCTAGACAGACGCAGACGACACGACCGGAGTGTCGTGCAGGACAACACACAGACCTCGAGTCTAGCCACAGGAAGGCAACCCGGACAGGTCACAACACAGGAAAAGGTACGGAAGTCGCACGCCACGCGACGGAGAACCCCCGCACCAGGAGAACGGCCAGATGCGTCCGCTGACGTCTTACACTGCACCACAACACACACCACAAGTGTCTCGACTACCAACCGATCGCGCCGACGTGAGCGCGGTCGAGTCGTAGACCCACGCGGAACCACAGTAACAAGTACTAGTCAGGGTCACGCCCGCGGCGTCAGTCCTCAGCCCCTGACCACGTGTGCACACACTGGCTTTTACCTGAGCCAGGCCTCTAGCTAGTTTTCTCCCCCCGTAGGACGCTACGGTGCAGCCGGGAGCCGACGGAGACTAGCTTACAAACCGTCTACCGGAAAGTGCCCCGCTCCGCGAGCTGTCACAAAGAGTCTGTGACGAAAGGCAACGACACGAGAAGATCACGAAACACGGAGCTGAAGTACAGACAGTCAAACATGCACTGTCACCCGTACCTCAAACACCAAAGGCAGCACAAGAAACTGCCGACAGACTCTGAAACGTAGTCTCGGCCATCATAGGACTGTCAACCGACACCCACGGGGAAGGCGGTCAGACTACGGGAACGACAGACATCACCCTAACATAGACAAATACACACACAGACACGCCACAAACCTACCCCAAAACAGCCCCTAACATCACCTAAAACGGACCCACAAACACACGGCCGCACACCGAAGAGCCCAACGGCCATCACGGCCACAACAGGACCGTAACGCACCACCATAGGCGCGTTACCTGCTCTGACGCACCAAGGCAGGGGTGTCAGGGCAACCAGGCCCAGAACGGGAACTCGGACCACGTAACGCCCCAAGCCAAGTGCGTTACACCACCTGACGCACCCAGATAGGGCCGTCAGAGACAATAGTCCCACGCCTGAAAACTAGACGAACAGCATGTAACGGTCCAACGTGGACGCGTTACAGCACCGTGACGCACGAGGGAACGACCGCTACGCGAACGACTGACCTGAACCTCAAGAAAACGAAATGGTTGTGACGCACCTACCTGGATGTGTCAGAGGGCTGTGATGCACCAGTGGTGGACCGTCACACTCCCACAGCCACGAACGGTCTAAAACGCCTAAGAGCTGTGGCGGTCTATCGTAGGGCCGTCAGAGACTGTGACGGTCTCTGAAACGACCGCTACACCGGTCACGGCGGGAAAACAGTGGAAACGCCGAATCGGTCCGTTCCACGCCCCATTCACGCCAAAGCGCAGGGGAAACGAAGGCAAATGACGAAAAACAAGTTCTGGAGGCTAAAAAGCCCACATGCACGCATTAAAACGAGAGATCGGGGCGATTCCGACGAATCGACCCTAAACGAGTCAACGAGGTTCCCGGACTCCTACCGGCCCCGAATGATGACCGAACACGACAAAACTTACGTGAATGGGATCCAGACATCCCAGCGGTCATTTTGACACTAACCTCGCCGCGAATGGTTGCCGTTTTCCGGCGAACCCTGAAAACCCCAAAAACGACGTTTTCACTAAGCTGGCCTGATCTCCCCCGATCGAGCACCAAACTGCGTACAGAAGCAGGGAAAACGTGCAGAATGAAGTGGCGGTCCATCTCCCTACCTCCACCGAAGAAACCGAGCGCCGAAGTGACTAAACCACGCCGAAAACCGCGTCACGAACCGAACCGCCGGCTTTGAATCCACAGTTCGAGATCGCGCCCAAACCGCACCGATCCTCGCTCCACCACGCGCCTCAGCAGCTCCCCGACGTCGCCACCTTACCCGCGGTCGCCTCCGTCTACAGCCAGAGCCGAGAGGGTGAGAGAACGAGAGAGAACGGGAGAGAGAGGGAGAGAAACGTGAGAGAGGAGAGAGAGAGGGGGTGGGTTTTATATAAGGGTCCAGGGCATTACATCCTCCCCTCCTTCAAGAAATTTCATCCTCGAAATGAAGGACTACAAGAAGGAGGAAGCAGGGAAGAACAACCCGACAACCTAACCGCGAAACGACATAAAACACGAGGAACAAAGCCCGGAGGAACATCGTCAGACCATTATCACGAGTACACGCTCGGGAGTGAGCGCGACACAAGTGAACAGACGTCCGACACCTCTGAAGCACGGCAACATCGCTTACGTCTCACAGGGAAAAGAGACACGACTGCTAGAACAACAGATACCGAGAAACAAAATGACAGACACATCAGGGAGCAGCTTAAATAAGGAAACACAGTCCTCTCAACTGACCACCTGACAACATCATCGGCTCCAGTGCCAAAGGCGATAGGGAACACCTGGCACACGGGACACCAGTGACAGATTCACGGAGAAATGACAGCAAAACAGTAGCACCGGACCACGAGACATCTGATAGAGTCGCAAGCTACCAAGGAAAAGAGTAGCAAAGCGAACCGACAAGAGTTGGTCCATAAAGTGCTAATGATAGACAGGCAAAATCATAGAGAAACATCACTTAAAAAAACAACAACAACAGGAGCACTTGCAGGATTTCGGCTCCGTACAGGACACAGAACCACGGAATACCACTGCAAGCAGGGTAACATCAAGGCATGACAACAGCTGGACACATGACTACAAGGGAATGAGTCATGCATCGAGCAGCTTACCAAGAAAAGACCCAGAATGATAAGAAACGGAATTCACGAAACCTAATGCCAGCTGAAGACTGGACTGGACTTTTATGACTCTGGAAACTATATATCTGAGATTCCCATGTACTTTACACAACAACGCTCTGATACCAACTGTGACGACCCGGATTCTGGATACCAGATATACCCGGTAGGACTACCGAATACACTTGATACCACTTGGAACCCGCGAGGCCTCCCAAAAGCGGTAAAGCTCCGAAGGGAAAAAGGATTGTCGTGTAGTACATTGAACTGACAGATATAACAGTAAGCAATTATATTTCATTAGATCGGGATGCTAAAGTAGCAGAAATAAAAATTACTTTTTAATTAACAGTTTTAATTAACAATTATACCAGAGTCAAGTCCAAAGCTAAAGACAGCAGTCTAGCAGTACAGTCGACAGAAAGAAAAGACGTACCGAGAAGTCGGGGGAAGCCCGACGGAGGTACCAACTGGCAGCTACGACTCGAACTCCAGGACCCGCGGAAGCAGCACGAACAAAGTCACTGGCTCAGTAGGGGTCACGCGGATCCCCACTGAAAAACACACAGTAACACGGAAAAATAGAAACAACAGGAACAACCGCAAGAGACAACACTAGAAAGCTGCAAAAGAAAGGGAAGCAAGAGTAGGGAACAGGTAAGGACGAGGGGAATAAGAGGAAAGCCGGACTAACCTCGGCCCCCAAACTACGCCTAGCAACAGCAGAAGGGAACAGAACGGGAGCAAGAGTAGGGAGCAGTAAGGAAAAGGGGAAAAGTCAAACAAGCACCCCAATCTACACCTACAACAAGCATGCAAAAGAAAGTCTAGAAAAGGCCTAGACAGACGCAGACGACACGACCGGAGCGTCGTGCAGGACAACACACAGACCTCGAGTCTAGCCACAGGAAGGCCAACCCGGATAGGTCATAACACAGGAAAGGTACGGAAGTCGCACGTCACGCGACGGAGAACCCCCGCACAGGAGAACGGCCACAGGAAGGCCAACCGGACAGGTCACAACACAGGAAAAGTACGGAAGTCGCACGCCACGTGACGGAGAACCCCCGCACCAGGAGAACGGCCAGATGCGTCCGCTGACGTCTTACACTGCACCACAACACACACCACAAGTGTCTCGACTACCAACCGATCGCGTCGACGCGAGCGCGGCCGAGTCGCAGACCCACGCGGAACCACAGTAACAAGTACTAGTCAGGGTCACGCCCGCGGCGTAAGTCCTCTGCCCCTGACCCCGTGTGCACACACTGGCTTTTACCTGAGCCAGGCCTCTAGCTAGTTTTCTCCCCCCGTAGGACGCTACGGTGCAGCCGGGAGCCGACGGAGACTAGCTTACAAACCGTATATCGGAAAGTGCCCCGCTCCGCGAGCTGTCACAAAGAGTCTGTGACGAAAGGCAACGACACGAGAAGATCACGAAACACGGAGCTGAAGGATAGACAGTCAAACATGCACTGTCACCCGTACCTCAAACACCAAAGGCAGCACAAGAAACTACCGACATACTCTGAAACGTAGTCTCGGCCATCATAGGACTGTCAACCGACACCCACGGGGAAGGCAGTCAGACTACGGGAACGACAGACATCACCCTAACATAGACAGATACACACACAGACACGCCACAAACCTACCCCAAAACAGCCCCTAACATCACCTAAAATGGACCCACAAACACACGGCCGCACACCGAAGAACCCAACGGCCATCACGGCCACAACAGGACCGTAACGCACCACCATAGGTGCGTTACCCGCTCTGACGCACCAAGGCAGGGGCGTTAGGGCAACCAGGCCCAGAACGGGAACTCGGACCACATAATGCCCCAAGCCAGGCGCGTTACACCACCTGGCGCACCCAGATAGGGCCGTCAGAGACAACAAGCCCACGTCTGAAAACTAAGACGAACAGCATGTAACGGTCCAACGTGGACGCGTTACAGCACTGTGACGCACGAGGGAACGACCGCTACGCGAACGACTGACCCGAACCTCAAGAAAATGAAATGGCTGTGACGCACCTACCTGGATGCGTCAGAGGGCTGTGACGCACCAGTGGTGGACCATCACACTCCCATAGCCACGAACGGTCTAAAATGCCTAAGAGCTGTGGCAGTCTATCGTAGGGCCGTCAGAGACTGTGACGGTCTCTGAAACGACCGTTACACCGGTCACGGCGGAAAAATAGTGGAAACGCCAAATCGGTCCGTTTCACGCCCCATTCACGCCAAAGCGTAGGAGAAACGAAGGCAAATGACGAAAAATAAGTTCTGGAGGCTAAAAAGCCCACATGCACGCATCAGAACGCGAGATCGGGGCGATTCCGACGAATCGACCCTAAACGAGTCAACGAGATTCCCGGACTCCTACCGGCCCCGAATGATGACTGAACACGACAAAACCTACGTGAATGGGATCCAAACATCTCAGCGGTCATTTTGACACTAACTGCGCCGCGAATGGTTGCCGTTTTCTGACGAACCCTGAAAACCCCAAAAACGACGGTTTTCACTAAGCTGGCCCGATCTCCCCCGATCGAGCACCAAACTGCGCACAGAAGCAGGGAAAACCTGCAGAATGAAGTGGCGGTCCATCTCCCTACCTCCACCGAAGAAATCGAGTGCCGAATCGATTAAACCACGCCGAAAACCGCGCCACGAACCGAACCGCCGACTTTGAATCCACCGTTCGGGATCGCGCCCAAACCGCACCGATCCTCGCTCCACCACGCGCCTCAACAGCTCCCCGACGTCGCCACCTCGCCCGCGGTCACCTCCATCTGCAGCTGGAGCCGACATGGTGAGAGAACGAGAGAGAACGGGAGAGAGAGGGAGAGAAACGTGAGAGAGAAGAGAGAGAGAGAGAGGTGGGTTTTATATAAGGGTCGAGGGCATTACAATTCCAGCATGGAAACTCTTGTGATATTGATCCTTAGAATTTGACATAGCATCCTCTACATTACGTAAACTTTGTCACAAAGAGTATAAATTTAAAAAATATTTTTATTTGAAGCTCATAAATGATTTGTTATTATCATTGTTATTTTTTTAAATTCTTTCCACTTCCTCTGCCTTGTAAAAGAGGAAGCGCAGTAGCGTATAAGCTCTCAGTTTGATTTTTTTATGAATTTTCACAATGATGCACCATGAGAAATTCCTTTTTGTTCTTTGCCGATTGTAGATGCATGCAATATATTTAGTATACTTTATTTTAATAATATTTTGATTATGCCAAATTATTTAGCATGCTTGAGAATTTACTAACTTCTAAAGTGTTAATTTTAGATGGATGGATTTTCAAGTCTTGTTGATCCAAAGAAAGAAAATATTTATGTACGAAAATGATAGGGGTTATTTTCGTGGGAAATGTAGTTTGATAAATGTCTACTTAGAGTTCTAATTAAGCAAATTGACGAAGGAATAAGATTAGCATATATATGAGACTTTTCTAAAAGATGTATGGGATGATGTTTAATGAAAAGACAAAAACTAACATTATTAAAAAAATAAAAAAATCACAAATAAGAATATGAAAAACATGTACATTACATTCAAAACTTTAAAAGATATCAGTAGATTTGGATGGAAAAATTAAAGTAAGAGAGTGGTGATTTACAAAAAACGTTGAACAGGATATATAAAAGTTGTATTTTTTTCAAACTCAAATTTGTTTGACTTTGACAAAAATAAAACTAAATTTATTTGACTTAATATTGATGTTACTTCTAACATGCTCAATTTTTCTTCTTTTAATATGTTGTAGTCTTAGCAGGAGGCTAAAGAATACAAATACAAAGTATTGAATATTGAGATGAACTTTGCATATGTTTTAAAAATAATAACGAGGAGGGTAAATCTGGTTTGACCCAAAAACGGCTCATGCACGCGCGACCTATCGAGGTTTGAACGCGCTAGGCCCAAACAAGGAGCGGACATACATGTTCGGCCCAATAAGAAGATGACCGACTCAACAAGACATCGGATTCTACGACGCCGACGAGGCCGGCCCAAGCGCAGTTCTCGCCGGAGGACACTCTGACGATCGACCGTTGCCCCCCACGACGCCGGCCTTGACCTCGTAACGGGCGAGCACGCGCCACGATTGCCGTAAGACTCGCCCAGGGAACGGCCGACGCCGGTGTAGACACGTCATTTTTAACATTTCTGTGATTAAATTTCATATTATGTTACGATGCCCTAAAGTGGCTTACGTATTTGACTTATGTGGGTTATTAGTCATTTTTTTTAGCTTTTACATAAAAATATAATAAAAAAATTAGAAAATGTTAGAAAAATATAAAAAAAATCAAGAAAAGTTTATAAAGAAGAAAAATACAAAAAAAAAATCGAGAAAAATTTATAAAGAAGAAAATACAAAAAAATGAGAAAATGTTATTTAAAAAAATATAAAAATTAATAAAGGGTCATAAAAATACAAAAAAATTCAAAAAAATGTTATGAAAAATACAAAAAAAATTGTGAAAAAAATTAAAAATAATATAAAACTCAAATATATATATGGTTGTAAATATATATATATATGTGTGTGTAATATAATATATATATATATATATATATATATATATATATAGTTGTAAAAATATATACGTAGATGTATAGGTATATATATAATTTTATTCTAATAAGCTTAAACAAAAGAAACAAAACATTCTTAATTAACTTAAATAAAATAATAGTAATCACTTAACCCACCCCCTATATTCTCGGATCTGATTTCTCTCTTGTATACTCATCTCTACCCCACCTTATCTCCCTCTCTCTCAATGCTTATCACACTCTCTCCGGACACGAGGAATCCCCCTCTCTCATCTTTGGCAGAACACACACACCTTCACTCTCACGGCACACACACTCCTCACTGCACACACCCTCACTCTCACGGCACACACACGACACACACAGACACTCCCCTCTCCGTCTCATCTCCTTCTCCTCCCACTCCTTGCCTCCGACACACGGCAGCCCCCATCGAAACCCACATCCACTCACCCACTCTCTTCCTCTGCCTCCATCTCCGCCGCAGTCACCTCTGGATGCCACTCTGCTGCACCCATCGACCGCCTGCCAAGCCTCGCCGCTGAGTCCTGCGAGCCCGCCAACCCCCTCGCCGCTGCAACTCCCCGCCGCCGCTGCAACTCCCCGCCACCGCAGCCACCCCCGCGAGCCTCGCCGTCCTCCACTTCCGGCACCACCTCCTCGCGACCACGCCCCACGACGCCGTCTCCGTCACCCCGTTGCAACGCCGCTGCCATCAGCCTCCCCGTCGCGAACCACCCGCATGCACGTCGCCACTGCCGCGTCTACCACTGCGTCCACCCACGTCCGTCGCCCGTGAGCACCGCCCACGCCCTCGACAGCCTCCACGTTGTTGCCGCCGTCATCCCTTGCACCGGCACCGCTGTGAAGCACCGCCTCCGGACCCCCCGCCGCGGACGCCACCAACGCCGTCCACCAACGCCGTCCACGCCCGCTCCCCTGCGCCTCCGCCAGTGCAGCAGCCACCCCACGGCACCACGCCCGGACGCTCGCGACCCCCGACACCGCACCGGCCGCTCGCCCCCGCCACCGCACCGGCCGCTCGCCCCCGCCACCGCACCGGCCTCCTCTCCCCGTCGCGACCGTCTGCAAACCCCCACGGCCGCCCTCCGCGTCGACCCCGGCCGTCTCCTTCCCGCCGTGTCCCCCTCTCTCCCTCTCCCTTTCTCCCCCTCTCTCTCCTCCTCTCTCCTCTCTCCCTCTCACTCTTTCTCCGCCCCTCTCACCCCCTCTCGATCTCTCTCTCTTTCCCTTTTCATTTTATTTTTTTTCCCTGCTTCTCTCTCCCCCCATCGCGACTCTCTCTTTCCCCCTCTCACACCCCCTCTCTCGCTGCTCTCTCATCCGCTCTCTCTCTCTCTCTTTTCTTTTATTTTAATATTCTCTCTCTCTCTCTTTTAATCTCTCTCTTTCCTCTTCCCTCTCTCCCTCCGTCTCCACTCCCTCTCTATCTTTCCTCTCTCTCTCTCTCCTATCTCACCCGCCCCTCTCTCTCTCTTTCTTTTATTTTTTTTATTTTATTCCTCTTTCTCTCTAGTTCTCTCTCTCTTCTTACTCCCCCTCTCTGCCTTCCCCCCCCACTCTCTTCACCTTTTTTTATTTTTCTATCCCTCCCTCTGTCTTCTCTCCCTCTATCTTTCCACCCCCCATTCGTTCACCCCAATCTCACCTTTCACGTGCATGCACAGTCATATTCACACACATTTTAATATTCACACATGATGTTTCATTTTGTCATAATCACGTACACACACATGCACATACATGGGCATGTCTATTATACGTGCTTTATATATGTTTAAGTTAAATTTGTTCTCTTTATTCTGCAGAAGGCCCAGGAGAACTCTCAGAGTCACCCTCATGTTGTATTTCCAAAAAGGCCCACATTGGCATCCTGATGTGATTATCCAAGCTTTGTAAGCCCATCATGTTGGTATGTGTATGTTCATTGTGAAAGGGTGAGACTTTTATCAGGGAGAGGTCCAATAATTTCTAATACAATAAGAGTTGAGTCCATTGCAGAAGGAGTGATACCACTCATTATCTATGATACCTATATCTATATAAATATAGGTATATGGATATGTATATTTTTATATAAATATATACATACATATATTCATATGTATATGTCTATGTCTATTTAGATATATATGTATGTACACGTATGTATATTTTCATATAAATATATATATATATATGTTTATATCTATATAGATATATAGATATATTTATGATTAGTTATATATATGTATATATTGTTTCTGTTATTTCATATTAGTTTGTCATCGTTTTAGATGCAGAAATAAAAGCGAGGCCTTCGGCTCCGTTTTGTCCCACCGCTCGCTCGCCCCCCGTGCTTGCGTTGCCATTAGCGGCTTCTTTTCTCATTCTTATTTTATTGTATTTTTAGTCTATTCTTCAGTTATTAGTGTTTTATCTCATGAATTGTTATCATATCATATCACCATTCTGACTTTGTTATTTCTGTGTTTGTTCATTTTACAGGGTAACAACTCAAAAGCCCTCTTCTTCGACCAGTCGAACGGAGAGGAAGAAGGAACTCACGCAATTCCCGCGTCAAAGGCAAAAGCGATCAACCAGTTTGGGACCCTCGGTCCCTGGCGATCACACCACCAAACGCGTGCTTGTAATTTTTATTTTGTGTTAATAATACTCGCGGAGAGTTAAATCCCGCACGGGTTGGTCTGTATTATAATCAACCGCGGTGAGTCATTTCATCGTGGTCATTTACTTTCAGTACTTTTTTTTCTGCACTTTGTTGTATTACTATTAAAACCCCGCAGGATCAACGTCCTGCGGTGGTCTGTTTATTCTCTGTTATATTCTTGTTATTATAACTGTGTGAGGAGTGATATGTCGTTCCAGATTCTGAGTCTACGTGTGTTTTTGTGTCCGCCAATTTCTACTACGTAGAGTCCCAGGCTCGCACCCGGTATATAAAAAACTACTCACGGAACGGTAGGCCACGCCTACTGGGAAAGGAGGTTAGTTTGCGCGAGAGGGTCTTCGGATCCTATCTCCGCCACGTACCGGAGTTCGGTAAGTCTAGGTCTGCAGTATTCCTACTACAAGTTGTACTCTCCACTTTCTTCTATTTCACCCCCCTTTACGCACGCGTGGTTTTTCGTCATTTTTTCTTTCTTTCACTAAGAGAGAAGAGAAATCCCATCTCTCTCTCTCAGTCCACCACGTGGCGCATCCACATCTCTAGCGATCACGGTGGGACCTTCTTTTACTTTTTTGGGTTACCCTTGAACTCTCGGCACCCACGTGTGCCTCCTCTTTTCGGCACCCACGTGTGCCTCCTTCTTTCGGCACTCACGTGTGCCCTTCCCTATTGCGCCCACGTGCGCCCACTCCCCTCGTGTACCTCGTGCACTCCCCCCGGTCCTTTGTGGTTACTTGAGAGGTCGACGTTGTCTCGTGCACCTCGTGCACTCCTCCTCCATTTGGCACCCACGTGTGCCCCCACCATTTGGCACCCACGTGTGCTCCCTCCATTTGGCACCCTCGTGTGTCCCCCCTTCTTATTGCGCCCGCGTGCGCTACGTCACCCCTCTCGTGCACCGTGTGCACCCCCTTAGTCTCCTCTTTTGTGATTTCTAGTCTGTGTCGGCTTGGAAAGAAGAACGGTTATATCCTACTCTATCTGTTTATTGTTTTTATATCTCTGTTATATCACTGTTATATCTGTTGTATTTTTGTGTATATCTCTGTTTTATTTGTGTTTATCTCTGTTCTATTTGTGCTATATATTTCAGCACTGCATTGCATATCATCTCCCTTTTATTTTTATTTTTTTGTTCCTTTTTTTTAGGATCACCCTTTCTTGGTGAAGGAAGGACTCTCCGTCGGGAATTCCTCTCGACGGACTAGGATCTCCTTCATCGGGACCTCCGTAAGTCCCCGACATCGAAGGATTCCCTCTTCGTTCACTGGGCTGGTTGTACCACTGAAGTTCCCTGGAGATAGTCAACCCATTCGTGGTGAGTCGAGTGTCCCTAGTTCACACGGCGGTAAAACAAAGGTGTAACTAGGATTTTTGCAAATTTTGTGTGAATTTTTACAATTGTTAAAAAGAAAAAAAAGAGTTAAAACAAAAACAAAAAAAAGGACGTAAAGCATTCACTTGTCTGTTAATCTCTGTTAATTGTTTGCTGGTGTTTGCTATTATGCTCTCAAAAGATTGTTATGGATGGCTGAACATGATCACAATGCTTTCAAGGCCGACGCCTATGAGTCCCAAATGCGTGACCCAGGTCACGATTCCTATGGAGTCTATAACTCAGATCGGGGCTACCAGTGTGAGCCACACGTCCAGCCCATGGACGTTGTCCATCATATGAGTCCTCTTATGGAGTACAGGCCACTATCGGGGGAGCTTCCTCCTCCATTAGTGCTCCCCATGCCTTAGATGTCCTAGCTCCTCACATCGACTCCCTTACTCCTCAACAACTTGAAGCCATCCAGGCTATCATTAAGAGGGGTTCTACTTCTACCTCTCCCCTAGGTCATCCATGCGCTATAGGTGGTCCTCGTGCTGCTCCTTTTGAGGACCACATGGGCCAACCACCTCCCTCATTTCAGCATCCCTCATGGCCCCAAAATCTGGCCGTCCCTCTTACCCCGGTTCGACCGGGTCATTCCATGGGCAAACCTTACTCCCTTTCTCCTTCACGGCCTTCATGTCAAGCCGCCCCTCCAGAGTCTCAAAGTCGACTCTCAACTTCACAAGTCACACCTCTCCAACAAGCTATCATTGATAAAATTGATCAAATGGAGGAACAATTAAAGAGGATCACGAGTCCGCGACCTCTTCCTACTCCTCCTCAAGTTAACCCCCTTCACGCTAAAATCGCTGAAATAGATAAGGAGTGGAAGAAGGTAAGAGATGAGTATGAGCAAGAGCTTCTTTCAAGTCGTTACGATCAAATGGATGACATCTACCCATCACCCATTTATCACGCTAATTCATACGGCCCTCCGTCTCCACATCCATATTCATATACGCAAAATCCTCCATACCAATACACGTCACCTCACCTCATCAATACGCCTCCATCACAGCATCCATTTGAACCTAATAATTATGAGGAATTGCAAATGACACCTGATCACATCTTCGAAAATTTTGAAGATTTACCCACTCCGAGGTTTCTTCGTTCCTTCTCTCTCCCACCACCACCAGAAGACTCCCCTGCTCAGGACGAAGTCACTGACCCAACCCCTACCTATGAAACATCATGGTATTATGACGATGGGTCCATGCTCCAGCAACCTACGTCAACGTACCATGAGTCTCCTACTGATTCTACCCCTATCTATGAGACGTCATGGTATTATGACGATCGATTCATGCTCCAGCAATCTACGTCAACGTACCATGAGTCTCCTACTGATTCTACCCCTATCTATGAGACATCATGGCATTATGATGATGGGTCCATGCACCAGCAACCCACGTCAATATACCATGAGTCAACCACTGATTCTACCCTTACCTATGAAACCACCTGGTGTTACGATGACGGGTTTACACCCCAACAACCCGCATCAATGCACCATGAATCGCCTTCTATCCTTAACCCCCCACGTACCACCCATTTTCTACGTACCAAGCCTTCTACTGTTACCCCTTCGATCGCACAATTAACCCTCGCACCATTGGCTTCCACTGAGCATTCCATTAACCCTTGTTCCCAACCAAGTAATCCTTCATCGCCTTCACCTAAAACCTCCACGGAGCCTTCTATTAACCCTTGTCCCCAACCAAGTAATCCTCCATCGTCTCCACCTAAAACCTCCACTAGCCTTGTAACTCCGAATACAACCATTCCTGTTCCTCCACTCAACCTCATACCCAAACCCGTGATTAGTCCAGAGCAGGGCCCATCTATTTTTGCACCCGAGCCAACCTCGTCTGCTCCCGAGCAGGAGGAGAAGCTCGTCGTGTTTCAACCTCCACCTACTCTTTTTACAACCCATTCCATTGAACCTCTATTACCCGCTGAGCCTGTTGCCTCCATCTCGCCTCCGCCACTTCAGGCTTCCACCATCCCTATAACTTCAAACCCAACCCCTCTTACTCCTCCACTTGACCCCTTACCCAAATTCGTGGCTAACCCTGAGCAGGGCCCATCCATTTTTGCACCCGAGTCAACCTCATCTGCTCCCGAGCAAGAGAAGAAGCTCGCTGTGTTTCAACTTCCATCTACCCCTTCCATTGAACCTCCATTGTCCGATCATGTTGTTTCCGACTCACCTCTTTCTATCACCTCTCGGAGTGGGTGTATTCTTATAAATACATGTGCCAAAGATGATGATCAAGAATCGGACAAGAAGAATTCGGTTACGGCTATGCCGTTCAAAATTCAAGATTTCATATGCCGAATGCCAATTCGAGTTCTTGTACCGGTCACCTTTGAGAAGGCCGAATCTCCATCTGCACCAATGTCCATCAAAAAGGACTCTCAGGAATTGGTGCTAAGTAAATCAAGGGCCAAAACAATAACGATCACGTTACTCATTGGCCAACATGCTTTCAAGGCCCTTATTACCCCTTGTTCGGTCATAGTCCAAATGGCCAATCAAAAGAAGGGGATCTCCTCATGCATAGTGATGACACATTCTACTGCCGAGGAGATGATGAATTCTATGCTCAAGGGAGGGTCAGGCCGCTCTTTATTGGAAGCTTTTGACGTTTTGTCTACTCCTACCAACTTCCATGCAAGGGGCGAACGTCTATGCTATCAAGCATATTCACACATGATATTCCAACGCCCTTGAGCAGTGCATCAAATAAGAAGCCCTTTATGCCGAAGGTCAAACTCCCAATGATAGATACCATCCATTTATCAAGGGAGTTATTTCTAAAGGAGCCATTCCATGTCAAGATCCCTACTGCACAAGCGGGACTCTTAAACTTTTGCTATGATTATTTGCCAAGAGAGTTACCGTTCATTTTCGAATGTCCAAGGGATCTTGTTACATCAAATGAGAGCATGTGGGCTCTGACCGCACCAATTGAACCGATTGGTCAGAGAAGGATGAGGCCATCTTTTGAAGCACATAATTGGAGAGAGCGGCCTACAAGGTCAAGAGGTCAAGAAGTCATGTTGAAGGTTGAGAGGCCACACTACGAGAGAGTATCCACCAGGAAGAAGGGAAAGCATAAAGTGAAGCTTAAGGGTGATAAATCCCATGTGGAGGAGCCATCCTGTAGCTCATCTACTTCATACCCCATTCCATCATTGCTTGTGCTGTTATTCATCTTCTTTTTATGGGCAATCCATTGGCTGAGAGGATGCTTCCCATCATCTAGATCTACGCAATCAAGCTCCTCTTCTTCTCTAGGGTCTTTGGACCCCCATTTTCATATTCCTCCGGAGCCTCCGGACCCTTACCTTCCACCTCGTCCGGAATCTCCGGACCCCTATATTCATCCCCATCCAGAACCTCTAGACCCCTCCATGTTTAATTCCATATCTTTATCCATCTCTCATCCACGTTCGGGACTTGTGGACCCCGCTCTGTTTGGTTCCATGTTTTTATCCGACCCTCATATTCCAGCCCCTCCGGAATCTCCGGACCCTTACCTTCTACCTCGTCCGGAATCTCCGGATCCCTATATTCATCCCCTTCCAGAACCTCCGGACCCCTCCATATTTAATTCCATATCTTTATCCACCTCTCATCCTCGTCCGGACCCTTCGGACCCCTCCATGTTTAATTCCATCCTCATCCTCGTCCGGAACCTCCGGACCCCACTCTGTTTAATTCATTGTCTTCCCGTCCGGAACCTCCGGACCCCTCTCTGTTGGTTCCTTGTCTTTATCTTACCCTCACGTTCCACCTCGTCCGGAACCTCCGGACCCCTCCATGTTTAATTCTTTATCCATCTCTCATCCCATCCCCCTCCAGAACCTCCGGATTTCTCATATCATTCTCCATCTCTCTCAGGGCATCGCACCCTTCCTTTTTATATCCCTCCGGAACCTCCGGATTTCTCATCTTGTTATCCATCCCTCCTACGGCATCGCGCCCTTCTTTTTCATATTCGTCCGAAGTCTCCGGACCTTTCCTTCTTCCGATTTATCCTTTTGTTCTTTTGTGGCATTGTGTCCTTCGTCCTTTTCATCCCTTTAAATTACCTTGTTGCATACCTACGACATTGCACCCTTCTTTTTCATATTCGTCCGAAGTCTCCGGACCTTTCCTTCTTCCGATTTATCCTTTTGTTCTTCTGTGGCATTGTGTCCTTCGTCCTTTTCATCCCTTTAAATTACCTTTTTGCATACCTTTTCCCAGGGCATCGTGTCCCTCATCATCTTCTTCCTCCGGAACCTCCGGATCCATTCTCCTCTGATTCTCCCCCTTTACATCCGGACCCTCCGGATCCGCCTCTCTCAATTCATCAATTTCTAATTCCTCTCGATCTTGATCCCGAGTCTGACTCGATTCATGTCATATCAATTGTCTCGGGTATCTGCCCGTTCTCATACTGCTTTCGAGGCTTTAGTCCTCACCTTTTTCTTTGATTCCTTTCTTATCTTGTAAATTCTTCTAGGCATCTTCTGTCTAATCCTTTTTTTTATCACCATTCCTTTACAATAAACCACAGCAGAAGCTAGGAAAGCCATAAGGAAAGTTGTCCAGAGGTACACATTGGTTGGAGGATTGCTATATAAAAGAAGCCTAACTGGTGTTCTTCTAAGGTGTTTTGATGATAATGAGTCTGGAAATGTGTAGAGGAAGCACACTCAAGCGTGTGTGGTGGCCATGTAAACGGTCAAATGCTTGTTAATAAGATCATTCGCCAAGGCTTTTACTGGCCTACCATGGGGGAAGATTGTGCTATCTATGTCCATCGGTGTGTCAAGTGTCAACTCCACGCCGATAAGATCCATTCTCCATCTTCCTCTCTCCATCCAGTGTCCTCTCCATGGCCTTTCTCCATGTGGGCATTCGACATCATTGGTCCTCTTGGTGATCACAACTCCCTTATTAAACAAAAATCCTTCATTCTCACTGCAACGGAGTATTTCACCAAATGGGCCGAAGTTGAAGCTTACGCAGAAATCAAGGCATCCACAGTCTGCAAGTTCATCATGAAGAACATCATTGCCAGATTCGGCATTCCAAGAACTATCATCACCAACAACGGACCCCAATTCATTTCTCAGGATCTCCAGGACCTCTGCAACAGGTATAAAATTGCATTGCATCATTCATCACCATATTATCCACAAGGCAATGGCCAAGCAGAGGCCACCAATAAAACCCTGATTAAAATCATAAAGAAAACATGTGAGTCTAGCAGATTTACAGATTGGCCAGAGAAGCTCATTGAAGCTCTATGGGCCTATCACACTTCAATCCGTACCCCCACTGGGCAAACTCCGTTCGCCCTTACTTACGGGATGGAGGCAGTAGTTCCGTACGAGATCTTAGTTCCCTCTCTTAGAGTATAATTGGACAAGGACCTTCCCCTCGACGAACGTCGTGACTCTCTCCTTGCCCAGTTAGAACTCTTAGACGAGAAGCGCCTGGCCGCTGACGAGCATGCTCGTGTACACCAAAAGAGACTCGCACGTTTTTACCAAAAGAAGGTTATTGAGAGAAAATTCAAAGTTGGTGAAATGGTAGTGAAAAGAATTTTTGTAAAACCTGGCGGGCTGCGTTCTAAGCTCCAACCCAATTGGGAAGGACCATACGTGGTTCAGGCTGTGCATCCTGGCAACGTCTACAGGCTAGTCGATGCTGAAGGAGTTGAGTTATCCCACCTTTGGAATGGGCTGTATCTTAAGAAGTACTACCCTTAGATAGGTGTACATAGTGTCAAAAATTGAAAACAAAACAACAAAAATAATGAAAACAACAAAAACAAAACAAAAAAGAAAAGACCAAAAAAATAGAAAATTCAAAATGCTAATGTCTGGAGACCACCATGGAATCAAGTCACTGCATCTCACCTTCATGTTAGGATAGGGGCCATTAGGACTTGGTAGGTCTCAGGTCTTGGTTTGCCAGAACCGTGGAGATCCCTGTCCGGCCAGTTTGGCCTATGCCCACTCAAAAGAAGGCAACATGCATGTACACATGTGTTCTATAAAAAAGATCGGTAGCATCGCTCATGGTGAGGTCTCACCCAAAAGGTCTCCAGAAGGCTTAAATCTTCGTTCTCTCTCTCTTCGACCGAATGAGACAGCCGGCGCCCTTAAAACGCTGAGCATGGGAAACACGAACACAACCCATAGGGTGAGAGTAGGGCCCAATTCCTCGAGCATGGGTCAGAGCACGAGAAGAGGGCAGTGTCCCCGCAGGCATCCAAAAGGGATTCCATAATGTCAAAATACTATGTCCCTCGCAAAAATCTGTCAAGAAAAATCAGAAAAGAAGAACAAAATCAAAGTGAAAGCCTGGTCGTGACCGTGCCTGATCCCACAAATAAAACCCCTTTGACTGAAAGTCAAATTCTATACAAAAGGGGTCATGAGTTATAAATGCTCGAGATTTGGTCTGAAGTTGCCCAAAAGGGGAAGTTAAGTGCGCACCTACTGGCTCGCCGGGTTAACGGTTTTGCCGGTCCTCTCAGGAGGTTTACCCCCCTACACTCTTCCTTCTTCCTCTGAAGATGAAGGCTCAATGGAGTTCCTGAAGGGTGAAACTCGCCAAAGTCTGCAACCACCTTTCAACACAAACGTATGGTTGTCCATTTTGAAAAGCAGAAGTCATTGTCGTGAAAGAGTCCGTGTTTCTGGCCGGTCAAGACCTTTATCTACCATCTTAATGTCTTCTAGTCTAACTTTGGGCTTAGACCAATGCAAGCGCGTCACCTATAGGTGCGACGGCGTCTGATTCCGGGTCAGCGTCGCGCGGTTGGTCATTTGGGTTCCAAGGTGTTCCATTATATACCATCTAGAGTTGTGAGGAAATAGACCCGGGTCGGGTAAATCATTTACCTCGAACACTTTTTGGGTGAATCTCAACGGTCGGAAGCAACTGGGAGCCTAAGCATGGCATGACGGCATGGTCATCAGGATAAGTCTTAGCCGGCGGGATTATCATTCGAGGAGTTTAGAGGCCCAAATCAACCTAGATGTGCACTTAGGATGCCTGGGAGGTTAGCAAGAAACCCTTGTTCTCGTGCAGGTTAGATGTTATATGGGTTGGTCATCATGCATTAGCAAAAACAAAAAAAATAATAAACCAAAAATAAACAAAAAAAATGACAAAATCAAAAATCCCAAAAAAGAAGAAAAATGTATATGCATAAAAAAATGGAAATGTAAAAGACCAAAAAAAAATGAATGAACAAACAACAAAACACAAAAAAATGATGAATAAAAAACACAAAAACAAAAAAATACATTTCACATGATTGCATTTGTATGCAGCATCTTAAGTTTTCGCTTGCATCCGTGTGCCTATGTGCCGCATTCATCATCGCCTTTTATTATTGCCTTTGTTAATAAAGGCTTGCCCCTTGACCCATTATCAAGGACAGTTGAAACAAACACCTAATTATTGAGCAAGGGGCAAGTCAGAACAGAAATTCTGACTTGTTTGTTTTAGTGATGTGTGCAGGGATTCGAGATAGCAAGAAAGAGGTGAAAATCAAACAATAAATATTTTATTTCATTCCTCTTAAAAATTGTACATTAAGTTCCACCTTCTCTCTCTACATTACTCGTCCCACCGCTCTCCGGGCAAGATGCTCTAGAGGGTGCTACCCAACTACGAAAAGCGATACTTCTACCGCTCTGTGCTCCTGTTCCCATTTCCACACCCCGGCGTTGATCTGCGGGGGCAGTGAGGAAGCTACTAACACGAAAGCCACGCTCTCGTGCTCTTCGGTAGCGTTCCTCGCCATCCTTCAGCCACTGCTCGGCGAGGCCGAGGCTGGTCCTCAATTCAAATAATTGGGCTTCCAGGGCCCTCTTCTCTTCTTTCTAGACTAATCTCTTGGCCTTCTCTCGTTCCTTGTCCTTTTCTCTCTCTGCTCGTTCTCTTTCTCTATCTTCTCTTTCCAGCTGAAGGGTGATCCTTAGCTCCACAGCGTCCCTAGAAGAGTCCTCATCCGGACGACGCTGTAATTTCTCTTCCAGTTCAGCTATTCTAGCTTCCTTCTGGGTGGCATGTGCAAGTGCCTCCTTTGTTTCTTTCTCCTGCCATACGTTTCATCTCAGACATATGGCAAGGTTTAAACAGGGGATATTAAACGGTGAAACCCTCACCTGTGCAGAAAGCATCCCTTCTGCCTCCGCTACCCGCTGTGTGATATGAGCAAGCTGCTCGTGGAGTAGATCCAATTCCGAAGTAGGAATCCATAGACTGGAAGAAACGCCGTCTGCCCCCATCGCCGATGAAACTGCATCGAGCTGGGCACGCTGCGTACAGATAAGAGGTGACATTTAAGCGGTTAGGGCCATGAATTTCAAATCATACCAGGAGCACGTACATAAACACTTACTGATGAACCCAGAGCCGCTCGGGTGTCATTCAACTCTTGCTCCGTATCCGCCAAACGAGCTCGTAAGTTCGTTATTATGGTGTCACGGGCATCCTACACCCATGTCTTATGAGTTCACAAAAAATGAAAAAAATAGAAAAATGTAAAAGATAAAAAAATGGTTTCTTTTTACTTTATCTCCATAAGCCCTCCAAGCTAGAGCCTCTCTGCATACATTGCCCTATAAAGTCGTAGGTAATCCTCACTGTCTTGCGCTTGTGATTCTATGAGCGTGCCACCCCGCTGCCAGTCTTCATATTGTTCGGGGAAACGCACCCTCCAATCAACACAGGTTGCCGGTCTGCGCGTCTTCTTTCCGACGCTGGGAGATGTGGTCATGTCCACCCATTCCTGGGCAAGTCCTAGGGTCCTCATGGCTAACCGCAGTCTCAGTGGCTCAATCTCATTCAAGCAATGGAGCCAGAGGTCCCGCCCGAATTCGGGCACGGCTTCCGATTACCCACGGCTGGTCGACATCGACCATGTTCAAGTAAGGCCTCCAGTTCACCTATATTAGGTTGTACATATCTTCTTAGTTACCCGAAAATACATATAAAAATGGTAAAAAAAATGAATAAAACAAACAAAAAAAATGAGAAAAGTATCCTACCATCGATGCAGGGAACTCTTGCAGCTCCCGTCTCAACACCATCAGTTGGTAGGATATGCTCATGATGGGTTGCCATCGTCTAGCCAACAGAATCGTCACTGGCCGCCAGTGTCGAGCTCTCCCCATTGGAATATAATAGTAGCTCCATAACTACACCATCATGTGTCATTGACATCAACAAATACAAAAAAAAGCATAAAACAAAAACAACAACAAAAATAATCTTTTACCTGGATGAAGGGGCGTAAACCCATTTATTGTCACCTCTCGGCCTGTCCTTTGCGACAGACCTGTGAATAGATGCGCTAGTACGGCAGCTCCCCAGGCATACTGTCCTACTCTCTCCAAGTCCACGAGCAGCTCTAGGAAGCGGCAGTGTATGTTGTCTCCCTTGGAGCCCAATAGCAATTTGCCCAACAGAAAGATGAGGAACCTCCTCAGATCCATGTTGGTCCTTTCCCAGTTGCTAGCATCCACACAGTACACAGCACGGGCTCATCTTTCGGCTCTTTCCATGAATTCCTCCAGGGACTCATCATCCCGTGGACGAATGTCAGTAAGCCCTAGCGCCTCCATGATCGATGCCTTCGCTACTGACCTGTTCTTCCGACCGTCGAGGTCCAGTCCTAATAGCTTTTGGGCACCTTCTCGGTAGTCCGCATAGGTGACGCCAGTCACCGCTTCCCCATCTACCTTCAGGCCCGTGATGCGAACCATGTCTTCCAGGCTGGGCACCATGTGCCCCCATGGCATCAGGAATGCCCGACTCACTGGGTCCCATCTTTCATGCAGTGCTTGGATCAGGGCAAGGTCGAGCTTAATTGGCTCGATTCGGAGGAAGGCCCCGAACCCCATCACGTCTAACCTGGCCTTCTGGAAGTCCGGAGACCTCGATATGCCGCCACTACCAGCTCCCACGAGATGTGCGATCGCATCATGCCCTACACATACACAAGCGGTGAGAAAGGGGAGCTTTACTAAGTAAGAAAGGAGAAGAAAGGATGAAGAAAGGAACTAAGGGATCCACTTACAAGCTGTGATCGGGTCCTCTCACTGAGCTACCCTTCGACTTCTGAGAGTCTCTTGGAGCTGCTACCAGATCTACTCCTCTTTGAGGAGCGAGAAGACTCACCCTCTGCTCTGAAGCTAGATTCACCCTCCATCTGAAAGTTGAGCAACACTCACTACCTCCCCTCTTACAAATCTTCACTCTTCAAGTCAGCTCTCACGACTCTGGTGCTTCCAAGTCGAGTGAAAGGGGAGGTATTTATAGGATCGGAAAGGAGATGATCTGGATCTATCACCATCACCCCTATCAACAGCCCTTACGACAAGTCACCTCCCTTACTTTTGCGGCCACTCTACCATGTAGAGTGATCGATTCGGAGGCGTGATTTGTTGACTTGTCGTCCCTAGACGTGGTCCAAAGATTCCCCGTGTTCATTGTCCCGTTACGACTACTTTTAGCGCAAAAGAGAAAGTGGGGGACATTTATGCAAGAAACTAGGACCAAGGGTCGACGTTGTTGAAATTGGTGGTAGATTCCTTTGAAAGTCATGGCCATGGTACACTCGCGTGCCATTTCGCCATGTGGAGTAAATGGAGCAGAGGCGTGATTTGTTGACCCGCCACCCCTGCGTGGTCTAAAAGATTCCCCGTGTCCTTTGTCCTATTGCGACTGCTTTTGCCGCAAAGAAAGAAATGGAGGACATTCACGTGGGAAAAGAGCACAAAGAGCCGATATTGTTGAAGTCGATGGCAGATTCCCTTTGAAAATCATGGCTATCGTGAGTCATCACTCCGTGTTTTAAGGCGACATCTCGTCGAGCGCGTCTCGCGGGAACCCATGTGATGGAGAAGAGCCGTAGAGGAGAAGGAACGCATCCAGGGCAAACAAGCCGCGTTCGTGCCAAGCCATTCCACTCACACATCTATATAAGGGTTTGTGCCCGTCATGAGAAGAGAGTGGGTGTGCAAGCCACTCACTAACCCTCATCACTCTCCTGGTCGCTTCTCTTCTCTCTCCGAAGGCAAGAAGTCCCTCGGAGGCCTTCTATAGTTCCGTGACGCAGCAATCGCTTTGCCGTGCCACACGTTCCCACCTGCTCTTTGGCGGTGCTCTTCGTCGTCCTCCTGCTTCTCTCGCGACCCCGATGGCCGCGAAGCTCTTGAAGTTGAGGCCGCTAGCTGAGCTATGCTCTGCTCTGCCGATAGGGACTGCACCAGCTCTCGGAGCTCCTCTGCCGTGAGCTCCAATTCCCTTGATCTGCACTGACTTTGAGCAAGTTAGGTGTCTGGATGCTCTTCCTCTCAGAGCTCCATCTCCTGGGCCTCCTGTGCTGCTCTGTCTTTGCCTTTCTCTCTTGCTTTATTTCTCTCTTCGCTATCCGGAGAGAAACCTTCAGCTCCAAGATGTCTCGGGCCAGCTCCTCGATGACGTGTCGTCGTCATTCCTTCTCCAGCTCTGTCGTCCGGGCATCGCGCTCTGATCGAGCGACACATTCCTTCTCTACTCAGACCACCGGAGCTAGCAAGCCCTGAATCTCCACTGTCTTCCAGCTCCAACCATCCCACAAGGTCAGGAAGAGCGGGTAAAGTGTGTAGTTGAATTTCAAACTGAATTACACTCACCTGAGTCGCGAGCTCATGCTCGATCTCTTTGGCACAAGCCACTGTGCCGGGAACTTGCTCCTGGAAGGACATGACCTCCGAAAGAGGAGATTAGCAACCAAAAGGCTCTGTCGGACACCCTTTGCCACATGCTGGGCACCCTGAAAAGAGAAAACAAATGCTGTGTAATGACTGAACACTAGAAATCCAAAACACAAAAAAGAGAAAAAGAATAAAATAAACAAAAAAATAATGAGTTGCCACTATGTGCCTTGCCACGTGAACTCTACTTTTTATGTTTCCCCTGCTTGTGTGAATTGTTGTGATTGATTGATATTCTGTAAACGTAAGTGTTTATTTATTTATTTATTTATTTTGTGAGATATTTCTATTTTTTGTTGCCCACTGATGAATGCAGGTTTCAAAAGAAAAGAGAGAGAGAGAGAGAAAAAAAAGAAAAAAAAAGGATCATCACCATCTCACTGTGAATCACCTCCGCACTGTGTCTTGCATTATATTATATGATATTTACGCTATTAGAATATGCCAAGGACCTTACGGTCCGGACGAATCCGGGATCTGAGTTCCCCTTCAACAAAAACAGTGATGATCTCGGAGGAGTTTGAGTCGTACGGATAGGCCGTTAAGTTGTGATAGAATGGGGATGACGGTTCCGTTTGGTGTGGCGATAAACGGGCCCCGGCTCATTACCGGCTCATCGAATCGGTATCCTGACCCAGTCTCCACAGCTTAACCTTGGTCAGTTGATTTCACTGCGAAAATCATTCACTTAAGTCAATTGTGCAAGCCACTGTGTTTAAACACTCTGAAATGTGAGATATTCCATTCACAGTAGAGGACCGAGTCTTCCCGAGGTTGCCTTGGACTGTTTCTCTGAAAGAGACCATTGTTTGGATTTGTCCCAAAATCATCTTTTTTTTATTCCCCTTGGACCCGCCTTACCTGCAGCACTTCCACAATGGCTGGTAACCGCTCCCCAATGGTGAAACCTGCAGGTTTACGACCCAGGTACTTCCGCACCGTGAAGTTGGTCTTTTTTTTTTAGTTGTTTGTGCCCCAGCGCACATTATCTCCTTCCTTGTTTGTTATCATCCAAACAATTATGGATTTTGGAGGACCTTCTTCAAGGTTGTTTCGGTGAAACTCGGGAAAGATTCCCATCATGAAGTGTTAGAGGGCGTGTCTCATCATACCTTGGCATCCGCTTTTCAGTTCACTACATTTCATTCCAACCCACTTCATTCCATTCCACTACATGTCTTTCCCCTACAAAGCGGACGCCAAGGCAGGGCAACTGTAGACACGCCATTTTTAACATTTCTGTGATTAAATTTCATATTATGCTACGATGCCCTAAAGTGGCTTACGCATTTGACTTATGTGGGTGATTAGTCATTTTTTTTAGCTTTTACATAAAAATATAATAAAAAATTCAGAAAAGGTTAGAAAAATACAAAAAAAATCAAGAAAAGTTTATAAAGAAGAAAAATACAAAAAAATCGAGAAAGTTTATAAAGAAGAAAATACAAAAAATGAGAAAATGTTATTTAAACAAAATACAAAAATTAATAAAGGGTCATAAAAATACAAAAAAAAGGTTATAAAAAATACAAAAAAATTGTGAAAAAAATTAAAAATAATATAAAACTCAAATATATATATATATATGGTTGTAAATATATATATGTAATATATATATGGTTGTAAATATATATATATGTGTGTAATATAATATATATATATATATATATATATATATATATATACATAGTTGTAAAAATATATACGTAGATATATAGATATATATATAGTTTTATTCTAATAAGCTTAAACAAAAGAAACAAAGCATTCTTAATTAACTTAAATAAAATAATAGTAATCACTTACCCCACCCCCTATATTCTCGGATCTGATTTCTCTCTCGTATACTCATCTCTACCCCACCTTATCTCCCTCTCTCTCAATGCTTATCACACTCTCTCCGGACACGAGGAATCCCCCTCTCTCATCTTTGGCAAAACACATACCCCCTCACTCTCACGGCACACACACTCCTCACTGCACACACCCTCACTCTCACGGCACACACACGACACACACAGACACTCCCCTCTCCGTCTCATCTCCTTCTCCTCCCACTCCTTGCCTCCGACACACGGCAGCCCCCATCGAAACCCACATCCACTCACCCACTCTCTTCCTCTGCCTCCATCTCCGCCGCAGCCACCTCTAGATGCCACTCTGCTGCACCCATCGACCGCCTGCCAAGCCTCGCCGCTGAGTCCTGCGAGCCCGCCAACCCCCTCGCCGCTGTAACTCCCCGCCACCGCAGCCACCCCCGCGAGCCTCGCCGTCCTCCACTTCCGGCACCACCTCCTCGCGACCACGCCCCACGACGCCGTCTCCATCACCCCGTTGCAACGTCGCTGCCGTCAGCCTCCCCGTCGCGAACCACCCGCATGCACGTCGCCACTGCCGCGTCTACCACTGCGTCCACCCACGTCCGTCGCCCGTGAGCACCGCCCACGCCCTCGACAGCCTCCACGCTGTTGCCGCCATCATCCCTTGCACCGACACCGCTGTGAAGCACCGCCTCCGGACCCCCCGCCGCGGACGCCACCAACGCCGTCCACCAACGCCGTCCACGCCCGCTCCCCTGCGCCTCCGCCAGTGCAGCAGCCACCCCACGGCACCACGCCCGGACGCTCGCGACCCCCGCCACCGCACCGGCCGCTCGCCCCCGCCACCGCACCGGCCTCCTCTCCCCGTCGCGACCGTCTGCAAACCCCCACGGCCGCCCTCCGCGTCGACCCCGGCCGTCTCCTTCCCACCGTGTCCCCCTCTCTCCCTCTCCCTTTCTCCCCCTCTCTCTCCTCCTCTCTCCCTCTCACTCTTTCTCCGCCCCTCTCACCCCCCTCTCGATCTCTCTCTCTTTCCCTTTTCATTTTATTTTTTTTCCCTGCTTCTCTCTCCCCCCATCGCGACTCTCTCTTTCCCCCTCTAACACCCCCTCTCTCGCTGCTCTCTCATCCGATCTCTCTCTCTCTCTTTTCTTTTATTTTAATATTTTTTTTCTCCCTCTCTCTTTTAATCTCTCTCTTTCCTCTTCCCTCTCTCCCTCCGTCTCCACTCCCTCTCTATATTTCCTCTCTCTCTCTCCTATCTCACCCGCCCCTCTCTCTCTCTCTCTTTTATTTTTTTTATTTTATTCCTCTTTCTCTCTAGTTCTCTCTCTCTTCTTACTCCCCCTCTCTGCCTTCCCCCCCACTCTCTTCACCTTTTTTTATTTTTCTATCCCTCCCTCTGTCTTCTCTCCCTCTATCTTTCCACCCCCCATTCGTTCACCCCAATCTCACCTTTCACGTGCATGCACAGTCATATTCACACACATTTTAATATTCACACATGCTGTTTCATTTTGTCATAATCACATACACACACGTGCACATACATGGGCATGTCTATTATACGTGCTTTATATATGTTTAAGTTAAATTTGTTCTCTTTATTCTGCAGAAGGCCCAGGAGAACTCTCAGAGTCACCCTCATGTTGTATTTCCAAAAAGGCCCACATTGGCATATCCTGATGTGATTATCCAAGCTTTGTAAGCCCATCATGTTGGTATGTGTATGTTCATTGTGAAAGGGTGAGACTTTTATGAGGGAGAGGTCCAATAATTTCTAATACAATAAGAGTTGAGTCCATTGCAGAAGGGGTGATACCACTCATTATCTATGATACCTATATCTATATAAATATAGGTATATGGATATGTATATTTTTATATAAATATATACATACATATATTCATATGTATATGTCTATGTCTATTTAGATATATATGTATGTACACGTATGTATATTTTCATATAAATAAATAAATAAATAAATAAATAAATATATATATATATATATATATATATATCTATATATATATCTATATATGTTTATATCTATATAGATATATAGATATATTTATGATTAGTTATATATGTGTATATATTGTTTCTGTTATTTCATATTAGTTTGTCATCGTTTTAGATGCAGAAATAAAAGCGAGGCCTTCGGCTCCGTTTCGTCCCACCGCTCGCTCGCCCCCCGTGCTTGCGTTGCCATTAGCGGCTTCTTTTCTCATTCTTATTTTATTATATTTTTAGTCTATTCTTCAGTTATTAGTGTTTTATCTCATGAATTGTTATCATATCATATCACCATTCTGACTTTGTTATTTCTGTGTTTGTTCATTTTACAGGGTAACCACTCAAAAGCCCTCTTCTTCGACCAGTCAAACGGAGAGGAAGAAGGAACTCACGCAATTCCCGCGTCAAAGGCAAAAGCGATCAACCAGTTCGGGACCCTCGGTCCCTGGCGATCACACCACCAAACGCGTGCTTGTAATTTTTATTTTGTGTTAATAATACCCGCGGAGAGTTAAATCCCGCACGGGTTGGTCTGTATTATAATCAGCCGTGGTGAGCCATTTCATCGTGGTCATTTACTTTCAGTACTTTTTTTCTCTGCACTTTGTTATATTACTATTAAAACCCCGCAGGATCAACGTCCTGCGGTGGTCTGTTTATTCTCTGTTATATTCTTGTTATTATAACTATGTGAGGAGTGATATGCCGTTCTAAATTTCGAGTCTACGTGTATCTTTGTGTCCGCCAATTTCTACTACGTAGAGTCCCAGGATACGAACTCGGTATATGAAAAACTACTCACGGAACGGTAGGCCACGCCTATCGGGAAAGGAGTTTAGTTTGCGCGAGAGGATCTTCGGATCCCCATCTCCGCCCTGTACCGGAGTCTGGAAGTCCTTTCAGGTCGTACTCTCCACTTTTTCCCTATATCACCTCTTTTACGCACGCGTTTCTTCATCCGTTTTTTTTCATTTCGTCATTTTTTTTCCTTTCACTAAGAGAGGGAAACCCCATCTCTCTCTCAGTCCACCACGTGACACGTTCACAGCCGGGGCTATCACCCTCCAACGGGAAACTCCCGCCAACATAGTGGAGGAACGTTGCTCTACTAAACGGATCATTCCCTATCAAGGGATGAGGCCCTCGCTCCAAGACAACCCATATAAAAGGGACATTGGCGGAAGAGAAGAGCACGGTAGATTCTTCTACTAAAAACTCTACGCCACTACGCAAGAGCATACTCCTTCCCTAGAGCTTCCTACTGAGAAGAGAACAACTCGACTAGCTACCACGACAAGAGGGACGTCCGCTACATCCAGAGAGCTTCTTCCTCCTGTGTGGCCTTACCACCCAGCGAGCACTCTCCGAGAGCCCACTGGGAGCGACGAGCACGCGTGCATAGGATCTACACGCCTCCTGGATCGACGACTATGGCCCCTACTTCTCTCTCACCTTGCTCCTCTCTATTGCTCATTAATCTATTGCTGACTTAAGCATCGGAGGATTGTCCCCTAGGATAACACCAGGGACTCATTCTGACGCCCTTCTGGTTTGTTGGTGTGTACAGGCATCCACGGGCGCGAGACGACTTCCCCAACAAATAAATAGAGAAGGTGGTACGTGGCCTAAGAACCATTTTCCTGCCGCTACAAATAATACAACTGTAGATTTTAGTGTTAATGGCAAAGAAACTTATAATAAAATTGAGGAAGCTACTAAGAAAAATAAAATAAGATTTAAAAAATAAAATAAGATTTAATAATGTGTAAATTATCAATAATGATGTCAAAAAAATAAGGCAACAATAAAAGAAAACGTAGATCATCCACAACTTCTTTTCCTGAGTTCGAAAAAGAAATGATTTCAAAGGCAAAGATGATGCGGTGATGTTGATTGAAGTAATTGACAATTTTCATGAGAAAAAATATAGGAATAAAGTCGTGCATGATAGAGACAATTGAGACAATTGGTCAAAGGCAATTGATGAGATACCATGCTTAGATCTTATACTCAAATTTTATGTTATAAATTTCATTACTTCAAAAGAGCGAAAGTTACAATTAATTAAATTTTCACCTAAGGGGAGAAAGACATGATTGCTATTTAAAACTACCAAAGCGCAACTTTTGAATTAGGGCATTAATTTTGGAGTTGATTTTATTTTTAATTAGGAATTATAAATTTAAGAGTTAACTTTAAATAAAAGTTTGATTTGAATTTATGATTCATGATTTTTATTCCTATGAATCATATTTGTGACTGAATTATATTAGATTTGAATTTAACTATTGCTTATATGAACAATTATTAGTTGATGTAATTTTTTAAAATTTTCATCATTGTTGAATTATATTTATTTTGAACTATATTTATTTCACATTATAAATAATGCCAGATGGTGAGTCTAGCAATAAAAAAGAGTTCAAAGTATTGATCATCTCGAGTGATTTTGTTAGATTTTTTTTAGAGATAATGTCTTTTAATTTCTCAACTAAATTTGCTTAGAACATATGGTAGAGCAAACATAAAGTGATTATTAGACAAGACAATTGCATTGTTTCATAAAATATACAAAAAGTATTTAGATTCATTCCTAAACTTACTAACATTCTTAAAAGAAATAGTGTCAAATGACACCAAATTTTGTAAGTGTAGAAGAGTAATTAGTAATTTTTCTTGATATAGTTGGACAAAATTAGGTAACACGACATTTTTTTCAATGTTCAGCATAAAGTGTCATTTGATATTTTAATAGTGTTAAATGTTATTATGCCATTATAAGGGGACTTCTTATTATATCTCTTATCATTTGAAGAACCTAAAAAAAGTAAGATGAAAGATGTTATCCTTATTTCAAGATATTATTTTTATTTCTTATCATTTATTTTTTAAAAAATATGAATTATCTATGTCAACACATATCTTATTATACAATTGTATTGGAGTGATTTATAAGACATTATTCCAGAACTAGTTAACGGGTCTAATTCAATCAAATTTAAAAATAGAAATAGTGTATTGCCACAAAATGTAATGGTTGTCTGCTCTTTTGTATATCTCTTAGTTGGCTGAGAGGGTTCAGCAGTAGATTCTCGTGTTTTAAAGTTATCACTCTAAATAGATAATAATCTTATTATACATGAATGTATTATTTATTTTTCTATTGAAATTATATACATGTCTTTAAAATTTTATTTTATTAATGATTAAATTTTATTTATTTTTTTAAGCAAATACTATGTTGTGGATGTGGGATATGCAAATTTTCTAAAATTTTTGACTCCATATCGTGTGACTCGTTATCAGTTAAAAGAATTTGACGGTGAAATTAATCAACCTCAAGCTCCAAAAGAGTTATTCACCGTAGACATTCAACACTGAGAAATGTAGTTGAGAGAATGTTTAGGATACTTAAAGTTTATTTTTCAATTTTAAAAATTGCACCACTCTATTCATATCCAACACAACTTAAACAATTGACTGTATGTTACATATTGCATAATTACATTCGATTGTACGATGTGAAAGATCGGATTACATCGTACGAAGAATAAAGTTGTTAGGGAATACATAAGAACACGCTGATTCATATTATGTTCATGTTCTATCTTAAGATAACAATCTGTCACTGAATGAGTTAAAATAAAACACTGGATTGTTCCACGGCTTTGTGGGAAATGTGATATTTTACAAACTTTTATTTAATTTTTTAAAATAAATACTGAAGTCCACTCTATGATGTTTAGCAACATCATAATTTTTATTATTGAACATCTGAAGTTTAAATTTATCTTCATTTTTATAATGTTCATTGCTCATGCATCAGTTATATTTTTTTCTTATTCCTTTGATGCTCTAAAATCATTACTTGAGTCTTAACTCTTACATCTCAATAAAATCCTCGTCACGATATATGTCATTAGAACATGAATTCAATTTCTAATAAATTCTCATTTGTTAATTAAAGTGTGAATATGTTCAATTCATAATAAATTATCACTTAACTCATTAACGCGTGAATTATAATTCACAAGCAAGAGTCCAGTGAAATATATTCACGAATGAAATACGATTCACTGCAGTGAATTAAATTACACATCTCACTGACCCGACTTAAATTCATTTGAAAGATATTCAAGTAACTTACGACTTTTGTGGTGACCATTTTCCCAAATTAGTCATTTGGAGGGCTAAAATGGATAAGAAGGCAGACCGGTCAATGCATCCAAAATTTCAAAGATTATGAGATCACCGTCACCATAATTACATAAGTTTGCATGGGTTGAACGAGTGTCACTTGGGGAAGGAGCCACATGATCTCACATATGGCAGCTGCAGAGATTCTATAGGTTACTCTATTTCAGTGGTCTCTTTCCATTTTTGAGAAGCTTTGGCTCGGAATTTCTGAGGACTAGAAATTTAGAAGGAAGAGAACAGAGGGAGGGGGGGGGGTTATGTGATTATAAGATGAGATTTTGATTTCCAATGGATTTCAATGCAAGGCAAGGAATAACTAAGGATGTTCTCTTGTTTTAAGGGCTGACGAAGAGTCAAATTCAGCTAGCGAGTTGATGGAGGGCGTGAAGGAGCGGTTAGGGGGGAAGGAACTTGAAAGAGCGAAGGGTTTTGGAAAATTTTGGGACTTGTAAGGTAGGTGACGTTGAACCATACTAATGACAATGTTAGTTGATAAATTGTATTTTGAGATTTTTACATATATATTCTTCTAAAGTTTTATTTTGTCAAATATATCTCTCGTCGGAGTATATTATCACGAAGATCTTTTATTTAGATAGAAATATTACGGTTATATCATTTTTATTTACTGACGTCGACGGAAGAGAATATTTTGTGAAATATGCTATCTACAATTCTTCGGTCGTTAGATCTAAAATATATTTGACAAAATAGAACTTTACAGAGATATATATATATATAAATCTTACTCTTTAACTCACACTCAACTCGAGTTAAACACACGGGAGTTACAACGACGGCACAATTATGATATTACCTATATTTCGAAGATATTTATGATAATATACTCCGATGAATGATATATTTGATAAAATTAAACTTTACAATGATATATATATATATATATATATATATATATATGTAAAAATGCCTTGTATTTTCTTAATTTGGCTTGGTTCGATGTTTTGGAACAAAGGAGAAGTGTTTGGATTGCTTAAAATTGAATAAAGAGTTATCACGCTCCTAGATGATTATTTGATTATGGATCATCTAGAGATAATTATCACGCTTTTAGATGATTACTTATTAATTTATTTTTATTTCACGACGAGTTTTGAATTTACGCATCATCCACCATGTAAACGTTCGAAATATTAGAATTCTTTTTTTTTACGTTTGGTTACAAAATTGATATCTAAAGCATGAAACCAATCTATGTAGGTGTCTAAAATGCAAATAGACAGAGCAGCACTCTTACTCCGGCTCTAATGTTGTTGCTTAACACATGGCGATATATAATATGAAGAGCGTCATACTTTTAAAATTAATAAATGTTAGATGCACAGTTTGAACACGGGTTTCCATTTACTTTAAAAAATGAGCTTATTAGAATTAGAATTTATATTTATATTTACACTCTTATTAAATGTCTGTCCATAGAATTAGAATTAGAATATATATTAGAAATACCCTTATTTAGGTTATGTACGAGAGTCGAGACCCAACTCAGAATTTCCCTTCCCTGGGAGTCGTGGTCGCACACTATATATGTTATATGATATTTCTTGTGTGTATCATTGTTTGACCCCAACCGATATTATATACGATGCTTGTCCATGCCTCAGGGTCATTCATAATTCAGGTCAAATCCAAAAATTGAATTGAATCATTTAGGTCGACTTGATTGGGTTCGATTTGAAGTCAAACTCGATTTGATTTAAATTGAAAACGTATTAAATTGAATTAAATTGAATAAATTAAATTTTATTATGTATATATATATTAATATTATATAATATAAATATTTTAAAATTTAATTATATACACATAAAATATGTGTAATATAAATTTTTTATTTTTATTTTATATGCATATAAGTCATTAAATATATATATATTATAATAAAATCTGGAGATTCGATTTGAAATCGAACAAAACTGAATTTTTTCATATTTGATTCGGTTCAATTTGATAATTAAATTCTCTTCTCTCCTCCGTGCTCGGAAGAGTTTGTAAAGGAAGACTATGCCCCTGTCAATGATCAACTGTTCAATAAAATCACTATAAATAGGACCCCTTACCTAGGCAGAAGGTGGTAGAGAGGCCTCTCTCGGGAAGGAGAAGCTCGCAAGAACGGTGACTTAAAGATCCTGTGCGAGGGAGCACAAGGTTCATCTCGAGAAGAAAAAAATAAGAAAAGCAAAAGAGAAAGGAGGAGGAGTCAACGCACCTAGAGTTTGAAGGTCTCCCTCTCTGGTCAAGCAAAAGCTGGGAGGAATGATGGAGAACTTTACACAAGGATTTCAGAAGAGGCAAGTGTAGAGTGAAGCTTACGTTTAACAAGTGAATAGTTCGAAAAACACGTGCATATCCGTTGGGACAGGGGCAACTATCAATGAGAGAAGGGCGTCCCCCGAATGAAGGGACCTTCTCACAAGAAGGTGAAGGAAAATGATGTCGCCTCTGGGGGTTGTTGTGTCTAAAATGCGTCTGCTGAAACGAGTGCAGCCGTCCAAGAAAGAAGAACAAATACATGTCCAAATGGACGCGCCTCTATGATAAATCTCAAGGGACCGACGGAGTTCATCTCTGGGACGTGATTCTATGAACAGACACAATTTGGCAAATGAAAAAGAAGGCGAGAAGACTCTGCCTAAAAGAAAGAAGAACAAATGTCTGTTTAAATGGAAATTTTAGAGGACCGACGGAGTTCATATCTGGAACGTGATTCCATGTACAGATGCGATTTAACAAACGAAGAAGAAAACTCTGTCCAAAGGATAGAAGAACAAACATCTGTCCAGACGGGCACAACTCTTTAAAAAATCTTAGGGGACCGCGGGAGTTTATCTCCGGAACGCAATTCTATGGACAGACACATGTTAGACAAACGTAGAAGAGGAGGGAAAATTTTCGCCCAACTACAGTGTTACTCTATACCTCTTCAAAATTCTGTAAATGACCAGGAAATTCTAAAAAAAAAGGCTTGTAAATCTATGAACTTTGAATGTTGTTAGCCCCGATAAATTCGTAAACATCTCCACTCGGGGATTAATGTCCGATATGTTGATACGATAGCTTAATAATTCGAGAGTAGCGATGACCAAAAAATATAAGAGTCCAGTCTGAACTCTGAATAAATCCGACAGTTCGGTCAAGACTAAGCCTACATTCCATAACGAACTTAACTTCACGATGGCTATCGTAGAGGTTTTAAAAGCATCTTTTGATAATTAATTAAGGATTTTCGTCGATGTAAATAAACATTGATTATAATAAATGTAAATTTGTCCTGACCTAAATCTTTAATTATCTGATAAATCAAATCTCACGGGATCAAATGTGGACTCACGATACTTATAATTCATATTGTATTCTCCCGTCAAAGTGCCAAAAAAAAATTTTCTCGCTGTCAAATCGATTAGGGACAGTCTGAATCGTCTATCTCGGATCGTCCCAGACGATGGAGGAGACGAGCGAGACGTGAGGCTCCACCGAGACAATATATATAATATATTATATTTTATGATAAACTTTAATTGGTAGGTCAGTTGGTTTATATTATTTGATCGTAATTGAAACGTCCTAAATTCAAATCTGCACATCAAAATTTTAAACCGTTAAAATACCATTGGCGTCAACAGGAATCAAATTCCGGCGGTGTCATATACGACCAACACTGCTTAATCAACCAACGTAAAGAATAACTTATGAAATGTTATTCATAATCTTTATATTAAAGTATTTATTTTGGATCGGTACGGAACGATACAGTACCGTCCCGTCCCCTCTCAGGCCATGACTGAGACGATCGGTTCGATCGGGACGACAAACTATGGTTCAACATATATTTTTTCATTGATTTAAGGAAATGTAAATAAACCATTATGACAAATATAAATATTTTACTTTACGAAAGATGGTATATATGATAGTTAGTAAGTAGAGATGATATTGTGGATATTTTACAGGTAAAGATAGTTTGCATAAAACTATCCAAAAAAATTTTAAAAATATGGGGCTCACACTTTTTTATGTTTTTATTAATTAAAATTTTTTTGTCTCCCAAATTCCATCATCCCATTTTTTATGTTTTTTGACTTATCACACTTTTTTATGTTTTTATTAATTTTAAACTAATCATGAGTATATTTACAAGATTTTTAAGATAAAAGATTTATAAGATGACTATGCACAAATTGCACGCCATAATATGTAACCATTGTTTTTCTTTTGGTGAAGTGTTGGGATGCATTCATTTTCTATTCAGTATGGGTTTTTTTGAAAAGTGAATACGATAGTGAGATAATCAACTGATGAGAGAGAAAAAATGTGGACCCACACATCCTCCATTAATCGGGGTGACATGACGCAATCTCGTCCACCCCTTCGAATATGTCATCTCACTCGATTTTCAAAGAGACCCTATAGATCTAGTATCAAAGATCAAAAATTCTCCTACCACCATCCAACATTGTCTCATCCCTTCCCCTATGACTCTATTATGTTGCAATGCCTTGTAAAAAAAATAATAGTAAAAGATAGTAGCGAATAACAAATAGTTGATAACAAGAAACTAAAGTCCTAAAGTAACAATGGATTGCAATGACAATCACACGTTTGACACTTTTCTTGCCATCTTAATTATAGGGTGAGGCTAGTACAATATATAGAGGTCATAAATAATTTGCATTTCTCATGACTAATGTAAAAGACATGATAAGTTAAGGTGGGTGTTATAATTAAATCTTACATTGAAAGACTCCAAATGTCTCAAATTAATTATAAAATTAAAAATTAATTTAATGTTTGGCATTATGCATTTTGTTTGTCACGAAGATGATAAAGTTTCAATGATTCTACATGTTAACAAATTTAGGTCGTCGAAAAACTTTGAATAAAAGTTGGGCATGACTTTTGCATATCCCACATTAATTATCCATGCGAGAACAAAGTACTTTTATAAATTGACACATTATAAGAAAATCAACAATTATAATGATTATAATTAGAAGCTCCATTAGTTATTATTAGCCATCATAATCTTGAACATTTATCTTGATTATATCTTAAAATTATCAATATTTCTTATTCATATTCTTAAGTGCAACTAAAGAAGAAAATTTACTTGTTATTTTTTGTATCATTATTTGAACACTATTTCTTTAGAAATAATAGTACAATCTTACTTTAAAATGATCACATAATTTTACCGAAGGACAATTGAAAAAATTGATGTGAAAATGCACAGTCAACTGTAAAAAAATAAAGATTAAATATATTTATAGGTGTAATTAGAAAAGTACTATCTAACACCAAAAGTAACATAAAATTGACTCTAGAGATCTTACTGACAGATCTTGGGACAATGAATTTTGTGGTGAATATTACATTGAGCTTAGTCAGTGTCCACCTCCCACCTGCTGCACTACAATGTCAAAGCAGATCTCTTAATCAAAGGGATCAGCCTTGCAACTAACTAATTAACCTTGCAACTAACTAACATTTGATTGTCCATATTTTTAACTAAGATATCTTTGAACTGATTTCTTTCAACTATATTCAGTCAGACAAATCATTACGCCTATCTTTCTTTTAACTAATATTTATTTCAGTAGATAAAGCCTTTCAACTAACATTCTCAGTTGACTGTCTTCAACTATCTACTCCAGCTGAAACATTTCAACTATCAACTAACCCATGGCCATGAGTCTGCACTCTTTAATCTTGCAGGTCCAACACACTTATTAATTCCTTGGCATCCAGTTGTGCCCACATCCTGCTGGCTGTCTCATGTCCAATCTAAACATGTTGTGCATATTCTTTAGCAAACCAAGGTGGCTGCTAGCTGTGGCCCCTCTTTCAACCCTGATGGCTTGTTCTACTATTTATTGATAGGGATGGTGTGCTTAATTTGCCTCCTCTTGCTGATCCTTCTGATCAGCATATCAACATATTGATGTTAGCACTCTACAGTATGTGACTAACACTTTGGCCGGACCATCTTCGTTGCAGTAAATTGAGTGGTGCTGGCTAGGTTTAAGAGTAGTCTTTGATTCCCATTCTACCGGTGGATGTGCAGTTTTAGTTGAGCATAATCTTATTTCTTAGAGCTCCAATAAACATATAAGCTGAATCAATAGAAGGTGATTGCCAATAATGCCACTGCACATCTTACATATGGCTTCAGTCCTTGTTGTAGGGCCATGTAAGAGCACAGCTGGAGTTGCCTCTTGGGATATACAGCCTGCAATCTCCACTCCCAGGATGATCATGCATGCTTCCCGGGATGACAACTGCAGTACTGCATACCAACAGGTGCAAGTGGCTCCTTCTCCCATATATGCGAAAAATTGTCACACATCTTAATGAGTTTGTCTCAACTGTCCCATCTTTCTTCGGCTTCGTTTGTCAACCCAACGAGATTACGGCTTTTTCCATAATCCTTTAGACCATGTTTGATAACCGGTTAAGCTCAGGTAAGATAAGTTAACCGGGTTGGGTGGACTATTCTTTGTTTGACATTTTTTTTATTAACTAGGGTCGGATAGGGTTAAAGTGAATTGACTCATTCCTAAAAAATAGGTGGAATGAGTTAACTGACCCCGATTAGGATTAGGGGTCGGGTGAGCCATCTCAGGTAGACCACCCGGCCCTAACCTACTCCGTTATCAAACTCGACCTTAGAGTAAGAATAATGCGGTGGAAAAGAGATTTTGAGAGATTATAAAAAGTGGAGACTTTTCACTATCTCTCTCTAAAAACTCAGATTATGATTTTTGAGTAATTTGACGTGACACTTACATATTTGATGAAATTTTGAGAATGTGAAGATTACGAGGTCATAATTCATGACCCATTGAGTTGGCAAATGCAGTCTTCGTATTATTCCAAACTATCTATAATTAACAAGTGTGATCTCTCACAGTAGGATGGGGGGAACCACTCAATTCTCGGATGGCAAATGCAATCTTCGTATTATTCCAAACTGTCTATAAATAACAAGTGTGATCTCTCACAATAGGATAGGGGGAACCACTCAATTCTCATATGTCCCTCTCTCTCTCTCTCTCTCTCTCTAAAGATTACCAGGTCATAATTCATGACCCATTGAGTTGGCAAATGCAGTCTTCATATTATTCCAAACTGTCTATAAATAACAAGTGTGAACTCTCACAATAGGACAGGGGGAACCACTCAATTCTCATGTCCCCTCTCTCTCTCTCTCTCTCTCTCTCTCTCTCTCTCTTGTGTGTAGTCCCCTCATCAACTACACTCAGGGATCCAAACTCCGAAAGATGGATGGGACCAAGGCATGTATCGATGTCCATGTGCTCGGTAGGGTTGGACCTAGGCCAGACTCGATATAACTCGACTCAATTCTGACTCATTAGTTTTTAAATTTAAGTCCGGTCTAAAATTAAATGATAATTTGTTAGGTCGAGTCAGACCCGATTATTTTATTAATTTGTAAGATCTGACCTGACAAGTTATATATATATATAAAATCAATAGAAAATAATTCATGCAATAATATAAACGTGTAATCGAACATTATCTTTAAAAATAATGATTAAAATTTTAATATAATAAAGAGATATAATAAATCTCTTCGTGGATGGACAACGATATAGAACCCTTTTTTTTGTCAATGTAGCATAAATTTTTTATTCAAAATTTAAACATTTGAAAGGTCGTATGAGTCTATTCGGGTCAACCCAAAAACTCAAACCCAACCGGATTCTATAATGGGCCCTGACTTTAAGCCTGACTAAAGATTCATAAATTGAAATAAAGATGACAACCTGGCCCAACATCAAGTTGGGTCGCGGGCTCGTCGGGTCGGGCCCAATGACATAGCGAAATGCAAAGAACCAAACAGTTAATCGATTTGATGATTGACGTTCTTAATCAATTAAAATAAAAGGGCGGAAGATTCTACGTCAGCAAATCCGATGGGAGGGTGACCGAACACCCTTCGCCGTTACAGCATCTCTCCTTTCCTTTGCCCAACCATTTTGAAGTCTCGTTCTTGTGGATAATGGAAGAGCTGCACACACGCACACGCCCGCGCCCACGCACACGCACACGCACACGCACACGCGAGAAGAGAGAGAGAGAGAGAGAGAGAGGGGCAGGCCTTGGGGATCTCGGCTCCACAGCGGAGATGAGGAGTCCAGGTGTTTGTGTGAGAGAAAGCGCCGTCGTCTCCGGCGCTCACTCCTCTCTCTCGCGGGGGTGGTGCTCGCTTCCTCTGCGGAGTTCCGTCGTCCGTGCCGCTGTGCCCGTCCTCCCGCCGACTTCCCCGCTCGTTCTGGGGAGACTCGAGGTCCTGCGCGTTCCACAGTGGAAGCGGCGGCCAGTGTCGTGCTTGTGCGGGCTTTCGTCTCTCGAGGGTTTAGATGGCGGGAGGCCGCCCGGTCAGGAGTTCGTGGTCGTCAACTTCTATCACTTCGTGCCCATAGAAAGCCCCGAGGCAGAGGTCTCCAAGCACCAATTCTTCCTTCAGGTCTCTCTCTCTCTCTCTCTCTCTCTAGCCCGAATAGATAGGTGACACAGTGGAAAGTGAAAGAACTGGCAATTGCAAGAAAGGAAGGTCCCTGAGAGGCGGTTGTTCAGTGTAAGGTTCCGGGTGGTGGTGAAACTTCGAAAATGCTTCTTTCAGTATGCTGCACTTGTCAAACTAGAACTAAATGTGGCCGGGTAACTCGGATAGCATCTTGATTTGTTTAGTTCCAACGGAAGTGGAACCTTAAGCAATTTGTGTGACTAATAATTATTGAAATATGAAATGCGTAGACTTGATGGTGTATCTGACCTTTAAGTTCCTACAATTGGTGACATTTCTAACACTTTTATCCATGAACCCCAGTAATTCATGCTCATGTTCCTGAAAGTGATATAGATCGCATTGCAATCTTCTCTGCCCCATCATCATCGTCCAATTATTTTGCACTCAGGGATTTAATTATCCTCGAGCTGCCCCTAGATCATCAAGTCAGGTTGATCAAGTTATTATCCTTCACCAGAAGCTTCTCACAAACATGGGACAAATCCAGCTAGCCAAGCGCATTCTCCTAGATACATTGGGATGCAAACTTTGTTGGTCGACCAGTTTCCTGAATTATGTGCTGTTTCCAATGTGATCTGACCTCAAAATCTAGAGACGTTGACCATTCACACCTAAAACAGATTCAGAATCCTCTGGCCAGTACCCACCTTCAGTGCAGCTCTACTCTACAGACTGCCAAAACAACGATTAAGCTCTAGATGGGAGAGTTCCCTCTGACTGGTTTCGTGATAGAGCCTTCTTCGTATATTCCCATAAACTTTTATTCCCACATTTCTGCAACCACTTCTTATGCGACCCAAAACCCTGCAAACTATTATCCTTGCACAGTGGTTCTTCCGTTTGTCCATTCATCAAGCCCAGCTAGACCAACAGATATAGTTATAGTTTCAGCAGCAAGATAGATTGTCATCCATGAAATTCTTAACACTAAAGTAGCTCACATTGATGAGGATTTTACTGTCCATTTTTGAAGTTTTGTGTTCTGATGTACGCAGTTCAGTTGGGAGACATGATGTCATTAAGGATATACTCCTTTCCAATTTTCCGTTGAGGTTGTGTTTTGGGAGGCACCTTCTTTTGTTTTTTTGTTTTTTTTTTGTGGGCCGTGCGGGGGAGGGGGATGTCTTGTTGAGGGTGGAATATATATTGTTCTTGTACATCCTACTTTATATTCTCTTTCTTCAAGTATCCTTTGTTGATGTGGTTTATGCATTTACTAAAAGTGGGCAGCAAAAGGAATCTTGAATTTCCTCTAAAAGAAAATTGAGCCTTAACAGGGGTTCTCAGACCCTGATTCAGCATCAGAAGAAAGCTTCGGTTTTAAGCATGTTGTTTTACAAAGCCATTGATTATCATGTCTCCTTTGTGTGGGTATCTAAAAGATTTAGTGAATATCCAAATTTCATAAAAGTTCAATTTCTCATCACTTATTAAACAGAGGATAAAGGAACAAAAGGGTATAGTTATTTATTTATCTTCTCTATTGATTTTACCAGGGGCGTGATATACATGGCCGGATATACATTAATGAACAGGGGATCAGTGCACAGGTATGTGGCTTTTTCTGTAAAAAAATCCAGCTGATTTATATTAGCCAACTTAACTTTGTCATATAACAAGGTTCAGAAGAAACTCTACCAAACCCCCCCCCCCCCCAAAAAAAAAAAAAATGTCATAAAACTGAGTTTATCTTAACAAATTTGATTATGTAAAGGACATTTGGGTTGCCAAAGTAATGGACATTTTATATTCTAAGGAGCACTAGATGAAAATCACCTATTTTTCCTACTATTAGACCAGTCCCACGTTGGAAAAGGGACAAAATAAATTGTGTTTAATATAGTGGAGTTCTCTCCACTCAACATGTTAAGGTTTTGAGTTGGACGACCCAATTTCAACATGGTATCAAAGCCCGTGGTTATACTTATGTTGTGCGCCCGATACTTGTTATAGTCCATGATACAGAGCCTAAGTCAGTCTATACATGACGGGGCATGTTAGAATAGTCCCACATTGGAAAAGGGACAAATAGTGGAGTCCTCTCCACTCAAAACCTTCAGGTTTTGAGTTGGATGGTACTTCAGCACCTACATTATTAGCATATTGTGTGCTTCTTATATAACCTTTTAAATTTCTACTAATTTACTCGACAAGTTTAGAACATCGAGCATGAAACTGAGAGTTCCACTTTTAGTTAAAAAACAATCTCATTAGCTGTAACTATCACAGATATACCTGATAATATGCGGTATTTGATTTTAGCATCCCCTCTGTACTCCTGTCATCTGTGGATCGCAAATTGTTTTTGTGTAGGGAACTAGGATTATCGCTCCTCATTGAAAAGAGAATAATATTAGCACTTATAAGTTGGGGAAGGCAATTCCCTGATAGCACGTTGGAATCCATTAATTTAACTAAGATACTTGAGACCTTCAATAATATCTTAGAAACTCCATCTACCGGGAAATTCACTGGCAGAGTGTTAATGCACCTTTCCTTCTAAATTGCCATCTTTCATCTGAATACCTGGTGCTGATGCCAAGAAACTTTGCTGGAATCTCTCTTTGATGTGGCCTGGATGTGGATTATGCAGCAGCTCTAGAAAAGGGCAGTTGTCAGAAACAAGTGAAACATTAGAAGCCATTTTGCATATTCAGGCTCTCTAGGAAAACATTCCCCATTCTAATTTTTTTCCAAGGAAATATTTAGAACAGTAAAGATGGTTTGGTTGCAGTGAGGAGATTTAGTGTTTGAAATTTTCTACTGGAAGGCCTTCCCAGAATAGGAGTGACTTCTCCATCATTCCCTGTCCTATGGGAATGAAACTCTTTTTCTCTGAAGAAATCCTCCAAGAATGGTTAGAGAACAGTCACACAAACACCAATTCTTAAATTAAGCTTTTTTCGAAAGGTGGCTAAGCCACACCAATTCCTAAATTTAAGAATGGCTTCCACAGCAGGTAGGTTTCTGTTAGTTATTTCATTTGGTTTGCTGACATTCTCAACTGACAAGTTCTGGACTCATTTTAAGTAACACAAAATTAGTCACTGAAGACCATAATCCAGAATTCTTCCTATGAACAAGTGATAACTCGGTTTCCATCCGAGCTTTTATTTGATTCTCTTGCAGTTCACTGATGCATTTGATTATTGAACTCTCCAGTATGAAGCCAAATGTTTCCTTACGTGGCAGTTTTAGTTCTTAATCTAGTTAAACCTTTTTTTTCTGGGTTCAGTTTTGTTTCCCTTTTCTTGTTTAACTATGGAATGAGAATGATGCTCACCTCTCAGTGCACTTCCGTTGTCTTTGTACTCATCATGATGGTTCACTTACATCTTTGTTAGAAAACCTTTGAGTTACTTTTCACTAAATAGCTCTACTGGATCAATGTTTCAGATTCATACTCGATGTCTATAATTATCGATAAACCTTTTGGAAACACAAAAGCTCAGTGTCCTGCATGTATTATTCAACTTAGCATCAGGGTCCTTATTTTCATAGTATGCCTCGTGCTGGTTCACATTTAGAGAAATGAGGCTTTTCATCCTTATTTCTGAACTTGTGCAGTACAGTGGTCCACATGAAGATGCTCTAGCATATGCCAAGTGGCTTAAAGAGGATGATCGTTTTTCTGGCATTTTAGTCCAGATTTCACCAACTCTAAGTGGACATGCTTTTCCACGATTGAAACTGCGGTATAAACCTTCACTTGTACAGGCAAGATTTATTGATACTCTCAGTGCTATTTTGTGCTATATCTTTATCTGTCACATCTTGAAGCATTCCCTTTCTTACTCTTTTTAGGGGACTACAGTACATATATGCTCAACTAAGTTCATGTTCTTTCTCTTTCATTCTTTCTTTCTTTCCATCCTTGGGGGTTGAGGATCTTGGTAAAGCATGGGTCCAAAGTCAAGATCTTAAGATTTTCTGATAAACTGGTTGCTTGCTTTGCTATGAATGCAAATTGTAGTGAATTAGAAAATGTCAATATTTCATCTTTTTTCTGTGTTTGCTAATTCAAACCTTGAAATGAAGTCATCCTATATTGCAGCCACATTATTTTTGTTTTTATCTGAGGGTTAATGCCCTTTTTGGTCTTTTTCATTATTTTCTTCATTGGACAGGCAACTAATTTTCTAATAATTGATTGTTTTCAGTTGCAAGGTGGTGTGTCACACCTTCCTCTAGTTGACCCTACTAAGCGAGCTACACCTCTGCCTCCATCTGATTGGAGGCTAAGGTTGCAAGATATGAACAATTCTGATGAATCATCAAGCAAAGAAAGTTGTTCGAGCTATAATAGGAAGATTCTACTGTTGGACGTCAGAAATGGTAACATTGACAGGACTCTGAAACGATGGATTTTCTATCTGCAGTGTCATTCAAACTAATGTAGGTCTACTTTGTTGTGACTACATGAAAATATAAGTTCTCAGTGTCATTTTCAGCTACATAACTTTTACTTTCTGACCCCCCCCAAAAAAAAGGGTTTTTTGCATATAAACCATTGTTACAGACGAATTTACCGATATATCACTCCTGGAAATGCATTAGTATATATATCACCACTATCTTGAAAAACTTGCAGATATGTCATCATAGTTAACTTCCGTCGACGGGATCACGAATATTCTTAAAAGATGCCAATATTTCCGTTAAGTGACCGTCAAATGACTAAAATGCCTCTCTGACGTTCAAATGACTAAAATACCTAGAGAGAGAGCTCATGGAGATGGGGAGGGGGGTCCGGCGGTCAGGTGGGAGGGAGCTCTAGCGGTCAGTCTTAGAGAGAGAGAGAGAGCACATGGAGATGGGGAGGGGGCCTCGGTGGTCAGTCTTAGAGAGAGAGAGTAGGGAGATGGGGAGGGGGGGCTGACGGTCAGTCTTAAAGAGAGAGAGAGCAGGGAGATGGGGAGGGGAGCTCTGACAGTCAGGTGGGAGGGGGGCTCCGACGGCCACCGTTGCTACTAAGAGATAGAGAGAGAGAGAGCAGATGGCGGGAGAGAGAGAGTAGGAGGTGAGGGAGAGACTGAGAGATAGAGAGAGAGAGCAGGTGACGGGAGAGAGAGAGCAAGGGGCGGGGGAGAGACTAGGAGATAGAGAGAGAGAGTAGGGGGAGGGGTGTCGCGATGGAGGGAAGGAGAGGAAGAGAAGGAAGGTGAGGAGGTGGGGAAGAGAGAGAGAGAGAGAGGAGGGGTGGCGGCGGGAGGGGGAACGGGGCACAGGGTCGCCACCAGCGGGAGGTGGGGTCGCGATGGAGGGAGAGAGAGAGGAAGACATAGAGAGAAAGAGAGCGAGAGGTGAAAGTCGCTCCGTGTGGGAGCGACTTCAGAGGAAAGTCATTGTCACATGGAGCGACTTTCCTCTCGCGCGTTCTCTCTCTCTCTCCCTCTCCCTCTCCCTCTCCCATTCCCTCTATCACCGCCGGAGGAGCAATGGGAGCAGCGACGGCAGTGGGATGGCGGTGGGAACGAAGGACTGGGGACAGCGGGAGAGAGAGAGAGAGGGAGGAGCAGTAGGAAGCAGCGGCGGCGGCGGGGGGGGGGGGGGGGGGGGGGAGGGGTCGTGCGGTGGGGGTGGGAACGACCGTCGTCCCTCTCTCTCTGTGATTCTCTCTCCTCTCGTTGTCCCTCTCTTTCTCTACAATTTTCTCTCTCGTCGTCCCCCTCTCTCTCTCATACATACTCTATCTCTCTCCTCTCCACGTTTCTCACTTTGTCGGACAGGAAGGCCATCCCTGCCGTTGAAGTCCGGCGGTGGTGGTGGCGGTGGCGGGGGTGGGGTGGGGTCGTGCGGTGGGGGTGGGAACGACCACCGCCCCTCTCTCTCTCTGTGATTCTCTCTCGTTGTCCCCCCCTCTCTCTCTCTCTCTGCGATTCTCTCTCCTCTCGCCGTCCCTCTCTCTCTCTCATACACACTCTATCTCTCTCCTCTCCATGTTTCTCTCTCTGTTGGACGGGAAGGCCATCCCTGTCCCACCGCGCTCCCCCCCCCTTTTTCTCCCACCGGTCGGCCACCACTTCTTCCTCTGTGGCGTCCTTGGCCTGCCGTCCCTCACGCCGCCGCCGCCATCGTTTTAGGGTTTGGAAACCCATCGAAGAGGATGAGGAAGAAGATGACCTTTTAAGAGCTTCAACCAAGAAATTTAATTATTTGTTTATATATCCCAATGAGATGTGTTATTTTTATTTTATGATTCTATTTAGGGTCTTATTTGTAAATAACTCAGAAATTAAGAGAGATAACCATGGGTATTTTTGTTTTTTCTCACATTTGGTTAGACTTAACTATGGTTAAATTGACAGGTGGCAACGAGGGTTACGGCGATGGCATATCTGAAAGTTTTTCAAAATAGTAGTGATACGTATGTTAATGCATTTCCAGGAATGATATATCTGCAATTTCGTATGTAACAATGGTTTATATGCAAAAAAAACCCAAAAAAAAACTTTTAGTTTCTGATGGAAGGTATTATAACAGAGGGCTGCTAATATTTTTAGACCAACCACACTTGATATCCATGAATTAGGGAGTTATCCAATTCTACTTGGTTCATCCCGGCTCATCCTACAAAACGACTTCTCTAACTGAAGGAAACTACGGTTATGAGACTTGTGGGTTGGGTTGAAACCCGTCTTGCCTCAGTTTCTTCCTGTAGTCAAGTATAATGGTCGCTGGTTGATCACAGGGTGCCACGTGGATCTGTAGGGACTAAAATTGTGGGAAAGGAAGTGAATGGAAATAAACAGCACTGATGGTTTGATGCAGCAGAGGGAGGCGCCCCTGACAGGTATGATAGGGGCTTGAGGAGGGCATTAAGGGCAAACTTTAGCTTACTGTTGGCAGCAGAGCTGCCAATCCTTATACTGCTTTCTTTGTTGATTTTCAATAGCAATGACAAACAGTGGAAGACAAAGATAGATGAGATGATTAGGAACACTTAAGGGATACTAAAACATCTCAGGGTCTTCGATTAGGGATATTTAGAGTCACTAGAACATCCCAGTGTCTTTTACATAGTTGCCAAGGCAACAAGGCGACCAAGGTGAGCTTGGGTCCCTTGGGAGGCTAAGCGCTTAGGCGGCGCCTAGGTGGCAACATCATAAGAGAGAGAGGGGGGGAGGGAGAGGGTATGTACCTACTGCCTGTGTGGGTGACTGTGTTTGTGTGCATGTGCAAGTGGCCAAGAGAGGGGGTGGGGCTGTTCGGAAAGAGGAGAGAGTGATGGAGAATGTGTGTGTATGTAGGAGAGAGAGAGAGAGAGAGATGCAGCTGCGAGGGTGAGGCAAACAACAGTAAGAGGACGGCAGCGAGGAGGCGGCGGAGGGACGATGGAGGGATCGGGTGTCTGTGATGAGGGGGTGGGTGGGCCGTGGGTTCATTTAAATAGAGGATCCACCGGATAATAATAGGATCTGGGTCCAGATCCTATTATTTGGTGGGCCGAGCCAGACGGTCAAGGTGCCCAGGCCCGCCTTAGCCTGCCTTGGACCGCCTGGCCTGCCTTAGCGGGCACGTTGAGCACCTTTTTGGGCCCAGAAAATGCATCCCAGCGCCTAGGGCCTGGATCAGAGCCTGGTCGCCTAGGCGGCGCCTAGTGACAACTACGCTTTTATATATGTGAAGTTCTTTACATTTTGTATATAGAAGCCTGTTATAAGTCCTCCTTTCTTTTCTTTTTATTATGATCTAATGTTAGCCTTGGCAGAATAGAAGGAAGGTTGGGTTCAAGCCAATTGAATCTTTGAGAGTTGATTATTTCAGGTTCTGAGCTGAATCTAGATTGACCGTGTAAGGTCCTCTGATATTGATAAACCAGGAGCAACTCTCAGAGATGCATTTGAATCTTTAGAAGATGCTGAAGTGATTAAGGATATATCTTCTTGCTCTTTAATTGGTCCTACAGTTGTCTTTTTCTCTTGTATAAAATTGTTTTGCACACCAATTTAGCACAAACTAGAGGTTGATATTGTGTTTGGTCATCAGTTATTATGTTATTGGTTCTTGGATCCCAAATTAGCTCTGCGCCTCAAATTGGTAATGTGAAAGTAATAATTATGATTCTTCATGTAAACCTAAACACAGTAGTGTTGAAGATTAGCACACTGATTAATATGATAAGAAGGCTGAAGTGTCTCATGGCAATTGCCTGCACAAATTAAAATAACAAATTGTTAACTGCTTTTGTTCTCTGTTTTGCCTGACATCATTGTTAAACATTTTCCGATGAGGTTAATCTGGCCCTTCTGAAACCATATCCTACACATCAGAAATTTAACACGGTCAAAGCAATGATGTTTCAATCATGCCAATATTGTCAAGGGGTGCATGTAGGGTTGGTGTGCCCTAGAAGCTTTCTATGCCTACAGTGCTCTGCTGCACAATAAAGATAGGGTTGTTTTCATGTTATCTTCTCTTTCTTTAGATATTAAGCATCAGATATTATGAATGTTACTATTTTCTGCTTAACTTAGTAGTTAATACTTTTCTCCAAAAGAATTTGGTGAAGACAATTTAGGAATATTCTTTATTCACTTTGAAAAAGGGACAAATGTGACAATTCTTTTAAGCCTTTGAACTGCAAGAAGCATGCACCTTATTTATCTTTAACTAGTTTTCCCCACAATTGTTTTGGTATTAGGCTATGAGTGGGATATTGGTCATTTTAAAGGAGCTCAGCGACCTGATGTGGACTGTTTCAGGAGTACTACTTTTGGGCAAACAGAGGTATGGTCATTGTTTCTGATGGTTCAATGTGCATGAGTGTTAAGTTTGCCCATGTGGGTTGATAGCTGTTCTTCGCATGATTGCAAGTTCCAAGCTAGAAATTTTGAGATAGCATAGCAATTAGCTAAGATGTCATTGGCACAGTAAAACAATAGTTATCTCTGTTACAATGTTATTCCTTGAAAAATATTTTTGGAGGTGGGACTATAAAGGATCATTCTGAGTCAAGCTTCCGCTGGAATTTGGAGGTGTGGAACCTGGGCGCCATATACCATCTTGTTCTTATTTTGACTTGATGGGCCATTAAAGTGGATGGTGCCATGTATCCTATAAAAGTCAAATAAGAAGGATTCACAACTATACATTAATGTAAAGCTCTCAACGCCTCCCCCTATAGAGAAAAAGGAAAAAGAACTGTAGGTGTCAAAAAAATCCCCAAAACACAATCCACTGGCCTACAGATTAAATTGGAGTCGTGTCCTCGGGCACACCTAACCAAGGCCTGCCCGATTACTCTATCACAAATGAATCTTGCCATCTGGTCATGAGTCCTAGTCTTCCTGTTGAAAATGCTATTTTCTCTTCCCCTTTTATCACCTAAGCTGCAGCATGCTAAATCAGCTGCCATGTGTGCCGATGCCCTTCGCTTCTCACTTTATGGACCCCATCATGGAAAATATTTTGCTTATATAGTGATGTCATCTCATGTGAGAAGTTCTACATTGTCCTATGATCTCTCAAGATGCAATGATATGAACAAGTTTCTCAAGAGATCCATGTGACGTTTCTTTTGCCTTCATCTGGCATAATTATGTTCTCAATGTTCCGTTATTCAGCAAACTGATTCAGACCCTTTAGATGGAATTGACAAAGAGAACACGGACATACTGATGTATTGTACAGGTGGCATTCGCTGTGATGTTTACTCCACAATCTTAAGGTATAGGTTTTGCATCTGTAATTTAGTGTCATGTCTATTTAAGTGATCTCAAGTGCTCCATTTCTCTGATATCTTTGCTGTTTAAATGGTTCTTTGGATGCTAGACAAAGAGGGTTTCAAAACTTGTTTACCTTAAGTGGGGGTGTTTCACATTATCTGAAGAGTGAGGGCCCTGTGGAATGGGTGGGGAATCTGTTTGTGTTTGATTCCCGTCTCTCACTTCCACCATCTGCTTACAAGCCTGAGAATGTAGCCGAAGGAGAAACAGAACTTGTATCTGAAAACAGTACCTTTGCAAGCTGTTATATATGTCGATCTCATGTAGCTGAGCTAAGACATCGCAACTGTGCAAATCTCGACTGCAACCTGCTTTTCCTGTAAGTCATATTCTATGTGCATTTTGTTTTAATCGTAACGGACAATAACTAGATGATAGGCAACCATACTTTTATACTGTGGTAAAAGCATCAAATCAATATCTAGACGGTAAACTAGCTTTCTGTACGTTGCATTGAAAAGGTTTTTTTTTTATTTTTATTATTTTTTTTTTTTTGGGGGGGGGAGGGGAAAGCGGCTCGAAGCCGTGCCCTCCTGCCACCTGCGCAGGGGGGGGAGGGGGGGTGTCCACCCCGCCACTGGCGGGGGGGACAAACTTGCATAGAAAAGGGTACATATGAACGCTAGCCATATGTTTGTTGTGGGTTCCTACCTTTCCGTATCATGTTTATTGGAAGGTGAAACACTCTTTTAGTTAATGTAGTTCAACTAAATTTTGCCGTTTCTTCAATCCCCTTTCCTGGACAGATCTTGTCACAACTGTGTAGAAGAATTGAGAGGGTGCTGCTGTCCTGACTGCACATATGCTCCTCGTCTCAGGCCTGTTCTACCAGGCAGCCAAAGGTACCAAAAGTGGCATATATATCGAGATTCAGAGATGCTAAGAAATTCTTTAGCTTAATTCAATGTAATTTTTTAAACGTTACCAAGGCTCGTTGCAGCTGCTTGGGAAAATCAATTGTTGTATCGTTTAACGTGCCTTCTATTTTAACATCCAGTTTTTCAATGCCAATCATATAGACTTGCAATGTGCTTCCAACTGTTTTTCCAATGTTATGTTCTAGCAAATGAGCCTGTGGCCCCATGGTACTTGGACCTCCTGTTCGAAGGGAAGGGGAGGCCATAGGTTCCGGAAGTCTTGGACACACAAGTGCTTTGTATGGTGCAGAGTCTATGAGAATGTTTTTTTTTCTCTGGGTGAGATTTGAAAAGAAGAATGCTACATGTTACATATTTTATTGCTTCATGTGTCACTCCTTTTCCATGGAATGATGGTTCAGAACTTAAATAAGTTTAATGTTTCCAAGTGCTAGAATGACAATTTGAATTTGACGCCGACTTTATGTTAATTGTTGGATATTAGCAACTGATATGAAAATGCTAAGTAAGGTGGGACAAGGTGTAGTACTAAAGCACGCCCCATGTGAAAATGTTTATCTTTTGTATGCTCTTCGTTCTCTGTCTTTCGCCTATTTTTAGAAGAGGAAGAGACACCGTTTGTGGGAGAGAAGGATGTGGACGTGGGTTTACGGATGAATGCCAGAAGAGGGGACATGAGCCGTGTATCGGATTGACAAGGATTTGTCAAGATATCGAAGGATAAGGCCTTGCCACATTAGTTTTTAATTCTTTGTTTGATAATTTTTTTAAATGACAGAGCCTAGGGAAGAAGTATGCGTTTCGGAACCCTAGGTTCTCAGCACCGTGGTGGGCTGGCTGGACTACCCAATCACAAAGACACTGTAATCGTCTAGTACAACTCGGAAGTTTTTTTTTTTTTTAAAGAAAGCAGAATAAGAACATGAAGCATCGCGCGGTTGATCTAGTTTCAGTTTCAGAGTTTTTGCATATACGAGGATATGGCTTCGATGTTTATTGGAATATTCCCCTTAACTAGAAGAAGCTTCTCTGTTACAGGGTTGATCATAGGAAACAAGATGCACTTTCTGATAGGTCCGACAATTATCCGTTTAAATTTTAAACTGAATTCAAATTTGTTTAGTCAGATAATTATTCGGATAATTATTTGAATAAAATATCTGACAGATAATTTACTCGGATATCAAATATCCGATTATTAATCAGACACGAATTCGGATATTGAGATATCCGTGTCAGATATTATCCGATCAAATATAAACTCTTAGATAAAAATCTAAAGATACGCATATTCTATATATAATTAACTCAAATCTTAATATATTATTTGATTACTCTTTTTTTCTTTTTTATCTCAAAATATAATTTAAAATAAAAAATTCACGTACACCCATTTGATAAGTTATCTCCTATTTTTTAAGATGAAGTCTAATCTTTTAATAATATCTCTCAAAATAAAAATAACTTCCACTCTTTTTTTTTTTTGAGAAAACGTGCGACAGTGCCGCACGGCTCACACGACTTACATCTAAATAGACCTAATAATTATCTGTTTAAAATTTGAACCGAATTCAAATTCGTATTAATATGATAATTATCTAAATAAAATATCCGACAAATAATTTGATTATTAATCAAATAATTTAATTATTAATCAAATACGAATTCGGATATCACACTACCCGCTCCGTATCCGATATGTTTACAGGTCTACTTCTTGGGGCTGTGCCAAACTTGTGGGTCAACTCGGTGTTACCTATAAGTATATAGGAGATGAAGTGACATTTGACGACACTTTAATTTACCGTCTGAAATTTTAAATTCACGTCTAATCTCTTAATGTATGTATTGCTGAGACCTACAGAAATGATTAAACGGATAAGGTTTGTTTGATAAATCTTCTGAACAAAAATCGAAACAAATAATTTGATAAGAAAAAACTTTTTTTTATTCATTGTACGATAGAAGTAGCAACGGATGCTATAATGGCAGTGGTGACTCTTGGTGACGACGTACAATGGTGGTTGAGGTCAGAGCCACGAGATGTCAAAAAATTTATGATGAAAGAGGAATTCACAATATTTAAAATTGAAGTAATTGTTTTGTGGTTTAAGATTTAAGAGAGATTTTGAAACATTTATAAAATTTAAAACTATTTTACCAAAAATGATCAGAGGATTAGACATCTTGGTGGATGGCCTTGCCTCCCTTTATTTTTTTGAGGAATAAAGATAAACAAATTTACATTCACTTGAATGTTGTATGTATATACTACGAATTCTACGAAACGACCCTTTTTTCTACTACCATAAGAACCAATCTCACCTGTGGTTCTTATATATGCAGCAGAATGAGTAACTAATACTTAAACATACAGGAATCAATGAAGCATAGCCAACAACGCTCCAAGGCTTTCCCTGAGTCATCATGCCTTTCTAATCCAGGCAAGGGATCCCATTTCATGAAGCAGAATGGTAGCAACGCACATGTACATGCATCCGTTGGGGGGGAAAAAAGCTGAATAATATGGGATTTGCCCAGACATTTGTGATCTCCTAATGTGATATGCAACATGAAATGCTTATAAAAACATACCCAGTTGTTGCACACCACTATTTCACCAAGATGTCCTTTGATTCATAGCTTGAAATCACTTCAATTGCCCACTTGCACTTATTCGTCCATATGCTGCAATGTATAGACTGCAGAACTTCACGTCCATATATTGTCGAATTATACTAGCTTCGACGCTCCAAATTTCAAAGGAAAAAAAGCTCGAAATGTGCTTGTCTTACACTGCAGACATGCTTAATGGGGAGAGCGCGAAGGGGCCATCAGAAGCAAAGTTGAGATAGAGGATTGCGCAGAAGCAACATGCTGTGGCAAGTAGGTGTAGTCGTGTAAGATGTAAACCTGGAATAAATGAAGTCCATAATCGATCTTTACACTTTTACATTTCTCTAGTGATTAAGATTAATTGTTTTATACATGAAAAGCCTTTGGTCGGCACTTCAAACTCCTGAGTTCAATGGTTCTTTTCAACAATAGTCTGTAAAGGTAAGAAACCATGGGAGTCACTACTGATAAGGTAAGAAATCATGGGAGTCACTAACTCCTGACCAAAAAAGCTGTCACAGGAAATATATAGTATTGAAAACTATTTTTTCCCACACTCTTCTAAATCGTTCTTCAATGCTATTCTATCATACGACCATCCTGTTCTGGTATTGTTGTTTCTCCCTTAATCTGCTTTTCCTAGAGAGCAGACCGTCATGCCTCATGTAACCACATCCTTTAAAAGGAGAACGGGAACTGAAGGATCACATGGCCCAGCCACGGTGGAAGCTAGAGACAGATCAAAAAAAATTTTGAGGGCCTCAGCCACAGTGGCAGAAACAGTTCACATAAACCCAATAACACCCAGCCCACCCACATTCGAGCCTAGGTGGTTCCCTTCCTAACCCCCCCTACCCATACCAACTGGCCACAGCCCACCGGCAGACTTATTGCTCACCAATAAGCTACCTGGGTGGTTGCCTTCTTGACTCCCCTACCCATACCAACTGGAGGGGGCATAAGATCTCCCAGCCTGAGTCCCCTGCCACTAAGAAAGAAAGAAGTTGACTTCCCATTAACCACAATTGCAAATGTAGCAGAAGCGATACAAGAATTGATCCAGCCGATCCATCTTTACCCAAAAACCATCTTCTCCAGCACATAAAAAAGATAAGACTAGTTGACCCTATCATAGGCCTTCTCAAAATTTAACTTCAGGACTGCCCCTCTCTTTCTCCGAGTCTTCATGGCATATAAGCATTCATGGGCCACCAAAAAATTGTCATGTAATGTCCCATGATAAATGCTCCCTGGAAGCAATTGAGCACACCCTATCTTTGACTCTCTCCAATCTTGTTGCCAACAACTTGGTGATGATCTTGTAAGTATCATTCAACAAACTGATAGGCCTGAAGTCGTAGAAATCCTAGACGTCTTACTTCTTAGGGATGAGAACAATGAAGGTTTTGTTAATTCCCCTCAAGTGTGCCCTCCCCTCATGAAATTCTCTAATTGCTGCCAGAAAATCAACTTTGACCAGCTCAAAAAAGGGCAGAGGAAAATCATCCGGACCTAAAGCTCTATCCCCTGCAAGAGAAAAAATTGTCCGTCGAACCTCATCCTCAATAAAACTTTGCGATAAGTCATCTGTCTCCTCATGGGAAAACCGTGGAAGAAAGTCATTTGCAATCCTCATTCTAAAGTGGGCTTCCTCATAAAACAACTTGGAATAATAATCCCTCGCCATAACCCTAATCTACTCATCCAAAGAGATAGAGAGTTCACCCACTCGGATGCAACTGATGGTATTCACTCTCCTCCCCAAGACTAAACGCCGAAAGTAAACAGTGTTTCTATCTCCCTCTTTGATCCATCTATCCCTCGATCTCTGCATCCAATAGATCTCCTCTCTGGCTAGGATCTCATCGAATTGGCACCTCGAGAGTCTTTCAGTCTCCTATCCTCTGCATTCAAGAGTCCAACCTCCTCCAAGCTATCCAACCCCTCAATCTGCTGAAGAATTCTATCCTTGACCGCCCTCCTCGAAAGGATTTTATTCGCCCCCCAGCTCTTGAGAACATAAGCAATATGCCTCAATCTGGAGACAAGAGATGTTATAGCGGAGCAACCGGTAATCTGTGAAGACTAAGCTCTCCTAACAGTATCTATGAAGTCTACCTCCCTAAACCAAAACTTCTCCAACCTGATGGTGGGCCTCCTGCCCTACGGTCGACTGGTCGTCAAAAGGATGGGCTTGTGATCTTACATAGATCTAGCCAATGAAAGCGCCTGCACATGAGAATAGTGATCCTCCCAGTCACCAGAGATCAAGAATTGCCCAGTCTCAAACACGAGGCCTCAGCTCGTATGTTGGACCAGGTAAAGCGACCATAAACCATGCCAATATCCACCAGAGCCGCCTCCTCAATAAAGGCAGTGAAGTCATCCATGTCCCTCGTGTGAGCACTATCCCCCGACCTCTCCCACGGGACCACCACAGTGTTGAAATTCCCTCCAACACATCATGGTCGCCCTGCAGAAAGGTGTAGTTTGCACTCGGCAGTATCAAATCTTACTACCACTTTGAGGAATAAAGGAAAGAGAGACAATAATGCTTCATTTGTCTCCCAGAGTCAAGTGGCCCCACTTAGAAGATAGTACTAGCAGATATGCAGATGTATCGGCAGCATCAAATCGTAGTAGCACTTTGAGGAATAAAATAAAGAGAGATGAGATTTTTAAAAGGTTTAGAAAGTAAAAATATCATTACAAGTGATGAATTTCATGTCGAAAGACGCCACAACGCAACCTGCTAAAAATGTTCTTGTTAACAGACTCATTCTACAAAATAGCATATATGTTCATCATGCAAGGAATCCTCAAACTAGTGGACACTATTAATTTATAAGGTTTTCGGTTCAGTGACTTCAGTCAGTCAGTCTGTAAATGAGTTATGCATAAGTTCCAATGGCACAGAAGTATTACGGGAAATCTGATTTTTGGGGAACGATGAACAAGGGAAGAAGTAAGTGAGAAATATCAGGCCGTTCTCAACTCATGCAACCAACTCGTCCATGTGGAAATCAGGGAGTTCACTTTTGGAGGATAGGATTCATCACCAACGAATGCTGCAGACAAATCTTACAGAATCAAAGTGAAGCTTCCATGAGGTGTGCATGCTCACAAGCACTAATTGTCAATTCCTAACTGGACTTACACATCATATAGGTGAATTTGGGCCATTTTTCCCCAATTCTTTAGTAAAGGTGATGGACTTGAGTTGTAATGTTGTATGCTTCAGTAAACCTCATAATGTCACAGAAACAGAAGGATCAAAGAACCCATTTTTGCAGTATTCTTCAGGGAGTTCAATAGCAAGCCTCAGGATAAGAGCTTGCACCCTCTATTTTAATTTTAAATTCTGAAGGAACTCATATGAGCTGCCAGCCTTTCCAAATACCCAGCACTTTTGAAAAACGCCAAATGCTCCAAACTTGAGAAAAATAAAATTTCCAAAAGATCTATTTTAGTTAACTCCAATTCTAAGCCAAACAACCATGCCCGGCAAGTCATGACGTTTGAAAGTCCAATTTACATCTTTCAAGGCATTGAAACCCATGACAGTTACCCTTCCTAAAAAGATGGAATCCATTGCTTTGTTTTTCATCAACAACAGCTGCAAACCAAAAATAGGATTTTGTTTCCACTGGTTTTGGAAGCAGTAGTTTTGAAATCCAAGGATTTCAACATTTTATGTCAAACATAAAAGACTTAGAAATCAGGAGCAAGTCATCATGTTTGAAAATCAGCAGGTCTTACTAAACCTTTTAAGGCCGTGAAAAACCCTAATTATCACCCTTCCTAAACATATACCTTTCAACAACATCTTCCAGACATTAAAACCGATTATGGTTGCCTTCACTAGTCATTCATTCCCATACTAAGCTATACCTCTATCATGGTTTCAGATTGGAAGACACATTTTTTTCTAAACAAAGTGGACTTGTACCATATTGGTTTAAGAACAATAATCTAGAAGAACACCAATCTCAGACTCAGTGTAAAGTTGCAACAGCAGACTCAAGCCACATAAGACTTTCGAGTGATTCTCATTAAGAACAACAGTACCTCATAAAATACGATGCACTGAATAAACATTTTTTCACAAGACCGGACCAAATGTTGAGTTAAAACACATATATATAACTTAAAGAACGCAGATTTCCCCGTTAAAAAGGAGCTACAATGTCCTTTGAGGGCATATGAAAAGTAAATAACTTCACAGAAGCAAAGAAGTGCTTGACATGATATAATATTATATAACAAACGAGTGCTAATGGATGTCGAATGTACAGATAACAACCACGTAGCTTCGGATAAGCCATTAAATAAAAGTCGACATTTAAACTGGCACAACAGACACGACCACATAGAGCACCAACAACAGAGTAACCCCCACACATCGCTACACTAATTCCCCCCGGATCCTTCCTTGAGAGGGGAGACCGGGGACGCAGGCATGGCGGGGAGATCACTGTACCCCATCTTCTTGGGGCTCTCCACGGCATCATCCTCGTCGTCAATAAAATCGTACCCCTCAGAACCACATACCTCGTATCGGTTGCTGACCAGGTACCAGGCGAGGTACACCGTGGCAGAAGTGACGGCGGCGCACCCGACGCCGAAGAGGAGACCGGCCACCACTACCAGGATGTCCCGCGCGCGCTCCCGGAGGGAGCTGACGCCGAAGGACGGCTCGGCGCGGACGAGGGGCCGGGGGAGGGCCGGGCGCTCGATCCCCGCGGGGAGGCGGAGGGTGGTGGCCAGGGGCTCCGTCGCCGCCGGCATGGAGGAGGAGTAGGCTCTATAACGGTAGTAGCGAAGGGGGATCAAGCGGTAGATGGCGAAGAACCTGGGCGGGGCCTGGTCCCCGGCGGCGGAGATCTGGGAGACCTCGAGGGCACCCTCTCCGGATGCGTCCGAGGAGAAGGTGTAGGAGACGAAGAGGGTCTTGCATGGCCTAGCGGCCGCGCCGGCGGTGAGGAAGGCGAGGGCGGCAAGGATGAGGAGTGAGGCGGCGGGAGCAGGGGGAGACGCCATTACTCTTGGAAGGTGGGAGGATTTGGGAGTAGAGAGAGAGAGAGAAATATCAGGGGGGGGGGGGGGAATGGGGATAGCGTGTCGGGGAAGCCCTTTTTCGACCAGAAAACAAATTCTGACGTGGGAGAGGTGCTTTTCTGCCAATGTACACTTGTCGTTGTTGGAGAATTATAACCACAACGTTGACTCCCGAAGGTGGGGTTCCTTCGACACGGTGGATTTTCTTCACGGGATTTTTAGAATTTACTGACTTGTTTGGTGATAATATCTTTTCATGGTACATTGGATGATCTATCTATATAGTTTGATTTGATTTTACAAATTTCTGGTAATTTTATTTTGAGATAAATTATTGATGATTTTCTCAAAGTAAATTAAAAGCCCCAAAGTTAAAATATATTTTTTGAATGTTTAAAAAATAATAAAAGATTATGAACAGCTGCTCTTAAAAAGGAAATTATTTAAGTACTCTTATAATGCCCTGGCATCAACTTCCCTAACTCTAACCCTGAAATAATTTAGGTGTATTTTTTATAATTTAAAATTTAATCCAGTTAGTCTACTATTTTTAGACACCTGATATTTAAAGTTCAAGATTTAGTAGGACTACTAATTGAGGTATTATATAATTTGCATACACTTGTTTTTAAATGTTGATATAATCGAACGAGTTCTTCTAATATTATTTAAAAAAATTACATAAAATTTAATATTACATGAGAATTTATAAAAAAATATTCTTAAAAATATATGAACATACATATCACTATGTAAATTTAAATTTTATAAAAATATTATTTTTATTTATAAATATAACACTTATTTTTATAAAATTTTGTAAAAAAATTATACTAAAATGATATTTATGTACTATTTAAATTAACGTAATGACATATCTGTTGATATATATGTAGAAATATTTTTTTTATAAATTCAATTTTCATAATATTTTTTATGTAAAAATCTCTATTATTAATTTTCTTACTTTTCCAAGGGACCCTAACATTAGGGGGGAAGAAAAGAAAAATTAACTCCACTTTTAAAATTTTAAACTTAAATTGAATACTTATTGCTATTCGGACATATCACAATAGAGTTTAGAGCAGCAATGTTGTTTTAGCAGCAACGTTATATTCGGATATCAAATGAACCAAGTTAACTTCATAACTAATTGGAGGATCATACTTACATTCGAAATTTTTAATTCTAAAAATGCTAGACTTAAGTTCGTTATGACATATCACATAAGTCTAGAGCAGTAAATTTTTTTTCTTGGAAGGTGGGTAGAGCAGCAACGTAGTATTCGAAGATCAAGTGAACTAAGTTAACTTCATAGTTTACAAGCTCATGCTTACGTATGTTTAATTTTAATAATAATATATTTAAGTTCGATATTCTCTATCATTTTTTTTGCACCAACACGCTAGTGTTTATTTTATTAATAAGGGAAGCTGAAGGGGGTGGGGTTCAAAAGCTGCAAAGGATAGAACTGTCCTTACAATACAAAGTTAACAAAAAAATTAAATTAAAAGATTATGCTATAGGTACATAAAAAACAAAAAATCAGAGAGACACAACTTTAATAATCATGACAAAAAGAGACGCTCCCAAGACATATTACAACTAAACATTGGTCGAGGAAAATAATGTTCTTGAATCTTATATGTTACGGTAGTAGATATCATTGATGCCCGTATAAATTTTGAGACTCGTTTGGTTAAAATTATTAGAGAATTTCAATGATCAAAATCTTCTATATAATCTCAAACTAGATGACTTAAAATTATCTTGACTTTTATGTTGGATGAATTTTTTAAAACGGGGAGAGAGAGAGACACAAAAGTAGAGATGTTAAATAATCTATAAAAATTTCTCTCGTAGAGTTTCGAGATACATTTTGAGGTCCAAAATTTTTGATATCCCGACATTTATCTTATGCATAGATTTTTATAAAAAAATTACCTGAATAATTCCAACCAAAGTAACTCTTAAAGTAACCAGACTCTTATCATCAAGAGGGACAAATAGAAACAAATGAAGTATTGTCTCAGATATGTGCCTAAAATTTGTCTCATCACACTTCTCTTATCCCTTAATTAAATATTTGCATTTATTATAACAATCTTTTGCTGCAACCCCATAGGCCATATGTAGTGCCTAAAATTCATCAGATTTTATGTTTAGGATGGCTATATATAACATGTTTTTTTATAATGGTAACTATGCCTTTGAATAAACTTTCAAAAAAAAATTAAAAATAGTAAGATTTATATTAATTTTATTTTTGATATAATTGTGTGTAATATGTTTTCTGTGCTTGTAAACATGCATATGCAACCAACTACAGTTTTGAAGGACAAATCTAACCGCTTTGTTTATTTTTTAAAACTAAAGTAGAATCTTTAAAATCAACAAGATAAGACATAAAATAGAAAGTCCTAAACTCTTTTATATTTAATACAACTGCATTTGTATAATGACAAGTGAGTCCCCAAAGTAATTTCTGTTGAAAAAATTAATACGAAAATAAATTTATTTTGATGACAACTGTGCTAGTTTCGCATGTACTTAAATTTTGATTTTATATATATATATATATATATATATATATATATATATATATACATTTTTTTGCAACATATAAATAAAATCAAATTAGATAATTAGATCACAAAAGATAGAAAACATAAACCCACTTAATTCACAGAAAAGGTAAACAACACAAAATTGTTTTATTTTTCCTAACACTAAAAATGAGCATCAACTCTAAAAGAGAAAACCAAAAATAAAAAAAGCATCAAATAAATCCTATATTTGATACAAAAATGTGTTTACTCTTTTTCAATAATAGTGCAAGCTCTATTGAATGAACCCGAAGAGAGAAAATTGAGAGCAAAAGTCTAATATTAATCTTTAATACAATAATATTACAATATCTTATATTAATTTTATGCTCACATGAGTTACATAAAATAACGGTAAAGAAAATTTTGATACATATGAAAGAGTATGAGTTTGTTTAACAGCAATTTTGTCCATGATACATCAGGTAGTCCTTAAAGGCCACTTTGTTATCGGAATATCGAGGGCGGATATTTAACCCTACGAGAGAGAATTGTGGGAGGTCCACACTCTCCCCTCACACACATTCTCCTTAACCAGGGTCCCGTATTCGACTCTACAGGGTCAAACACAGTGTCTCAACCGAATTTTAAAGAGGGCATAATTGAATTGAAATATTTACATATCTTAGAGTTATGACAATGAAATATATTTAATAATAATTTACGATTGCTGATATATTTGTTAGTAATCTGTTGGAGTGGTGTTGCGTCCCTGCGGGGGTGCGTCACACGTGACCCCGACGGCAAGATGTCGGGTAGAACGTAGATTGTGCGTAGGCATAGGAGTATTGAACAATTAATTAGCAAATACTCACGGTCTTGTCGTAGTGCTTTCATCACTTCCTTGGGTTCAAAACCCTTGTTCCCCAATAGGGGACCCGAGTGACCCATGTTCCCTGCCCACTGAGCCACGTGACTCAAAGTAATGGCACAACAAAGTACTCAAACCAAATAAGGGCGCGTTTGAGAACACGTTAGATAATGGATTACGGGCTTTTAATCATTAGAAATCTTAAAAAAAAATAATCCCATTCAAATGCGCCAAACTTGTCTCGATTTCCCTGTGTGTTAGATTTTGGGCAGGAGGAGAGAGAAAGACTTGACATCTTCTCCCTCTTACTTTTCACCAAAATCAACTCACACCCAACTTATTGGTCACTTTTATAGATTTTAAAGATAAATGGCCGTTGTTGTAACGACTCAAGATCCGGATACCGGGAGGAGCCCAATACCAATCGAATCCTGACCCGCCGCCCACGAGCCGGGAGGGCTCGGAAGGGCTAAAAGGAGTGTGAAGGTACAAAGAAATAGGAAATAAAGCAGTATAATTCAACAATTAACATAAATAAATAAACAACTACAATAGCAGAGTCTAGTCCAACAAAAGTACAGTCTAAGATAGAGAACGTATTCAACACAGAGTGAACACTCGGTCCGGCGAGCTGACAACTAAGAACCCCGCATAACACCCTCGAACCACGGGTAGGAACCGTCGCACCTGAAAAGTAGGGGTGAGCCTCATGTCACTGGCTCAGTAGGGATCCCGCGGAACCCCAACCGAGAACAACGGCGGTAGCGGAAAGGAGATCAGCTACAGTAAGAACAATGAACTGGTGGCTGGTCAAAACTCGGCACTACACCTACTCCTACTGTACCAAAAAAATGTGCCCCGATCTCACAGTCGGGGGACTACCGAACTAACGGGAGAACCTCTGGCTACGCCGCCAGAAGAAACGATCACGACCTCGTAGCCGTGGACCTAACACCGTCTAGGGAAAACACTCGGTGACGTTCACCGGAAAACCCCTAGACCTCTACCTCGGGAACACTCCCTGAAACTATCGGGGGAACCACATCTCTTAGACGGGAAATAAAACCCAAAAACAGGAGAGTCACGTCTCACGTGACAGGAGTATCTGCCACTAGAAGCAAGGCCGGATGCGCCCCCTGGCGTCTTAGATCGCGCCTCAGGCGTCCCCCTCAGCGCACCCTGGCGGAACGGGGACACCGTACAAGTAACCAGGAACACCGAATAAGAACTAGCTGGGGTCGCACTTGTAATACCCCGTATTTTTTCTGATATTTTTCGCGGGTCTCGGAGTGTATTTTGTGTCTTACACGTATTTTTTCCTGACGTGCCTTCGAAACTCTGTGCAGGGCGAACCGTGACATTCTCCGACTCCGGGACAGTACCAGCGCGTTGTGCTCCTCCCAAGGATCGCGGAGGTAATTTTTAATATTTTTTTGAATTTCTGAAATTTTGGGGTTTTTCTATATATATATTAACCCCTTTTTCTCTCTCTCCCTATCTCTCACTCTTTCCCTCTCTCTTCTCTCTCACGTTCTCTCCTCTTCCCATCTTTTATCTCCGAGCGGCCAACGAAGATGGACGAGGGTGAGGTGGCGGTGCTCGTGGGGCGAGGAGCGGCGTGGACGGGGCGAGGATCGAGGCGTGGTGGCGAGGTGAAGCTAGCTCGTGAGCGTGGGATATCGGCGGGGTTTCGTGGCATTTTCTTTGTGGATCGGCATCCACGACGCGTCAAATCTTCGGTGGAGGTAGGGAGATGGATCCTCAGCTCGTGTACTTCATTTCCCGCGAGTTTGGTAGGCCGTGGTGAGCCGAGCAGGCTTATTTGTGAATTTTGGGAAAAAAACATGTTTTTGGGGAGTGAGCCGGATCTAAGGTTTTAACCGCGTTTGTGTGGTTTAAATGGGTCTTCTCGGTGCTAGAGAGACTGGGGACTAGGTTCCCCTTGTTTCCCCCTTTGCTCAGGCGCGAACGGGGCGTGGAACGGAGTTTTCCACGATTCACGCCGTTCTCGATTTTCCGGCTTAAAATGGTCTTAACAGAAACCGCTTATAGGTGAAGCGGTCCCCAGTTAGACCGTAACTTGTCCGTCTCACCGTGTTTTGGGGCAGCGGTCCTGCGATAGACCGCTATGCCTACCTTAGCGGTCTAGGATAGACCGTTTTCTTGGCTGGGCGGTCATGGTCTGACCGTCTCTTGCCCCTTATGTCGGTTGTCTAAGCGGTCGTACGATAGATCGTTTTGCGTATTTTGCGGTCGTATGATGGACCACCCCATTACTTGTGCGGTCCTAGGGTGACCGTTAGATTGTTTTAGCGCCCACAGCTATGCAGTCTGGGGAAGAGCGTTTTGCGTTTGGAGCCGCCTAACGGTAAACCGTTGTTCTCCTTGGGCGGTCCTAGAGTGACCGTTTATCCCTTTTCAGTGCTGCATAGTGGTGCGGTTTGGAGGGAGACCATTTTCTTCTCCCAGCGGTCCAGGGTTTGACCGCCCTATTCTTAGACGGTCTAGGGATGACCGCCTATTGGTTTTGGTGCCGTTTAGCATTGTGTTGGTCTCCGGTCAACCAGGTTGTGACTCAGTGGTCGACCTTCGGCCTCGTAAGTGTTCCGGACACCCCGTGGGTTCTGTGTCTGTGTTTTTGTGTGTCGGGAGGTACCGTGTTATCTCGATTAGCGTGCACGTGGGTTTGGAGGGTCCGGGTGACCCTTGTGTTTCGGGCTTTTGTGTTTCCGCTAGATCGAGTCGTTGTGTATCGGCATAAGTGCGGTGGGACTTCCCCCGCATGTCGTGGGTTTCTTCGGAAGATGATTCCCGAGTGGGCCAAGTGTATGGCCTTGAACTGTGAGTCCAGTCATCCAGCCTGGGGCTGGAGGTTTCTCGCTTTTCCCTGGGATGGGGAATCGACATGGCGGCTTGTGAGCTACCTTGGGAATCGTGCTTCTGTGCTTTCCGCGTGGGCCGTGTGTGTGGCCTGTGGACTGTGAGTCCAGTTGCCCAGCCTGGGACTAAAGGGTTTCTCAGTTCCCTTTTTGCGGGAATGATCTCAGCAGTTGTGAACTGCCTCGTGAGTCATCGTGCCGAGATTTCTGACCCTAGAGTTAGGGCAGATTGACGGCGTGGAGCCGTTCGGTGCAACGGTCTTGACCCCGAGTCTCGTGACTCAAGGACCGTTAGATTTAGTGAGTCTAGAGGACTACCCAGAGTCCAGTGGCTCGACGCCACTTGGTTCTTCTCGACTTTCATGCAGGATGCGTGCGTGTTTTTCGGAGTTCTCCTCGGAGAGTGGTCACATCAGTGACTCCCCACTAGTCGTAGCCTTCCGACACGCATGTGGTCCCACCAGGGAGTGGTGGCGAGACTACCCGAGAGAGACGATTTTAGGCTGGTTGCTGTGGGCCTCCTACTGTGGCGGCTCGAGTCCGGGTCGGGAGGAAGAACCAGCTAGAGGGCCTGACATAGCGTAGTTAGTCAGTGTGTGCACACGTGGTCGGGGACTTCAGACGCATGCTGACGAGCTCGACCCTGACTAGACCCTTGTCAGTGTTACTTGAGTGTGTGTCTCAGTTTCCGCCTAGGGCGAGTAGGGAGACACTGCGGCGCGGTGTAAGTCGTCAGGGGACGCGATCGGCTGTGCTTCTGGTGGACAGGTACTCTTGTCACGTGAGACGTGACTCTCCTATTTTTGGGTTTCATTTCCCGTCTGCGAGACGTGGTTCCCCCGACAGTTTCAGGGAGTGTTCTCAAGGTAGAGGTCTAGGGGTTTTTCTGGTGAGCGTCACCGAGAGTTTCCCTGGACGGTGTTAGGTCCACGACTGTGAGGTCGTGATTGTTTCTTATGGCGGCGTAGCCAGAGGTTCTTCCGTTAGTTCGGTAGTCCCCCGACTGTGAGATCGAGGCGTGTTTTCCTGGTACAGTAGGAGTAGCTGTAGTGCCGAGTTTTGACCGGCCACCGATTCGCTATTCCTGCTGTAGTTGTAGCTGTTTTTCATTTCCGCTACCGCCGTTGTTCTCGGTTGGGGTTCCGCGGGATCCCTACTGAGCTAGTGACAGGAGACTCACCCCTGCTTTTCAGGCGTGGAGGTTCTTCCTCGAGGTTCGAGTGTGCTGTGCGGAGGTTCTTAGCTGTCAACTCGCCGGGCCGAGTGTTCACTTGGCATGTTGTACGCTTTACTGCTTTAGACTGTACTTTCTGTTGGACTGGACTCTGCTGTGGTTGTTTATTTATTTCTATTAATTGTTGAATTATCCTACTTTATTTCCTATTTCCTTATACCTCCACACTCCTTTTAGCCCTTCCGAGCCCTCCCGGCTCGTGGGCGGCGGGCCAAGATTCGAATGGTATCGGGTTCTTCCCAGTATCAGGATCTTGGGTCGTTACAGTTGGGGAATCGGCGTGGCGGCTTGTGAGCTACCTTGGGAATCGTGCTTCTGTGCTTTCCACGTGGGCCGTGTGTGTGGCCTACGGACTGTGAGTGCAGTTGCCCAGCCTGGGGCTGGAGGGTTTCTCAGTTCCCTTTTTACGGGAATGATCTCAGCAGTTGTGAACTGCCTCGTGAGTCATCGTGCCGAGATTTCTGACCCTAGGGTTAGGGCAGATTGACGGCGTGGAGCCGTTCGGTGCAACGGTCTTGATCCCGAGTCTCGTGACTCAAGGACCGTTGGATTTAGTGAGTCTAGAGGACTGTCCAGAGTCCAGTGGCTCGGCGCCACTTGGTTCTTCTCGACTTTCGCGTAGGGTGCGTGCGTGTTTCTCAGAGTTCTCCTCAGAGAGTGGTCACATCAGTGACTCCCCACTAGTCATAGCCTTCCGACACGCGTGTGATCCCACCAGGGAGTGGTGGCGAGGCTACCCGAGAGAGACAGTTTTAGGCTGGTTGTCGTGGGCCTCCTACTGTGGCAGCTCGAGTCCGGGCCGGGAGGAAGAACCAGCTAGAGTGCCTGACGTAGCGCAATTAGTCAGTGTGTGCACACGTGGTCGGGGACTTCCGACGCATGCTGACGAGCATGACCCTAACTAGACCCTTGTCAATGTTACTTGAGTGTGTGTCTCAGTTTCCGCCTAGGGCGAGTAGGGAGACACTGCGGCACGGTGTAAGTCGTCAGGGGACGCATCCGGCTGTGCTTCTGGTGGGTAGGTACTCCTGTCACGTGAGACGTGACTCTCCTATTTTTGGGTTTCGTTTCCCGTCTACGAGACGTGGTTCCCTCGACAGTTTCAGGGAGTGTTCCCCAGGTAGAGGTCTAGGGGTTTTTCCGGTGAGCGTCACCGAGGGTTTCCCTAGACGGTGTTAGGTCCACGACTGTGAGGTCGTGATTGTTTCTTCTGGCGACGTAGCCACAGGTTCTTTCGTTAGTTCGGTAGTCCCCCGACTGTGAGATCGGGGCGTGTTTTCCTGGTACAGTAGGAGTAGTTGTAGTGCCAAGTTTTGACTTGCCACCGGTTCGCTGTTCCTGCTGTAGTTGTAGCTATTTTTTCTTTCCGCTACCGCCGTTGTTCTCGGTTGGGGTTCCGCGGGATCCCTACTGAGCTAGTGACAGGTGGCTCACCCCTACTTTTCAGGTGCGGCGGTTCTTCCTTGAGGTTCAAGGGTGCTGTGCGGCGGTTCTTAGCTGCCAGCTCGCTGGGTCGAGTGTTCACTTGGCATGTGGTACGTTTTACTGCTTTAGACTGTACTTTCTGTTGGACTGGACTCTGCTGTGATTTTTTATTTATTTCTGTTAATTATTGAATTGCCATGCTTTATTTCCTATTTCTTTATACCTCCACACTCCTTTTAACCCTTCCGAGCCCTCCCGACTCGTGGGCGGCGGGCCAGGATTCGAATGGTATCGGATTCTTCCCGGTATCCGGATCTTGGGTCGTTACAGCTCTCGTTAGCGCGGGTCCAACTACCCCCAACCACGTGTGCACACACAGACCACGCGTCCCAGGTTTGGCCCTCTGACTAGTTTTCTCCTCATCCGGACTCTGCCTGCAAGACGTGGGGCTCTACGGTAACCAGTCTAAAAACCGTCTCTCTCAGATAAAGCCTCGCCACCACTCCCTGGTGGGACCACGTGCGTGTCGGAAGGCTACGACTAGTGGGGAGTCAGTGATGTGACCACTCTCCGAGGAGAACTCAGAGAAACACGCACGCACCCTACGCGAAAGTCGAGAAGAACCAAGTGGCACCGAGCCACTGGACTCTGGACAATCCTCTAGACTCACTAAATCTAACGGTCCTTGAGTCACAAGACTCGGGGTCAAGACTGTTGCACCGAACGGCGCCACGCCGTCAATCTGCCCTAGCCCTAGGGTCAGAAACCTCGGCACGATGTCTCACGAGGCAGTTCACAACTGCTGAGACCATTCCCTTAAAAAGGGAACTGAGAAACCCTCTAGCCCCAGGCTGGGTAATTGGACTCATAGTCCCCAGGCCACACACACAGCCCACACGGAAAACACATAAGCATGATTCCCAAGACAGCTCACAAGCCGCCACGCCGATTCCCATCCCAGGAAAAAGCGAGAAACCTCTAGCTCTATGCTGGGTGACTAGACTCGCACCCCAAGGCCATACACTTGGCCCACTCGGTTACCATCTTCCGGATAAACCCACGACATGCGGGGGAAAGCCCACCGCAGTCACACCGATACACGGTGACCCGGTCAAGCGTAACACGAAAGCCCGGAACACACACACAGGGTCACCCGGACCCTCTTAATCTATGGGCACGTTAATCGAGGTAACACAGTGATGGGAATCAACACCGGACACTAACATTTTTATTTTACATTTATGTCCTTTTGTTTGTATTTATACCATTGGCTAATTGGGTTTGCAATTGTATGGCATTTATAAGAGAGCGAACACGATACCTCCACGCTCCGGGCGTGGGGAAGACGACCCCGGCCAGTTACGGTAACTCCCGGTACAATGGTAAAAAGTTAATTACAACAATGAATTATATTACCCACTCCACGCAGGGAGGTAAAGGGATACAAGTGGAGCCCGGGAGGACCGACCCTGGGTTGACGGGCAGCAATCTGGAGGTGCGTTCGGGGCGAACTCGGCATGCTGGTCTGACTCGGTCCTGCACCGACTCGGTACTACGCCAACTCGGTTCTGACTCGCTGGATAGCAAGGCGCAGATTCCAAAGGAACGTCACCCTCCTGAGGTCTTCTGAAGGTGCCGCTTGGCTGGGACGATGGCGGGATGTCCCTGATCGACTCTCTGAAGTGACGGTTCCAAAAGTTGACTTTTGGTATTTTTGCACGAATTATTCCCGGACTGTAATTTCAGACATGCACAGGCTACAGATCTGTACGTCTCGGCTGCAAGAATTATGGTGCTCAGATCCGGAGGCCGATAGAGGCGTGGCTGGTACCGTTGGAAAGAGAACTCACAGAACTACAACATATATTTTTTTCCCGTCGATCTAGAGAAGGGATTAGAAATGAAAAACTCTGTAAACTACGGATTTTCATGTGGATCAGGTTACTGACACTCAGGACAGAAAGGGATCTGCCTGAAATTGACCATTGACCGAGGGGAAAATGATTTTTCCAGGGGCGACAAAAATTATGGGAGACAGGGTAGGACGTGAGGAACACTTGAGAATTTTTGTGATTTTTTTGGAAAGTTATAAGTGGGTGGGAAAAATACAACAAGGTGACTCTATCCCGTAGATCTGCAGAATGGCAGATTACAGGAGAAGAACAATAAAAGTGGGAAAAATACCAAATGACGTCCAAATGACACGAAATTTGAACTGGAGGTTAAGGGAGTTGGACAGAACAAACTCTCAAAATTAGGGCTCGAACAAAGAACAAAAAAAGAGATAAAATTTTAGAGAAGAGGTTTTGTCCTGATGGAGACAGAACTCCAACGATGGTGGTGGCGGCGCGACGGCGGTGGCATGGCGGCGGCGACAGAAATGGAACTCAGAGGGGCTAAGGAGAATGAGCTTCACACCCTGGAGGGCTGGAGGAAGGAGAAGAACCAGGGAGAGAGGGGAGAGGGGCGCACCGCTCCTTGGGGAATTCCAACCAAAATTTTGATTTTTCACTTCATTAATTCTAGTAAAATGGAAATACAAGCCATTTATAATAAATGTAAAAAGACTCAAAATGACCCTAGATCTAGAATTAGGAGGGATAACTAAGGGATAGAACTAATTAGTTCTAATCAATGTATTTTTGAAAAAAAATAAAATGCTAAAGGGAGGGGGGCGCCCCTTTGACCAAGAGGCCATGGTAGGTGGCATCTTAGACTTTTTAGTCCAATTGTCCCCCTATGTGTCTAATTGAATGTCAAACCATCTAGAAGCCACCTAGGATGGTTGACCAGCCTCACATGGCTTAGGTGGATCAATGGGGAAGGGGTGAGGGCTCCCTTGCTGGACCTACATACATTTTGCACAAAAACCTAAACAATCCTAGGGAATGACACATTGGCTTATAAAGCCTTACAATTGTTAACATACTTTCCCAAGGATATAAAAATAAACTAAAGGATACAAATGCAAATTAAAATGTCAGTGCGCTTGCTCTGATGTCTCCATCAATTCTCCCCGGGTGGGAAGAACTCGACCCCGTCGAGTAAGGGGTGCGGCTGCTCGAGTAGCTCCGGCGGATGCATCACCGAACCTGGAAGCGCGGAGTACGCTCCACTCCAAGTAATCGACACATGCCCATCCCGTATAGATTCGATATGCACACGCTGCTGGGGAATGAGGCTAGAGGTGGACACTCCGGGGTGGGGTCACTCTTAAAGGAGGGAAGGCGGCTCGAAGACTCACTAGGAATCACCGCTTGTCCCTTATGTGACTAGATCCGATATGAAGTAGAACCGATCCCAAAGTCCGACCAGTCTCGAACTCGAAAGGGACTAACAATGCGAGCGTACAAACCGACTCGACTCGATGTATGCACAGACACACAACAGACAAACGAAACAAAGACTCACAAAAACCCTAAACAAATCTAATGTTAGTCCGACCTACGCATAGGCGACGGTGGACCAGGACACCCGAATATGTGCCATGCATGCATTTGACTTAACCGGCGGTTGGTGGAATGGAGAACACCTAGACGCCCTAGTATGACCCAGTCATGCATGGACGGCCCTTTGGATTTGGGAGACTTGAGAGGGCTAGGAGAACTGGGTGTAGGTGTATCGAGAACGGGATTGGTGGGTAGAAATGACTCGACCCGTGGGGTAGGGGTGTAGTAGTAGACTTCCTCGAAGAAGTGAAGTATATATGGTGGGTCTAGGGGTCCACTAGGGAATGGGTCAAATGGATCAAAGAAGGTATGACCCCTGATGGTGGGTTCCCACAAGTCACGGTCCCAATTGTGAAATTCTTGAAGGTGTAGGTAGTCACCTTCATCCGTTATGGTATCTGGGACGGTGATATCGCAGAGAAGGTACGGTTCCTCCCTCGGGATAAAAGAAATAAAATCGAGCTCGGCCGGCATGGGGAGGAATAAGAGGATCTCTGTGGTGACACAACCCACGGTGCACACGGAGGTAATGGACCCTAAGGCCGGATGGGTAAAGCTAAGACTAGTGGGTTGGTCGAAGCTTCGGGCCAATGAGTGCGTCAACGTCCATTGCGTGTCTAATCCCATAACAAGGTCATCCAAGGTATCAACATGGTGACTAGATCGGAATGTCGTGTGGTAGGAGTTGACGGGCACCAATGGTAGGGTGGGGTCCATGGATGGGTGAGGAGGTGGGACCAAACCATCCTTGAGCCAACTAAGTAGTGGCTCGGTGATGAAAAGCGTACCCGTTAGAAACACGGGTGGCTCGGGCTTTGGTGGCTCCAAATAAGATGGTTCCGAATAAAGTTCGGAAGTAGAGGGTAGCAATGGAGCACTCACCGGTGGTGATGAGGAAGCACGTGTCCTTTCCAACCAATTCAAAAATATTTTCTTGATTTCATCAAAGGTGTGGGTTGGAGTAGGAACCTCGTGGTGGACTCGCTCCCCGTCTCTCGGCTCGGGTGTGGACCTAGGCTCGGCTAGAAGCGGGGCTTCCACTTGGTGGGAGGTGACTGGGCGGACCACTTGATTGGGGTTGCTTTGGAGGGCTTGGATGGGGGTGAAGGGGCGGGGTTGGTTGGAGGTGTGGCCCACTTGATTGCGGGTGAGTTGGTGGGGCCAACTAGTGGTATAACCCCTGTGGTTGGAGGTAGGTGGACGGGGAAGGTAGACCCTCCTAAGCGCTCTCTTCATATCCCACCATGACTCGATGGGCCTTAGCCTCCTATCTTCCCGGAAGTATTTGATGTCCCTCCATGTTTCGGCGGCTTCATAGAAAAGTCACCTTTTGGCAAAGTCGACTTGCATGGGATCGGACATAAGGTAACACTCAAAGTAGTCGTCCATAATGGCTTCCCACTCTAGGTAGTCACCTGGGTTTTCAGAGCCATAGAAGTCCCGGGCTACGGGCCTACGGGGGTGGTCCGAGTGGTTCTCCCATCTTAGATAGTATCGCCACCATGCAAAAGATGCGGCCCCTTGGTCATCCATGGGACACGGGGACGCTAGTGAATGGGCATGCCAACAGTTGGAGACAAGACACTAGACACGACTGTTGATTTGTTTTGCTTCCTTCTCTTGTTTGTGATTTGTGGTGATAAAGATGATAAGTAAAAATCAATGATCTCAATCAACCTATGGACATGTGAACCATGAACCTAGGCAATCATAACAAGCTCTAGCATGGGCAATGCTATCTCAATCGAACTATACTAAAGAAGGCAAAGAAAAAACACACGCCGGAGCGTGGAGCAAGGAGTAAATAGAAACACACCACGTGGGTGGAATAAACAAAGGAAATAAGAGATATGGGAGAGAAATCAATGCCCAATACTAAGGAAAGAACGTGATCGCCACCAAGGTAATAAAACAAGCCAAAGACCTGGTCAATACCTTAGAAATAGGAGGATGATGCACCCGCCCACGGGAGAGAGAAATCAGTAAAATCTGCAGATCTGCCTTGAATGTAACGGTCCAGACCCTGTGCGTCACAGCAGTGTGACGGTCGCTCGATGAACCGTTAGAAAAGCCTGACGCGTCTGCACAGGACCGTCAGAGAACCTAAAGCAGCAACCTGTGAATTCTTTGAACTCCAAACCTTCCAGCCGGCCAGAAAGCTTGGGCCTCGTCTAATGAACTCTGTGAACCTGCCAAAGAACGTGAAACACAAGAAAACAATCCCAAATTAGCCCTTTAAATAAGCATAGTATCAATTCTTAAAGAACTTAAGATCATGCAAAAGGAAAGGGGAATACCGGGGAAGTTTTGGTTTTTTAACCCCTCTGGGCGTTTTAAAACGTGGGAAGGATGTTTAGATGATGAAAACAATGGAGAACGTGAGAGAAAGAAGTGGGACAATGCTGCGGTGAGAGGAAGAAAAGGAACACAAATATGCAAATTATGAACTTTGAAACCCAAAAACCGGAGTACTCCCTGGACTGTGAGGCAGATGGACGTGGAAGAAGACTCCTCTTGGATGAAGATGGCTCCAGAAAGCGGCAGCACTTCGACGCAAACTCTAGATTTCTCCCCTTCAGGCCATGAAGTTAAGGATGCTATTTATAGACCCCCAAAATCTCTGGTCGAGCAGAGGATAATCCAGCAAGAAAAGAGGATAACTCTTAGCAAACTCTCGAAGATAATACTCCCAAGAGTCCATAGAATCAAACAGAAGGTTCTGAGGATCAGATTTGAAAGAGAAATCACAAGATCAAACTCTTATCTCGACCACGGAGTAGCAGAGAAAAGACCAGACTAGCCAGGACTCTCTGTTGGATGTAACGGCTACTCGACAGACCGTCACATGAATGTAACGCCCCAGGGAGAGACCGTCACACTTAACCTTATCCTTAAGAAGATAAGATCAACAGAGGAAAGCTCAAGCAATAGGACTCTTGAAGGAATGTAACGGCCATGGCTGGACGCGTTAGAGGGACGTAACGGCTGCACGACAGACCGTTAGAATCAATGGATAGGCCAAAGATAAGGATTGAAACAAAGGCCTTAAGTCTCAGGACTCTTCAAGATGTAACGGCCATGGGCCTATGCGTCAGAAGGATGTAACGCCCCTGGTATGGACCGTTAGAAACAATAAGGATCAAAAAGAAATAAGAGTTTGCTAAGTTTCATCCAACGAAAACGCTACCAGGAACCAAACTCAACCAAGAGGCGAAGACCCATGAAATAGACCTCTAACTGATCAAGAAAGCTCAATGAAGAGTGAACAACTCGGAGCATCATATAGAATGAACAAGGAGATGACCCGACTTATCGGTCATAAAATGGGTGTCAACAGATGCCCCTCCTTAACGTCCTCTTTACAGGGGAGCAAGCGGAGGTGAAGCGAAAGCGAAATGGGACATGGAGATGAAGCGGAAATGAAGCAGAGTGGACTGAAAAGCGGGCGTTAAGGCAAACGACACCCGTTCTTTACCAACAAGCGATAGAAATTTTCTGGAAAACTTTGAACCAATCACAAGGAAATATCCAACCAAAGGACGCATGTCTGGAGGAATTAACTAAGGAAAGGAAAACACGGCTAGCGGCCGGAGGCAACGGAAAGGAAAGAGATAACTGACTAAACTCCAGACATGAATCTTCAACTAACCAAATCAAGCGAACAGAGCGAAGGAAACCTTCTAATTCAGAGTGGAATGATTCTCCTCATTCGAGATCAAGAACACAGCTATTCACCATCATCGAGATGCCTTGAACAGATGAGACTCATGAATGCTCAAATATGCGTATGATGCATGCTGGGCTAAAATAAAAAGAAAGCATTAAAATGAATGCAAAGAAAGATAAAATAACAAGATACTCGAGAATAATATTGCTAAACTGGAGAAATTAAGGTCAGGACACTATCTGCAACCACGGCGTGCAAGATAGAACTATCGTCCCCAAATTTTTCCAACCTAACGGCCTATCCAACGATTAAACATGTGTACTTAGATCATCATCATTTTTGTTTAAGGGGAACATCAGATCCCAGAACACATGAATGACCAGCCGGTTCTCGAGATAATATATTGTAGATAACATATAATAATGCATTAGAGGGACAAGAGATCGGGATACAATACCTGACTTACCTGCCTGACGAACGACATGATGTTTTTCATAACTTCATCCATGAGAAAAGAGGTTAGCCAAATAAATATGGGCATGAAACAAGGCATAACCACTCATACGCATGAGAAGCATCAATAATGTGCACCATGGAAGAAAACGTAATCATTCAAGCATCAAATAGACCATTTTATTCATCAAGAAACTTGCAAGCTGTAACGGCCTACTGAGGGAGCGTCACACAAAGTAACGGTCTAGGCAAGGACCGTTATAGAATGGCGGTTCACATTCTTCAATGAAAATTCAAAAATGACCTGATGGTCTAAACACTACACGTCAGAGGATGTAACAGTCTGGCGATAGACCGTCACATTTCCTGAGCGTTCAAAAAATAAAACCGAACGGTCTCAAACCTCATTCAAGCATTCAACACTCAATCGCCCTCAAACGCCCACACACCCCAAACCGAGAAGACCACCGGCGACCACCCACGACCACCGACGAAATGGCCGGCGACGAGCCTCCACCGCCGCTGAAGAAGAGGGAGAGAGGGAAGAAGAAGGCCATCCGACGCTTCCACCGCCGAATAGAACGAGAGGAGGTGCCAAGGCCCGTGGAAGAAGAAACTAGGGCGAGGGGGCCAACAACGGCGGAATGAGAGGTTCTCACGGCCGAGGAGGACCAAGGGGAAATCCCCATGGATGAGAGAGAGCCCAAGGAACAAGAGAAGAAGAGGAAGAGGGGCCAAGACCGAGAGGTAGGCCGCCCACCCTAATCTTTCAATTTTTAATTTTTATGATTTTTTATGTGTATGCATGTGTGAATGGGGGGTAGAAGATGGGTCTACGAACCCATTAGGATCATTTGTAGGCCTTTTGGCCAAGGTGAGAAGCCAAGGGATACAAAGGGGATAATGCCCTCTAGCAGAGAATGTGACGGTCCTTCCAGAGACCGTCACAAGCCTAACGCATCACCCGTGGTGCGTTAGAGACATGTAACGCCCCACCCCAGGGCCGTCACAGTCACCAGTGACCCAGAACTATTTTTAGGTTTTCAATTATTCAATTTTTATTTTGTTTTCATTTTATGAATGCTATGCAATGATTTTATGATGCAATTGACTAACTTATGCTCTAAAATGAATGCAGGGAAAGAGACGGACGAGGATCTCATGGCTCCAGATCCGGGCGGTGTACCAAGCACTGTCTGATTATCAGAGAGAGAGATTGGCATCGATGGGGTTCGCCGAGGTGCTCAGCATCGATGTGACCAAGATGGACACACCGCTGCTGTACGCATTGCACGAGAGATGGGATCCGATCAGCAGGGCGTTCATCTTCCCGTGGGGTCACATGATACCCACACTGGAAGACATGGCGAGGATTGCCGGGCTGAGAGTCCATGGAGCCGCAGTGACGGGGTGGACATATAGAGATTACCGAGAGATGGCTCAGGAGCTGCTGGGGCTAGATCTGATCAGGCCGGGCCAGACATCATCCCAGCTCTCGAGATCGCGACTGCAGGAGAGCTTAGGGCTGAGATGAGCAGCCATAGCTGTGGGAGAGCTACCGGAGGAGCACATTGACCGGGTGATAGAGCAGGTGCGCCCACATGTGGCGGCAGAGACGGGACCGGAAGGAGATCGAGTCCTGAGGCGCTTCCTTATGCTACTGTTCTAAAAGCTCCTCTTCGCGACTCGGGCATATGTGATCAGCTGCAGGCTGCTGCCGATGATCGAAGATTTGGGCAGAGTCGGGAAATACGCATGGGGAGCGGCAGTCTTGGCCTTCTTGTTCGAGTCCCTCAGCACGACGGACCGACAGACGATGCTGGGCGGCTTCTCGCCTTTCCTACAGGTAAATGCAATTTAAAATGATTATGCAAATGATTATGCAATCGATCATGCAATGATTATGCAAATGACTGACTTGACCTCCAAAATGCAGATCTGGAGCTACATGTACCTCCCTGGCGTAGGGCGGGGCACATTACTCAACGCCGGCCTCATCCCGATCGAGAGGCGATGGGTGGTCGCGAGGGACCCAGGGTTCATTATTAAATTGACCCGGGTGATCCAGGACGACTTGGATTCCTTCCCGCACACGGCGGTAAGCCCGAACTAAAAAAATGCTTCCTAAATGCTTTAAATGCTTCTATGAATGTTTTGAATATTTCTATATGCTGATAAATATGCTGACATGGACTATATGCTTTCTAGGTGAGATGGGCCCCATACCGAGGCGAGAGCTACGAGGGACAGCCATGGGTGGAGGCAGCCCTCTCGTACCAGGGACGAGACATATGGTTGCACTACATCCATGTCATCGAGCCACTCCACTACCGGCTGATCCTGTGGACTCGGGGACTACGCCAGCCTGAGGTGACCTTTCCACGCCGTGGTGACGAACGCCCGGGCAAGTCAGCAAAGGGTATTAGCGGCGACGTGGATTGGTGCGCCCAAAAGGAGAAGTATGTCCACGATTGGAACCGTCGGGGCAGAGCGGTGAAGGAGCGGGACGAGAGCGACGAGGCGTACTTGAATGCCTTTGCTCGACTGTACGGGGACCGGGTGTACCGAGGTACCCGACAACCGGTATGCAACTTCTAAACCCTTAAATCTAAATGCTTTTATATGGAAATTTTATTCTATATGCACTGACTCATATGCTTTCTAAATGCAGCTAGACCCCGAGGGAAGGATAGCCGAGCTCGAGGGGCTACTCCACGCCACCGTCCAGCAGCGGGACGAGTACCGGGCCGCCTTGGAGCTTCTGGTAAAATTCCCTAACTTAAAATGATTATGTTTATGATTATGCAAATGATGCCAACGTGATTGACTAACCATGATTTCTAAATGCAGTGGGCTGAGGGAGCCCAAAGAGCGGGACCGGATGCCCCGTCGTCGTCATCACAGCCGGCGAGAGGCAGGGCCGAGCGTGACGCTGAGTTTGCCCGAGCGGTTGCCCGGGCCAAGGAGGCGGAGGCCACCCTCGCGGAGCGGGTAGGATGCTAAATGCTTTGACTTAAATGCTTTTTAAATGCTTATGTGACTAACCATATGAAATGCAAACTACAGGCAAGAGAGCTAGCCACAGCAGCAGCCGAGGCGAAACTGGCTCGGACTGAGGCGGAGAGGAATCGGGCTGAGGCAGAGGTCTTACGAGCAGAGGTGGCCCGTTTGAAAGGAGAGCTTGAGCGGACGGCCACACAGACGGCAAACTTCGAGAGATACCGATCCGAGGCATGGGCTGCGCGACTCGAGGCCCACGATATGGAGGTCGAGGTCCGGACCTTGGAGAGTACCATACGGATGATGGGCCGAGGACCAGAGCGGAGCGTCTCTCAGAGCAGAGCACCGAGGAGTGCTGCTCGTGCTGGATCAGTGGCTGACTACCTCGTCAGTTCCTCCGGCCAACGGATGAATGAGAGGGCGGAAAGGGGTCCGCAGGAAGAGAGTGCCTCCATAGCACCTCCGGCGAGGAAGCCGGAGGGTGGAGATGACGACGGCCCAGCAGAAAAACTGGCCGAGTGAGCTTTGTTTTTTTTTCTGTTATCTTGTACATGACTTATGATGAAAATGGAATGAAAAATGAATGAGAATTTCTTTTTGGTCTTTTGTTTGTTCTTCTTTTTATGTGAATGAATGGATGTGTGAATGCAGAAACGAATGTGTGAATGGGAAATGCAAGAAATGCATGTGAGAATGTGTGATTGGAAATGTGGGAGATGCATGTGGTCATGAGAAAGAATGGACGGAATGTGTGGATGAAATGATGTGTAGATGAACGGCTGGATAAGAGGAATGGAATGGAAAGTGTGTAAGACCACCAGGTCTATTTATAGGCAGAAAGGAATAGCTCAATCTCAGTAGTAGCCAAAGTGACGGTCTAGGTCCAGACCGTCAGGATCATGTAACGCCTCAGATGGAAGCCGTCAGAGGGGACAGAGGCTAATTTTGCAGAACTGAGCAGCAGGAAGGGTGACGGTCCATAGTCGGTGCGTCAGAGATAAGTAACGGCCAAATGCCAGACCGTTAAAGATGGCAGAGCAGTGGGACATTAGGCAACTAGCAGAAAATGTGACAGTTCAGGGGCAGCGCGTTAGATGTGTTGTGCCCCTTAGGCACACGCATGTGCTATGTTGCTTTGATGATAGCAATTTTATTTGGTTTTGATGATAGCAAGACAGTGAGTGCATTTGAGTCACACACATATTGTGTATTGAATGATAGCAACATAGTTGTATATAACTGATATACTCTGTGGATAATGCATATGACTGTAACTGATATATTATCTGGAGAATGCATGTGTTCTGTCTGTCTATACATTGCTGCATTGCTTGCATTTAAGAGTCTATACATCGTTCATGCATGCACATGTTCTTGGACAAAGTCTGCACATTGCATTGATGCTTTGGTCGCATGAGTTGAAGTCCATACATTGGACTGTCTCTTCCAGCGTCTCATGCTATCCAAGTCCATACATTCATAGTGCATTGCATTGGCTAAGTATATACAATGTCAGTTCATGCATTGTCTTAGGCTAAGTATGTACATTGTCTTAGGCAAAGTCTGTACAGCGTCAACGCATCATGTTACAGCGTCAAACGTGTGAAGTCTGTACAGCCGTGTCATATGCTCCAAAGTCTATACATTATTCCTGTTTGAGTTGAAGTCTATACAGAGTCTGTACCTTTGAAAAGTTTGTACAGCGTGTCACTCACGTTGGAAGTCTATACATTGGCATTGGTCATCCAAGTCTGTACATCACTTGGCGCTCACCAAGTCTGTACATCCTCCGCCAAGCTTTTCAAGCTTGTACAACCATTTTTCATAGTGAAGTCTTCACATTCGTTTGAATTGCATGAAGTCCATACAGTGGGTAAAGTCTGTACACTGTCCATGTTTCATATAGCGTCAACTCTGTGTTTCACGTAGCGTCAACGCATTGCATTGTGAATGCTTTACCAAGTCTATACACTGGACCTCGTTTTAACCAAGTCTGTACACTTACTGCACTGTTCAAGTCCATACACTGGCAGTTCTGCTAAGTCTATACTTCGCTGCAGAGATCACTGTCAAGTCTGTACATTAGCTTCACATTTTCAAGTCTGTACAGCCGTTCATTTTGGATTTCAAGTCTAGAGATTGCACTGTTGCATACTTCATCTTCGTGCTGTTTCTGTATTTGAGTCTTCGTGTTGTCTTTGTGAAGGTCGTGTTGTTCCAACTATTTTTGTTGATCGTCTTCGTGCTGTTTACTGAAGCAGCTCGATTTGTTCTGATGAACTTCGAGTCGTTTCCCAGTGAACCTCGTGTCGTTTCTTCATTATTTAGTTGCTCATCTCGTGTTATCATCTTTATGTTTGCTCTTGTGTCTTCGTGTCACTTACTGTTGTTCCTCGAGTAGTTTTCCTTTTCTTTTCTCTGGTTTCACTGCTTCATCACGTGTCGTGATAGCCGTGTCTGTCTTTTGACTTCGTGTTGATTTTACTTCGTGCACTCTTCTCTAAGTTCAAGCCCGTGTCTGTGCTGTCTCCATGTCTTCCTTAGTTCGAGTCGGTTCTTTGTTATTTCCGTCTTCGTGTTGTTCTTCCTAGACCTCGTGTCTTTCTTGTGTTGAAACCACACTTCGTGTTGGTTTCTGTTTTCATCTTCGTGTTGTTGTCAGCCCGTGTCGTTCTTTTCGTAGTGTTTGTTTTGTTACAGTGACTTCGTGTTGTTCTTCTTATAGTATTTGTTTTGTCACCCTTGAACCTCGTGTCGTTCTCTTTGTAGTGTTTGTTTTTGTCACCACTGTATCTCGTGTTGTTCTCAGTGCATCTCGTACTGTTATCATACACCTCGTGCAGTTTTAGGCTCTGGTGCCCTGAGTTTTAATCGTGTTAATTCCTTACAGGAAAAGAAGAAGGTGGTCCAAGGAAATATTCCTGAGTGACTGGGTAGCACGTGATCCGAGGCTGGAATGAAGCCTGCTGAGAGACTGCCACGTGGTCCGAATACTTAGGGCTGGAAATGTGGAGGTCACACGTCGGGGCTGATGCTGTTGCTGCTGCTATATATATGAGCCTTCTTCCACAGAAGAAGGTTGATCGAGTTGGCAAAGAGGTAAAGTCCATACAGATAGCCACGATCCAGAAGAAGAAGAAGAAGAGAGGCAGAGAGAAAAAAAAAGGGAAGAGTGAAGAGAAGCTGTCGATCCAGCACAAGAGAGAAAAGAAAAGAGAAGGAAGAGAAGAGCAGAGAGTGAGAGATTAGTGAAAGAAGAAGAGAAGTGCAGAGAGAAAGAAAAAGAAAGAAAGAGATCGTGAGAAGAAGAGACTGAGAGAGATTGTTTGAAGATCTGTCTTCACTGGACCGTGGATCAAATCCAGGCCAGTCAGCTCTTTAAGAGCCACATTGTGCTTTACGTTTACAGTTTTTCGATGCTGTTATCTTATCTTTTGTTTTCCATTTTACATTTCCTTTCAAGCTGTTAGTCAGCGGTTTGCAGAGGAGGACTCCTCTGGATAGCAAGCTGTGTTGCTCAGTGGGCAATGGAGGTTTCCACTGGACAGGTAAGCTGTAATCCCCAGCGGTTGCAGTGGTGGATTCCACTGGACGGCAAGCTGTGTTGCCCAGCGGTTGTTGGCAAGCTGTGTTGCCCAGCTGTTAGTGAAGCCACACTCGGGTTGAGTGTGGGGTGGATGTAGGTCTGGAGGACCGAACCACCTAAAAACTCCTATTGCACTGTGGTTTGATTTATCTGTATTTGCTTCCGCTAGATGATTGCATAGGGGCGCTCTAAGTGTTTGGCTTCTGATTGAGCACAAGAATTGATTAGCTTTCTTAGAATACTTTAATCAGTCAAGAGAGCGAAATTCCAGTTGAGCTTCAGATTGTCTAATCTGTCTTGTTAGCATTCTAGTTTTTAATTGAGCGAAGGATTTTTATAGGCCATATTCATTCACCCCCCCCTCTGAATACTAGCACAGAACCCAACAATTGGTATCAGAGCGGGTCTCTGATCTATCAGATCTAACAATCTGCAGAGGATCCTGCTAGATTTTTGGTGCATTTTCAGAGTGGGTGTATTGTGCTCGTTGTTTTGTTTCACCGGTTTAGTGCTTTACCTTGCCCATCTGGTTTTGCTGCATTTCCTGTCGTCTGCTTTAGTGAGCTGAATCTGTTTGCCATCTGTCCAAATGGATCGTCCTCCAATTTATGATGGTTCTAACTTTGAAAGTTGGCTAGGAGGCCTAGCTGTGTATGTAGACTCCATTGATCCCAAATTATGGAGTTTGCTATCCAAAGGCCCACATCAATTACCCAAAGATCAGACCAAGTGGTCTAGTGAGGACACCTTTAAGAACCGTGATAATGTCATAATTCTTAATATTTTGAGAGCTACTATTAATACTGATGTATATTCTTTTGCTCTCAGGTGCAACTCTGGAAAAGAGATATATGACAAGGTTATCTCTGCGCATAACCAACAGAGTGATAGTTGTTTGATGGCCAACCGGGATAATGAAGATTCCTCATCCAAGGTAAATTCTGACTCTGAATCAGAAGGATATTCCTTCGATGAATTGATAGAGATGTATGAAAACTTGTTAGAAGTTTCCAAGAAATTGAAATCTGAAAATAAAAAATTGAAAAAGAAATGTGATAGAATAAATCTGAAAGAGTCCTGTGAAAACTGTCCAAATATGAAAAAGTCTTATGATGCTTGCATGCTAGATGTTCAGAATCTTAAAAAATAAAATGATTCTCTAAAAATTGAAAAACAAACATGGTTAGACAAAATATCAGAAATAGAGAATCAGCTGAATGAGAAGAAAAATGAACATATAAAAGGGATGCAAGAACTGACTCAAGTTAATTCCGAATTGGATAAACTGAAACTTGAGAATGAAGAATTTAAAAAAAAAATGAAAGTCTTATGGGTAGAATAAATGAAATCAATGGGGAGGCCTCACATTCTTCTTCTGCTGAATTTACCTGCCATATGTGCTCAGCTCTAAGAGAACGAAATGAAGATCTTTATAGTGAGAATGAATGGCTGAGTAAACAAATTATCTCACTTAAAGAGGATCACAAAAACTTGGTGGCTGAGAAAATTAGAGTGGAGGAAAGAGAAGAGGAATTAATTGAAAAACTGGAGCTAATGTCTGGAAGAGAGAGATGTGAGGGTAATGAATTTCAGACTAGAGATCTTGAGGAAGAAAACACTGAATTAAAAGCTGAAGTTGAAAAACTGAAGTGGTTAAACACTGGTTTGTCTGAAAGACTTCTCACCACAGAAAAAGGAAAAGCTGTTTATGATGAAAATTCAAAAAGTTTGAACAGTCTAGAACAAGAAATTGAGAAGTATAAAACTGCAAACCAAGTTCTAAGCGAATGTGTTAATTGCAGTGAACAGGAAATAGCTAGTTATGAACTTCACATAACATCTTTGGAGAATAAGATTCAGGATCTAGAAAATTTGGCATCCAACTCTACTAAGAATGAAAGAAAAGTAAAAACTATTGTGAAAAGAAAGGGGACAAGCTGTAGTCCTGACGTTAAGGAAATTCCTAAAAACCAGCTATATGCTACTTTTGTGAAAGGCTTTAATGTAGCTGATACTTCAAGGCAATCCCCAAAACAAAATGAAAATCAGAAATCACCTTCAAAATTTGTTTTCCAGTCCAAAGCCCAGAAAATAGAAAAATAAATAAAACCTGTTAAGGATAATCAGAAATTGAAAAGAAAGAGTCAAATAAAGAAGGTAAAGACTATTCCTGCTCATGAACAGAAATCTGCTAGCTCGGTTGAGTCTGATGGTGTACACACTGTTCATGCTTCCTATACTCATTCACATGCATCTAGGAACTCATATGATAGAAACCATGCTCCTAGGAAATCTGATGCCTCTTGCTACTACTGTGGTAGGCATGATCATTATATGGATGACTGCAGTGTGATGAAAAGTGATGATATGGTGCATGATAAAATATTTTCAAATAATCATCACCACCCCAAAAGAAACATGTCTTCTTCAAACCAACATATCATGTGTTATAATTGTAACAAACGTGGTCATAAAGCTGTTGAGTGTTGGTTTAGGCCTTCATGGGGATTCACTGGCTCAAGAGGTAAGCACCTAAGGTGCTTTGAATGTGGTAAGTATGGGCATGCAATCAAGGACTGCTGGTTTGCTCAGGGAGATCATTTTAATTCAAAATTTGTTGAACTCCCTTCAAATAGAAATTCTCTTGGCAGAAACAAATCTGTTTCTAAAGGAAAGACTCTTGTATGCTTTGAATGTGGAAAACCTGGCCACCGAGCTTCTGAATGCTGGTGGGCAGGCAATAGTAAATCAAAAATTCATGCTTACAACAGAAAAATTCATGATCAGTTTCATAGGTCCCATGTTGCTGTAGATATGCATCATAGAACCAGAAAATCTGTTGGTTCATGTCATTATTGTGGAAATTTTAGACATTCGATGTCTGATTGCTCTCTAATGGAATTTGATGACAATATTGCTAAGAAATTGTTTAGAACACCTGATAGGGGTAGTAAAGGACCCAAGACTGCTTGGGTCCCTGCAAGATCATATTGATTGATATGTTGCAGGTGTGCCTTGGTGAGAGAAATAAAAGGGGTATTTTAGCCAAGGCACTCAAATGAAAGCCCCATGATTCAACTCTTCAGGTTAGTTCTGAACTTTATTTTAAAACTCCATTATCTGAAAATGTGAGCTTCATGTGATTTGCTTGATTGATTGTGGATGTTCTCTTCATGTCTAGCTGATCAGTCTGCATTCCAGACTCAGCTACTGAGTTTTACTTTGGATATAGCTGATGCTCTTCTGTTGCCATCTCCTGCCAATTGCTGAACTGAGTTTGAATGGTCTTTAGTGTATATAGTTGATGCACTATATAGACTTTGTGTAATGCTTGTGTCTTGTGTGAATGCATTGCATGCTTGATTACATACTTGGACTGAGCTTGAATGGGTCAGTTAGTGCACACAGTCAATGCATGTGTCTAGTGTTTGCATACATCATTTGCATGACTGTCAATGAAATTGATCAATGCATATAAGACTGATTTGCACTGCATTACATCTTGAAAAATCTGAAAAAGAATAAAAATGTTCATGAATTGGATGCATAAACCTGAATTGATTGCATACTTGTCTCATGTATCGATGTTGCATAGTCTGCATGTAGGACAGTATGTTGCATAGCATATCTCTTGCATCATGATGACAGGGGGAGCTGAGAGTTCTATTCAATACATTGAATCCTATTCACTTCTCAGTAATTCTCATTCAAATGATTCATATTCTTTGACATCGGTTGCTTATTGAGCCATATTACCAAGTGCTATATTTTCCCCATCAGTCTCACTAAACAACAGCCTTGCATCTGGTTTAGTACATTGAATGGTGATTATTGCAATTGTTCACTTATAAGAATCACACTTACAAATTGAAAGGAACTAAAGGTTTAACCTTTATAAATTGGAGAGTTAAGTGTCTGCACTTCAGAATTTGAGATAAAAGAAAACTTTTATAGCTCTTAATCTTTGTCTCATGGCTAAAATAGAAAAAAGTTTTTGGTCTCTCTTCCTCCAGACCAGGAGGGAACGCACCAGTGACACCCAGTCACTAACAACCAGAGACACAAGTCTCTCTTCCTCCAAACCGGAGGGAACACCTGGACTTACAACCCAAGGCGTTGTACAGACTTCAATGACTCATGCAAGCTACAGGACAGTGTGAAGACTTGTGTTCTGAACGTAGGCAAAGGAAAGGAATGTATAGACTTGCTCAGTTCAGAACGTAGGTAAAGATGGGAAGCAATGTATAGACTTTAGATGTGTGAAACACACTGACTGTACAGACTTCACCGATGTATAGACTTGGAAAGTTCAACGGTGGATGTACAGACTTCAGCTAAGCAAGCTACAGGGCAATGTATAGACTTGGCCAATGTGCAGACTTGAATGCAAGGTGACGATGTGTAGACTTGGCCAATGAACAGACTTGAGTGCTCGACCAGTGTACAGACTTTGATGAACATGCAAGTGAATGTATAGACTTTAGTGATCCATGCACAAGACACAGCAAGACTCTGTACATACTTGCTGTGAAGAACAATGTGTAGACTTCAAGTGACCTTATGCATAGGCAATGTACAGACTTCCTATATGTTCAAGTCCAATGTATGGACTTGCTGAGATGATGCACCTATGCAATGTATGCACATAGCAGATATTGAACTGAAGCAATGGATGTATAGACTTGAGTGTGATGTGCAGACTTTGTAGCATGCAGTGTATAGACTTCATATTAAGGAATGCACAATGTCTAGACTTGATATGAAGAAATGCACTGGCTGTACACACTTGAAGTAATGCATGCAAGAGACGATGTACAGACTTCTTATATGAAGACAACCGCTGTACAGACTTCGTGAGCAATGGCCAAACAATGTGCAGTCTACAGGCAATGTGCATACTCTATTTTGCAAGCAAAACAGTGCATGGCTATACAGGCTTGAATGCATGTCAGACAGATATAAAGGAATGTCATTAACAAGCACACATTCACAAATACATGAACACATATGAATGCACTTAAATGAATCAACAAGGTCTTTCATGCACACATGCATATGGTGACTGATAGTGTTTGCTATCATCAAAATCACAGGGGCACAACAATCTCCCCCTTTTTGATGATGGCAACACTATGAGTCACACTGACTCAGGTCAGAAACATTCTCCCCCTTTGACTTCAGTAAAAAGACATTAGTTAGAGAGAGAAAAATTAAGCAGATATGAAACGATTGATGTAATATTTCTCTCTTTAACTACATGAAAGCACATTCTTCCCTTTAACCAAAGAGCAATATGACTCATACTAGTTTCTCCCCCTTTGTTTTAAAAAAATCATGGAAGAGGTATGAATGCAGAGATGCAGATGCAATAAGAAATGCAAGAACTCTTCCTAAATGTATGAATGCAAGACAATTCTCCCCTTAAATCATGGAATTTCTATGCAGCATGATTCATATGACAAGGAAACTCCCCCTCAATAAATGGAACCTTATGAAATGAATGAGAATGAAACCACACGGGCAATCAAGGATAAGTTCAGGTCATGATGAATCAAGGATAGTGAGATTTAACAAGATTTTCAAGGAGATATCAATCTCATAAATCCAAAACATAAGTTTTCAAAGTCTTCCATTATAAGGGCTTATGAATGAACTTTATTGATCAGCAGGGTTTAAACATGATGTATGCTAAGTTTGTTAATAAAATTCTGTATTTATATCTAAAGTCACGGTTTAATAACAGTGAACCAAGCCCTCATATATATATCTTGATTAACCTCCCTTTCTCTTACACAATCAAATTTATTGACTTCTTTCGGAATTACATGCACTAGTATTGAGATCAAGCAGTTATGAAGTCATATGATTTTTTCTAGGGTTGTAGCAATTTGATTTTAGCATCAATATTCAGATATTGCAGTTTGTTCAACAAATTTTCATGCTACAAATTTTACGAGCACTCTAGTTCAGTGTACACCTTATAACTAGAGGATATACGTTGATCAGACGCCAATATCCCTAAGCACTTAGTGTAACTAACAGTCATGCTTTATATGAACAGAGATAGCATTTACACATCATGACACACTATCAATCATTTCTTGATGAGTGAGTTGTATTTCTTAGTGTGTATGCCATTGCTCTTCCTGATTAACACTCATTCTTAAGCAGAGTTAGCTATGGCACCTCATGACACAGTCCTTTGGACATATGTTTCTCAGTGACCAAAGTCATTGCTCTGACAGAATTTACCCTTTAGACATTTCAGAAAAACTCATTTGCTTCAAATCAATAATAATTTCATGTACTTAACCAAATAAAGCCATGTATTCAATAATACATATTTCAGAAGATTTTACAAGACACATCATGAAACAGATGGTTAAAGTTTATTAAACATGATTCAGATATTTTTTAAGAGATTTTAAAGTCAAACTCAATGAATACATTAAACTTAAACCACCCGAGTTATTTCAGACATTCATAAAAACGTATAATAGAAGATTCCTAGTTCAAGTGTTTTCAGATTTATGATCGAGATAGCCCCATTGAAATCTTCATGAAAGACTGATAGAATTCTGATACCAAATGATAGAAGAGATTTTGAAGCCCAGTGTTTTCAAAATATGATCAAGGTTTGTCAACAAAATCAATAAGGAAGGATATACAATGAATTCTGACAAGTGTATGCATTTGACAACCTGCATGCAATGCATTGACTCTCCCTGACAATATGCATTCAAACAATCTTTTTAGCATTTTCAATGTAGTGAGATGCAATGCAAAATTAACTACATGTATGCAAAGATATGCAAAGACTCAATATTGATTGCTATGCAAAGACATGCAATTAACTACCCCTGAAAATATGCAATGTTTGCCATGAGAACTGAACATATGTCTTTGAGACTCATGCACATTCAGACTGCCCTATCAAGCAATATGACCCATGGTACTAGGCGGAGAACCTGGTCTAAAAGACCATCTCACACACAGTAAGAGACTCCAGACAGATTTCCATGCCTTTTAGTAGCTTACTATTTGATATACCATAGTGGTCAATCATGATAATTCAACATGCAGTCCTATAAGCAATCCAGATTTTTAGTGAGCTATGCAACAGACAGGTTTCAAACAACATTCATATGCAGTTCAGATTTTCAGAAATTGCAAGTTTATTCTCATTTCAATATCTAAACAACCAATTCATATGAGCATTGAGAGACATGAATACTCATAGTGTCCAAAAAATGACAAATATGCAAGAACACATCAAACAAGATATGCAATGAATTTTAAAACAGGAAATACAGAGAGTTTACCTGAAAAGTTCAGAAAGGGGTTTTCTTTTGAGTGCCTTGGCTTATTTACCCCTCTTATTTTCTCAGTCCCAAGGCACACCTGCAAAATAAAATTTATTTTGCACAAACAGGTACCCAAGAGGTCTTGGGTCCTGAATTAACAGTAACATTTCTAGCAGGTTTTCTCAACAATTTTCGTGCATGAAGGTCATCAGATTTCATCAAATAGCAATTATACATTGAATGACCTATTTGACCATAGTAATGACATGATGCAGTAGATTTCAAATTCTTTTTATGCAAATTAATGTTGTCATGGAATTTATTGGTAGAGAGAAAATTCTGTTTACTATTATGATAGCAAGATGCAGCAGATTTCAGATTTGATTTATGCACATTCTTATTAGCATGAATTCTATGTGCATATGCATGAAAATTTTTGTTAACAGAATTGAAATTCTGTTTACCAGAATAAGCCAGCCAACAGTCAGCAGCTTTATGACCTGGCTTCCCACATTCAAAACATGCAAGAGTTTTTCTTTCAGAAACAAATCCATTTCTACCAGAAGTGTTTCTATTGACAGGGAATTTACCAGATTTATAGTTAGACTCCCTTCCCTGAGCATGCCAACATTGGGCTGCAATGTGACCCATCTTGCCACAGTGAAAGCATGAATTAGAATTTCTCCTACCAGCATTCAGCCAGCATTCAATGTCCCTGTGGTGGCCTGTCTTTCCACAGTTGAAACATGCAGAATATCTTCTATTTACAGCAAATTTATTCCTATCAACATCATTATGGTTTGCAGGGAATTTAGCATGATGTAAAAGAGATATTTTCTTACCATTTGCAAACCAGCATTGTGTAATGCTGTGTCCTAGTTTGCCACAGTGCAGACATTCAGTTTTCTTTTTCTGAGGTGAATGATTTTTATCATGAAATCTCCTAGCATTCATATCATCCTTCTCCATCAATTTACACTCATGCATCAAATGACCGAATCTATGACAGTAATGACAGATCATTTTCTTTTTAGATGCATGTGAGTGTATGTGAGGACTGTGATCAACATGCACTGATGAACCTTATTTATTTATTTTCTGTTTTCCAGTCTTTTTCTGATTTTTATCCTGTTTTTCTATTTTCCTAGCCTTGTACTGAGGTGGAGATGAGGTAGAAGGCTTTTCTTGTTCTGAAGATTTAACAAAAAAAGTTTTCAGGTTGGATCTATCAACCTTCCTCATGACTGGATTGTAACCCAGTCCCTCTTTCTTACAATTAACCTTTGTTCCCAGCATTTTCTGAACAATGGGCTGTTTACCTTTTGATGTTGTGGCTACATTTGAAGCATTTACAAATGATGTCATTACTTTGTTCTGAAAAGCCTTTTTATTTAGATTATTGTAGCCCAACCCTTCCTTCCTGACATTGACTCTTACACCTAGTAGCTTGTCTAGGTTTTCTTGCCCACTCACAAACTTAGACAGAGAACTCTTCAAATCTTGAATTTCATTTTCGAGAGATGCAATGTTTATTTCATAACTTGCAATCTCTTGTTCACTGCAATTGACAACTTCATTCAAGACTTTGTTAGCTGTTTTGTATTTTTCAATTTCCTTTCTCAGCTCATCTACTTCTTCAGTTTCGTTTGTACAGATCATTTTTCCTTTCTCCAATGTAAGAAGTCTTCCAGACATGCCACTATTTAACAGCTTCAATTTCTCAATTTCTTCTTTAAGCTTATCATTTTGAACCAATTCATTTATTAGAAGCTGATCTTCTGAATTGACTTCATACTTTCTTCTATTTTCAATTTCCTTCATTTCTCTTTGCTGTTTTTCATCCTTTTTATGTAACTCCATGTTTACAGATTTTATGGCTTCAAATTTCTCAATCAGCAAATCATTCTCTCGTTTAAGTTTCTCTAATTTTTCTTCATTTTCTTTGGAGAATTTTCTGAGGGAATCTTTTTCAGACTTCAGCTTGTCTAAATCTGAGTTCACACTTTCGAAATTTTTTATCAATTCTTTACTCTGAACAGAATCATGACAAGTTAGGCTAAGCTTCTTCTCAAGTTCAGAGATTTCTTTTACATGATCTTGATTCTCAATTTTCAGCAATGAAATTTGTTTCTTCAACATTTGAATATCAGACATACAAGCATCATGAATATTTTTCAGTTCAACACAATTTTTACATGGAGAATTCAAACTGTCTGATCTACTATTCTTCTTCAAATGTTTGTATTGTTTTCTTAAATGTTCATGAGATTCAAGCAACTCAGCATATGCATTCTCCCAATCATCTAAATAAAAATTCTCGAAGGGATTTACCTCTTCATCATCATCTTCTTCATTTTGGCTGCCACTTTGATTGCTTCTGTTAGCCATCATGCAACTGCCTTCACTTCTCTTCTGAGCTCGCTTCAGCATATCTAGAATGTCTTTAGCAGAGCTGCAATCATGAAAGCAGGAATGTAAAGCCTTATCAGTAGCTGCCTTCATTAGATTCATAGCTATCTGATTCTCTTCATGCATTGATCTGTGACTGTCAGTCCATTTGGACTTTTTCTTTGATAATTTATGAGGACCGTGTGAAATTAACTTCCACAGATCAGGATTAACTGATATAGCATAATTTTTCAGATTGACAAACCATACATTAAAATTGGAGCTGTTGAAAACTGGTGGATCACCCATGGAAACAGATCAGATTTAATGCAACAGGAATATTGATGCACCAAAAGTAAAATAGCACCTAAGACTGCAGGATCAGATCTGCAGGTCGCTGGACCTACTATGCAGACACCGCTCTGATACCAATTGATAGGATCGGTGCGATGGATTCAGAGGGGGGGGGGGGGTGAATGAATCCCACCCTTAAAAAACCTTTTCGCTCAATAAAAGACTAGAACACTATCAAGGCAAATAGGCAATCTGAAGAACAGGTTAAGTTCTCTTTTAAACCACTGAGCAAATATATAAGGCGCACCTAAACAAGCAACTAGCGGAAGCAACACAGATAGAAACGAGAATGCTAAGGCAGCCTTTGAAGGAGGTAGAAGACAAGGAGCAAAACACAACCACAGTGCACAGAGGATTTTTAGGTGGTTCGGTCACCAAGACCTACGTCCACCCCTCACTCCCAACCGGAGTAAGGCTTCCACTAGCAATGCTAGAACATCAGACTCAGTCTGCAAACACTTGCTGCCAAATAGCTTGACCAGGGGAACAACCTCCCCTCTTCCTCCAGATCGGAGGGACACCCCAAGTGACTCCCAGCCACTTGGAACCAGAGACTAGGTCTCTCTTCCTCCAGACCAGGAGGGAACGCACCAGTGACACCCAGTCACTGGCAACCAGAGACAAGTCTCTCTTCCTCCAAACCGGAGGGAACACCTGGACTTGCAACCCATAAGACCAGAACCGGAGATGAATCTCCCTTCCTCCAAACCGGAGGGGAACCCACAAGTGACAACCTATCACTCGCAGACCGGAGACAAGTCTCCCTTCTCTTGAGACCACAAGAGGAACACCGATCTCTAACCAGAGAATCGGAAAGCACAGTTGATCAAATAAAAGGAAAATAAGAAATGAAAATACAGTAATCGGAAAGCTGGAAACGCAATGCAAAATGTAGCTCTCGTAGGAGCAACTGGATTGGATCTGATCCAAGTCCAGTATATAGATCTTCAATAAAATCTTCTTTCTTCTTCTCCACGAACTCTCTCTCTTTCTCTTCTTCTTCTTTTGCTTTCACTCTCTGCCTCTCTGCTCTTTTTCTTCTTCTTCTTCTTCTTCTTCTTCTTCTGCTCTCACTGCCTCTCTGCTGCTCTCACTTTCTTCTATCACTCTCTCGATCAGCCCTCTTCGATCAGTCTTCTACGGATGAAGAAACTTCACATATATATATCAGAAGCAACTAGGGCGTGTGCCCCCTTTATCCAGAGGACACCTCGGATCACGTGCCAGGTGCCAACCTAGGATCACGTGCCCTTCATAGGCTTCACGAACAGTACCTGTCACACAGAGAGAACCTTAACAGTTTAATGTCGACACTTTGTACAGACTTTGTTGTATAGACTTGATGCAGTGTATGGACTTGAAGGCTTGACAGCGAGTGTATAGACTTGAAGGCTTAGAAAGGATTGTATAGACTTCATCTTTGAAGGAGATGCACATGTGCACTGAAGTGTGTACAGACTTGGAGTGCAGGCTGCTGGACGCAATGTATAAACTTTGCGTGCAGGCTGCTGGATGCTGTAAAGATATGCTGTGCAGGCTGCCAGACAATGTATAGACATGCTGTGCAGGATGCCAGACAATGTATAGACATGCTGTGCAGGCTGTAGGGGAATGCGTAGACTCTGCGTGAAGGCAATGCATGTACAAGTGATGCAATGTTTAGACTTCATGTATACAGGACCGTGGCGTGTACACACTTTGTAAATGTAAAGCTATGGCATGTATAGACTTCGTGCATGCAAGACTGAAGCGTGTACAGACTTGGTGAATGTGACGCTGAAGCATGTACATACTTCACGTATGTAGACTATGAGCATTACAGATGGTTGTACAGACATGCCAAATGAGTATGCAGACTCAGTGTGCACCATTGTGTAGACTTTGTAACATGCAGTATGAGCATAGCAACACAATGTGCAGACTTCGTGCAATGCATGCAGCAGTGTATAGACTTGGAGTCCAATGTGCAACCAACCGATGTATAGACATTGAATGCTTACATGCAGACACGATGTATAGACTTAGTTAAGACTGTCTAGACTCTGCATGCAAGCTATGGCGATGTATAGACTTCCTAACAAGGCGTTGTGCAGACTTGCTTACCACAATGTGCAGACTTAACAATGCACGATGTATAGACTTCAAATTAAAGGAGACGGTGGATGTACATACTTTAAGTTCAACTGAGACGGTGCATGAATATACTTGACACTGTATAGGCTGTACAGACTTGGAAAGCTTGAAGGCGATGTATAGACTTGGTGAGCGCCAAGGCGTTGTACAGACTTCAATGACTCATGCAAGCTATAGGACAGTGTGAAGACTTGTGTTCTGAACGTAGGCAAAGGAAATGAATGTATAGACTTGCTCAGTTCAGAACATAGGTAAAGATGGGAAGCAATGTATAGACTTTAGATGTGTGAAACACACTGACTGTACAGACTTCACCGATGTATAGACTTGGAAAGTTCAACGGTGGATGTACATACTTCAGCTAAGCAAGCTACAGGGCAATGTATAGACTTGGCCAATGTGCAGACTTGAATGCAAGGTGACGATGTGTAGACTTGGCCAATGAACAGACTTGAGTGCTCGACCAGTGTACAGACTTTGATGAACATGCAAGTGAATGTATAGACTTTAGTGATCCATGCACAAGACGCAGCAAGACTCTGTACATACTTGCTGTGAAGAACAATGTGTAGACTTCAAGTGACCTTATGCATAGGCAATGTACAGACTTCCTATATGTTCAAGTCCAATGTATGGACTTGCTGAGATGATGCACCTATGCAATGTATGCACATAGCAGATATTGAACTGAAGCAATGGATGTATAGACTTGAGTGTGATGTGCAGACTTTGTAGCATGCAGTGTATAGACTTCATATTAAGGAATGCACAATGTCTAGACTTGATATGAAGAACTGCACTGGCTGCACACACTTGAAGTAATGCATGCAAGAGACGATGTACAGACTTCCTATATGAAGACAACCGCTGTACAGACTTCGTGAGCAATGGCCAAACAATGTGCAGTCTACAGGCAATGTGCAGACTCTATTTTGCAAGCAAAATAGTGCATGGATGTACATGCTTGAATGCATGTCAGACAGATATAAAGGAATGTCATTAACAAGCACACATTCACAAATACATGAACACATATGAATGCACTTAAATGAATCAACAAGGTCATTCATGCACACATGCATATGGTGACTGATAGTGTTTGCTATCATCAAAACCACAAGGGCACAACACGATCTCATCCGAGGACACGACTGGCAACACAAGCCGAGCACCAAGCCATCAACTCTGACCAGCACGTCCTCGACCTCCGTCAGGCGACGTCCTCAACAACCCCATCCGGGTCTAGCACTGACGCCTTACATGGCTTCCATCACATGAACAGGGTACTCATGCGGCACACTTGCCAACATTTTCCCCCAACACTCCATCTTTCCAGTGCCAAGAACCATAATATCTCGAGCAACGACACAACAACAACACGTCTCACACCGAGGAACCAATCCTCCGATGCTTAACGCAACCTCAGGAATCCGCCCGTAGCAGCCAAGGCTACGATCCTGGACCTGTGGGTCATGGGCCCACCAGGCTTCCGCTGCGCCACTCTGATCCACGCGCACAGCCAACACAGCAACTCGGGACTCGCCATCCCGACAATCTACAACTCGGTTGGACAACCTCAGAAAATAGGGTGAGGAAAGCTCCATTACCTCGAACCCCAAGCACAGATTCTCCCAAATAATCTGGTAACCCTCTGCGACTCCGCAGGCTCCGATCCGCCATGCATCGGAAAGTTCCAACACCAGCCAAGAATTCTCTCAAACACAGCCCAGCCAGGACTCGTCCTTCCGGAGCAGTGCCAACACACCCTCACACAGCAAGGGAATTGGGCATGACTTCTCACAGGCAACCACCTTGCCAAAGCATAGAACATGTCTTGCACGGACTCTATGGCACGCAAAGGCCAACCAATCCGGACACACAATGCAAGACGACGAACCTTAGCCAAGCACAATCTCTCCAACCAAAGGAGAAACCAACACACCTCCGACCAATGAAAAATATCCACGCTCGACCTGACCTCAAACCTCGCGCATGTTGGGAACAGCACCTTCCAGCACCGAGAAAACCATCGCTTCCATCAGGTCAGCGCCTCCGACACACTCGACGAGTGTCACGTCGGACCACAATCACAGAATCTCTCGATGCACCACCACGCAATTCCTCGAACGGCAACACGCCACACCAAGAGACGCAACACGAGCCATAATCGACAACCGTTAACGCTCATCCTCGAGTCCCGAACTCGCCACGGAACCTTCATATCTCAAACCAAATCCAGGGCGAACACAATCCATTCACCCACAGAAGCGCATGAGCAAGAATTTACTAGGACATCTCTACCCAATCCTACCTCAAAATCCGTAAAATAATCGGGACTGACACGTCATTTCTGATGCCATAGAGCACGACGAGAACCTCAGGCTCGAAAATCAACAACTCACCGAGAAGATCCTCCGCTCACCCAAGCGTATCTCTCGATCAGAACACCTGTTCTACCACCTCAAACCACAGCCTTAACACCTCAGGGGCTGGATAACCTCAAGCTGGAGTGGCCAGACTCAACAACAGCTCTCTCAAAGCACGCTCATGGCCACTTAACCACAACCAATCCTCGCCAGCCACCAGACCTCCCTACAGATTCCTCGAACACAGTAACGTAGCAATGCACCTGCCGGCAACCTCTGCTCAACGCAGCAAACCCCAGGGTCACAACCCGTCGGAAAGAAATCTCTCTATCACCTCCCTTGGGGCCCACACCAGCACGAAAGCCACGAACAACAACCACCTTACAGCGCCAACACCGCGCCCTCAAGCTCTCAAGCGAGAAATCAAGCGAAAAATAAGCACAAAACCCTAGGCCAGCTGCCGACTGTACTGGACCTTATGGACTCTGATCACTGTAATATCTCGAATTCCCATGTATATCCACAACCACGGCTCTGATACCAGCTGTGACGACCCAAGATCCAGATACCGGGAGGAGCCCGATACCAATCGAATCCTGGCCCGCCGCCCACGAGCCGGGAGGGCTCGGAAGGGCTAAAAGGAGTGTGGAGGTACAAAGAAATAGGAAATAAAGTAGGATAATTTAACAATTAACAGAAATTAATAAACAACTACAACAGTAGAGTCTAGTCCAACAAAAGTACAGTCTAAGGTAGATAACGTATTCAACACAGAGTGAACACTCGATCCGACGAGCTGGAAACTAAGAACCCCGCATAGCACCCTCGAACCACGAGGAGGAACTGTCGCACCTGAAAAGTAGGGGTGAGCCTCCTGTCACTGGCTTAGTAGGGATCCCGCGGAACCCCAACCGAGAACAACGGTGATAGAAGAAAGGAGAGTAGCTACAACTACAACAGGAACAGTGAACTGGTGGCCGATCAAAACTCGGCACTACAGCTACTCCTACTGTACAGGGAAAACGCGCCTCGATCTTACAGTCGGGGGACTACCAAACTAACGGGAGAACCTCTGACTAAGCTGCCAGAAGAAACGATCACGACCTCGCAGTCGTGGACCTATCATCGTCTAGGGAAAACCCTCGGTGACGCTAACCGGAAAACCCCTAGACCTCTACCTCGGGAACACTCCCTGAAACTGTCGGGGGAACAACCTCTCACAGACGGGAAACGAAACCCAAAAATAGGAGAGTCACGTCTCACGTGACAGTAGTATCTTCCACTAGAAGCAAGGTCGGATGCGCCCCCTGGCGCCTTAGACTGTGCCTCAGGCGTCCCCCTCAGCGCACCCTGGCAGAACGGGGACACTGTATAAGTAACCAGGAACACCGAATAAGAACTAGCAGGGGTCGCTCTCGTCAGCGCGGGTCCAACTGCCCCCAACCACATGTGCACACACAGACCACACGTCCCAGGTCTGGCCCTCTGACTGGTTTTCCCCTCAGCTGGACTTTGGCTGAAAGACGTAGGGCCCTACGGTAACCAATCTAAACATCGTCTCTCTCGGGTAAAGCCTCGCCACCACTCCCTGGTGGGACCACGTGCGTGTCGGAAGGCTACGACTAGTGGGGAGTCACTGATGTGACCACTCTCCAAGGAGAACTCTGAGAAACACACATGCACCCTACGCGAAAGTCGAGAAGAACCAAGTGGCGCCGAGCCACTGGACTTTGGACAGTCCTCTAGACTCACAAAATCCAACGGTCCTTGAGTCACAAGACTTGGGGTCAAGACCGTTGCACCGAACGGCGTCAGGCCGTCAATCTGCCCTAGCCCTAGGGTCAGAAACCTCGGCACGATGTCTCACGAGGTAGTTCACAACTGCTGAGACCATTCCCTTGAAAAGGGAACTGAGAAACCCTCCAGCCCAAGGCTGGGTAATTGGACTCACAGTCCCCAGGCCACACACACAGCCCACGCGAAAAATATAGAAGCATGATTCCCAAGGCAGTTCACAAGCCGCCATGCCAATTCCCATCCTAGAGAAAAGCGGGAAACCTCCAGCTCTAGGCTGGGTGACTGGACTCGCAGCCCAAGGCCATACACTTGGCCCACCCGGGAACCATCTTCCGGATAAACCCATGACATGTGGGGGAAACCCCACCGCACTCACACCAATACACGGTGACTCGGTCAAGTGTAACACGAAATCCCAAAACACACACACAAGGTCACCCGAACCCTCTTAATCCACGGGCATGCTAATGGAGGTAACACGGTACCTCCAGACACCCCAAAAACACAGACACAGAACCCACTGGGTGTCCGAGACATCCACGAGACTGAATGTCAACCACTGGGTCACAACCGGGTCGATCGAAGATCAACACGACACTAAACGGGCCTAGCAAGCGCGAAAACCAAGAGGCGGCCTCCCCTGGGCCGTCTCAGGCAAAGGCGGTCAAGCCTGGACCGCCAGGAGAAGAAAATAGTCTCACATGGGCCGCAACTCCCAAAATCAACGGTCTATCGCCAGACCATTCAAAGAATGACATGGTCTACCGTTAGACCGCTCCAAGCAGAAGCGGCCTCCACCGGACCGCAATGCTATGGGGCGCTAAAAAGGTTAAACGGTCACCCTAGGACCACAACCAGAAATGAGGTGGTCATCCCATGACCGCAAAGCAAAAAGGCTCGTTCACGGTCAACACTCGCCCTCGGGGGTCACGCTGACCCTCAGAGGGAAACGGTCGGCCGATAGGCCACCGCTGGACCTAGGCGGTCCACGCCAGATCGCAAAACACGCTAGATGGTCTATCGCACGACTGCCTAGCAAACCGACATAAGGGGCGAGTGGCGGCCAGACCATGACCGCCCATCTAGGAAAACGGTCTGCCTTAGACTGCTAAGAAGGGCGTAGCGGTCTATCGCAGGACCGTAGCCTTAAAAAACGGTGAGACGGACAAGTAATGATCTCCCTGGGGACCACTTCACCTATAGGCGGTTCCTGTTAAGACCGTTTCTATTCCGGCAACCCGAAAATGGCGAGTTCGGTGGAAAACTCCATTCCACGCCCCATTCACGCCTACGTGAAAGGGAAACAAAGGGGAACCCTTCCCCAAGCCCCAAGGCATCCAAAGACACCATCAAACCACGGAATAACGCATTAAAACGTTAGATCTGGCTCACTCCCCCAAAATATGGTTTTTCCCCAAAAAGCTCAAATAAGCCCGCTCGGCTCACCACGGCCTACCAAAATCGCGGGAAAGGAAGTACACGAGCTGGGGATCCATCTCCCTACCTCCATCGAAGATTTCACGCGCCGAGATCGCCGATCCACGAAGAAAATGCTGTTGAACCCTCGTCGGGGCACGAACTCACGGCCGAGCTTCCACGCATCTCCGTCCCTCGATCCTCGACCCATCCTCGCCGTCCTCCTCACCCACGTCACCCCGCGTCGCCCCCGCCTCGCTCAGTCGGCCGCCGGAGAAGAGAAGGCGAGAAGAGAGAGCGTGAGAGAAGAGAGATGGAGAGAGTGAGAAATGAGAGGAGAGAGAGAAAAGAGTTTGAATATATAGAAAATCCTGAAATTCTAGAAAATATGGAAAATAGGGAAAAATACTCCCCACGATCTTCGAAAAACGCACAACGTCGTGGTAACATCCCAGAGTCGGGGAACGCAACGGTTCACCCTACACAGGGTTCCGAAGGTCCGACAGACAAAAATACATGTGAACCGCTAAACTCAATCCGGGACCCACGAAAGTGATCCGAAACCCACGGATCCTGATCCAAGAAATATCCAAAAAAACCTGGGACATTACAGTTGTGCCCGCCAAAAAGTAGACAGTCCCTAATTCACACCAGGGTCATTTTCGTAAAAAATAATGCCACACTTTACGTCACCCAAGAAAAAGCACTACTACACTTTCTCTCAACTTATACACTCCCAAATGCGATTTTGCATTCTACAAAATCTGTACCATCAGACATGGGTGTCATAAAAGTAACTTTTCATTATAATCCAAAATGCAAACTCTGCACCAAACGCGGCCTAAGAACAACCGGAACGAGGGAAATCCGTAAATCCTACCAACCAACATGCAAAAAGGTGGATCCGAAGTAGGCGCATATAAACAAACAGTGACAAAAGTATTGTAAAATTATACAGAAAAAATATCATAAAGAGAATATTCGAGTGATTATTCAAAATTTTTAAATATTCTCCCCACCTCAAAAAAAAGAATGATTAGAGTAGGGTGCCTTAGTTTTTGAACTCTTTATTCAAAAGATGGCACCTAACTCACCTCCTAACCTCTCCTTTGACAGTGAGTTACCACAATTATTAAAAGTTAAGTAAAATAAATAGGATTTTTTGGTTTTAAGCCCTTTATTTTTTAAAATTAAAAAAGTCTCCCTAATCTATCTATTTAGTCAAAACCCCCAAAATCTTCTCCGGTACTTAAAAAAACCCATGTCATTTCTCACCATGAGGTAAGGTCTAGTTAGACTAACCTAACTATGGTATAGCCTAACTAAGAGAAAGAAAAAGACCATAATACCCCACCTCACATAGAGATAAAGAGAGAGAGAGAGAGAAGAGACTGCCAGAAGGGGAACCCCTCCTTCTCGACACTGGCAATCCCCCACATCATAAAGAGATAAAGAGCAAGAGAGAGTAGAGAGGGGAACCCCTCCATCCCAACGCCGACAATTCCCCCACCCCACAGAGAGAACGAAGGGGAGAGAGAGGGGGGAGAGAATGGGAGGCCTCCGAAGGGGGAGACTGACGGCCAGAGAAGGGGAGGGTGGCGGTGGGTTAGAGGAGTTCGCTGGGGTACCGTTGGCGCCAAGGTAAAATGGCCACAACTCCATCTTCTACATCCACACCCATCCAACACAGTTGGCTTTGGCAAAGATTTAGTTTGCCCTTGTACTTAAATCCCGCAAACCACATTGTTTTCCCTGTGCTTAATCCACACATCCATACCAACACTTAAATTTGGGGGCTCTGTCAGCAATGGTGCAGGAGCAGCAGCTACTAGTCGATGGCATCGTGCAGGCAACATAGGGCGGCAAGAGAAGGGGGCTATGCAGGCAGGCATGGTGGCTATTGGACTCACCAAGTTCACCTGCAGGGGGAGGCGGCCGTCTGGGTTCGGAGGAGACAAATGTGATGGGAGTGCCTTAGCAGTCTGGGTGAGAGGAGAGAGAGATATACAAGGGGCGGTGGGTGTCTGAATGGGGGGAGAGGGAGAGAGATGTAGGGGGCTGCGGGCATCTGGGGAGGGAGGGACAGAGGTGCTATGGGTGCGCTAGTAGCCTGGGTTGGGGGGAGAGAGAGATGCAAGGTGTAATATCTTGGTGATGGGGGCATCAAAAGCTATACGGGTGGAACGTATTTGTGTGTTATGACTTGTATGGGATTGTACTTGTGTATTTGTTTCATTTCTTTCATTTGGGCTCCTTGTAAGGCTTATAACAAGCCAATGGGCCACTTGTAATGTAAAGTCCATGGCTATGTTGCCATTAGTAGAGTCCATTAGAAGCCTAGTTCATATTGGACCTTAATAGCCACTTAAGGCCCAAGTGGGCTTTCTCCTCTCATGGACCACCAAGACTTGGAAGGCCCAAGTCTAGACATGGTTTATTAGACTTGAGTGGTTGGCCTTGGACCAGCCTAGGCCCATGAGAAGGCCATGAAGGGGGGCGCCCTCTTCCTTGTCCTATTAGGCTAGGTAGGTGTGATTTAGGTAGAGTTTGAATAGAAATGGTCAAGTTACATTAAAAAAATGTATTAGGTGTGTTGTTCACATTGCATCCCAGCCCTCCATTCCCCATCCCTAGATCCAAGGGTCTACAATTGATTTGATGTGAATCATATATAAGGTTGTATTTTCATTTAGAAATCAATGAAAGTGAAAAAAGTATTGTGCAAGAGCCCCCCTTGTGGGAATTTCGACCTCCCCTCTCTCTCCCCCTGGTTTTCTTCATCCCCAACCCCCAATTCTAGAGTGGAACCCTTCTATCTCCTCTTCCTCAATCTCTGAGTTCATCTCCGGTGCCGCCGCCGCCGTTCGTGCCGCCTTCGAGCCGCCGCGAAGTCGACTTCGCTGTTCTGTCCATCCTGGGCAGAAGCTTCTTTTCGGAATTCCTGCTATCAACTCCGACATCCTCTTGATCTGAAATTTTCAGAGGTTGTTACTATTTTGTATCCCCATCTCCACAAAAAATTTCACGTCCAAAATCCTTCTTTTGATATTTTTACATTTTTGGTATTCAATCTTTCCCAGATCTATCAGCTGTCTGTCCACTGTAACAGTCCGCCTGAGTTTCCTATCTTCGGCCCTTTTTTTGATTTTTCCTAGGGCTCCCAATTTTAATGGGGGTTTTTTCTATCAACCCCTCCACCCATAATTTTTCTTGATTTTCGATCCACCCTCCATCCATTTTTCAAAATTCATTCTCAGAGCTAGCTACAGTGTTGTCCACCTGTTTCTAGATCCGACCTCTGTCTAGTGCAAAAATCATATCAATTATTAGCCACCTCCAATCAGTCCACAAAAACTATTTCTGTCGTCCTGGTTCGATTTCCTACAACTTTGATGAAGACCTTAGGAGCTGAATCAGACATCTACCTTGTGGTCAACGGCAGTTCTCAGAGAACAGCCCTACAGATCTGAGAGCTCGAGTACTGTACAATAGGAACTCAAAAATTCAATAAAACTCAGATCCATGCAGATCCAGGTCCGATCTCCAGGCCTATATTGAAGTACTTCAAGAGAGCTTTCCAACGGCGCCAGTTTCGTGTCGATCCGACATCGGGGCTGATCGCAGCGTCCGTTCTTGCCGGAGCGCGCGTCGGAAAATAGAACCGGCAGATCCGTGGCCGGTTATTCCGACCAGTGCCGAACGGAGCCGCCCGGCCTACGGTCGCCGTTCCAGCGTGCCGCCAGCCCAGGGAACGCTTCCCCAAGTGTCCCCACCACAGTGGTGCCACCGGGTCCCACACGGCCCCTCCGGACGGCACGTGGGCCCCACAGTCACAAGTTCGGGTGCTGCCGAATAGACGCAAGAAGCCGCCCGTCATCCCGAATTCGGTCCTCCCGGGCCATTTGTGTAGCCCTTTACCTCCCTGCATGGAGTGGGCAGTGACTTGTATTGCTGTAATATTGTGTATTATTGTTCTGGGAGTACGAGTTTCGGCCGGGTCCGTCTTCCCCACGCCGAGCGCGTGGAGGTATCGTATTCACTCCTTGCTTGGCATTTCGCTTATTTCCATATATGCTTGTTTATGCCACTGCTAGAGATCATGTTTTAGGACCTAGCTCGCTGTATTTTCATATCACCGCTGCTGCGAGAGAGAGAGAGAGCGTGACCGTCCCGTGACCCGATCCGGGCACGAAAGTGTGAATTGACCACCCTAGCTCTCGCCGGTTTCTCAACCGTGCACGTCTGACGCTTCCCTCGTTAAGGGGCAGTCACGAGCTTGTCGTGTCCGTGTCTTGTCCCCCATCACTTGGATTCTTCGGATCGGAATCGGAGAGCTATCGGATCGCTTTCGTGGGTCCTGATACGTGGTTTACGATCCACTCAAGTTTTTCCCTTGTATAATTTGCGAAACCCTGTGGAGAGTTGACCGTTGAGTTTTGTGACTCAGGGACACTACATGTGCGTTGTGCTCGTTCCGAGGATCGTAAAGATTATTTTTCCGTATTTTTTTGAATTTATAGATTTTCGTGCAGAAATCAGATTTTAGAAAAATTGCTAATTTCCTATTTTCTTTTTCCTTTTTATTCCTCTCACCTCTCTCTTCTCTCTTCTCTTGCCGTTTCACTCTCTCTGCCTTCGTTCTCTCTCCTTTCACCCCCTCTGCTCCTGCTGCAGACGGAGGAGGCCCGGGGATGTCGTGGAGATGCCGTGGAAGTAAGAATGGAGCGTGGTGTTGGTGCGATCCCATTCGGTGGATTCAAAGCCGACGTGCGGCTCGTGTGAAGGTTTTCGACGTATTGTGGCCGTCTCGGCTCGCGAGATCTTCAGTGGAGGTAGGGGGACAGATGCCCTACTCTTTTACTGCGTTCTCTTGCGATTTGGAGCCGAACGGTGCGAGTTTGAGCGGATTTTGTCAAGTTTGGGAAAAATGCATGTTCAGGGGGTGTGAGCCGTGTTCGCCGTTCCAGGTGATGGTTTGTAGTTTAAATGGTTTCATTTGAACCCCTGGCATGTTGGGTATCTTTTCCCGTCAGTTTTACTACGTTTGGTTGAGAATCAGAGTCGGTATGAGCCCGGCTGTCCATGTGAGTCGTTTTGGGTCGATTCGTGGGAATCACCCATTTCTTGTCGTTTTGTACATGGTTTGATCCCTTCCGGCTTGTGGAAGGTTGATATCGAGTCTAGGGTTTTTTCCCCGTCGTTTAGACGCGATTGGGGCTTGAAAAAATTGGGTTTTGGGTAGTTCTGCGATTTTCCTACCGTATCGGCCTAGCGGCCTTACCGGAGACCGCAAGGGGAGCTTGGCGGTCCACTAAAGACCGTTAGGTGTAGTATGTCGGTTTGTCTTAGCGGTCACGTGACCGACCGCAAGGCTGGTGTTAGCGGCCCTTGGGTGACCGCTATTCGACGTTTGAATTGGTCAACGGTTTTAAGTCGGTTCTGGCTAGTGGTCTAGCTCCGACCGCATGGGGTCTTTGGCGGCCCTAGGGTGACCGTCATTCCTTGGAGACAGTCCAAGGGAGACCGTTAAACGATTTTCACTATTTTAAGTCGGTTCCTAGTAACGGCCTTGCGACAGACCGTCTTTTGAAGTAACGGTCAGGCTAAGGACCGCCAAAAGGATGACTTATTATGTTTTTCGAGGCAGTTTGGGTATGGCGGTCTGGCCATGACCGCTAAAGCCTAGAAACGGCCTTGGACAGACCATTTTATGTCTGCGTTACCCTACGAATAGTAGCCTGGTAAGACCGCCAATGAGCATTAGCGGCCAAGGGGAAGACCGCCATTTGTTTGGGAGTTTCGTTCGTGTTGGTTTGGTTTTCGGTTAATGTGGCTTTGACCCCTTGGTTAGCCCATTGTTCCGTGGATGTCTTGGACGTCCTATGAGGGCTGTGACCGTGTTATAGGGTGTCTGAGAGTGCCACTCTACCGAGAGGGTTTTGTATTATTTTGAGGGTCATTATGGTTTCTGGTCAACCCGGTTGTGACCCAGTGGTTGACACGTGACCTCGTGAGTGTCTCGTCTATCCTGTGAGGATCGAGACATGGTTGTGGGCACTTGGAGGTATTATCTTACCTCGGTTTACTTGTCATGTGGTTTGAGGGCTTTTGGTGATCCCTCATGTTCCGTGTTTTGTGTTGTACGGAATGGTGAGTCCATTGTGCGGGTCTGAGGTTGAGGACTCATTGTCATTATTATTATTGCGGTTATGGATCTGGCTGTTATGTGTCGTCTTCCATAATGTGTTTTACTGTGGATTTTTTTGGCTTAGGGATTAGGCTGATTAACTGCGTGTTGCTGTAATATGTGCGACGATCTTGACCTGAGTCTTGTGACTCAAGGATCGTTGTCAGCAGGTCTAGTTGACTGTCCTGAGTCTGGTAGCAGTGTGAACTGCCATGTGCTCCGTAGTATGTGCGACATGTGTGTGCTTACCCTATTTGTACTTCGGTGTTCGTTATTTTGAGTCTTTGTGTCCAGTGAACCTCCACTAGTCGTAACCTGACGACACTTCCGTGTGTCGGCCCACCTGGGATTGGTGGCGGGGCAATTCCCGGTTGACGGTTTTTAGGATAGTTTCCGTGGGCCCCCTTGCTTTGCTGTAGCATCTAACTAGGGGGGGAAAACTAGCTAGAGGCCTGGCTCAAGGCATTGGGCTTGTGTGTGCACACGTGGTCAGGGGCGGTTAGATGAGCGCCGACAGGCATGACCCTGACTAGTCACTCGTCACTGTTGTTCCTTGTACTTGGTTTGTGTCTCAGTATCGCGTTCGAGGCGAGTGGGAGACACTTGAGGCGCAGTGTAAGACGTCAGTGGATGCATATGGCTGTTCTTCTAGTGAGGAGGTGCTTTTTTCACTTGACACGATGACTTGTGTTTTCGTGACTTTTTCGAGTAGCCTGTGCTTGGCTTCACTCGAGGTTACGGGTTTTGTAGCGTACATGGCGGTGAGTTCATGTATGTCTTGCGCCTTTGACTGTGTAGGTCTTTGGTTAGCCTTTGCCTATTTTGGTAGGCTTTTCACGATAGGGTTTCGTGATTTGACAATGGATCGGTAACACCCGACTTTGTGAGATCGGGGTTCACCTTTCTGTTGCAGTTCGGAGTAGTTTAGAGGGCCGAGGTTCCTTCGGCTGCTGTGTTTTCTTGTTACGACTTTCCTCTTTACTTTTGTTGTTCCTGCTCCTATTGTTACTGTTTTGCTTTAGTTTAGCACTGCTGTTACTGCGTGTTTTGTGGTAGGGTTCTGCGGGATCCCTACTGAGCCAGTGATAGGAGGCTCACTACTGACTTTTCAGGTGTAACTGTGCTTCCTCGTGCTGAGAGGTACCTGCTGCGTGGTTCTTAGTTGCCAGCCTTGCCAGTGTCGGGCTTCCCCCAACTTGAGAGTACGTTCTCTTTTCTGTTGGACTGTACTTATCTTTCTTTGGACTGGACTTTGTTAGTTTAATTTGTTATAGAAAATGTAATTTTATTTTTGCTACTTTAGCAATCCTGATCATTGAAATTTAATTGCTCACTACTTTATCTGGCAGTTCAATGTACTATCACATACCGTTCTATCCCTTCGGAGCTTTTCCGCTCTTGGGAGGCCTAGCAGATTCCAAATGGTATTGGGTTTACCCGGTATCCGGAGTCTAGGTCACCACACAAGGGGCGGTGGGTGTCTGTGTGGGTGGTGTCATGCCTCGCTAAAGTGGAAACACAGAGTGCGACAAGGAACATATACGTACCCGAGAGTAGTAGCACCATGAACATTCCACGACATAAAATCATATATCATTAACCATGCATTATGAACAGAAAATAAACAATGACTATTTCTCATTCATAATTCATAATTAATTATAAGAGTGTCTTAGTATACAGGCCCGTAAGGGCAACAAAACTAGACAAGCACTACCATGCACAGCCAGCCATCAGGCACAAGCTCTGCACCTACAAACTCCACGCTTCCACGGCGCTGCCCAAATTTTTGACCAACAGTACACGGCCACCAGACTTCCTCATGGCTCAGCACCTAAAAATAAGTTACGCAACATGCTGAGTACGAGACTCAATAGGACTCCTGGAGATGGAGAAATTTGCAACCCATCGCTTCACGGTCCAAAAACCCACTGAGACATGCTCGGTCCAGTAAGTGACATCCCACCTCCGTGACGAGGCCCATGCCACTTATGAGACGCCCGAGGGTGAAGGGCCTAAAGAGTGCCATATAGCCTCGACTCGGACGACCATGCAGAGGACTCCCCTAAGCTCGGGAAGAACCCCAATGCACTACCGATCCAAGACAACGGAAGGCTGGTGAGGTAACCCCCTTGGGGAAGCCCGGGATAGGAATAACACCTGGCGATCTTGACCCCCTGAAGGGAATAACCCTTATTCAGTGGTGTAAGGACCCACGACAGGGACCCCCACTTCGCTCATGGAAAGCCTATCCAGGTCGGGCATTTATCCCCTGCAACTGAAGGGAAATCCCCCCGTGAACGCATGAGAGTAGAGAAGATGGAAAGGCTAAGGGAAGAGTAAGAGTCCTTCAATGGTAAGAATGCGTACTGGAGGATGTAATGCCCCTGCTCAATAGCCCCTCCGGAATCCTCGTGAAGTCAAAGAGGGACTTCACAACTATTTAATCTCATGGATCTCCCCCTGACAAGGTAAGTTCTGATACTAGCCCCTCAACTAGTAAAAATTGATCCTGTACCCTCAGTTTTTCCTTATTTCCTCATGTTCAACTCTTGCCTTCACTAACTTAAACATCAGATGGTTTTCCCTCAGATCCCAATCCCAGGCCCCCTGATCTGTGGTCTCTCTTTTTCATACTCCTCTTGAGGTGGCTTGGAGAAATATTCCCCAGGGTGTTCATCTCCCCGAATTCGACAGTCTGCAATTAGGTATGAGATCCTGCCTCTTCATCCTCAGCAATGGTTGCGGCAAGGTCTGGAAAGGCCATTGCGATCTCTCATCCCCTTCGGTGTTCCTCCTGGGACATGTGGGGACAAACCAGATGATAGAGCAAGAACGAAAATGAAACTCAGAAGTAAGGAGGCGGGAAGCTTGGATGCGAAGGCAGAAGGGAGCAAACATACTCTAGGATGTGGTATTTATAACCATAGACGGCCACCGAAGCACCACCAAACTATCCCATGGAACCTCGGAGGGCAAAACGCCCCAAAGCGATGGCCCGAGCCGACGTTTATACCAGGGCAAGAGACGCAATCATCACGCCCGCCGCCAAGACGCATTTGGGCAACCACACCCATGGGCCCAACTGACGCACTAGGTAACCGCATGGCAACCATACCCACCCTTTCCAAAAACCCGAAACGAACCTTACTCACCGAGCCTCACATTTGGCTCGAGAGTAGGGGGCAAGTGGAGAGGGAGAAATTCGCGGACCATTGCTTCACGACCCAAAAGTCCACTAAGACATGCTTGGTCCAGTAAGTGACAGCCCACCTCCGCGACAAGGCCTACTTACGAGACACTAGATGGTCAAGGGCCCAAAGAGCACCCCAAGAGCGCCATATAGTCTCGGCTCTAACAATCATGCAGAGGACTCCCCTAAGCTCGGGAAGAACCATAATGCACTACCGACCCGAGCCAATGGAAGGCTGGCAAGGCAACCCCCTCGGTCAAGGGTTATTTTGGGTGTTGTAGAGGTACATTGGAATTCAAAATAATGCAAGAATTGTATTACATAATTAATTAATTAAATAGTAGGAATGAATTTTACATTTTCCATTAATAAATCTAACTCAGAGTCCAGTCCACAAGGTACAGTCTACAGGAAAGAAAATGTACTCGATCGTTGGCACAGTTTGACGCTGGCAAGTTGACAACTACGAACCGTTGCACCACTCCTACGCACCTCGAGGAGGAGCCGCTACACCTCAAAATGAAGGGGTGAGTCTCATGTCATTGGCTCAGTAGGAATCCCGTGGATCCCCGCCACGAAATAATGGTGGTAAATAATATCAGCGACAATAGCAAATAATAACAACAAGAGTAGCAGCAACAATAACGACAGAAGGCGGAGGAACACAGCTCTACAAGGTACTCCTATTGTCGATAGAAATTAAGTCTCGACCTCGCGGTCGGACACGTCGAATCACTGGCAAAACCACGGCTATACTACCATAAAAGGGTGCCGCAACACCTCTATCATGGAGGCATGTCCTTGCTAACAAAGGCCACAGACAAGACCATGCAGTCTAGCGTTATAGTCATTGTTGTGTGGGAATGGCTGATCTAGAGGGGAGGGGTGAATAGATCTGCCCCTCTTTTTCTAGATAAACAAAGATTGCATCAAAATAAAACAACTAACACATTAAATAAAAACCTATACGCAAGATGATGAAGTCTAAATAAACAACAAGCCTAAGCAAGCATCTAGCGTAGGGCGATCAACCACATGCAAACCACAAGAACAAAGATTTTTAGTTGGTTCGAACTCAAACCCGAGTTCTACGTCCACCCCTCACTTAAACCAAGTGAGGCTTCACAAGTGCCACTGCACTAAGGCACTGTAAAAACAACAAATGGCACAACTGGCCAACCACAGACAAGAGAAGCTCTTTGTCTATCTTCCTACAGTACCAGGTAGGGACTGAAACACCACAGACTGGAGAACACCTCCGTCTGTCTTCCTGCAACACCGGTAGGGACATTTCACAGTTTTTGATAAGAACAAACAAAAAAGAACAATGAAACAATTCAGACAGAGTAAGTGAAACTCAGGCCGTGAGAAAAGTTTCTATCTGAAAGATGGAGAGCTTGGACGGTTGCTTGAAGAACCCTTGCTTCCTTCACAATGGCTTTTCCTTGCAGGACGAGGAGCAGGTGGAAGAGGAGCTTGCGATCAGCTTCAGATCTTCAGGCGATGGCCTTGGGCTGTTCTCCTTCTTCTTTCTTCTTCTCTTCTTGTTCTGGACGCAGCTGGCTTAGTTTTCTTCTTCTTCTCCAAGGTGCGCCAGTAGCGGTAGCAGCAGCATCTTCTTCTTCTTCTTTTTGACTGTCCAACGCCCTTCTTACACAGCAGTAGATCACCTCCTCTTTTTGGAGCCTGCACAGTTCCCTGTGTGCATGGAATTGTGTCACTTAGATTGCCCAGCCGAGGGAGCTTTCCCTCCAAAACTCTTGTCCACTTTTGTTCCAAATCTAAGCATTAAATGATCCTTGTGGACAGCATCCAGCAGACTGCTTCCTCATTGGCTCAGGTCACTTCTATGCTTGGTGTACCTTCCTAGGATCATCTCCCATTGGCTTCCAACAACATGTGGTGTGACATTTGCCATAATTGAACTCTGTCACAACTGCCACCAAAAAGTCATTTCAGATATGGTGATGATGGTTGAGTCACATGTCTGACCTTGGGAGTTGGTCCAGACCTCAAAATCCATGTTTTTGGGGATTTACGGTTCATATTTATATTCTGTGGATGATCTGACGTGTTTGAAAAGATAGCTTAGAAAGCTTCTGGAAGAACCATAGTGTCGACCTCCTGTGAAGGAAGTGTCGACACTTCTTAGTAAAATTGCCACTATAACGCTCTCTGGAAGACCATAGTGTCGACCTCCTGGTACAAGGTGTCGACACTTCCTTTGAGGAATCCCGTCTTCAGCGCTCTCTGGAAGACCACAGTGTCGACCTCCTGGTACAAGGTGTCAACACTTCCTTTGAGGAATCCTATCTTCGACGCTCTCTCGAAGACCATAGTGTTGACACGCTGGAACAAGGTGTCGACACTTCTTTTGAGGAATCCTATCTTCGACGCTCTCTAGAAGACCATAGTGTCGACACGCTGGAACAAGGTGTCGACACTTCTTTGTGGAGGAACGTTTATAATGCTCTCTGGAAGGGCCTAAGGTCGACCTCCTGATAGAGACAGGTCGACACTTCCTTGTGGACTTCTTCGGACATATTCTTTGAGGTGACTTGGTTGCGTTCTTTTGTCATCCCTTATGACGTATTTGGCTTATCTGTCATGAGAATATCAGTCAATGTCAGCAATCAAGGGATGAGAATATTAATGACTCAGAGTGTTGGAAAGCATCAAAACCATAAAATGTCAATGACTCATGGTGTTGAACAACATCAAAATCGCAGGGATATAACATTCTCCCCCTTTTTGATGATGGCAACACTGTGAGTCATTATACATCATTATGATCCAGTTCGAGCATTTTAAAGATACATGCATAGAGAGGAAAAAGCATGAAAGCATGGAAATCCAACACTCTCCCCTTAAATGACTCATGAAAACATCTTCTCCCCCTTTGACATTAGCAAAAAGATGGGATGAGAAATAGTGGAGAGACAGAAGATCAGAGACAGAATGAATTTTTCATAGAAGATATGATTATGAGGAATTTTTGGAGAAATACAACCTGTACGAGGAGTTGAAGAGCTGAAAAATGCAAGAAGTTTCACAATCTGATACTAATCTCATAACAAGTAGAATATTTATGTTTGGAGTCCACCATTATACAAACCTTATGACATGATCTTTATTCAAATTACGTGGTTCAAATCTAATGATATCAGAGTTCATGGAAAGAATTTGAAAGAACATCTGCATGCATGTTTTAATAGAAATGAACTAGACTTGCATGTTGAATCCATGTGTAACCTTCCTTTGCCTGGCTTATTCAGATTCAGCGACTTCTTTGAGAGTTACACAAGCTAGTATTGAGGTTAAACACTCATGAAGTTCTTATGGAATTCAGAGTTACAGAAATTTCTGTTTGATTTTATGCTATTTAGCTCATAATATTCTTTGAGCACATATGATTTTTACGAGCAGTTAAGCCCAGTCAAGCCTTGTATCTTGAGGATATACGTTGTTTAGACGCCAGTATCCCTAGGTACTTGGTGTGGCTGACTATCATGCCTTAAATTGAATATAGATAGCATTGTCACCTCATGACTTGTCTTATCTCATTTCTTTGATGAGGGGACATATTTGTCAACAAGTCAGCCATTGCTCTACCTTAGATTTTTCTTCAACTTACTATAGAGTTAACAAAGGCACTTCATGACTATTGCCGGGGTTTTTATGCCGATGACCGGGGTGAAGGTAGGAATACAGCGGGGAAGGAAAATACGGGAGTTTGATGTATCTCGGATATCCTCCATTACGGTTGCATGCCTCTCACGGCGATACCGGGCACTCTCCTCTTATAGAAAGTCGAAAAGGGTCAAATGGCAAGAAAATATTGGGGTGTAGGTTAGCTGGACAGGGTGCGGGCGTTCCAGTCGATTTCTCGACAATCACCCATGGAACCAAGGGTTGACCGGGGAAGCGTCGCCAGGACGCGGCACGTTGGCTCGAGAGATCGGGCGACACATGGATAGAAGGGGTTCCACGGGTGCGAGTGCGCAGGCGATTGTGGGAATCATGTACTGGACGTCTTTCCCCACCGACCGCAAGCGATCAGTATTTATTTACATCGGATTGAATCCGAACACCTTTGTTCTGTGCTGAAGAAAAGTCTGTATGTGTCTGAAGTCGTGGGTAGATGGCTGGGAGCATTCCGCAGCTGTGGGTGTGCTTTCGACTGGGAGGTGTTTGTGGAGGTCATGGGTATTAGGCATACATGCCAAGTGGTGTAGGTAGAAGACTGGGGCCCACATACGAGCGCTTGTGTTGAACTGGTTTGATGCTATATGAGAGCCAAACAGGCTTTACAAATGGGCCGAGGGGGCCGAAGTACAATGGGCGCAAGCCGCTGGACAATTCCGACGCGTGGGTCGACGGTCCCCGGGTCAATGCGTAATAAGGCGGATATCCGCGTGTTTTATAGAGGCTCCCCATGAGAAGATTGAGACAAGCTTGACAGCCTAGGTGGCAAGGGCGGCCGTGAGCTAGCACCTGATGGGGGTTGGACGCGGCTCAGGTGAGCGGTCGGGTCCGGGCCTTAGGAGGCGAATCTCGTCGTGCTGGGGAGTCGAGGCCGGCCCCCGGAATATTAGTTCCGGGCCAGGGTCCGGCTAACTCGAATCATTAGTAAAGGTGATCGGCGGCCAGCTCGGGGCGAGCGGTAGGCACGCGGTTCCGTGTCAGATGTAGGTGCGGCGTTGTGTCGTATGCGTGGCCACCGTGGGTTGTCACACATGGGCGGACCCGGGATGCAGGTGTGTTCACTGTTGTCATAATGCCTTACGTGCAACGGGGATGGACATGTGTGCGATGGCTAGACGCCATGTGAGGGTAGTACGTGTGACATACCCTCGGCGTGTACAAGCCGATCTACAAGCCACCCACGCTCGCCCTTAGCTCCTCACGTCCTCGATCCTTGCTGGATGCCTGCGGAAGTCCGAGGGTGCAGCAGTTAGGTGATGCGGGACGGGACCACGGACTCGACTCCGAATGGATATGCGATCCTCGGACTCTAAACAAGCTCGTGATTGTCCCTTAATGAGGGAAGCGTCGGACTTGCACGGTTGAGAAATCGGCAAGAGCTAGGGTGGTCAATTCGCACTTTCGTGCCCGGATCGGGTCACGGGACGGTAACGCTCTCTCTCGTAGCAGCGGTGATATAAATATAAAGTGAGATAATTACCCTATCATGCTCTCTAGCAGTGGCATAAACAAGCATATATGAAATAAAGCAAAATGCCAAGTGTAGGAGCGAACACGATACCTCCACGCTCTCAGCGTGGGGAAGATGGACCCGGCCGAACTCGTACTCCCGGACAGTTAATACATAATAATTACAGAAGTGAATATTTCTGCCCACTCCACGCAGGGAGGTAAAGGGCTACACAAGTGGGCCTGGGAGGACCGATTTCGGGTTGACGGGCGGCTTCTCGCGTAGCTTCAGTGGCACACGAACTCGTGATTGTGGGGCCCGCGTACTGGCCGGAGGGGCCGTGTGGGACCCGGTGGCACCGCTGTAGTGGGGGACGCCCGGAGGATCGCTCCTTGGGATGGCGGCACGCTGGAACGCCGGTCGGAGGCCGGACGGCTCCGATCGTCACCCGTCGGAAAAACTTCCCACGGATCTGCAAGTTCTATTTTCAGGCGCGCGCTCCGGCGAGAACGGACGTTGCGATCAGCCTCGATGTCGGATCGACAAGAAACTAGCACCGTTGGAAAGCTAACTCGAAATACTTCGATTTAGAACCAGATAGAAAAAATGAAGTGCTCCAGATCTGGCCTTGACCGAATTTCCAAGCTACTATTGTACAGTGGCCGAAATCTCAGGGCAGAAGTGATTTTCCCTGATAATCGGCGTTGACCGGTAGATAGACCTCCGAATCTGAAGTTGGGTTCTTCAGCAAAGTTGTTGAGGTTCAAGAGAGAAAACCAGGGATATTTTGTGGGGAGGGATGGGTGGAGGCTACGATTTACTATGAAATTTTCACGGACTGGTGGTCGGATCTGGAAACAGGCTGACAGAACAGATTTGGGAACTTGGCCAAATTTTAAAAAATATGTAGAGGGCTGAAAAAAAATCAAGAAAATTCTTGGAGATGGGGGAAGGTGAACAGAACTTCTAATAAAATTGAGAGCTCCTGGGAAAATCAAAAAGTGGTCTGGATCTGGAAAACTCAGGGTTGCTATCACTGTAGACAGAATCCTGGCAGATCTGGGAATAGAAGAGGAACGAAATTTGAAAAATACCAGATGAAGGAACTTTGGCTTGAATTTTTGTGTGAAGATAAGGGTTAGAGAGGGGAACGACTCCTGAAAATTTCCGCTCTAGAGGAGGTGGGAGGTGGGAGCAGAAATTTGGGGAAGATGCTACTGTCCTGAGTGGACAGAATACCGAAGACGGCTTCGCGGCGGCTCGATGGCGGCACGAACGGCGGCAGCGGCGGCACCGATGATTACCGGAGGTGAAGAGGAGATGATAGAAGGGATACCACTCTAGAAATGGGGTTGGGGATGAAGAAAACCAGAGGGAGAGAGAGAGGGGGTCGAAATTCTCATAAGGGGCTCTTGCGCAATGCTTTTTTCTTCTCATTAATTGTTCAAAATGGAAAAAATACAAGTATATATATGCTACACATCAAATCTAATCTCCACCATTGGATATAGGGATGGGAAGGGAATGACCTAGATTAAATGTGATCAACACACACAAAAAAAATAAAATAACCCAAGTGGGAGACAAGCTTGACATGGTAGGTAGCCTACCTTAGACTTTTTACTCCCTTTGTCTACCCATGTGTCATTTGACATTCAACCCTTCTAGAAGGCCACCTAGGATGGTTGACCAGCCCCACATGGGTGACATGGACCAATGGGAAAGGTCTGGGGGCCCCCTAGCTGGACCTACTGCATATTTGTACAAAAACCCACACAATCCAAGGGAATGACGCAATGGCTTACAAAGCCTTACAATTGCGCACATACTTTCCTATGGATATAAAAGTAAACTAAAGGACATAAATGCAAAATAAAATGTACATGCTCGGTGTCGATTCCCATCAACTCTCCCCGGGTGGGAGGAACTCGACCCCGTCGAGTAAGGGGTGCGGCTGCTCGAGTACTCTGGCGGATCCGTCACCGTGTCGAGTAACGCGGGTATGCTCCAGTCCAAGTGACTATCACCTGCTCATTTCGTATATACTTGATATGCACAAGCAGCTATGGGCTAGAGGTGGACACTCCGAGTGGGGCACTCTCAAAAGGGGAGGTGGCGGCTTGAAGACTCACTAGGACTCACCGCTGAGTCCCTGTAGGTGACTAGATCCGGGTGTAGATATAGAATCGATCCCAACTCCTCGAGTGAGTCTACTCGCTTCACACTCATAAGGGACTGACATCGATGAGTTCGCACAAGACACATGCAGACAGACATACCACACAAAGAAAAAGCACACCGATTCCTCTATGACCCTAAACACGCCTAATGTTAGTCCGACCCGTACATGGGTGACGGCGGACCAGGACACCCGAACGTATGCCATGCATGCATCTGACGTAACCGGTGGTTGACATCATGCGGAAATCCTAGACCTCCTAAGGTGGGCCATGCATGCATATGGGATGTGGATGTGGGAGGGCCAAGAGTATCTCCCCTAGATGATGGTGTATCTTGTAAGTGTACGGGCTTGGTGGGCATAGACGACCTGACCCGTGGGGAAGCGGTGTGGTAGCGGACTCCCTCGAAGAAGTGAAGTGAATATGAAGGGTCTAGGGGTCCACTAGGGAAGGGGTCAAAGGGATCAAAGAAGGTATGACCCCTTATGGTGGGTACCCACAAGTCACGGTTCCCGGTGTAGAAGTCTTGAAGGTGTGGATATTCACCTTCATGTATTGTAGGGGAAACGGTGATCATGTGTAGGATGCATGGTTCCTCCCTCGGGCGAAAGGGTATGAAGTCAGACTCGGCCGGCATCGAAAGGAATAGAAGAATCTCCATGGTGACACAACCCACGGTGCACACGGAGGTAATAGACCCTAAGGCCGGATGGGTGAAGCTACGACTAGTGGGTTGGTCGAAGCCTCGGGCCAATAAATGTGTCAACTGCCATTGCCAACCTAAACCAAGAATAAGGTCACCCAATGTGTCAACATGGTGACGGGATCGGAATGTAGTATGGTAGGAGTTGGCGGGCACTAAAGGTAGGGTAGGGTTCATAGACGGGTAAGGGAGTGGGACCAAGCCATCCTTGAGCCAACTAAGAAGCAGCTCGGCTATGTATAGCGTCCCCGTAAGAAACACGGGTGGCTCGGGGTGAGATGGCTCCAAGCATAATGGTTCCGAATGTGGAGTGGGCCACTGGGGTTGGGTGGCTGGACATACGAGGGTGATCTTACCGGGTAGGTAAGGTGGGTATAAGGTGCAAGTCCTCTTGCCCCAGTCAAGATTGGCTCTTCTTTCTCCTAACCACGTTTGCCCTAAAATGATGCATGGACCAGCAAGTGTGCCGATCCTGCACCATGCGCCATCGGTGTAGAGAACGGAGCCGATCTTCCTTTAGAACTCAACACAAGCAAAATCACCATCGTGGACAATCTCGCCTGTCTTGGAGAGAGACTCCACGATGTCAAGAGAAACCCAATTATCCGACTCCCTATCGGTGAAATGGAGTTCCGTTGTGGACCCGTTGGGTAGAGTGGCTTTCATAATGAGAGGGGTAAAACCAAAGGCTCGGGCCATGATGGCATTGAATTGGGCCACAAAGGATGACCACTCGGACGTATAGTCTTGGGAAACGGCCATGGGTAGAGGACATGGACATGCATACACACGGTGACAAGACACTAGACCGGCTATGCAAGGTTGGAATGCATGCACACTAAGGACCCTAGACGTAAATCAAGACTCGGTACGTGGCGGAGATAACCGATCCGAAGATCACTCGCGCAAGTGTGCGGCCTTCCCGATAGGCGTAGCCTAACGTTTGGACAACACCTTTTGATATACCGGGTTATTGGGATGCAATGCAAAAAGACACACTTTTTTTTGTTTTAAAACAATGATGACCCTAAACACGACTTAGACAATGACTAGGCGTAAATGACACTCTTTTTTTTTGTTTTTAGACACCCTAGACTCAACCTCGCTCTGATACCAAATTGATGCGGGATGGGACCACGGACTCGACTCAGAATGGATATGCGATCCTCAGACTCTAAACAAGCTCGTGATTGTCCCTTAACGAGGGAAGCGTCGGACGTGCACGGTTGAGAAACCGGCAAGAGCTTGGGTGGTCAATTCACACTTTCGTGCCTGGATTTGGTCACGGGACGGTAACGCTCTCTCTCGCAGCAGTGGTGATATAAATATAAAGTGAGCTAATTACCCTATCATGCTCTCTAGCAGCTGGATAAACAAGCATATATGAAATAAAACAAAATACCAAGTGTAGGAGCGAACACGATACCTCCACGCTCTCGGCGTGGGGAAGATGGACCCGGCCGAACTCGTACTCCCGGACAGTTAATACACAATAATTACAGAAGTGAATATTTCTGCCCACTCCACACAAGGAGGTAAAGGGCTACACAAGTGGGCCCGGGAGGACCGATTTTGGGTTGACGGGCGGCTTCTCGCGTAGCTTCAGCGGCACACGAACTCGTGACTGTGGGGCCCGCGTATTGGCCGGAGGGGCCGTGTGGGACCCGGTGGCACCGCTGTAGTGGGGGACGCCCGGAGGACCGCTCCTTGGGATGGCGGCGCTCTGGAACGCCGGTCAGAGACCGGACGGCTCCGATCGTCACCCGTCGGAAAAGCTTCCCACGGATCTGCAAGTTCTGTTTTCAGGCGCGCGCTCTGGCGAGAACGGACGGTGCGATCAGCCCCGATGTCGGATCGACACGAAACTGGCGCCGTTGGAAAGCTAACTCGAAATACTTTGATTTAGAACCATATAGAAAAAATGGAGTGCTACAGATCTGGCCTTGGCCGAATTTCCAAGCTGCTGTTGTACAGTGGCCGAAATCTCAGGGTAGAAGTGATTTTCCCTGATAATCGGCGTTGACCGGTAGGTAGACCTCTGAATCTGAAGTTGGGTTCTTCATCAAAGTTGTTGAGGTTCAAGAGAGAAAACCAGGGATATTTTTTGGGGAGGGATGGGTGGAGGCTACGATTCACTATGAATTTTGCACGGACTGGTGGTTGGATCTCGAAACAGGCTGACAGAACAGATTTGGGAACTTGGATGAATTTTAGAAAATATGTAGAGGGCTGAAAAAAATCAAGAAAATTCATGGTGATGGGGGAAGAGAAACAGAACTTAAAATAAAATTGAGAGATCCTAGAAAAATCAAAAAGTTGTCCGGATCTATAAAACTCAGGGTTGCTGTCACTGTAGACAGAATCCTGGCAGATCTGGGAATAGAAGAGGAATAAAATTTGAAAAATACCAAATGAAGGAATTTTGGCTTGAATGTTTTTGTGAAGATAAGGGTTCGAAAGGGGAACTACTCCTAAAAATTTTAGCTCCATAGGAGGTGGGAGGTGGGAGCAGAAATTCGAGGAAGATGCTATTATCCTGAGTGGACAGAATACCGAAGACGGCTTCGCGGCGGCTCGAATGGCGGCGGCGGCGGCACCGATGATTATCGGAGGTGAGGAAGAGATGATAGAAGGGATACCACTCTAGAAATGGGGTTGGGGATGAAGAAAACCCGAGGGAGAGAGAGAGGGGGTCGAAATTCTCACAAGGGGCTCTTGCACAATGCTTTTTTCTTCTCATTAATTGTTCTAAATGGAAAAAATACAAGTATATATATGCTACACATCAAATCCAATCTCCACCATTAGATTTAGGGATGGGGAAGGAATGGCCTAGATTAAATGTGATCAACACACACAAAAAAAATAAAATAACCCAAGTGGGAGACAAGCTTGACATGGTAGGTAGCCTACCTTAGACTTTTTACTCCCTTTGTCTACCCATGTGTCATTTGACATTCAACCCTTCTAGAAGGCCACCTAGGATGGTTGACCAGCCCCACATGGGTGACATGGACCAATGGGAAAGGTCTGGGGGCCCCTTAGCTGGACCTACTGCATATTTGTACAAAAACCCACACAATCCAAGGGAATGACGCAGTGGCTTATGAAGCCTTACAATTGCGCACATACTTTCCCATGGATATAAAAGTAAACTAAAGGACATAAATGCAAAATAAAATGTACATGCTCGGTGTCGATTCCCATCAACTCTCCCCGGGTGGGAGGAACTCGACCCCGTCGAGTAAGGGGTGCGGCTGCTCGAGTACTCCGGTGGATCCGTCACCGTGCCAAGTAACGCGGGTATGCTCCAGTCCAAGTGACTATCACCTACTCATTCCGTATATACTCGATATGCACAAGCTGCTATGGGCTAGAGGTGGACACTCCGAGTGGGGCACTCTCAAAAGGGGAGGTGGCGGCTTGAAGACTCACTAGGAATCACCGCTGAGTCACTGTAGGTGACTAGATCCGGGTGTAGATATAGAACCGATCCCAACTCCTCGAGTGAGTCTACTCACTTCACACTCATAAGGGACTGACATCGATGAGTTTGCACAAGACACATGCAAACAGACATACCACACAAAGAAAAAGCACACCGATTCCTTTATGACCCTAGACACGCCTAATGTTAGTCCGACCCGTACATGGGTGACGGCGGACCAGGACACCCGAACGTATGCCATGCATGCATCTGACGTAACCGGTGGTTGACATCATGCGAAAATCCTAGACCCTTTAAGGTGGGCCATGCATGCATATGGGATGTGGATGTGGGAGGGCCAAGAGTATCTCCCCTAGATGATGGTGTATCTTGTAAGTGTACGGGCTTGGTGGGCATAGACGACCCGACCCGTGGGGAAGGGGTGTGGTAGCTGACTCCCTCGAAGAAGTGAAGTGAATATGAAGGGTCTAGGGGTCCACTAGAGAAGGGGTCAAAGGGATCAAAGAAGGTATGACCCCTTATGGTGGGTTCCCACAAGTCAAGGTTCCCGGTGTAGAAGTCTTGAAGGTGTGGATATTCACCTTCATGCATTGTATGGGAAACAGTGATCATGTATAGGATGCATGGTTCCTCCCTCGGGCGAAAGGGTATGAAGTCGGACTCGGCCGGCATCAGGAGGAATAGAAGAATCTCCGTGGTGACACAACCCACGGTACACACGGAGGTAATAGACCCTAAGGTCGGATGGGTGAAGCTACGACTAGTGGGTTGGTCGAAGCCTCGGGCCAATAAATGTGTCAACTGCCATTGCCAACCTAAGCCAAGAATAATGTCACCCAATGTGTCAACATGGTGACGGGATCAGAATGTAGTATGGTAGGAGTTGGCGGGCACTAAAGGTAGGGTAGGGTTCATAGACGGGTAAGGGAGTGGGACCAAGCCATCCTTGAGCCAACTAAGAAGCAGCTCGGCTATGTATAGCGTCCCCATAAGAAACACGGGTGGCTCGGGGTGAGATGGCTCCAAGCATAATGGTTCCGAATGTGGAGTGGGCCACTGGGGTTGGGTGGCTGGACATACGAGGGTGATCTTCCCGGGTAGGTAAGGTGGGTATAAGGTGCAAGTCCTCTTGCCACAGTCAAGATTGACTCTTCTTTCTCCTAACCACATTTGCCCTAAAATGATGCATGGACCAGCAAGTGTGCCGATCCTGCACCATGCGCCATCGGTGTAGAGAACGGAGCCGATCTTCCTATAGAACTCAACACAAGCAAAATCACCATCGCAGACAATCTCGCCTGTCTTGGAGAGAGACTCCACGATGTCAAGAGAAACCCAATTATCTGACTCCCTATCGGTGAAATGGAGTTCCGTTGTGGACCCGTTGGGTAGAGTGGCTTTCATAATGAGAGGGGTAAAACCAAAGGCTCGGGCCATGATGGCATTGAATTGGGCCCCAAAGGATGACCACTCGGACGTATAGTCTTGTGAAACGGCCATGGGTAGAGGACATGGACATGCATACACACGGTGACAAGACACTAGACCGGCTATGCAAGGTTGGAATGCATGCACACTAAGGACCCTAGACGTAAACCAAGACTCGGTACGTGGCGGAGATAACCGATCCGAAGATCACTCGCGCAAGTGTGCGGCCTTCCCGATAGGCGTAGCCTAACGTTCGGACAACACCTTTTGATATACCGGGTTATTGGGATGTAAAGCAAAAATACACACTTTTTTTTTGTTTTAAAACAATGATGACCCTAAACACGGCTTAGACAATGACTAATGACTAGACATAAATGACACTCTCTTTTTTTTGTTTTTAGACACCATAGACTCAACCTCGCTCTGATACCAAATTGATGCGGGACGGGACCACGGACTCGACTCCGAATGGATATGCGATCCTCGGACTCTAAACAAGCCCGGATCGGGTCACGGGACGGTAACGCTCTCTCTCGCAGCAGCAGTGATATAAATATAAAGTGAGCTAATTACCCTATCATGCTCTCTAGCAGCGGCATAAACAAGCATATATGAAATAAAGTAAAATGCCAAGTGTAGGAGCGAACACGATACCTCCACGCTCTCGGCGTGCGGAAGATGGACCCGGCCGAACTCGTACTCCCGGACAGTTAATACACAATAATTATAGAAGTGAATATTTCTGCCCACTCCACGCAGGGAGGTAAAGGGCTACACAAGTGGGCCCGGGAGGACCGATTTTGGGTTGACGGGCGGCTTCTCGCGTAGCTTCAGCGGCACACGAACTCATGACTGTGGGGCCCACGTACTGGCCGGAGGGGCCGTGTGGGACCCGGTCGCACCGCTGTTGTGGGGGACGCCCGGAGGATCGCTCCTTGGGATGGCGGCGCGCTGGAACGCCGGTCGGAGGCCGGACGGCTCCGATCGTCACCCGTCGGAAAAACTTCCCACGGATCTTCAAGTTCTATTTTCAGGCGCGCGCTCCGGCGAGAACGAGCGCTGCGATTAACTCCGATGTCGGATTGACACGAAACTAGCGCCGTTGGAAAGCTAACTCGAAATACTTCGATTTAGAACCATATAGAGAAAATGGAGTGCTCCAGATCTGGTCTTGACCGAATTTCCAAGATGCTGTTGTACAGTGGCCAAAATCTCAGGGCAGAAGTGATTTTCCTTGATAATCGGTGTTGACCGGTAAGTAGACCTCTGAATCTGAAGTTGGGTTCTTCAGCAAAGTTGTTGAGGTTCAAGAGAGAAAACGAGGGATATTTTTTGGGGAGGGATGGGTGGAGGCTACGATTTACTATGAATATTTCACGGGCTGGTGGTCGGATCTGGAAACAGGCTGACAGAACAGATTTGGGAACTTGGATGAATTTTAGAAAATATGTAGAGGGCTGAAAAAAATAAAGAAAATTCTTGGTGATGGGGGAAGGTGGACAGAACTTCAAATAAAATTAAGAGCTCCTAGGAAAATCAAAAAGTTGTCCAGATCTAGAAAATTTAGGGTTGCTGTCACTGTAGATAGAATCCTGGCAGATCTGGGAATAGAAGAGGAACGAAATTTGAAAAATACCAAATGAAGGAATTTTAGCTTGAATTTTTTTGTGAAGATAAGGGTTCGAGAGGGGAACTACTCCTGAAAATTTGAGCTCTAGAGGAGATGGGAGCAGAAATTCGGGGAAGATGCTACTGTCCTGAGTGGACAGAATACCGAAGACGGCTTCGCGGCGGCTCGATGGCGGCACGAACGGCGGCGGCGGTGGCACCGATGATTACCGGAGGTGAAGAGGAGATGATAGAAGGGATACCACTCTAGAAATGGGGTTGGGGATGAAGAAAACCAGAGGGAGAGAGAGAGGGGGTCGAAATTCTCACATGGGGCTCTTGCACAATGATTTTTTCTTCCCATTAATTGTTCTAAATGGAAAAAATACAAGTATATATATGCTACACATCAAATCCAATCTCCACCATTGGATCTAGGGATGGGGAAGGAATGGCCTAGATTAAATGTGACCAAGACACACAAAAAAAATAAAATAACCCAAGTGAGAGACAAGCTTGACATGGTAGGTAGCCTACCTTAGACTTTTTACTCCCTTTGTCTACCCATGTGTCATTTGACATTCAACCCTTCTAGAAGGCCACCTAGGATGGTTTACCAGCCCCACATGGGTGACATGGACCAATGGGAAAGGTCTGGGGGCCCCCTAGCTGGACCTACTGCATATTTGTACAAAAACCCACACAATCCAAGGGAATGACACAGTGGCTTACAAAGCCTTACAATTGCGCACATACTTTCCCATGGATATAAAAGTAAAATAAAGGACATAAATGCAAAATAAAATGTACATGCTCGGTGTCGATTCCCATCATTAGGTCATAGGTTCTTTTTTTTGTATTAGCCCCTAGGGGGTTTTTATGGGGGAAGGTGAAAGGGCATGGAGGGTTTAGGCCGACCAAGTTAAAAGTTAAACTTGGTCCGGCTAAACGCTTTGAATTTTTTTTATTTATGAGTGGGGGAGGGAGGGTTTAGGCGGACAATGGGTTTGGGCGAACCAGCCTGGGGGGCAGGCTGGTCCGCCTAAACACCCTCCCCCAGGGGGTTTAGGCGGATCAATGGGAGAGAGAGAGGGGGGGTCCCCACCTCTATAAAATTATAAATTTTATTATTTTTAGCCCCACTTTGACTCATCTTGACTGCGAGAAGACAAAGGATACGGGCTTAGACTGGTTGGCTGGCCGCTTGTGCGCGTAGATCAAGGGGATTGGCCTGTGTGACTCCACGTGATCCCGGAGCTTTGTCTTCACGAATCCTTCCGCGTACAGGTACGCCAATCGATCCTGGTTGAACTGGGAGTGACTGGGACTAGGACAATGGCCGTGGGGCCACTGGGATGGGAGGAGGGTGCGCTCCCCAAGGGAGGGGTTTGCCCTCCCGGGGCGCGGCCGCGCCAGGGGCGAACTCCCCCCCGGGTGAATTACGGCCCCGAGGGATGGCTCTCGGGGGTCTTCTTTTGCTGTCTGGGGGTGTCCTTTGAAGGACAAAGGGTTCTGGGATGCTAGGATTAGCCTATGGGGGCTGTTGTGATGAAGTCGTAGTTGCCGCTCGCAAGGTGTTCAGGTAAATGCCCGACACACCCCGGGTTGTCGAACGGCCTGGATAGCTGGATGAGGGGCCTTGGAATGGGCGTTGGGATGAGGATATGAGCTCGTGGTAGCTGAGAGGAGGTAATTTGGGCACTTGGGCCTGGCCTCGAGGCGTGTGCCGCATTGCACGGCTAGTCGACAGGGTAGCCTCGGGTTGGCCCAAGAGCTAAAGATAAACAGCTCGTCGTCGTGTGTGTCTGGGGGTTGGGAGTGGTCTCGACTTGCTGGGGGGTTGTTGTAGAACCCGAATAGTGTGTTGAAGCCGTGGGTTGACCCACGGTTTGTTGTAGAAGGGTTGGGACATATGCGCCCACAAGGTGTTCGGGGAAATGCCCGACACCCGTATGTGAGCTATATACACGTGTTGTGGGACTCCAAAGCCTGTGGTTGACTTAGTTAAGTCTCCATTTGACCTTGGAGGGCTAGAAGAAGGCATCTCGGGGTGTGCCCCGGCCTTGTTGCTGGGTGCCGCGTGGCATGATTTGTTGTCAGGGCGCCCCCGGGTTGGCCCGGGTGGCCGTGCAGAATGCGGGAAAGACCCGCCACCGAGTGATGGGGAGTAATCCCACTCAATTATTGATGTCGTCATATGCTGCGGCTAATTGGTTGGGGCCCTTGGTTGGGCCAAGCAAGTTGTAGGAGTGGCTGGGTAGTCCATGCCTTAAAGGTGTTCGGGGAAATTCCCGAACCCTTATCCTTTAAAATTTTACCAGGGAAATTGTCCTCATACAACAAATGCCCCCCACGAGGCGTGCGTCGGGGGCGGAGACGAGGGCGGACGGCCCGTGAGCTCCTCATTTCGTGTCTTTGTAGTTGTATTTTGACACTTCATATGCCTTCGTTTTGTTGCATTGTGTATATTGACTTTCTGGAGTTCTGACCAATTTTGTGTGCTTTGTCTTGCAGCTATGGCACGATTTGGCCAAGATGAGCGTGTCCCAAGGCGTGTGGCCCAGGAGGAGGATCATTGGGTGAGGAGGATCGAGCGGCCTATGCCTCCCTTGGGCTCGCCGGTCATCACTGCAGCTGGTGTGGAGTAGCTTGACACGGGGCACACAGTGATAGAAGAGGGCCCCGTTGGCGAGCGGGCGAGCGGAGTCGGGGTCGTAGAGTTGGCCCGGATCTCAGAGTTGGGCGGGGTCTTCACCTACGACTGCAGTGGAGGCTATCCAGTGGAGTTTCCCTTGGACCGCCACTTGTTCGAGTTTATCAGGAGTTTCATCCCACCAGGCATGGAGGAGGGGGACTCCCGAGTTACTAGAGCACGTCGCTGACTAGAGCGGGCGATTTTAGTAGGCAGGGACAGCCTGCACGGGATCATCCTCTGTGGCTTCCCGAGTTTTTTTGGAGACTACTGGAGGCAGTGTCAGTTTCCCAGTGTTGAGTGTCTGGACTTCTTCAGCAGGGCGGACCAGTTTGGGGTCCGCGTTGGAGCGATAGGTCCCGCCTCCTGGGATTTGCACGGACACCATCGGGCAGAGACAGAGGGCAGTACATGGTTTGTGTTAGAGCCATCAGGGCTACAGTATGCTGGGGAAGGCTATGAAGAACATAGCCTCCTGTCTGGGGTTTTGCTACAGACTGCTGTTAGCTGGTACGGTCGCTGGGCGGTGAAACCTTTGCACAGATACCGCTAGGGAGCTACCGAGTGGCTGATGGGGATTGTGCACCACTATCGGGCGTTACTGGACTGGGCCGATATCAGATACGCTGTGACTGCGGCTTTGTACGAGTACCCCTACTACACGGGGATTCTGCAGGCGTTGGTAGAGCGCTTCAACCGCTGGTGAAACACAGTAGCGATGGCTGAGGGAGAGACGTCACTTGACTTGTGGTCTCTGTTCCAGATTTCTGGGCTGCTGTGGACACGCTTTTCGTTTGATTTTATTCTTTTATTTCTATTGTTTATTTATTGGCGTGCCAGTCACATATGTGACGATTTTATTGTGCGCTCGATCTGACTTCTAATCAGTCGATTGTGAGTGATCGTGTCTGGACCAAAAGTCCGTCATACCATAAAGGTTATGACGTTAATTACGTCCTCCCTAAGAAGGACAACCCTTGATTAAATGCCAAAGTAAGAGGAGACCGGCGGCAAAAGCCTAAATGAGAGCATGCTAATTTATCTACAAGACATTGAGTAGACTGGATAAAGCGAGGGTATATCAGGTGCGGAGCAAATCCGGCAGCATATCCCCATTATCTTGGACTATGCCAAGTGGGAATAGGAAACCATCCATGCAGCGGCAGGGTGGAATCCGTGAAAGATCGGGTATATTTGACCTGGAATCCGGAGAGGGACCGATGTACCATGATACACCATATGCCGGTGCGATGTTTTATTGATATCCCCCTTTGAGGGACCATCGGAGGACATGAAGTGTGGACTCCATGGGCCAGTGGGGTTAAGAGAAAATACCGTAGTCACTCGGTGTGATGTGGGCGAATTTAGGCAGCATATCCCCTTATCTTGGATCATGCCAAGGGGAATAGGAGACCATCCATGCAGCGGCAGGATGGAATCCGTAAAAGATCGGGTATATCTGACCCGGGATCTGGAAGGTTTAAGACATCGTGGTATGCTGTGTGATAGTACGATGCTTTATTGATATTCCCCTTGCGGGACCGTCGGAGAACATGCAGTGGCAGGACTCCGTGGACCATCGGGGTTTTAGGAGAAGACATCATAGGACTTGGTGCAATGCGGGAGAGTTCTGGCAGCACCTCCCCTTTATCTTGGATTATGCCAAGAGGAGATAGGACACCCATTCACGGGGTGCCGGGATGGAAGCCGAAGAAAGGAGTTGGGCATGTAACCCGAGCTCCATTGTGATCGGGTCATGGCATCTCATTGGTATTCCCCTTCTCAAAAGAGCCATCGGAGCACATGTAGTGGCAGAGCTCCGTGGACCGAGGGGTCAAGAAATGTAGGGACAAAGTCCCATTAATTTAGCTCTGAGAACTAGTGGGTATGAGACCCATACTCCTCTGGCAATCCAATGGGGCATGGGCTATAGAATGGGTTTGATTGAATGGGTTTTACAGACTCTGGAGAGTTCTCGGCGCAGCAAGGAGGGTGTGAGGCTAGATCTCGGCACGGTGGGGAGTTGGATGGGAGATCCTGGCACGGTGGGGAGTCGGCGCGCCTTGGCCTGGTGATCTCGGCGTGGCCTGGATTTGGCCTCGGCGTGGGAAGGCTGGCGCCGAGAGGTTTTGGGGCGCCGAGAGTATCTGGCGCCGAGGAGCTCTTCTCTGGGATTTTAGGAGGGTTTAATTCTGGGAATTTCACAGGGTTCAGACATGGGATTACAAAAGGGGTTCTTGGGAATCCTGGATCTTCATTTTTGGGCTTCAGAAGGTGAAGGCTGGGGGATCAAGAGGGGTTAAAGAGATATCTGGCAGTCTGATTACAGGCTGGTTATCCATGGAAATTGAACTCGACCAGAGATGTTCATCGGGGCAGAGTGACAATCAGTGTCACCTAAATATTGTTGCTCACAGATGCGCTAGCGGAGACCATGAGATAGGCTGTCTCAGGTCCAGCTAGTGACAGAGAGACCCAAGGAAAAATGCAGACGATGATATTGGGGGAAATCGACAGTGAGGGGATTTGGGAATCAGCTCCGGAACTCAATGACCCATGAGATTAAGGGAGGAATTCCGGAGCCAAATTCACATACAGTGCACGAATACAATAGTCATTGACTTCTGGCTTGCAGTGCAGATAGAGAATTACCATCGAGAAAACATTCGGAGATGAGAGGCCGTAAAACCCACGAAACTGGTACTCCTAGGAAGCCCTGGGTCCCAACCATCCATGGGTTCGAATGAGGGACCCTGCTGCCTTCTCTACCAGAGCAGAAACAAGGGAGAGTAGAGAATCACGGCCAATACACATGCCGGACTCCCGCCTCCAGACGCCCATACATCTACCTTCACTCTCCACCAGTGCAAAGCAACATCATACATCGAAGAGGTGTCCGGAGAACAAGAACTAGACGCATTCGATGTTGAAATCAAGGGAAAAGACCTTGCTCATTCATACATATATATCGTCAATTACATCATCTGACTATGCCAGTTCGTAGGAAATGGGGAGGGGAGATAACAACATTCTTCGGAGGAAGTAAAGAAAAGATGCAGAGGATATACATCGGAGGAATGAAAAGCGAAGAAACAAAGGATGGGGGAGGGTGGAGTATTGGCTCCTCTCCCTCCCCCTGCCGACAGACCTTCTCCTCCTTCTTCAGCCTCCGCAGCAGTCGCTCTTCTTCCCTTTTTCTTTCTTCTATTTCTCTCCTCTTCTTTTTCTTCTCTCTATTGCCCTCTTATCTGTCCCTATTCCCTCTCTCTCTTTTTTTTAAGTGGAGGAAGAAGGGTTTTTATAGGCTCAACCCTCCCCGCTTCTCGGATTGAGCAACCTCGGCGCGCCTTTCACACCTTCCCGGCGCGCATTAGTTCGGATGGGAGCTTCCCGGCGCCGTGAACTTAGGCCCATTTAGGGCTCTTTGTCAGTTTGGGCTTCATGTCGTTAATGGCATAGATTGTTACAGCTGTTGTATTCATTTGGTCATTTGTATCCATCATGCGGGATAAGCAATGTGGGTCCCATTCTATGGTTATCAGAATATTCTGAAGGTCTTCTTTATCAGTCACGCGACCGCATGGGGGTTGATATGGTTTTGATCAACACTACTATCTGGACGACGGCAGTGCTGGACATCAGCTTGGCCGGAGAAGGCTTCAGCCGAACGGAGTGTTAGTGGCAACAGACCTTCTCCCATTCCGGTTCTCATAGTTTTCAGGGACAACATGGTTACTGCACCCCTGACGGGCTTCAAAGCTCTGAGCCTTGCTTTGACTTCTTCTTCCATCTTCGCATATTTTCGGTGTCAACAAATGCCCCCCACCTGTAGGTGGCGTAAGCGCAGAATAAGTGACACGGTGCCTGCAGGTGTATCATTCAGCATCTGAACACATTTCTCTGCTTGACATTGTTGGTCATCTTTCATCTTCAGCCCAGTAACTTCATCACACTGGTATTTCATTTCAATCCTTTGATTTAGTATTCCTGGCGCGTGTTATATCTGACAGACTGGCAGCTTTGAAGTTGCAGAAAGTAGAGTGTAAATCTGAGCTGGGGAAGATGAGCTTTATCCTTCAGGAGCGCTGAGGCCAACTGCAGTCTCTGATACAGCGGGAGCAGTTTATATGCAACTGGATAACATTCTAGAAGCAGAACTGGCTGATCTCCGAGCTGAACTGCCGCAGATAACAACCTCTCGGCCACAGTTCGCAGAGGAAGTAGCTCTGTTGGAGGGGCAAGTTGTGTCTCTTCAGGACGAGTCCGCTCGGCTACAGGAGGAGGAGGCTCGTCTACATGAGTTGGGGGCTGCTCCGTATGTGGGTCTTCTGGCTTTCGAAGACATCTTCCGGCGCCAGTGAACATCTCTTTTTTTTTCTCCTCTTTTTGTAATACAATTCCCACTCAGGGGCTCCTCTTGTACTCTTTTTCTTCTTTATATAGTGAAAAGGAATCTTTATGCTGGTCTCATATGTGGCTGCTCCTCATTTATTGCATTATCATTACTTCATGATGATTCGGTAGCGATTTTAGCAATCCTCATGCGGATAGTCCGTATTTAGCAGGAGAGCGTCCACCCTTCCAGAGAAAGGATGGGGAACTCGCTCCACCGCGTGACGGTATCCGGAGGGTGCTCAAACCGAGTTTTGTTGGTAATAGCGGATGTCTTTTTTGGCCACATGCGCCACAGGTGAGGTTGTTTGCAGAAATGTGAATGAAAAGGTTTAGTGCATCATCCAGAACATGCGAATGATCCATCCCGGGTAGGTTTCAAAGCCAGTCGGGGCAATGTGCCAGTCGACCAGTGAATGATTTTATCATCAATATTGGGTTTATATCAATGCAAAAAAATTTTATAGGTTTCATCAGAATAGACGTAAGGTCTAGACTGGGTAGACTTTATCGTAGGTGGGACATGAAAAGGTATGTGGTTTTCATCAGGACAGACGCAAAGTCTAAACTGGACAGGTTTCATCATTGATCGGGCAAGGTGCCGGTCGACCAACGGTCGGTTTCATCATTGATATTGAGTTTATATCGATGTAAAGGAATTTCATAGGTTTCATCAGAATAGACGTGAGGTCTAAACTGGACAGGTTTCATCATTGATCGGGCGATGTGCCAGTCGATCAACGTTGGTTTCATCATCGATATTGGGTTTATATCGATGCAAAGGAGTTTCATAGGTTTCATCAGAATAGACGTGAGGTCTAAACTGGACAAGTTACATCATTGATCGGGCGAGATGCCGGTCGATCAACGGTTGGTTTCGTCATCGATATTGGGTTTATATCGATGCAAAGAAATTTCATAGGTTTCATCAGAATAGAGGTAAGGTCTAAACTGGACAAGCTTCATCATTGATCGGGCGATGAGTCGGTCGATCAACGGTTGGTTTCATCATCGATATTGGGTTTATATTGATGCAAAGAAATTTCATAGGTTTCATCAGAATAGACGTAAGGTCTAAACTGGACAAGCTTCATCATTGATCGGGCGATGAGCCGGTCGATCAGCGGTTGGTTTCATCATCGATATTGGGTTTATATCGATGCAAAGGAATTTCATAGGTTTCATCAGAATAGACGTGAGGTCTAAACTGGGGTAGGGTTTCATCATTGATCGGGCGATGTGCCGGTCGATCAACGGTTGGTTTCATCATCGATATTGGGTTTATATCGATGCAAAGAAATTTCATAGGTTTCATCAGAATAGACGTAAGTCTAAACTGGGGTAGGGTTTCATCATTGATCGGGCAATATGCCGGTCGATCAATGGCTGGTTTCATAAGAGTGGTGAAGGGTTTTATAGTCGGTGGGACTTTTGAAAGATATATGAAGACTTTATCAGGACAGACGTAAGGTCTATACTGTAAGGGTTTTATCGCTGATCGGGCAAGATGCTGAGGGACAAATGGAAGGTTCTTGTAAATGGTGGGAGATGAAGGTAGCATGTCATTGGCATGGAACTTTTTAAATTACAACATTACTGACCAAAGCACCCTTTCGGGTTTTCACCGGAACCAGCCCCCTCTTGCTTTTGCCCACGCACCCTTTCGGGTTTTCACGTGGCGGGGTACCCGATTTTGCCTGCAGTGCCCTTTCAGATTTTCACCACAGCTGGGTTTTGGCCATTTTTGCCCTTGTTCAGAATGCCTGAATAAGTCTGGTGGGGCATCTCTATTTTTAGCCCCATTTTGTCTATTTTTTTTCTCTTTCTTTTGTTGAACTGGGACTTTGGCTTTGTAAATTGTTAATCCATGTGCTCAACTGTGTATGCATCGTCATTGATGTGGGTGTTAACATCAATGCAAGGGGTATGGGGTTTCATCGTCCACCCAGGCGGAGGGCCTGGGTCGACTTGAGTGTGTTTTTTGGCTTAGGTGCGAAGCCGTTCACCGAGAGCATGACTGTAATCGTTAATGTGGGGATTGACATTAACGCAAAGGAACGAGATTTCATTATCCATCCAGACGGAAGGTCTGGATTGACTTGAGAATGTGGGTAGCAGCTTGGGCATGAAGCCGTTCATTGGGAATGTAGGTTTCATCGTTAATGTGGGGTTCAATCATTAACGCAAAGGGATGGGATCTCATCATCTATCCAGACGGAAGGTCCAGATTGACTTAAAGAAATGTGTGTAGCAGCTTGGGCATGAAGCCGTTCGCTGGGAATGTAGGTTTCATCGTTAATGTGGGATTTGACATCAACGCAAAGGGATAGGATTTCATCATCTATCCAGACGGAAGGTCCGGATTGACTCGAGAACGTGTGTAGCAGCTTAAGCACAAAGCCGTTCGCTGGGGATGTAGGTTTCATCGTTAATGTGGGGTTTAACATTAACGCAAAGGGATGGGATCTCATCAACTATCCAGACGGAAGGTCCGGATTGACTTGAGAAAATATGTGGTGTTTTTATCAGAGCAGACGGAAGGTCTACCCTGGGTGGGTTTCAACATCGATCAGGCAGTGTGCCGCTCCATCAGTAGCTGATTTCATCACCGGTATTGGGTTTATACCAATGCAAGGAGTTCCATAGGTTTCATCGGGATAGACGTAAGGTCTAAACTAGGTAGGTTTCATCGTTGATCGGGCAGTGTGCCAATCGATCAATAGCAGGCTTCATCATCGGTATTGGGTTTATACCAATGCAAGGATTTCACAGGTTTCATCGGGATAGACGTAAGGTCTGAACCGGACAGGTTTTATCGTTGATCAGGCAGTGTACCAATCGATCAATAGCAGGTTTTATCACGGTGGGACATATGATAGGTTTCATCAGAATAGATGTAAGATCTAAACTGGATAGGTTTTACCGTGGTGGGTTTCGGGCAGAAAGTGGAAGGGTTTTATCAGAACAGACAGAAGGTCTATTCCGAGATGGGCTTTAGCATTGATCGAGACGATATGCCTTATGATAAATGGGGTTTCATCATCGGTGGGACATGCGGTCGATGTGCTGTCGAAGGAGATTCATGAAGTGAACTTTTTACATTACCACATTACTGACCCAAGTGCCCTTTCGGGTTTTCACCGGAGCCAGCCCCCTCTTGCTTTTGTCCACGCGCCCTCTCGGGTTTTTACGTGGCGGGGTACCCAATTTTGCCTGTAGTGCCCTTTCAGGTTTTCGCCACAGTCGGGTTGTTTGCCATTTTTGCACTCGTCCAAGATGTTTTGGACAAGTCCGGCGGGGCACCTCTATTTTAAGCCCTATTTCTTATCATTTTTATTTTTTTTTGATTCTCGCGTTGTTCTCTGAGCATGTGCCATTCATTGATGTGGGGTGAACATCAACGCAAAGGAGAGTAGGGCTTCATCATGCAATTCAGACGGAAGGTCTGCACTGAAGTTGGTAGACGGTGGCTTGGGCATGAAGCTGTTTGCTGGGAATGTGGATCTTATCGTTGGTGCGGGGATAAACATCAACGCAAAGGAGAGTGGTTTCATCGTCTACTCGGACGGAGGGTCTGAGTGACGTTGTCATGTAGCAGCTCAGGCATGGAGCCATTCACTGGAAATGTGCATAAATTTTATCGTTGACGTTGGGCGAACATCAACGTAGAGGAGAATGGGATTTTATCATGTAATACAGACGGGAGGTCCGAACTGATGTTGATGTGTAGCAGCTTAGGCCTGAAACCGTTCGCCGAAAGGGTGGATGAGTTTTATCGTCGATGTGGGGTAAACACCAATGCAAAGAAGAATAGGGTTTCATCATCTAATCCGGAAGGAGGGTCCGAACTAATGTTCAGTGTGTAGCAAAGGAGCGACCCCCCTGATTGTCATCAGTCATCATTCATTCACCGTCATTTTTGCCAACTCTCTTTTTTCTTTTTCCTTCTTTTTCATATCATCATTTTTGTGTGTCATTCATGCTTCACCTTCTCCTTGTCATCTCATCTTTTCTTCCCCTTCTTTTTCCTCTCTTCTTTTTTTCTTACTGACTTTATCTGCTGCCACCCGCCATCTCTTCATAGGGTAGTGGCGCAGCATGATAGAGCTTCAGGTGTTTGCCATTGAGGGGTGAGAATTGCACATCTCCACGGTGGTTAACGACCACGTAGGCTCCGCCTTCGTAGACTCTGTGTACTATGTAAGGACCTTCCCAGTTAGCGGTCAGCTTTCCTTTTGGGTTGGAGGCCATGACCGCCCTCTTCTTGACCATAACGAGGTCGCCTTTCTTGAATTCTCATCCTTTCACGAGTTTGTTGAAGGCATTCGCCATGCGCGCCTGGTATATTTGGATATTTTTCTGGGCTTGCAGATGCTTCCCCTCTAATTCAGAGGCTCTTCAAGTCTTCTTTCAGCATTGGTTTGTTCGTCACGAACTAGGCCATGCTGGACTGCAATTCTGAGTGACGGTACTTCCAGCTCTATAGGGACTACTACCTCGGAGCCGTATACCAGTGAATAGGGCGAGCAACCCGTGGGGGTTTTATAGACGGTGCGGTATGCCCACAGTGCTTCATACATCTTTTCACCCCAGTCCTTCTTATTAGAGCTGACGACCTTGGCTAGCAGGGTGCACAGCGTCTTATTGAAAGCTTCGGCCAATCCATTTACTTGTGGATTGTAAGGAGTGGAGGTCCTCCATTCAATTTTGTACTTCTCGGCAAGCCGATATACTTTCTGGTTCTTGAAGTGACTTCCATTATCAGATATTATTCGACCAGGGACCCCGAACCAGAAGATGATATTGTGCTTGATGAATGTGGCAACCAACTCACCAGTCACTTCTCTGAGTGCTACTGCCTCCGCCCACCTGGAGAAGTAGTCTGTTATAGCCAGGATGTACCTGTGTCCAGCTGAGGAAGTCGGTAGTGGCCCGACCACATCAGTTCCCCATTGAGCAAAAGGCCAGCTGGGAATTGTTGGGTGTAGAGCTACAGGAGGCCTCCTAGGCACAACATCATGCTCTTGGCACTTCTGACATGATTTCGTGAACTGACAACAGTCCTCGAACATAGTGGGCCAGTAGTACCCTAATTTCTTGACCTCAATTTTCATCTTCGGTCCAGCCTGGTGTGCCCCGGCTACCCCGGCATGTATCTCTCTCATCACTTGCCAAGCTTCCTCTGTTGATAGGCAGCAGAGAAAGATCTTTTTGCGAGCATCCGCCATTATTCGGAACAATGTCCCGCTTCTGTATTCATAGGAATCTTTGATTCTTAATAGTTTTATCCTTGTTGTGCCCCTGTGGTTTTGATGATAGCAAACACTATCAGTCACCATATGCATGTGTGCATGAATGACCTTGTTGATTCATTTAAGTGCATTCATATGTGTTCATGGATTTGTGAATGTGTGCTTGTGAATGACATTCCACTATATTTATCTGACATCTGGTCGATGCATTCATATAACAGAGTTAGCACAATTGCATTGAGCATACAGTCAGTACACTGCATGCAAAAGTGGGTCGACCCCCTTCTTAGATGGGTCGACCCCTCCTAGACTTCCAAGTCTATACACTGGCAGCACACACGTTCAAAGTCTCTACATTTGAAGTCTACACAGCTGTAAGCACTTCAAAGTTCACACACTGCATTGCATGCGAGACCTTAAGTCTGTACATTGGTCCGTTGTCGTAGACTAAGTCTATACACTGCTTGCATCCTCTTCAAGCCTGTACATTGGTCTTGGCATATGCATTCATAAAGTCTATACACTCTTCGGTTGGCTTCAACTGAAGTCTGTACATCGGCATACATTACTTCAAGTGTGTACAGAGCCGTTTGCGTCGTTCATAAAGTCCATACATTCACTGTAGCTTGCTTAGTTGAAATGTGTACATCCATCGGTCCTTAGTTGGGCCAAGTCTATACATTGTCAGCACTGTGCAAGTCTATACATTGGCAGCGTGCCTGTGTTTCAAGCCATTCGTCAAGTCTATACATTCCCAGTCTTTACCTACGTTCAGAAGTCCAAGTCTATACACTGGTAAAGTCTGCATATTGTGCCTTGAAGATGTTCAAGTCTATACATTGGTTTTCACTTCTAAGTCTGTACATTGGCATATGCATTCACTGTAAAGTCTATACATAGCTGCGTCTTATTCAGCGTCTCATATGTATATTTGAGTCAAAGTCTGTACAGCCCAAGTCTGTACATCCACTGTCTCACTTGGACTTGAAGTCTATACAGTGGACCGTCTCTGTCAGCGTCTCAAGCTGCAAGTCTGTACAGAGTCTGGCAGCCTACAGTGCATCGTCTCTTCAAGTATGTACAGCATTGGCGTATGCATCATAAAGTCTAAACATCGTGTGCTTCGAAGCTTTCAAGTCTGTACATGGTCTTGGCATTTGCATTGAAGTTTATACATTGGTCTTCGTTTAAAGTCTATACAATGGACTGTGCTTCGTAAAGTCTATTCATTGGACTGTACTCGTAAAGTCTATACATCCATCGGTTCTTAGTTGGGCAAAGTCTGCACATTGTTGGCCATTGCACACGAAGTCTGTACAGCACTCGCCATCATGCTACTGCTAAGTCTGTACATTGGCCAAGTGTGTATAGAGTCCTTTGCATCGTGTGCATTCTTCATTAAAGTCTATACATTCTCATCCGTCTTAGTTAATGTCTCACGCTGTTCAAGTCTACAGTGTCTAGAAGTCTATACATCGTCTGTCTCATAGAGAGTGTCTCTTTTGAGGTCAAAGTATGTACAGTCTCTCTTAACGTCTCTGCTGAACGAAAGTCTATACATTGCACTGTACATCGGACCAAGTCTGTACAGTCTCATTTGAAGTCTATACAGTGCATCATGTCTGAAGTCTGTACACTGCACTGTAGTATGCACGAAGTGAAGTCTGTACATCCACCTGTTCAACTTCGAAGTCTATACATTGGCACCTTTACCTACGTTGCACCTGCAAGTCTATACATTGCTCGAGTTGAGGTATGTACAGCCATTGTCTTGCCAAAGTATATATGTTGTGAACCTTCAAGTCTGTACAGACTTTCCCTTGTTCAAGTCTGTACATCGTCCAGTTCTTTGGCAAGTCTATACCTTGTGAAAGTCCATACATTCGATTGCTTTGCCTTGGTCAAAGTCTGTACAGCCATCTCCTTTGGCAAGGTCTATACATCGTGCATCTAGTGTTTCAAGTCTATACTGTGTTGCACGTTGTGTCTGTCAAAATTTACACACTGCTTCTTCATGCATTGAAGTCTGCACAACGTGAAGTCTATACATTACTTTAGCCTTGCATCCATAAAGTCTGTACAATGCCACAGACTTGCATACATGAAGTCTGTACAGCCTGTGTTCGTAACACAGAGTCTGCACATCGTTTAAGTTTATACAATGTCTACACACTTCATCATGGTTGATTTTGCTTGAAATTTGACGCCCATCAGTAGGAGCGTCCATTCTGAATCTGACGCCTAGGAAAGAGTCGTCTTTTAGTTGTGCTTCAATTTATCAAAGTCTAGACATTGTCTCGCTTGCTTGAATGAAGTCTGTACATCCATTTGTCAGCATGTATGCACAATGGTCTTCATGCATTATCTTGCTTGATGCATTCTACGTTACTCATTAGCAAGTCTGTACAGCATATGTTCTTCATATATGATCAAAGTCTGAACATTGCATCATTGTGTATGCATTGCTTTCTTCAAGTCTATACACTGTATCATATGCATACTGCAACATGTGTCAGCAAGTCTATACACTGCATCATATATGCATATTACAGCATGTGGTAAGAAGTTTGTACACTTGTCTTGCCTCACACGATCAACTCTGTACAGCCATCCATGCTTGCCTTGCTTTCTGAATGAAGTCTGAACATTGCCTTCAGCTGATACTGTCTTCGACTGATTAAATGACAGGATTGTTGGATGAGGTTAATGTGTCTGGGCATGTGACCCGAGGTGGGCACCTGGCACGTGATCTAAGAAGCTGAGATGCTGACACGTGGTAGCATCAATTGGGCGGGAGAAGTGGAAAGCACATGCCCTAGCACCTGTTGCTGCTGCTATATATATGAAGTTTCTTCATTTGTAGAAAGTAATCAATAGAAGAGGGCTGATCGAGACTGTGAGTGAAGAAAGAAGAGTGTAGCAGAAGAAAAAGAGAAAGAGAGAGAGGTCATGAGGATTGAGAGTAGAAGAGAAGACAGTGAGAGAAAGAAGCAGAGAAGTAAAAGAAGAGTAAGAAGAAGAGAGATCGAGAGATAAGAAGCTTCATCAGCAGATCAGTTCATACTGGACCATGGATCATATCCAGGCCAGTCAGCTCCTGCGAGAGCCAAATTGTGATTTCACTTTACAGCTTTCTGTTTGCTGTGATTATTTTCATTTCTTGTTTTTGTTTTTCTTTTGTCACTTTGGTTATCTTTGTTCTTCCGATTCTCTGGATAGAGGTCGGGTCCCTCCTGGTCTGGAGGAAGAGAGGTCTGTGACCTCTGGTTTGCTGGTGACGGGGAGTCACTGGTGTGTCCCCTCCTGGTCTGGAGGAAGAGAGACTTCGGTCTCTGGTTTTCAAGTGGCTGGGAGTCACTTGGGGCGTCCCTCCAGTGTGGAGGAAGAGGGGAGGCTGTTCCCCTGGTCAAGCTGTGTGGCAGCATTCTGTTCGCAGACTGAGTCTGCAGTTTCTAGGTTGTGCTAGTGGAAGCCTCACTCCGGTTGGGAGTGAGGGGTGGATGTAGGTCTGGAGGACCGAACCACCTAAAAAATTATATGTGCAGTGGTTTGCCTTGTGCGTTAGCTACATGTCTTATACCACCTTTCACAGATTGTCTGAGCGTTCATATTGCTATCTTGCAGTAGGTTGATTACCTTCTTCCGCTTCCACTAGTTGATTGTTTAGGCGCGAGATAGATGTTAGTTCTTCGGTTCAAAAGAGATTCTGATTAGTTATCCAGTTTGTCTATCTTGTTCTAGTTAGTGTTCTAGTTTTCATTGAGCAAAAAGTTTTTTAAGGGTGGGATTCATTCACCCCCCCTCTGAATCCAGCGCACCGATCCTATCAATTGGTATCAGAGCGATTTCTGACTTACAGATCCAACGATCTGTAGATGATCCTGCTAGCGTGTTGGTGCATCATTGTCTTCTACATATTGTTTTAAAAAATTGCCTGTTGATTTGTCTTCATGGCTCATCCACCGATTTTCAGTGGTACGGACTTTAATGTCTGGTTTAAAAACTTGCATATGTTTGTTACGACTACTGATCCAGATCTGTGGAAACTAATTTCACATGGTCCACATAGACTACCAAAAGATCAGTCCAAATGGACTAATAAGCATCGATCTATGTGTGCAGAAAATCAGAAGGCTTGGAATCTGATGAAGGCAGCTACTGACAAAGCCTTTCATTCATGTTTCCTTGATTGCAGATCTGCAAGTGATATATTGGAGATGATGAAGAGAGCCGGGAAAGAAAATCAAACAAGCTGCATGATGGCTCGAGGAAGTGGACAAAGCAGCAATCAAGAAGAAGAACATGATGATGAGAAGGTAAATCTCTTCGAGAATTTTTGTCTAGATGATTGGGAGAATGCATATGCTGAATTATTAGAGTCACATGAGAGGTTAAGAAAATAATATAAAAAATTGAAGAAGGGTACTGGGTTAGATAGTTCATGTTCTCCATGTAAAAATTGTACTGAATTGAAAAATGTTCATGATGTTTGTATGTCTGATTTTCAAATGCTGAAAAAATAAATTTCGTTGCTGAAAATTGAGAATCAAGATCATGTAAATGAGATATTTGAACTCAAAGAGAAACTCAATTCAAATAATGATAATCAGACTCTTGTTAACTATCATGACCAGTATGAAAAATTGCTGAAAAATTTCGAAAGTGTGAACTCAGATTTAAACAAGCTAAAATCTGAAAATGACTCTCTTAGAAAATCTGTTAAAGAAAATGAAGAAAAATTAGAGAAACTTAAAAAGGAGAACACATTGCTGATTGAAAAATCTGATGCCATAAAATCTGTAAACATGGTGTTGCAGAAAAATATTGAAAACTTGCAAAGGGAGTATGAAACTCCAAACAATCCAAAAGTATCTCAAGATGACCAGATTCTTCTTGATGAGTTAATTCAAAATGATACTTTGGTTAAAGAAAATGAGGAGTTAAAAGTGCTGAACTCCACTATGTCTGAGAGACTTCTAGCCTTAGAAAGAGGAAAAACTGTTTGCATTGAAGATTCTGATAAACTGAGCAATCTAGAACAGGAAGTTGAGAAATATAAAACTGCTAACAAAGTCTTGAATGAAGCTATGAATTGCAGTGAGCAAGAGATTGCCAGTTACGAGTTACACATTGCCTCTTTAGAAGATGAAATCTAAGACTTGAGGAACTCTCTGTCAAAGTTTGTTGATGGACAGAAAAACCTAGACAAGCTACTAGGTATAAAAATCAACCCTAGGAAGGAAGGGCTGGGCTACAATAAGATCAACAAGAAAGAGCTTCAGAGCAAGTTGATAACATCATTTGTAAATGCTTCAAATGTAGCCACAACCTCTAAAGATAAACAGCCCATTGTTCAGAAAATACTGGGAACGAAGGTTAATTTTAAGAAAGAGGGACTGGGTTACAATCCAGTTATGAGGAAGGTTGATGGAACCAACCTGAAAACTATTTTTGTTAAATCTTCTGAACAGGAAAAGCCTTCTACCCCATCTCCAACTCAGTACAAGGCTAAGAAAATAGAAAAACAGGATAAAAATCAGAAAAGGATTGGAAAACAGAAAATAAATAAAAAGGATACATCAGTGCATGTTGATCACAGTCCTCACACACACTCACATGCATCTAAAAAGAAAATGATCTGTCATTACTGTCATAGATTTGGTCATTTGATGCATGATTGTACATTGATGGAGAAGGATGATATGAATGCTAGGAGATTTCATGATAAAAATCCTTCACCTCAGAAAAGGAAAACTGAATGTCTGCACTGTGGCAAACTAGGACACAACATTGCACAATGCTGGTTTGCAAATGGCAAGAAAATGTCTTTTTCACATCATGCTAAATTCCCTGCAAACCATAATGATGTTGATAGGAATAAATTTGCTATAAATAGAAAATATTCTGCATGTTTCAACTGTGGAAAGACAGGCCATAGGGCCATTTAACGTTGGTTGAATGCTGGTAGAAGAAATTATATTTCATGCTTTGAATGTGGAAAGACAGGCCACAGGGCCATTGAATGTTGGCATGCTCAGGGAAGGAAGTCTAACTATAAATATGGTAGATTCCCTGCAAATAGAAAATTTTTTGATAAACCTGAATTTATCTTTAACAGAAAGTCTGTTGCATGCTCTAACTATTGGAAGTCAGGCCATCTGGCTAGAGAGTGCTGGTCACCTTTTAAGAGAAGAAATCACTCTTCTCATTTTGAATATGAAAAGTCTGGCTACAAAGCTGTAAATTGCTGGCCGAATGATAACAAAGGACAGAACCTTCATGCAAACAACAGAAACTTTAATTCTCATACACATAGATTTCATGATCATGCTAATGTGTACAATGAGAACAAAAATTCTGTTTCATGTCGTTATTGTGGTGGCTTTGGTCATTCAATGAATAATTACTATTTAATGAAATCTGATGACCTTCATGCACAAAACTTGTTGAGAAAACCTGCTAGAAATGTAACTATCAATTCAGGACCCAAGACCTCTTGGGTACCTGTTTGTGTAAAATAAGCTTTGTGTTACAGGTATGCCTTGGAAGCTGAAGAATAAAGAGGGGCAATAAACCAAGGCATTCAAGAATGAAACCCCTAGGATTGCACTATTCAGGTCAGTTCTGAAAACTTATTTTTAAACCTTGCCATCTGAAATTTCTGGTTTAGATGTTTGCATAATCTGTTAAGCATACATAGCTGCATTTGTCATTTGCACAACTCTATTTGAATCTTCTCTTGCATAATAAAATTCATTGCATATCTGGTTTGATGTGCTCTTGCATATTTGTCATCTTTTGAACACTATGAATATTCAAGTCTCTCAATGCTCATACTGAATTGTCTGTTTAGACATTGAAATGAGAATAAACTTGCAATATCTGAAAACATGAACTGCATATGAATGTTGTTTGAAATCTGTCTGTTGCATAGCTCACTGAAAATTTGGATTGCCTATAGGACTGCATGTTGAATTATCATGATTGACCAATATGGTATATAAATAGTAAGCTACCAAAAGGTAGGAAAATCTGTTTGGAGGTTCTTACTATGTGTGAGGTGGTCTTTTAGACCAAGTGCTCCACCTAGTACCATGGGTCATTTTGCTTTGATAGGGCAGTCTGTATGTGCATGAGTCACAAAGACATATGTTCAATTTTCATGGCAAACATTGCATATTTTCAGGGGTAGTTAATTGCATGTCTTTGCATAGCAAACAATGTTGAGTCTTTGCATGTCTTTGCATACATGTAGTTAATTGCATTACATTTCATGGAAAAATGTCAAAAAGATTGACTGAATGCATATTGTCAGGGGGAGTCAATGCATGGCATGTAGGTTGTCAAATGCATACACTTGTCAGAATTCATTGCATATCCTTCCTTATTGATTTTGTTGACAAACCTTGATCATATTCTGAAAACATTGAGCTTCAAAATCTCTTCTATCATTTGGTATCAGAATTCTATCAGTCTTTCATGAAGATTTCAATGGAACTATTTCGATCATAAATCTGAAAACACTTGAACTAGGAATCTTCTATTATACGATTTTATGAATGTCTGAAATAACTCATGTGGTTTAAGTTTAATGTATTCATGGAGTTTGTCTGTAATTCTCTTAAAAATATCTGAATCATGTTTAATAAACATTAACCAACTATTTCATGATGTGCCTTGTAAAACCTTCTGAAATCTGCACTATTGAATACATGGCTTTAATTGGTTAAGTACATGAAATTATTATTGACTTGAAGCAAATGAATTTGTCTGAATTGTCTAAAGGGTTAATTTCAGTCAGAGTAATGACTTTGGTCACTGAGAAACACATGTCCAAAGGACTGTGTCATGAGGTGCCATAGATAACTCTGCTTAAGAATGATTGTTAATCAGGCAGAGCAATGACATGCACACTGAGAAATACAACTCACTCATCAAAGAAATGATTTGTAGTGTGTCATGATGTGTAAATGATACCTCTGTTCATATAAAGTATGACTGTTAGTCACACTAAGTGCTTAGGGATATTGGCCTCTGATCAAGGTATATCCTCTAGTTACAAAGTGTACACTGAACTAGAGTGCTCGTAAAATTTGTAGCATGAAAATTTGTTGAACAAATTGTAATATTTGAATATTGATGCAAAAATCAAATTGTTATAACCCTAGATACAATCTCATGACTTCATAATTACTTAATCTTAATACTAGTGCATGTATTTCTGAAAGAAGTCAATAAATTTGATTGTGTAAGAGAAAGGGAGGATAATCAAGATAGAATTATGAGGGCTTGGTTCATTTTTATTAAACCTTGGTTTTAGATTTCAATATAGAATTTTATTGATAAACCTTGCATACATCATGTTTAAACCATGCTGATCAATAAAATTCATTCATAAGCCCTTATAATGGAAGACTTTGAAAAATTATGTTTTGGATTTATGAGATTGATATCTCCTTGAAAATCTTGTTTTGAACTTCTTGTGTTTGACACTCTTCTCCTCACTGTCCTTGGTTCATTGACCTGAACTTACCCTTGAATGTCACTGTGGTCTCCCTCTCAACCACATCAATTGGGAGAAATGCAACATATGCATATCAATTGGTATCTATTCAGGGGGAGCTTCCTTGTCATATTGAATCATGTTCATATCAATTGTGACCCTGCATTCATATTCTTAGGGGGAGGTATTGCATTTCTTGCTACATCTGCATCTCTGCATTCATACCTCTGCATGATTTTTTTTTCAAAAACAAAAGGGGAGAAATTGATTTGAGTCATATTGCTCTTTGGGAAAGAATGTACTTTCATGTAGTTAAAGGGAGAAATGTTATTTCAATTGTTTCATATCTGCTTATTTTTCCTCTCTCAAACTAATGTCTTTTTGCTGAAGTCAAAGGGGGAGAATGTTTTGATCTGAGTCAGTGTGACTCATAGTGTTGCCATCATCAAAAAGGGGGAGATTGTTGTGCCCCTGTGATTTTGATGATAGCAAACACTATCAGTCACCATATGCATGTGTGCATGAATGACCTTGTTGATTCATTTAAGTGCATTCATATGTGTTCATGGATTTATGAATGTGTGCTTGTGAATGACATTCCAATATATTTATCTGACATCTGGTCGATGCATTCATATAACAGAGTCAGCACAATTGCATTGAGCATACAGTCAGTACACTGCATGCAAAAGTGGGTCGACCCCCTTCTTAGATGGGTCGACCCCTCCTGGACTTCCAAGTCTATACACTGCCAGCACACACGTTCAAAGTCTCTACATTTGAAGTCTACACAGCTGTAAGCACTTCAAAGTTCACACACTGCATTGCATGCGAGACCTTAAGTCTGTACATTGGTCCGTTGTCGTAGACTAAGTCTATACGCTGCTTGCATCCTCTTCAAGCCTGTACATTGGTCTTGGCATATGCATTCATAAAGTCTATACACTCTTCGGTTGGCTTCAACTGAAGTCTGTACATCGGCATACATTACTTCAAGTGTGTACAGAGCCGTTTGCGTCGTTCATAAAGTCCATACATTCACTGTAGCTTGCTTAGCTGAAGTGTGTACATCCATCGGTCCTTAGTTGGGCCAAGTCTATACATTGGCATCACTGTGCAAGTCTATACATTGGGAGCGTGCCTGTGTTTCAAGCCATTCATCAAGTCTATACATTCCCAGTCTTTACCTACGTTCAGAAGTCCAAGTCTATACACTGGTAAAGTCTGCACATTGTGCCCTGAAGATGTTCAAGTCTATACATTGGTTTTCACTTCTAAGTATGTACATTGGCATATGCATTCACTGTAAAGTCTATACATAGCTGCGCCTTATTCAGCGTCTCATATGCATATTTGAGTCAAAGTCTGTATAGCCCAAGTCTGTACATCCACTGTCTCACTTGGACTTGAAGTCTATACAGTGGACCATCTCTATCAGTGTTTCAAGCTGCAAGTCTGTACAGAGTCTAGCAGCCTACAGTGCATTGTCTCTTCAAGTATGTACAGCCTTGGCGTATGCATCATAAAGTCTAAACATCGTGTGCTTCGAAGCTTTCAAGTCTGTACATGGTCTTGGCATTTACATTGAAGTTTATACATTGGTCTTCGTTTAAAGTCTATACATTAGACTGTGCTTCGCAAAGTCTATACATTGGACTGTGCTTCGTAAAGTCTATTCATTGGACTGTACTCGTAAAGTCTATATATCCATCGGTTCTTAGTTGGGCCAAGTCTGCACATTGTTGGCCATTGCACACGAAGTCTGTACGGCACTCGCCATCATGCTACTACTAAGTCTGTACATTGGCCAAGTGTGTACATAGTCCTTTGCATCGTGTGCATTCTTCATTAAAGTCTATACATTCTCATCTGTCTTAGTTAATGTCTCACGCTGTTCAAGTCTACAGTGTCTAGAAGTCTATACATCATCCGTCTCATAGAGAGTGTCTCTTTTGAAGTCAAAGTCTGTACCGTCTCTCTTAACGTCTCTGCTGAACGAAAGTCTATACATTGCACTGTACATCGGACCAAGTCTGTACAGTCTCATTTGAAGTCTATATAGTACATCATGTCTGAAGTCTGTACACTGCACTGTAGTTTGCACGAAGTGAAGTCTGTACATCCACCTGTTCAACTTCGAAGTCTATACATTGGTACCTTTACCTACGTTGCACCTGCAAGTCTATACATTGCTCGAGTTGAGGTATGTACAACCAATGTCTTGCCAAAGTATATACGTTGTGAACCTTCAAGTATGTACAGACTTTCCCTTGTTCAAGTCTATACATCGTCCAGTTCTTTGGCAAGTCTATACCTTGTGAAAGTCCATACATTCGATTGCTTTGCCTTGGTCAAAGTCTGTACAGCCATCTCCTTTGGCAAGGTCTATACATCGTGCATCTAGTGTTTCAAGTCTATACAGTGTTGCACGTTGTGTCTGTCAAAATTTACACACTGCTTCTTCATGCATTGAAGTCTGCACAACGTGAAGTCTATACATTGCTTCAGCCTTGCATCCACAAAGTCTGTACAATGCCACAGACTTGCATACATGAAGTCTGTACAGCCTGTGTTCGTAACACAGAGTCTGCACATCGTTCAAGTTTATACAATGTCTACACACTTCATCATGGTTGATTTTGCTTGAAATTTGACGCCCATCAGTAGGAGCGTTCATTCTGAATCTGACGCCTAGGAAAGAGTCATCTTTTAGTTGTGCTTCAATTTATCAAAGTCTAGACATTGTCTCGTTTGCTTGAATGAAGTCTGTACATCAATTTGCCAGCATGTATGCACAATGGTCTTCATGCATTATCTTGCTTGATACATTCTACGTTACTCATTAGCAAGTCTGTACATCATATGTTCTTCATATATGATCAAAGTGATGCGGGACGGAAGTGGGGGGTCTTCTTTTTTCTTTTGATCATAGTCGCGCTATACCCATTACGCGCGTTCTGAAGAACGCGCTATATCGTTTACGCGCATTCACAGACAGCAGCAGAACGAAGAACCTCGACGTTGGGGCTTCTGTGGATGACTCTAGGGGATCAAAACACAAGGGGACAACACACAGGAGGATAGAGAACACACGGGGGATGCTTAAAACGAAATCAAACCAAGCAAATCCTATCTAGGATAACTTTTGTGAAGGTGGGTGTGCGGGTGAACGGCAAGGGAAGGAGGGTGGACGTAGATGATGTTAGGGCCTTGAAGAGGCTTGGCTGGGGCCTCACACCCGAACCCATTGTAGGTACGGTGCAGCCGAGCTCCATCCAGATCGTAACAACACCTTTGGCGGAGATGGGGAGGTGGAATCGTGGTTGGAAGAAGATCAAAGCTCCGAATGGAGCCTCACACTCGACCCCGTCTCAGAGCCGATGCACCCGGGGCTTCGATCATCCTCCATTGAAGGGGAAAAGGAGAGGATCAGAGGGACAGAATTGGGCCTCGCACCCAGAGAGGGTCGGAGGAAGGGGGGTTTCCAAAGATTTGGAGGGATAGCCATGGGCTACACTCAAGAACACTCATACTTCGATTTCATTCATTCATTATATGCTTAATCAAACGAAAGGGGTACATATATAGGGAAAGGGAAGACAAAACGACGCTAACACGTCGATTTACAACCATGGAAGACAGCTAACATCGAAGACTTTGAGGAATTCGGCGCCGGGAAGTTGGACTGGCTGCACCCACGTGTCTGCCTGAGATCGTGCTAGGGGAACCTAGCGCCTTCTTCAGGTCGCGCTAGGGACCTATAGTGCCTTCTTCAAGATTGCACTTGGGACCTATAGCACCTTCATGTTTGGCCTGGCAGCTTGCTCGATTTGCTTCGGCTTGACGGCTGGCTTGATTCCCATCAAAACCCCTCCACTTGGAAAGGTTCATCCTCGAACCTCGTAGCTCAAGATCCCAGTCTGTGAGAATAGCCTGGTTCCCTAAGCTCTGATACCAATTTGATGTGGGACGGAAGTGGGGGGTCTTCTTCTTTCTTCTGATCATTGTCGCGCTATACCCATTACGCGCGTTCTGAAGAACGCGCTATATCGTTTATGCGCATTCACAGACAGTAGCAGAACGAAGAACCTTGACGTTGGGGCTCTCGTGGATGACTCTAGGGGATCAAAACACAAGGGGACAACACACAGGAGGATAGAGAACACACGGGGGATGCTTAAAACGAAATCAAACCAAGCAAATCCTATCTAGGATAACTTTTGTGAAGGTGGGTGTGGGGGTGAACGGCAAGGGAAGGAGGGTGGACGTAGATGATGTTAGGGCCTTGAAGAGGCTTGGCTGGGGCCTCACACCCGAACCCATCGCAGGTACGGTGCAGCCGAGCTCCATCCAGATCGTAACAACACCTTTGGTGGAGATGGGGAGGTGGAATCGTGGTTGGAAGAAGATTAAAGCTCCGAATGAAGCCTCACACTCAACCCCGTCTCAGAGCCGATGCACCCGGGGCTTCGATCATCCTCCATTGAAGGGGAAAAGGAGAGGATCAGAGGGACAGAATTGGGCCTCGCACCCAGAGAGGGTCGGAGGAAGGGGGGTTTCCAAAGATTTAGAGGGATAGCCATGGGCTACACTGAAGAACACTCATACTTCGATTTCATTCATTCATTATATGCTTAATCAAACGAAAGGGGTACATATATAGGGAAAGGGAAGACAAAACGACGCTAACACGTCGATTTGCAACCATGAAAGATAGCTAACATCGAAGACTTTGAGGAATTCGGCGCCGAGAAGTTGGACTGGCTGCACCCACGTGTCTGCCTGAGATCACGCTAGGGGAACCTAGTGCCTTCTTCAGGTCGCGCTAGGGACCTATAGAGCCTTCTTCAAGATTGCACTTGGGACCTATAGCGCCTTCATGTTTGGCCTGGCAGCTTGCTCGATTTGCTTCGGCTTGACGGCTGGCTTGATTCCCATCACAAAGTCTGAACATTGCATCATTGTGTATGCATTGCTTTCTTCAAGTCTATACACTGCATCATCTGCATACTGCAACATGTGTCAGCAAGTCTATACACTGCATCATATATGCGTATTACAGCATGTGGTAAGAAGTCTGTACACTTGTCTTGCCTCACACGATCAACTCTGTACAGCCATCCATGCTTGCCTTGCTTGCTGAATGAAGTCTGAACATTGCCTTCAGCTGATACTGTCTTCGACTGATTAACTGACAGGATTGTTGGACGAGGTTAATGTGTCTGGGCACGTGACCTGAGGTGGGCACCTGGCACGTGATCCAAGAAGCTGAGATGCTGACACGTGGTAGCATCAATTGGGCGGGAGAAGTGGAAAGTACACGCCCTAGCACCTGTTGCTGCTGCTATATATATGAACTTTCTTCATCTGTAGAAAGCAATCAATAGAAGAGGACTGATCGAGACTGTGAGTGAAGAAAGAAGAGTGCAGCAGAAGAAAAAGAGAAAGAGAGAGAGGTCGTGAGGATTGAGAGTAGAAGAGAAGACAGTGAGAGAAAGAAGCAGAGAAGTAAAAGAAGAGTAAGAAGAAGAGAGATCGAGAGATAAGAAGCTTCATCAGCAGACCAGTTCATACTGGACCGTGGATCATATCCAGGCCAGTCAGCTCCTGCGAGAGCCAAACTGTGATTTTGCTTTACAGCTTTCTGTTTGCTGTGATTATTTTCATTTCTTGTTTTTTTTTTCTTTTGTCACTCTGGTTATCTTTGTTCTTCCGATTCTATGGATAGAGGTCGGGTCCCTCCTGGTCTGGAGGAAGAGAGGTCTGTGACCTCTGGTTTGCTGGTGACGGGGAGTCACTGGTGTGTCCCCTCCTGGTCTGGAGGAAGAGAGACTTCGGTCTCTGGTTTCCAAGTGGCTGGGAGTCACTTGGGGTGTCCCTCTGGTGTGGAGGAAGAGGGGAGGCTGTTCCCCTGGTCAAGCTGTGTGGCAGCATTCTGTTCGTAGACTGAGTCTGCAGTTTCTAGGTTGTGCTAGTGGAAGCCTCACTCCGGTTGGGAGTGAGGGGTGGATGTAGGTCTAGAGGACCGAACCACCTAAAAAATTATATGTGCAGTGGTTTGCCTTGTGCGTTAGCTACATGTCTTCTACCACCTTTCACAGATTGTCTGAGCGTTCATATTGCTATCTTGCAGTAGGTTGATTACCTTCTTCCGCTTCCACTAGTTGATTGTTTAGGCGCGAGATAGATGTTTTTTCTTCGATTCAAAAGAGATTCTGATTATTTATCCAGTTTGTCTATCTTGTTCTAGTTAGTGTTCTAGTTTTCATTGAGCAAAAAGATTTTTAAGGGTGGGATTCATTCAACCCCCCTCTGAATCCAGCGCACCGATCCTGTCAATCCTTTCTTCCCGATTTCTGGGTAACCGCTGATGGAGAAACCATTGTATCAGATGTCGTCTCCAATCAGGCTGCTGTGCTTCTTCAGTTGTATTGACTTCACATTCTTCTAGGCAAGCTTTCAGCATACTGGGAACTTGTCGCCGATTTATCACAACAATGTTGAGTGTTTCATCAGGTGGGACTGCTAGTGAGCTGGCTAGCTTTGCTAGGGCATCAGCTTGAGCATTATGCCCCCGGCCCACATGGTTGAGTCTTATATGGTGAAATCTTGCCATAAGGTGCATAGTTTTCTCATTGTAAGGGCTAAGTTCTGGCTTTCGCACTTCAAACTCCCCTTGCACTTGCTTTATTATCAACATTGAGTCGCCAAACACTTGAAGCATTTGAATTCCCATGTTGAGAGTGATCTGAAGACCGATTATCAAAGCTTCATACTCTGCTTCATTATTGGCACATGGCTTGTTTATGGAACACGAAGTGTGTACCACTTCTTCATCTAGTGACTTCAGAACAATGCATGTCCTCGCTCGGACTATGACCTGTCCAGCTGAGGTGGTTTCTGTTCTTCATGCCCCATCGAAATATAGCTGCCACATAATTGGCTGAGCCTGGCAGGCTTCCAGAGTCTCATCATCAGGAAGCTCAGTTTCCAATGGAGCGTCTTCTGGTACAGGATGTTCTGCAAAGAAGCTAGCTACGGCCTGACCTTTTATCACCCTTTGAGGCATATATATGATGTCAAACTCCATCAAGATTATAGCCCATTTGCCGAGTCGACCCTTGAGTGCTGGCTGAGTCAGTATATACTTGAGTGGGTCTGCTGCAGATATTAATCTGATTTCATGGGACAGCATGTAGTGCCGGAGGTTTTTGACAGCGAAGACCAGCGCCAGACAAGTCTTTTCTATAAAGGTATAGCTTTCTTCAGTCCTCATCAACCTTCTGCTGGGGTAATAAAGGGCCTGCTCTTTTCCCTCTTCATTTGCCTGAGCTAGCATTGCCCCCAGCGAGCAATGCGTGGCTACTATGTAAAGGATCAGAGGTTTGCTTTTAATTGGTGCCCCCAACATCGGGGGAGTTTTCAGATATTCTTTCAACTTTTCGAAAGCTTCTTGACATCCATCGTCCCAGAAGAACGAAACATCTTTCATCATCCGCTTGTGAAACGGGTGACACCGACCCGACAGATTTGAAATGAATCGGTGAATGTATGCCAACCGACCTTGCAGGGACCTCAGCTCGGACAGTTTCGTTGGCGGAGGGAGCTCCTGGATAGCTTTGATCTTGGAAGGATCAATGTCAATGCCCCTATGCCGGATGATGAATCCGAGAAATTTCCCACTGGACACGCCGAAGGCGCACTTCATGGGGTTCATTTTTCGCTCATATTTCCGCAGCCTCTGAAATACCACTCTCAGATCCTGCAGATGGTCTTCTTTCTTCCTGGTCTTTACGATCGGATCATCAATATAGCACTCTACCTTCTTGAAGAGCAGATCATCAAATATCTTTGTCATGGCTCTTTGGTAGGTAGCGCCAGCATTTTTAAGGCCGAACGACATTCTTTTGTAGTGGAAAATTCCCTTTGGGGTGCGGAATGTAGTGTGGACCCTGTCTTGCTTAGCAATCCAGATCTGATTTTATCCGGATGAGCCGTCCATAAATGAAAGAGCTTCATGGCCTGTAGTGGCATCAATCATCACCTCGGTGATGGGTACAGAAAAATCATCCTTCGGACATGCCTTGTTGAGGTCCCGGAAGTCAACACAAATTTTGATATGGCCATTTTTCTTCTTCACGGGCACTATATTTGCCAACCAGATAGTGTATTGATTTTCTTCAACAAACCCTACATCAATGAGTTTATCGACCTCTTTGTTAATTTGATTAATCATCCCAAGCCGCATCCGTCTAGAGGACTGATTTATTGGTTCTGCATTCGGATCAATCGCCAGTAAGTGCTGTGCCACATCGGGACTTAATCCCGGCATTTCATCATAGGTCCAGGCAAAGCAATCCCTGAATTCCCTCAAGAACTGTATGTATTGCTCCTGAGCTTCTGGTGTCAGCAGGGCACTGAGAAAGGTAGGCCTGGGCTCTTCTTTGGTTCCCAGATTTATTTCTATCAATTCATCGACGGTGGCCTGGCCGCCATCTTCGACTTCAGGTGGAGCTTCTTGTAAGTCAACAAAGCCTCCCGGGATGTAGTCCTCTTCAGTTTCAGATGCTCCCAACTCTTCTGATGGGACGTTGGCTGATGCTGAACCATCATGTCTCGTGGTAGCTGCTAGGTTTTCTATCAGGTTCTGTTCAGCCTGGCCATGTGGTGCCACTGGTTCCGCTTGTGATTCTGAGGTGCAGACCTCGGCTTGCAGGGAATTTACTGACACAGACTCTTCTGCCAGGCTTTCTAGTTATTGCATAGCTCGAACTTCCTCCAAGATGCGTTCAAACTCGAGACATTCCTTTGCTTCATCGGAAGTCTGGTCTTCATCGGGCGTCCCCGTATCAAACTTGGCTTCAGTTTGGAAAATGTCTTTTTTAAAAGATAGCTCTTCCCAGCATCGGCAGACTGCTATTTCATTTTGCTCTTCTGCGCCTTGCTGGCTGCCAGAGGTTTCATCACCAATAACAGAATGGTATACAATCTCTTCCTCCTCGGAGGGGTAGTTGTCATATCCTGCCTCGAAGGGGTCTTCATGTGAAAAGAAGGTCGAGACGACGTCCACCTCTGCTTCATAATACTCTTGCAGAGTATAGCCCAGCCCCGGGTGACGGGTGATTTTCTTCAGTTCTTTATTATTGCAGGGAGGATCCCAGAGTTCTTGAAATGGTTTCTTTTAATCAGCAGACTGTAACAGGGGCATCTGCATCTTGGAAAACATCTGCGTGACCCATTGCGTAGTGTAGTCCAGGCCTGCAATTGGTACCATATGGCTGGACAATTCTTTAGGGATCCGACAGTCTTGATCATCCTCACTGGTAGGCTCCCTGGTGTAAAATATCATAGGAGGCTCGCAGAAGCGAGGAACCTCCATAGTCCTCAGTGGCAGCACTGTCTGGTATTCCAAGCTCGAAACGGGTTTGACCAATCCCTGCGAAATTTTGATACGTGTGAGCTTTTCCTTCATCTTCTCATCGGCTTCCCCAGGGTAGATGTCTGGGGGTGCAACCCGAGCAAAGTCCCTGATCTGAGAAATGTGGGAGACTTCATTTTTCTCTACATAGCCCGGAGGTGGTGGTGGAAGCCAGTCGTCTGCCTTTGACACTGTCCTTTCTGGCCTGCAAAGGCCTCTTTCTTTTTTCTCAATTGAGAATTCTCTGTATAGAATGGAGCATCGAGCATATGACACTCGAAGACTTCAAAAAGGGTGCAAGTCTGTAAAGACCCTTTCTTCTTTACCATTGTGACAGTACTTGATGCACTGATGCAATGCAGATGGTACTATCTGATACTCATGCAGCCAGGGCCGCCCCAGCAAGGCCTTGTATGTGGTATGGAATTTATTGCGTAGGATTGCATTGTAGTGGTGAAGTCCCCCAATGTAAGGTTGAACTCTGCCACCCCGATCGGAGTTTCACACTTCTGTTTGAAACCCGCTATCCTCATATCTTTCACCTTGGTGAGGTGTAGATCAAAATAGTATTTCTAATAAATCCGATATGGCATAATGTTTACAACAGCCCCTGGGTCTATCAATATCCGGCTCAATGGCTGACAGTTGAGATACCCCCCTCATATATAGGGGCCTGTTATGGTTGAGGTTAGGAATCAGCATACCTTCTTCTGTGAATGTAATAGCTGGCCCCGAGTTGACCTCTGTCAGGAGAGCCTCATATTGAAATGGTGATTGCAGAGCATCAATAATAGCTTGGCGAGCTTCCTCGCTCAAGGAAAGAATTTCCCATATGGTGAATCTTGTAGGGAGCTTTTTCAACGTCTTCATACTTCTGCTTCCCACATGGACATTAGATAGCCGCATCTCTTCTACCCAGCGGAGCTTCGAGGTTCATGGGGTGCTTGTGGCATTGACTGCCTATCTTTTGCCTCTTCTTTACGAGGAGACAACTGAGGGGTTTCCACTGGGGGAGTAGCCTCTGGTGCCGAGGGAAGATCACCCATTTTGCCTTTCTTCTTGAGCATTGGGACAGGCGGTTGATGGTGCTAGTTGCCCTTATCTATAGCAATCTGTGCAGGTTTCTTGCCTTCCAGGATAGCCTGAAACTCGACAAATGATGGAGCTTCATCAGCTTTCTTTGTATCTGCATAGAGGCTTGTTGGAGGAGGAACTTTCATGCCTCGGACTTCGGGTTCTGGCAGCTGGTAAGGCTGTTCTCCCTTGAAAATGATATTATGGTTGGCCAGAGGTTGGCATCCCCATTTTCTCCCAGAACGGGTAGCATGCACTGGGGCTAAAGCCTCGGCCTGATTGGCCTCCAGTGGTGGAGTAGAAGACTCCCCTTCCTCATCCTCACTTGGCAGGGCGAACAGCATCGACAGAGTGTTACATTGTACTGTCACGGCCTTCTTTTTTCCTTTAGACTTCCTTTTTCTTCGGGATTTCCCTTTGGCAGGCTGGTGCCCCCAGAAGAGTTCAGCTTCAGCTTTCTCTTGTTCTTTTTCTACTATCTCTTCGACGGTCAGTCCTTCTAGCTGCTCCCAGAGGACATGATCCTTCACTAGTATCGGCTTAGGCTCGGACTATTCATATTCATCCAGCTGGTCAATGTATTACTGTAGGCACCTCACCTCGGGGCTTTTTTTTTTCATGGGCAGGCGGCGGAGGCTGCTTTCTCCTGGTTGTAAGTAGGTATCCGGATAACTGGCGGTGACTCCGCGGTTAGCCATACCTGCTCTATTGCTGGCAGAGTTTGCTTCAGAGTAACACCCCGGATGGAGGCCCCTGGTGCTGTCTGGGCTGAGGGCTTTCTTCTGGTTTTAGCTGGCACTGTTTGCCACCCTATCTGCTCCTTAATTGGGGTGAGGAAGCAGGCCTCGTATGCGCGCAGAGTGCATTCTTCAGCAGCTTCTTCAGACAACAGCTGGTATAAAGAAATCATATTAGTGGCCAGCCTCAGCACCGGGGGCTCATGGGGTCATGGAGGATCCACCAGGTGTTCCCCTAGTTGTAGCTCACCCTTCTTGATCATGCTTTCCATAACATCCTTGAAGACGTAGCAGTCTTCAATAGCATGTCCTAGTGCCCTGTGATAAGGACAAAACAGAGGATCATCTTTCTTAGCTGCATCATCGGGTCTTTTTGGCTCGGGCAATGTTACTTTGTTGTATTTGTATGCCCATTCGAACAGTGCCCGGGTCTTTTCTTTGGTGAATGAGTATGGCTTCCTCATCTTATTTCTCAAAGAAACACCTTCTTTCCTCTCTATAGAACCTGCTGGTGGAGGGACAGCTGCTGTTTTGGCTTTTTCCTTCTGCTGGTCAAGAGTTTTGAAATCAACAGTGTGCGAGTCTGCTGGCGCTGATCGCCGCTCTGCAGCTTTTCCTTTCTGGATAGCAGGGATATTAGTTGCTACGAGACATTTAGACAAAAAGGTTTCAACCTCGGCTACTACATTATTGAGCCGGTCGAATGTCCTGACGTCTGCCCCAATCATCTTTTCAAGCACCTCTCTTCAGAGATTTTGCTTGCATATCTTGGATGGCATCCTCTTGATGGGGAGGTCGCCTGCATCTCATGGCCAAATCTCTCCATCTTTTGATGTAGTCTGATGCAGTCTCATCCTGCCTTTGCTTAGTGGAGTACAACTCAGCCACTGTGATTTCTCTTTCTGTAACATGAAATCTTTCACGGAATTTCCGCTGCATATCGAGCCAGTCAGCTATGGACTCGGCCAAGAGGCTAGAGTACCATTCAAAGGCCAACCCTATGAGGGATGAGCCAAAGAACTTCAACAAATATGCTTCATCAGTGGCCGGGTCTCCCATCACTGTTGTATAATAGGCGATATGCTCCCTGGGGGAGTCCTTTCCATTAAAATTTTCAAACTTCGGCGGCTTACTGATGCCTGGGGGCAGTCTCCTAGCAGCATACTGCGGTGGATATGGTACCCGGTAGACATCAAAGGTTCCGAGGTCACCAACAGTCCTTTCGGAAAACTTCATTTCTATCATCTTTTCTATCATCAGTTTGTTTGCCATAGCAGGGTCCACAGGTTCTGGAAAGAAATGTGCCTGTTGCTGTGTAAACGGGGTCGACACGACCGTTGCATGCAGACTGGGTTGGACTGCTGGCAGGGTAGACTGCACTTGTGAAGCTGACGGCTATACTATTTTCTGTTGCGGGAAGGGCTGACATGGAGCCTTCTCGTGACTTGCTTGGTGTAAGATGGGAGGTATCACAGCTTCTGCAGAGTCGGAGATCTCCTTTGCTGGCTCAGCATGCTTGGACACAGGGGTCTGTTCATTCTTTTCACTCAGCTGTCTTTTAAGAGACTCAATCTCTTGTTGGTATCTTTTGAACATCATCAGGATGGTTGGGTCCAGAGGTGCAGCCATAGGCATCTCCTCTGTCACTTGACTGGAAGTTCCTTCAACCGAGATCATTAGCGGCACATCTTCTTCTTCTGATGTTATCACATTTACAGTTAAAGTGGTGATATCAGGTAACTCTTCAGCTGCTGCGAGCTTTTCTTTTGCCGCCTGGCTTCGCCTTATTACGGGCCCAGACCTTTGAGCTAGTTTGATAATTTCTTCAGATTGGTCGGGTAAATCGCCATATCCTCCGGTGATTCCCGTCATGTTGCAGGCGAAGATCTGGAATTTTCCTTTTTGTCTCCAGGATTTTCTTTAGGAATAACCGGGGAAGGTTAACCGGTCAAACACAGACACTCTTTCCTTTTCTTCCTCCCTCTGAGGGACATCGTTCGAATATCCGGCCTTTCGGCCGTCTTCAAACTCATTGGAGCCCGAACACGAGACTCCTTGCATCATCTTCTCGTTTTATCCTCCTTTTCTTCTTCGGCGCCCATGGCGTAGAGCAATCTTTGTTGCCCAAGGGATGAGTTCCCAAGGCAATGGAAGTAGTCCTGGACTACCCTGTATATCTATTCTTGGTTGTGCCTCTGGGGATCGGCTTGGGGCAGCAACCTTTCTTGAGTCTTCGGCTGGTGGGCCAACCTTTCAACTTGAGCAGTCAAATAATTTCTTCTGGAGTACCGGAATACATCAGCCTGCCTGGCACAGACCCTTGGCCTGTATGGAGCAACAGCGGGGGTAATTTCCCCTCTTTCTTCCTCATTTTTCATCTGAAATCTTTCGTCCCTTCTCTCGGGGTGAATGACAGCAATATCTTGCTCCTTCTTCTCCCAGTCGGCCTTTCTGGTGGCCAACACCTTGAACATGTTGTTGGTGCGGACCGATGGGGTGACCCTGTCAGGCCGTGCATCTATGGGGCGGCCGTTGAGGTTCACCCTCATATTCCCGACTATCATAGTCTTTCCCGAGGCCGAAAGGCGACCTCCAGTTGCAGCAAACCGGCTTCTCCGGTTGTTTCTTTCTCCCTTACCAGCAGTGGCAGGGGCAGCAGTCTTCTTCTCCAGGTGATGGACAAGGCAAGAAACGACGGTAGGAGCAACCATCGTCTTCTCCTCTTCAGCTCTTGGTGCCACCGTGGCCTTTACCATGGCGGTGTTTCCCGCTTCATTGCTGACTTGCAGCAGGTCGATGAACACTAGGCCCAAGTAGTTGGGCAGACACACCGCCGGAGGCATGGATCCGAACTCCATCGGTACCGCCAGCTACCCTTCATGGATGTGGCCATCGACCACTTGCTGGCCGAAGTGAACAGCGGTTAGTCTAGTCTCCATTGAGGTTCCTATGGATAAACTTAACACACAGTTAGAATTTTGAGAGAGGCCGCCGGGCCCCTTATTTTGGCGTAAAGATGAAGGGAGACTAGGTCCCACCGGGCGTGCCAGACTTGTGGACACGCTTTTCGTTTGATTTTATTCTTTTATTTCTATTGTTTATTTATTGGCGTGCCAGTCACATATGTGCCGATTTTATTGTGTGCTCGATCTGACTTCTAATCAGTCGATTGTGAGTGATCGTGTCTGGACAAAAATTCCATCATACCATAAAGGTTATAACGTTAATTACGTCCTCCTTAAGAAGGACAACCCTTGATTAAACGCCAAAGTAAGAGGAGACCGGCGGCAAAAGCCCAAATGAGAGCATGCTAATTTATCTGCAAGACATTGAGTAGACTGGATAAAGCGAGGGTATATTAGGTGCGGAGCAAATCCGGCAGCATATCCCCATTATCTTGGACTATGCCAAGTGGGAATAGGAAACCATCCATGCAGCGGCAGGGTGGAATCCGTGAAAGATCGGGTATATTTGACCTAGAATCCGGAGAGGGACCGATGTACCATGATACACCATATGCCGGTGCGATGTTTTATTGATATCCCCCTTTGAGGGACCATCGGAGGACATGCAGTGTGGACTCCGTGGGCCAGCGGGGTTAAGAGAAAATACCGTAGTCACTCGGTGTGATGTGGGCGAATTTAGGCAGCATATCCCCTTATCTTGGATCATGCCAAGGGGAATAGGAGACCATCCATGCAGCGGCAAGATGGAATCCGTAAAAGATCGGGTATATCTGACCCGGGATCTGGAAGGATTAAGACATCGTGGTATGCTGTGTGACAGTACGATGCTTTATTGATATTCCCCTTGCAGGACCGTCGGAGAACATGCAGTGGCAGGACTCCGTGGACCATCGGGGTTTTAGGAGAAGACATCATAGGACTTGGTGCAATGCGGGAGAGTTCCGACAGCACCTCCCCTTTATCTTGGATTATGCCAAGAGGAGATAGGACACCCATTCACAGGGTGTCGGGATGGAAGCCGAAGAAAGGAGTTGGGCATGTAACCCGAGCTCCATTGTGATCGGGTCATGGCATCTCAGTGGTATTCCCCTTCTTAAAAGAGCCATCGGAGCACATGCAGTGGCAGAGCTCCGTGGATCGAGGGGTCAAGAAATATAGGGACAAAGTCCCGTTAATTTAGCTCCGAGAACTAGTGGGTATGAGACCCATACTCCTCTGGCAATCCAATGGGGCATGGGCTATAGAATGGGTTTGATTGAATGGGTTTTACAGACTCTGGAGAGTTCTCGGCGCAGTAAGGAGGGTGTGAGGCTAGATCTCGGCGTGGTGGGGAGTTGGATGGGAGATCCCGGCGTGGTGGGGAGTCGGCGTGCCTTGGCCTGGTGATCTCGGCGCGGCCTGGATTTGGCCTCGGCGCGGGAAGGCTGGGGCCGAGAGGTTTTGGGGCGTCGAGAGTATCTGGCGCCGAGGAGCTCTTCTCTGGGATTTTTAGGAGGGTTTAATTCTGGGAATTTCACAGGGTTCGGACATGGGATTACAAAGGGGGTTCTTCGGAATCCTGGTTCTTCATTTTTGGGCTTCAGAAGGTGAAGGCTGGGGGATCAAGAGGGGTTAAAGAGATATCTGGCAGTCTGATTACATGCTAGTTATCCATGGAAATTAAACTCGACCAGAGATGTTCGTCGGGGAAGAGTGACAATCAGTGTCACCTAAATATTGTTGCTCACAGATGCGCTAGCAGAGACCATGCGATAGGCTGTCTCAGGTCCAGCTAGTGACAGAGAGACCCAAGGAAAAATGCAGACGATGATATTGGGGGAAATCGACAGTGAGGGGATTTGGGAATCAGCTCCGGAACTCAATGACCCATGAGATTAGGGGAGGAATCCTGAAGCCAAATTCACATACAATGCACGAATACAATAGTCATTGACTTCTGGCTTGCAGTGCAGATAGAGAATTACCATCGAGAAAACATTCGGAGATGAGAGGCCGTAAAACCCACGAAACTGGGACTCCTCGGAAGCCCTGGGTCCCAACCATCCATGGGTTCAAATGAGGGACCCTGCTGCCTTCTCTACCAGAGCAGGAACAAGGGAGAGTAGAGAATCACGGTGTAGCAACCCTGATAAATGAATATTTGAAATGAATTAAAATATATATATTACAGAAGTAATACAGATATTAAGAATAGGGGTAATTAAACGAAATAAAACAAATTACAAATAACGCCTCTTAGTAAGGCGTTAATTTAAAAAGAAACGCCTCTATAAACGGCGTGACTAAAGAAAGGACGCCCTCACCTGGCGACGTCAAATTTCAACGCCAAAGACGGTAAGGCAACGAAACGCCCTTTACTTGGGCGTGTTTTAAAAATAAGGAACGACCTTATACAAGACGCTTCTTAAGCAACGACCTGAACAAGGTCGTTAATTTAAGAATCGACGCCCTGACCAAAGGCGTTAATTCCATTCGTGAACCGTTCGAACCCAGAGCTTATCCCGGGAAAGATTAACCTAATCTAGTAAGTGTCTATTAGAGTAAGGACTCTATTAGGGATATACTACCCTCACACAATCACTAACTCTAATAGGACTTCCAAAATCTTATAAATAAACCTGTTCGGCCAACCCTAAAACCATTTGATCGAGTGTCTGCTGTTAGGTACGTGAAAGAACAAACGGTTCTTCTATTCCTTTTATTTTCTGCTTCTATTACATGAAGAACTAATGTTCTTCCTCTTCTTTTCCTCTAATACAGGTGAGGAATAAAAACCGCGTATGTGAAGAACAAGGTAACGTTCTTCAATCTTTTCCCTATCTTCGATTCTATTCTCAATATCCCTCCTTTCTTTCCCCTACAGGTTGATTGAAGGCCATCATCTCCATCATATTCATCAACTAAAATTTTTCTTCTTCCTGTCCAAGGTGTTCTTATCAAGTTATTCACCCGGTCATCTCCAAATTCATTATTAAGGTAGGATTTTCTCAAGTTATTGTAGCCCAAATGAAAATAACGCAAGATATATGTATAAGCATGGCATGCATACAGTTTTATTGGGTTTACAGCAATATTTTAAAAGTAACGCCCCTGTCCAGGGCGCTAATTTACAAGACACGACCCTGACAAGGTCGTCAATTTCATATTTGACGCCCTGTACACAGGCGTTAATTTCATGAAAATAATCAACACCCATGTTATAAAGATGATATATATGAAATCCTGATTCTAATATAATGCATGACTCTGCCTGCTAGTTTTCCTGTCCTGTCCATGAAATTTGATATCGGGAAATTGCTTGTTATATAACTTCGTTACTGTTCATGACCCTTGAAGAATTAACGGCCTAAGTTAGGACGTGACTTATTAAACTAACGCCCTGAACTAGGGCGTGAGTATTTAAATAACGCCCCTTCAGAGGGCGCGTTTCTGTAAAATTTTGAAAAAAATTTGTATCTTGTGAAAATAAGAATTAAATAGTAACGCCCCTTCCCAGGGCGTGTTTTAGATAAATCCTGAAAATTATTTATATTCTGTCAAATATATAAATAATGAGACGCCTGCTACTGTAGTCGTCAAATCTTCAAGAAACGACCCTTACCAGGGCACGTTTTAAATAAATTATTGAATTATTAAAATTTCTGCAAAATGGATACATATGTAAACGCCCTTCTGTTAGGCGTTAAGTACTTGATAAACGACTCTGCTTAAGTCGTTATTTTACTGTAAAACTGATTTTTCACTGTTTCTGTTAACCGATGGTTTCATATGTTATATAATATATATATATCGGCACTATTCTCCACTCCGTGAGTATAGTCCCACGTTTCATGTTGTTTCATCGATCACACTCAACTCTCATTGACATACAAGCTCTCCATTGGACATTCCGTTCCCTTGGACTAGCGAGTTAGTCATAGAGACCTCCGTAAGACTCCTCGTACCTTGGATTCCCTCAAGGTCGACTGAGCTGGTTGTACCCTAAAAATTCATTACACGATCTTTGCCATGTCAATCTAAAGAAACATGGTATACCGGCCCTTATGATTATACAAAGAGTATATCATAAGAGAATTCTTAATGGGATGATGATATCATGCCATATCATGTCATTCTTGTAAACCTCAATTCTATGATAAGAATGAGGGTATCTTACTTTGATATACTGTTCATGTGGACCTCAATTCTATATAAAGAATGTCCATATTGATTTGTCATGGGACCCAAGTTAAGGGAACCATATTCTACCTAGTTTTATCGTTAATCGTGATTATACCGTTATTATCGTCAATCTATGTCCTTTGTCATATTTTGGACTCTATTCTATCAAAGTTGTCATACATATCTACAAGCTTGATTATTGAAATTCTATATTGGCTATATAAACAAGAGTGGATGTCAAAACACATGATAAATGCCTACGCATATAGGGCCCGATCTGGTCCTGGGAGGAGCACCCGAAAGTACTTGTGCCCATGGGAGTTAAAATGATAAGGTATCTGGCATTATACCGAGTACTTGACTTGCTTGATTGGACATTCCACACACATCTTGTACTTGAATCGTACTTGACTTGACATGAATTGCGTGGCCCGAAAAAGGGTACTTTACTTGCTTGATACATGATAGCCAAAGTTCTTGACATGACTTGTTAAACGTACTTGCTTGAATATCTTGAATACACTTGTTATCTTGTTGAAAGTTCATGATTAGTTCATCTTATTCTTTGATATTACATTCTCTCTATCTTGTCGTTTTATGCGAGCATGCATAGCTTTATTGCATTCATGAAAGATGTAATTACTTAAACCCCTTGCTAGTACTTGAGATATAATTTCCTACTGAGCGTTCGCTCATTCCGTTTGTCCTTTTTTTACTTTTCAGGTAAGTCCGACGACGATGGAAGTCAATCGGATGGGAATGGTCAAGAGTGAAAGTGATAGAGCTGCTCAAGTGTCATCTAGTCTTTTCTATAGTTTCTTGAGTCAATATGTATTCTTTTCCTTTTTATTAAACAGAGTATTGGATTTGTAATAGTCTGTCTATTATGAAATAAAGGATTGGGTTATCTTGCTATTTTTACGCATCTCTGTCTTTGTGTCGAATACCGACCACTCTGATTGACATGATTGATATAAACTCGTCACGCGTCTCTGGGTATCTTCCGCGCTCGGGGCGTGATAGTTTTTGTGGTATCAGAGCCTAAGGTATTCAATTCCTAGGAAAAACCCAAGTCCAAGGATAAGTTGAACGTTTAACCAAGTGAGATTGGGTAGAACCAAGGGTTAAGAGTCAATGAGTCTTTTAATAAGATCACAGTGATATAATACTAACGTAGCTATCGTAAATTGTAGGATAATGGCTGCCGAACGTGCTCAATGGCGCAACATGCAGCGTACCCTTCAAGGGATGACTCAAGTGCTACAACAGGTAGCACAAGGTGGTGCTCCACGAGCTAGAAGCTTACACCAAGCCTTTAAGAACATGAATCCCCCGAAGTTTATGGGATCGACCGATCCGGACGATGCCGAGCATTGGGTTCGGGAAACCGAACGCATATTCCGTGTCATGCAATGCACGGACCAGGACAAAGTTCTATTAGCTACATTCCAGTTAGAGAAAGATGCTAGATGCTGGTGGGAGTCTATTGAAGCAACCATCGATCCTACTCAAGTAACATGGGAAGAATTTGTGGAATACTTCAATGCTAAATATTTCTCGGACCGAGTCCAAGAAAAGAAGGCTGCAGAATTCGCTGTATTAAAGCAACGATCCTTATCATTAGCAGATTATGAAGCTCAGTTCTCCAGGTTGTCTAGATATGCTAAGCATCTTATTAGCACGGAGAAGATGAAAGCCCGTAGATTTCTTAATGGGCTTAGGCCCCACTATATTACTCAACTGGCGCCTATGGACATCCAAGTTTATTCTGAAATAGTGCGCCGAGCTCAATTACTTGAAGATACCACGGAACTATCTGATAGGATCCGTGGAAAAGACAAGAAGGAGCAAGTCACAGGTTCGGGTTCTTTCAAACCCAACTTTAAGAAGAGGCCCAATAATGGAGGTTCATCCTCTCAAGATTCCAAGTTCAAGAAATCCAAGCCCTTCTCTATCACCACTACACCTTCTAATACAGTATGCAAGCATTGTGACAAGGCTGGTCACAAGACCGAAGAATGCTGGAGGAAATTAGGAGCTTGTCTCCGTTGTGGAAGCCGTGAGCATCGGATTCCCGAGTGTCCATTAATGAATGACCAAGTCGGTGATGGTAAACGCCCGGTGACGAAGAATGCTCGTCTTCATGCAATCCAGGAGACCGAACCAGAAGAAGAAGGTGGACTGGTAGAAGGTACATTAACAGTTTGTTCCAAAAGTGCTTATGTCTTATTTGATACGGGTGCATCGCATTCCTTTATTTCTAAGAAGTTTGCCGACCCGTTACTGTTAGAACCAGAATGGATAAAAATAGTTCTAACTACTCCTCTTGGAAGTGAAAATGATATTACTCATCACTACCAAAACTGTGAGGTAATGGTTCAAGGTAGGAATTTACCTATAGATCTCATATGCCTCGATCTAAAGGAGTATGATGTTATACTGGGAGCGGACTGGTTATCCAAATACCAGGCAACAGTTGATTGCCGCAATAGCCGAATTGCTTTCAAAGATTTTCCAGAATTAGTCTTTACTCGCCCCAAGAGTCGGAGCAAATCCCCTCTTATTTCGGCTCTCCGAGCAAGCAAGCTCGTCAGGAAAGGATGTGTATCCTTCCTTGCTTTTGTCACTGTTAAAGAAGCTAAGGAAACCAAGATAGAAGACATTCAGGTAGTGCAAGAATTTTCAGACGTATTTCCGGAAGATTTGCCGGGATTACCCCCTCAAAGAGAAGTGGCCTTCCCCATTGACTTAGTCCCTGGTGCTGGTCCAGTTTCAAAGGCACCCTATAGAATGTCCCCGGCTGAACTCAAAGAGTTGAAGGAGCAGTTGATGGAACTGATTCGAAAAGGGTTTATTAGACCAAGTACTTCCCCGTGGGGAGCACCAGTCTTATTTGTGAAGAAGAAGGACAGATCCATGAGATTGTGCATCGACTATCGACAGTTGAATCATCTCACTATCAAGAACAAGTATCCACTGCCGAGAATCGATGAGTTATTTGATCAGATTTCAGGATCCAAATATTTTTCCAAGATTGATCTCAGGTCGGGATATCATCAGTTAAGGATCAAGGATGATGACATTCATAAGACCGCATTCAGAAGCAGGTATGGCCATTATGAATTTGTTGTTATGCCTTTTGGACTAACAAATGCCCCTGCTGCCTTTATGCAGTTAATGAATAGCATATTCAGGCCTTACTTGGATCAATTCATAGTAGTCTTCATTGATGATATATTGATATATTCCAAGACTAAGGAAGAACATGAAGAGCATTTGAGGATCGCATTGCAAATCTTGAGGACAAATCAACTATATGCTAAGCTCAGCAAATGCGAGTTCTGGCTTGAAGAAGTGGCTTTTCTCGGACATGTCATATCAAAGGATGGATTATCTGTAGATCCGTCAAAAGTTGAAGCTGTGAGAAATTGGGAAAAACCCACTAATGCAAGCGAGATCAGAAGTTTCTTAGGTCTTGCAGGCTATTATCGGCGATTCATCAAAGATTTCTCTAAGATCGCCGTACCACTTACAAGATTAACTCGTAAGGAGATCCGATATGAATGGAGTGAGGAATGTGAAAGAAGTTTCCAAACTCTCAAGGATCATCTCACTACAGCTCCGGTGTTAGCTCTACCAATAGAAGGAGAGAAATTCGAGGTCTACACAGATGCTTCTGGCATTGGCCTCGGATGTGTCCTAATGCAACAAGGAAAGGTCATAGCATACTCTTCACGTCAGCTGAAGAAGCATGAGGAGAATTACCCCGTCCATGATTTAGAACTGGCCGCGGTGGTATTTGCCCTAAAGATATGGAGACACTACTTATATGGAGTGCAGTTTACTGTATACTCCGATCACAAGAGTCTCAAATATCTATTCTCACAAAAGGAGCTAAACATGAGACAAAGACGCTGGCTAGAGTATCTCAAGGACTTCGACTTCAATATTCAATACCATCCCGGAAAGGGTAATTATGTTGCTGATGCCCTTAGTCGAAAGCCGAGAGCAATGATAGCCAATTGTATGATACAAGAATGGAGGTTGCTAGAACAATTCTCCGAGCTCAATATAAGCATGGACAAGGAAGCCAAATTTGTCACATTAACTCATGTAAGCATACAATCAGATTTATTATCTGAGATACAAGCGCTTCAGGATGATGATCCTATAGTAGTGGAAATCAAAGGCGGATTAGAAGGACAATCTGACTTTCAGATTACTTCTGATGGAAGATTATTGTTCAAAGATAGAACTTGTATACCTGATTGTCCGGAATTAAAGAAGAAGATCTTAGATGAAGCTCACCGATCAAGGTACACTATTCATCCAGGATCAACCAAAATGTATCAAGATGTAAGGAGGAACTTTTGGTGGCCCAACATGAAAAGAGAAATAGCAGACTATGTATCACGCTGTCTCACTTGCCAACAGGTCAAGGCGGAACACCAAAAGCCTGCTGGAAAACTACATCCTCTAGATATTCCTAAGTGGAAGTGGGAGGATATTGGTATGGATTTCATCATGGGTCTATCTAAATCAAAAGGAGGACATGATGGAATATGGGTTATTATTGATCGATTGACTAAATCGGCACATTTCTTGCCAATCAAGAGTCGATGGTCAATTGATGTCTTAGCTGCATTATATATCAAAGAGATAGTCAGGATACATGGAATTCCTGTCTCAATCGTGTCTGACAGAGATCCCCGTTTTACTTCTCATTTTTGGAAGGGATTACAACATTCGTTGGGAACAAGGCTCAACTTTAGTACTGCTTTTCATCCTCAAACGGATGGTCAGACCGAGAGAACTAACCAGGTTGTTGAAGATATGCTTAGAGCATGCATCATTGACTTTGGAGGAAGCTGGCACGATCACTTGCCACTAGTGGAATTTGCATATAATAATAGCTACCAAGCTAGTATCCAAATGGCACCTTTCGAAGCTTTATATGGAAGGAGTTGCCGATCACCCTTATGCTGGAACGAAGTTGGGGAAAAACAACTATTAGGTCCAGACATGGTAAGGGATACAACTGAGAAGATACAAGTAATCAGAGAAAAATTGCAAGTTGCTCAGACTAGGCAAAAGGCTTATGCAGATACAAGAAGGAGAGATCTTGAATTCCAAATCGGAGATCATGTATTTCTTAAAATATCGCCTGGACGTGGCATACGAAGATTTGGTGTTAAGGGCAAACTTACGCCAAGATTCATCGGACCATTTGAGGTACTCGAAAGAGTTGGCGAGGTTGCTTATCGCATCGCGTTACCTCCTCAATTGTCCGACGTGCATAATGTGTTTCACATATCTATGTTGAAGAAGTATGTGCACGATTCATCGCATATTATCGAGCATGGAGATCTGGTGATCAAGAAAGATCTCACCTATGAACAGAAGCCTATGAAGATCTTAGATCGAGAAATACGAGCTCTAAGGAATAAGGTAATTCCTATGCTTAAGGTGCAATGGAATAAGAATTCTGAACACGAAGCGACATGGGAGACCGAGGAATCTATGAAGAAACGATTTCCCGAGTTATTCTAAGAGGTATATGTTCTACACTCTCCACGTGTATAATTATATATATATTAAATTTGGGGACCAAATTCTTTTTAAGTGGGGGAGGGTGTAGCAACCCTGATAAATGAATATTTGAAATGAATTAAAACATATATATTACAGAAGTAATACAGATAATAAGAATTGGGGTAATTAAACGAAATAAAACAAATTACAAATAACGCCTCTTAGTAAGGCGTTAATTTAAAAAGAAACGCCTCTATAAATGGCGTGACTAAAGAAAGGACGCCCTCACCTGGCGGCGTCAAATTTCAACGCCAAAGACGGTAAGGCAACGAAACGCCCTTTACTTGGGCGTGTTTTAAAAATAAGGAACGCCCTTATACAAGACGCTTCTTAAGAAACGACCTGAACAAGGTCGTTAATTTAAGAATCGACGCCCTGACCAAAGGCGTTAATTCCATTCGTGAACCGTTCGAACCCAGAGCTTATCCCGGGAAAGATTAACCTAATCTAGTAAGTGGCTATTAGAGTAAGGACTCTATTAGGGATATACTACCCTCACACAATCACTAACTCTAATAGGACTTCCAAAATCTTATAAATAAACCTGTTCGGCCAACCCTAAAACCATTTGATCGAGCGTCTGCTGCTAGGTACGTGAAAGAACAAACGGTTCTTCTATTCCTTTTATTTTCTGCTTCTATTACATGAAGAACTAATGTTCTTCCTCTTCTTTTCCTCTAATACAGGTGAGGAATAAAAACCGCGTATGTGAAGAACAAGGTAACGTTCTTCAATCTGTTCCCTATCTTCGGTTCTATTCTCAATATCCCTCCTTTCTTTCCCCTACAGGTTGATTGAAGGCCATCATCTCCATCATATTCATCAACTAAAATTTTTCTTCTTCCTGTCCAAGGTGTTCTTATCAAGTTATTCACCCGGTCATCTCCAAATCCATTATTAAGGTAGGATTTTCTCAAGTTATTGTAGCCCAAATGAAAATAACGCAAGATATATGTATAAGCATGGCATGCATACAGTTTTATTGGATTTACGGTAATATTTTAAAAGTAACGCCCCTGTCTAGGGCGCTAATTTACAAGACATGACCCTGACAAGGTCGTCAATTTCATATTTGACGCCCTGTACACAGGCGTTAATTTCATGAAAATAATCAACACCCATGTTATAAAGATGATATATATGAAATCCTGATTCTAATATAATGCATGACTCTGCCTGCTAGTTTTTCTGTCCTGTCCATGAAATTTGATATCGGGAAATTGCTTGTTATATAACTTCGTTACTGTTCATGACCCTTGAAGAATTAACGGCCTAAGTTAGGACGTGACTTATTAAACTAACGCCCTGAACTAGGGCGTGAGTATTTAAATAACGCCCCTTCAGAGGGCGCGTTTCTGTAAAATTCTGAAAAAATTTGTATCTTGTGAAAATAAGAATTAAATAGTAACGCCCCTTCCCAGGACGTGTTTTAGATAAATCCTGAAAATTATTTATATTCTGTCAAATATATAAATAATGAGACGCCTGCTACTGTAGTCGTCAAATCTTCAAGAAACGACCCTTACCAGGGCGTGTTTTAGATAAATTATTGAATTATTGAAATTTCTGCAAAATGGATACATATGTAAACGCCCTTCTGTTAGGCGTTAATTACTTGATAAACGACTCTACTTAAGTCGTTATTTTACTGTAAAACTGATTTTTCACTGTTTCTGTTAACCGATGGTTTCATATGTTATATAATATATATATATATCGGCACTATTCTCCACTCCGTGAGTATAGTCCCACGTTTCATGTTGTTTCATCGATCACACTCAACTCTCATTGACATACAAGCTCTCCATTGGACATTCCGTTCCCTTGGACTAGCGAGTTAGTCATAGAGACCTCCGTAAGACTCCTCGTACCTTAGATTCCCTCAAGGTCGACTGAGCTGGTTGTACCCTAAAAACCCATTACACGATCTTTGCCATGTCAATCTAAAGAAACATGGTATACCGGCCCTTATGATTATACAAAGAGTATATCATAAGAGAATTCTTAATGGGATGATGATATCATGCCATATCATGTCATTCTTGTAAACCTCAATTCTATGATAAGAATGAGGGTATCTTACTTTGATATACTGTTCATGTGGACCTCAATTCTATATAAAGAATGTCCATATTGATTTGTCATGGGACCCAAGTTAAGGGAACCATATTCTACCTAGTTTTATCGTTAATCGTGATTATACCGTTATTATCGTCAATCTATGTCCTTTGTCATATTTTGGACTCTATTCTATCAAAGTTGTCATACATATCTATAAGCTTGATTATTAAAATTCTATATTGGCTATATAAACAAGAGTGGATGTCAAAACACATGATAAATGTCTGCGCATATAGGGCCCGATCTGGTCCTGGGAGGAGCACCCGAAAGTACTTGTGCCCATGGGAGTTAAAATGATAAGGTATCTGGCATTATATCGAGTACTTGACTTGCTTGATTGGACATTCCACACACATCTTGTACTTGAATCGTACTTGACTTGACATGAATTGCGTGGCCCGAAAAAGGATACTTTACTTGCTTGATACATGATAGCCAAAGTTCTTGACATGACTTGTTAAACGTACTTGCTTGAATATCTTGAATACACTTGTTATCTTGTTGAAAGTTCATGATTAGTTCATCTTATTCTTTGATATTACATTCTCTCTATCTTGTCGTTTTATGCGAGCATGCATAGCTTTATTGCATTCATGAAAGATGTAATTACTTAAACCCCTTGCTAGTACTTGAGATATAATTTCCTACTGAGCGTTCGCTCATTCTGTTTGTCCTTTTTTTACTTTTCAGGTAAGTCCGACGACGATGGAAGTCAATCGGATGGGAATGGTCAAGAGTGAAAGTGATAGAGCTGCTCAAGTGTCATCTAGTCTTTTCTATAGTTTCTTGAGTCAATATGTATTCTTTTCCTTTTTATTAAACAGAGTATTGGATTTGTAATAGTCTATCCATTATGAAATAAAGGATTGGGTTATCTTGCTAGTTTTGCGCATCTCTGTCTTTGTGTCGAATACCGACCACTCTGATTGACATGATTGATATAAACTCGTCACGCGTCTCTGGGTATCTTCCGCGCTCGGGGCGTGACACACGGCCAATACACACGCCGGACTCCCGCCTCCGGACGCCCATACATCTACCTTCACTCTCCACCAGTGCAAAGCAACAACATACATCGAACAGGTCTCCGGAGAACAAGAACTAGACGCATTCGATGTTGAAATCAAGGGAAAAGACCTTGCTCATTCATACATATATATCGTCGATTACATCATCTGACTATGCCAGTTCATAGGAAATGGGGAGGGGAGATAACAACATTCTTCGGAGGAAGTAAAGAAAAGATGTAGAGGATATACATCGGAAGGAATGAAAAGTGAAGAAACAAAGGATGGGGGAGGGCGGAGTATTGGCTCCTCTCCCTCCCCCTGCCGACAGACCTTCTCCTCCTTCTTTAGCCTCTGCAGCAGTCGCTCTTCTTCCCTTTTTCTTTCTTCTATTTCTCTCCTCTTCTTTTTCTTCTCTCTATTGCCCTCTTATCTGTCCATATTCCCTCTCTCTTTTTTTTAAGTAGAGGAAGAAGGGATTTTATAGGCTCAGCCCTCCCCACTTCTCGGATTGAGAAACCTCGGCGCGCCTTTCACACCTTCCCGGTGCGCATTTGTTCGGATGGGGAGCTTCCCGGCACCGTGAACTTAGGCCAATTTAGGGCTCTTTGTCAGTTTGGGCTTCATGTCGTTAATGGCATAGATTGTTACAGCTGTTGTATTCATTTGGTCATTTGTATCCATCATGCGGGATAAGCAATGTGGGTCCCATTCTATGGTTATCAGAATATTCTGAAGGTCTTCTTTATCAGTCACGCGACCGCATGGGGGTTGATATGGTTTTGATCAACACTACTGTCTGGACGACGGCAGTGCCGGACATCAGCTTGGTCGGAGAAGGCTTCAGCCGAACGGAGTGTTAGTGGCAACAGACCTTCTCCCATTCCGATTCTCATAGTTTTCAGGGACAACATGGTTACTGCACCCCTGATGGGCTTCAAAGCTCTGAGCCTTGCTTTGACTTCTTCTTTCATCTTCGTATATTTCCGGTATCAACAGCTGCCGATCAGCGGCGAGGGATACGAGGAGGTTGTGCTGGATGACCTCCACCGCAGCCACACTGATGGGCTGGGAGGATACTGAGTTCCTTACAGCTATCAGTATCTGCTGAAGACATGGAAGGATTTAGCCCTAGTTGGGAGAGAGAGAGCTGTACAGACTCCCAGGGTGCCGCTAAATGTGTAGATCTGCCACTTCTACAATGGGCCCTTCTGCTTTTTCCAGGAGTTTGCGAGAGATCAAACTCCGTGGGAGGAGTACACAGAGGTGGAGCTGCGGTTCCGGATGTACACGAGGTACATCTACGCACCGTGAGTGGGGTAGAACCCCCATGGGCTGCCAGATGTGATGCACTTAGCAGCGTACTTGGCGTACTTGCTGGCGACCTTTGTAGTCCCGCACGGGGAGGATGATCTACTGAGGGTCGAGTTGTTGTGGCATACGTGCCTGCTGGCGGAGGGACAGAGGCTGGCTTTAGCTCCAGCGGCGCTGGCTAATATGTATCAGGGGCTGGGGGTGCTGGCAACGCATCCGACGCCACGTGAGAGGAGTCTGCTTTTGCCGACCCACTACCTTAGTGTGTGGGCTGGCCTGCTGTTTCCGGGGTTGGTGACTCGAGGGTCGGTGGAGAACTAGGCGGCACCCCTGCTGTTTAGCTTCACTAGCCATCCAGACGGAGACACGATTGCACAGCTGGAGGGAGCTATGAGAGTCCTATCTTACCTACCCAGTAGGGGCGAGGAGGGGATACCCTTTGACAGTGCCGCGAGGGACGCCCATTTGACTTTGGTGCCTTCAGACGGCGGGGCGGCCTGCGCCCTCCCTTATTAGCGGGAGCCGGATGCGGCGTTGTATACAGAGTGGGTGATGAGCACCCGACCGATAGTACTTACGCTGCACCGGTCTATGACAAGCTTTCTGGAGCCGTACTATCTGCACATGTTCATCCAAAACTTTGGGTATGACCAGGGGATCCCGCTGAACCAAGAGTTTCTGCTAGCGGGCCGACAGTACAGAGGCCGGGACACCCACTTGCTAGCTGCAGCGTGGTGGGATTTTTACTATTGTCGGGAGCCAGAGCGACTGCCGATACTTGGGCTGGGACGCAGAGGACGGTTCGACGTTCATTATGCCAAGTGGTGGTTCGAGCACAGCCACTTGTACCGATAGAAGGCCTCGGCGATCAGGAAGGCCAAGGAGGATCATCTTCTGAGGGAGGATCTGCCTCATATTTCGCTGGATGACGAGCATCTGAGGACTCGCTTCTCTCGGATTCACCGGGAGGTGGAGCGGCTAGCGCAGCAGGTGCCCCGGGGCGGCCGAGGCTCGTTATTCGCGGGACGAGGTGGCAGTGGGGCGCTGAAGCCCCTTAAGTAGGTGCGGATAGCGCCTGCAGATATTGGAGCTGAGGCGTATCAAGCGAGGGCGCCGAGTACTTGGTGGGCCCAATTCCTGGCCGACCGTGACTTTGGGAAGAAGGGCTCGCTAGACCGGGTGCTCCCTGAGGGGAGCTTGCTGACACGACGGTCGATGACTGGAGACGCCACATCACCCACACGATAGGGTCAGTCGGGCCCATGGAGTTTGTGTCCCATGTCGAGTGTGGTTACACCCTGAGGGACATTAAGGAGGCTGTTGTGAAGGCCGCGCGAGCTGTGGGTTTGAGGCCGGAGCAGCTGGTTCCCCTACTGTCGACCCCATTCACGGCCTCAGGTGAGACCCTTTCTTCGATATGTTGTCTCGGCTTTATTATTTTCTGAGGTGCATGGCTGAGACATTGGGTTGCTGTGTTGTCTGACAGGCTCTGCGGCGGAGGGAGATCACCCCTCCACAGAGGCGTCCTCGGGGAGTGGAGACGGGGGTCTTCAGCCTAGGGGGAAGCACCCTCGAGTAGAGACTGGGGCAGTGGAAGCTGGCGAGTCCTCTCGGGGACCCGAGGCTGGCGGGCACATCAAGGTAGAGCCGGCTTTGAGTAAGTGTCGTATTCGCCTCTCTTGTGCCTTGTTGGTTTAGCCATGACGATTGACTAACCCTGCATTACTAGATTTGTGTCTTGTAGATCTGCTGGAGACCGGGGCGGACATGGCTTTCTCGCTGCCCCAGGAGGTCGACCCGTTGCCTGATGATGGGGTCGAGTGTGAGATAGATGTGGAGGGGTTCCTTCATATGATGGACGAGGTTGCCCCGAACGTCGAGACTTTCCCTGACTTTGAGTCATGGAAGGCCTCAGAGGATGCCCAATGAGGTAGGGACTTCTGGAACTGGGCATACCTTGGTTATGGCTGTGTTTGGTTCTGAAGACTAACATAGTCGCTGGTATTACGCAGAAGTGGCTAAGATGTCAAAGACCGCGGCTCCTTCTGAGGCACAGGGTGAGGTGCCCCTGCTGGTAGGAGGGCAGGAGCTAGCAATGACCCAAGATGACTCGGGTAAGCATTGAATTGCTATGGAGGGGATTGCCCTCCCATTGTTTCACAGTTGTTGGGCCAGAGTTGTTGACTGTGCTTGTGTTGTTATTTGACAGGTGAGGATCCGACTGCTACTCTGGAGATGATCCAGGAGTTAGTCAGTATTGGTCCATCGGTGGCCCTCCCCACTTTCGAGGTAGAGCCAGGAGCGGTGGATGCCTCGATCCCGTCTGTTACCGGGGGTGCGCCTGGCTTGCTACCGCAGCTGTTGGAAGAGATGCCTCTCGTCCCTTTACCAGCCGTGGTGTCTGCTTGCACTGTAGGACTGGTCGGGTCTTCCAGCGTGAGACCTTCAGGTACGTGACTGGGGACTTAGCCACTTATGGTGAGCTTTTTATGTTGTCTATTGACACTGGGCTCCTTTTGGCGTTGGTTACAGGTACTTCTTCATCTTTAGAGGAGGGTGAGCTTCCCCGTGACATGACTGAGGCAGCGGAAGATGGGCCTGCTGCAGCGACTTTGACTGGGGGCGACGAGGAGATCATCGACATTGAGATGGTCTCAGAGGGGAGTGCCCCGGTTGGTGAGTTTCTTGTTCGAAACCCTTGACTAGAGAGTTATTTTTGCATGAGGTTGGGTTGTTTGGTAACCTCATTTGCTTTGTTGACTTGCAAGGGCCTCTGGTTCAGCCACCTCTGGGAGTTCGTCGGAGGCTTCATCAGGCTCTCCGGGCAACAGTAGCTTGGCCATGGAGTCGGAGGAGAGTTTGAGCTCGAGCTCTTCCTCTTCTGGGGCCTCTTCTACCGAGGAGGCTGAGATGGGGACTACTTCTGGAGGTATGTGGGGGTTGTCCCTCTCCCCATTTGGCATTTGTTTATGCTTTATGGCGGAGTGCTGATGCTCTTAGGCTGCATGCAGCGTCGAAGTCTGGAGAGGGGCACAGATCGGCTCCTGCTGAGAGCGGGTAGAAGGAGCCTCCTGTCTCACCTGTGGTTACTGGCGATGTCCGGGTCGTGGAGGAGTCACTGCCCTCTCTGACCCTGGTGGGCGGCGCTACTGAGATGGAGGAGAGGTTGCTTTCCCCGACCCCGACAGAAGACACCACTGGCGCGGGGGGACTTGCTCTAGGTAAGGGACGGAAACTTGTCTTTTCTCAGGTTTTCCACCTTATTTATCGTAGGAAGTTTTGCATGTATTGCTCACTCCCTTTGGTGTTTGTTGAGGTTATGCAGGCTCTACTGGAGTGCTAGCCGCGTCCATCGACTTCTACCTGGATTTAGGGATCGAGTGGCCTATGTCCGCTTCTCCGCCTAAGCCGTTGTTGGACATGAGTGCGGGTGCAGCCTTGCTCCAATGAGCCCGGGGCTACCTGCAGGGTGACCCTCTTCCTTCTCCGGAGGGCCTGAGACAACGGCTGAGAGAGTGCACCCAGGGCTACCACGCGCTCGGCTTCCCACGTGAGCTCTAGATGTCCGGGTTAGCTGGGATCTGGGCGGAGTACTTGCGACTCTGCGAGGCTCGGGAGTAGAGGACTCGGAGGCTGGCAGCCATCCGAGAGGTGTAGGCACAGCGGACCCAGCTTGTGTCGGCTGTAGCGGAGCAGAGGGGCCATGCCGAGGCAACTGCTTTGGTGTCTCGAGACCGCGCCATGCAGCTGGGAGAGGCAGAGATCCGGGTCGAGGCCTTGAGGAAGGCCTTGGAGGAGGAGCGGTCAGCTGCCAAGCGCACCCAAGCTGAGTGGCAGATGGTCGAGATGACGGCCGAGGCTAGTGCTAAGCTTTTGTCGACCCTAGAGGTGGAGCTTGCGACTGCTGTCTCTCGCCTTGCGGCACTGGAGGGGATCGAGCCCGGGGTTTGATTGTATTTCTTTTCCCCTTTCTGTTTTGTGTCATCCAGACTATATGGATTTTGTCACCCCATAGGCATGTCTTGGGCTCCTTTTACAGAGCATTAATGACAAACTTGCTGGATTTTTTGGTTGTTTACTGGGCTATTCCCTCCCTTCTCCAGTGGAACGGTGTTGTGTGCATGGACTGGCGACCACTTGATGTTAGTTGTGCTTGTTTCTCCCACTTTGTACTAGTGTAAGAGATAGGGGACTGGATATACCCGCTTTCGAGTGCAGGAGTAATGGGGTTGAGTTTGGAGAATAGTGTAACTGGATGGCGGGTATTGGGTCCCGGGGATAGAGTGTGGGGAACTGGCGGCTGAGCACTGGGTAGTAGGGGAGAATGATTGGGTGTTGGGGCTAATCCTCGTGAAAGATAAAGGTCTGTGTAACATGGAGCCGACATGGACCCGTGGGGTATGACGGTCTACACAGTTTAGGGCTACTGGGGTGATTTTGGGATGTATCGATCGGAGACCGAGTGATAGAGTATCGGCTAGTATCATGTTGTTAGCCGAAAATGTAGTCCCCATCAGCCTGGGGGGAACAGGAGCCAAGCTGGCCGGGTGGCTCGAAGAAGGCATTTCGGCCAAGAATTGGGACTGGGACATGGACTGGAGGTTGAAACTGGGTCCGAGACGGGAACTGGGACTGAAGCTGGGATTGGGGCTAGGGCCAGTCGGCTGGCCTGTAAAGGCGTTGTAGCCTGTGGCTGAGGTTGGTGGCTGGACGGCTGGCTTGTAAAGGCGTTGTAGCCAGAAACTAGGACAGAAAACTGGGCGGCTAGCCTGTGAAGGCGTTGTAGCCGAGAACTGAAACTAGAGATTAGCCAGCTGGCCTGTGAAGACGTTGTAGCTGGAAATTGGAACTGGGGGCTGGGCGGCTGGCCTGTGAAGGCGTTGTAGTAGGAAACTGGAACTGGAGACTAGGCGGCTGCCTGTGAAGGCGTTGTAGCTGAGAACTAGAGCCGGAGACTGGGTGACTGGCCTGTGCAGGCGTTGTAGTCAGAAATTGGAACTGGAGACTAGGTGGCTGGCCTGTGAAGGCGTCGTAGCCGAGAACTGGAACTAGAGAGACTAGGTGGCTGGCCTGTGAAGGCGTCGTAGCCAAAACTAGAACTAGAGACTGGGCGGCTGGCCGGCTTACTGCTGGTGTGTAGTAGTTGGAAAACTGGAGTTGGTCGGCTAACCGTGGAGGTGTGTAACCAAATACTGGAGCTGGAATTGGTAATGGCCGACCCTTGGGGGTGTAGTGGCCACCGGTGTCGTGGAGTGATGCTGAGGTCGCCGTCGGCGGGATGTCACGGTTGACAGCTTCCATCAATGAGGAGTAGAGAGGGAGAGAGTTTTTTTTTGTTTTCTCTTTACCAACTCTACCACCCTTGCGGGTTTTCGCCAGAGCTGGCCCCCTTTTACTTTTTTCGGTGCGCCCTTGCGGGTTTTCACACCGAGGGGTTACCCGATTTTTCCTGAGATGCCCTTTCGGATTTCACCTCAGCTGGGTTGGTGTCAATTTTTGCCCCCAATCATCTCTTTGTAATGAGGATGGTCGGGTCCGCCGGGGTATCTCTATTTTTAACCCCATTGTTTATTTTTTTTTGTTTATTTTTTTAAGGAATTTCCGTCCATAGCATGTCGCTGTCAGGGGACGTATCCTGGAGCTGGAGGATGTGGGTAACTGGGTATTGCTTTGCCTTTAATAAGGGTTCTTACAAATTATCAAATTATGGTGATAGGGGCCACCTCGTCGTGGCAGGATGTGACTGGAGCTATTGCTGGTGGGTCAGGGATTAGAGGGGGAACTGGGTGCATACTGAGACTCGGGGAATTCTGGATTTGTAGGAGATGTAGGATGTAGTAGTGTGGAATGATAAGAGTCTGGGAATAGGCTGAGACTGGTGTTGACCGGAATGGCGACTAGGATGTCGCGTAGGCACCGGAACTTATCGGTCTGCTGCGACGGAGTGAGGGCCGAAACTAGAGTGGGCTAAATAGGGTGATATAAGGCTGACTGGAGATTGCAGGGTTAATGGTCTGGTACTGTGGATTAACCGAAGGCCGGTATCTGGGGAGGCCTATGACCTATTGAGGAATGGGGGGAAGGCCACCCTGACTAGTGGGGAGAGGAAGATTTTCTCCTTATCGGCTCTACCCCCCTTTTCGGGTTTTCACCAGAGCCGACCCCATTTAGCTTTTTCCGACGTGCCCTTGCGGGTTTTCACGTCAAGGGGTTTCCCAATTTGGCCTGAGGTGCCCTTTCGGGTTTTCGCCTCAGTCGGTTTATTGGCCTTTTTACCCCCAGTTGCCCCCTTGCGATGAGGGTGATTGGGTCTGCCGTGGCATCTCTGTTTTTAACCCCATTTTTTTGGGTTTTTTTTGCTTACATGGGAGCCTGACGACTGGATTGTTGCTGGCGCAGAGGTGTCCTTGCTCTTGTTGTGGCAAGGACGACGGTGGGGAGTTTAACCCCCAAGAATGCATGGTGGTGGTTCTAGGAGGGCTTGGCGGGCCCTGTTGCTTGGCTGGGAATCGGAGACTGGAAGGAATGGCTGGTTAGGCCCTCCGCAAGGAAAGGCCGAGTTTACTGGTAGTAGCTGGGACGTGCACCTTAGTCTGGCTGGCGTATGAACTCGTGTTCAGGTGCATAGTATAGCTTCATATGTTTGCCATTGAGAGGTGGGAAGGGTTTGTGACCCTTGTGGTCGACGACCATGTAAGCCCCACCCTCGTAGACGCTGTGAATGATGTATGGACCTTGTCAATTCGGCTGTAGTTTTTTACTGGAGCACCCCGCCATGACTTCCTTTTCCTTGATCATGACGAGGTCACCTTGCTTGAAGGCTCGCTGCCTGACGAGCTTATCATAGGCTCTCGCCATATGGGTCTGGTATAGTTGTAGGTGTTTGTAGGCTTCGAGCCATTTGCCTTTTAGATCGGCCAGCTCCTCTAGCCTTCTCTGGTATTCATTTTCGTCAGGGCCGACGAGGCCGGTATGGATCACCACGCGATAAGAGGCTAACTGGACTTCGATGGGGATAACAGCTTCTGCCCCATAGGCGAGGGAGAACGGCGAACACCCCGTAGGGGTTTTGTAGATCGTCATGTAGGCCCATAGTGCCTCGAAGACCTTCTCCCCCCAATCACATTTCCGGTGGCTAACCATTTTAGCCAGGAGCTTGCAGAGGGTTTTGTTGAAGGCTTCCACCAAGCCGTTGGCCTGGGGGTTGTAGACTAAAGAGGTTCTCCAGTCGATGTGAAACTTGGCCGCTAGCTGGTATACGGCCCTATTCTTGAATGGTGTGTCATTGTCTTACACTATGCGGCTGGGAGTACCGAATTGGTAGATGATGTTGTGCCGGACAAATCTGGTGACCACTTTGCCAGTGACCTCCCTCAAGGGGAGGGCTTCCGCCCAATGAGAAAAGTAGTCGGTGGCGGCCAAGATGTATTTATGGCCCTTGCAAGATGGCAGGAAAGACCCCGTGATGTCCATGCCCCACTCTGCGAACGGCCAAGTGGGGGCTGTAGGACGCAGTGGATTGGGAGGTTTTCTGGGTACTGGGCCAAAGGCTTGGCATTGATGGCATGTACGGGTGTACTGGACGCAATCCGTGTACATGGTTGGCCAATAGAAGCCCTTGAGCTTGATGTTGTGCTTCATTCGATCTCCAACCTGGTGCGCGCCGCATAATCCGGAGTGTACTTCCTGCATGATGGCTCGAGCCTCGATTGGAGAGACGCATCTCAGGAGAATTGACTTGTCCTTCTCATGGAACAGTCGGTATAGGGAGTCAACAATCACCTCATAAGAGGTCGCTCGACGTAGTAGCTGGACTCTTTGAGCTCGGTCAGGAGGGAGCCACCCTTTCTTAAACTTGATGATGGGCTTGTGCCAATCTTCTTTTTTTGGAGGGGTTTTCTGGTCAAGGTCGTGGACCTCATAGACGGTGAGGCCGGCATTGCCCTCGAGTGAGCTTGACATTAGTCTTCTGTGCTTGACGATGATGTCGACCTCGCCCTCGGGCGGGAGCTTGATAGTCGCAGCCAACTTTGTCAGGGCGTCTGCCAGGGCGTTGCTGCTTCTGGGGATATGATCTATTTCAAAGAAATAGAACTTCTGGATCAATCTGGTGACGGCGGCATGGTATGGAACCAGCTCTGGCTTCCGCACGTCATAGATGCCGAGGACTTGCTGAGCTATTAGCGGGGAGTCCCCGTAGGCTTTGAGACATTTGATGCCCATATCGAGAGCCATCTGAAGCCCAATGAGAAGAGCTTCATATTTGGCCTCGTTGTTGGTCAGGGACTTCATGAGAGCACATGAGTTGTACAAAACTCCGCCCTGAGGAGTCAGGAAAACAATACTGGCACCTGCCATGGTGGTTGGATCCTGGTTGCTCCGGGTAATCCCTCGGGAAGTGCCATCGAAGTAGAGCTCCCAACAAGGTATACTAGCTGTGAGAGCATTTTGATGCCAGTAATGCAAGACATCTCCGCTCTGTTCAATCGGTTGTTGTGATTGGACAGCAAGGGACTCCTCGTCAGGGAGCTCCGTGTTGAAGGGTGAGTCATCTGGTACTGGATGAGCTGCCAAGAATTTCGCCATGCCCTGTCCCTTGATTGCCTTTCTGGGGACATAAGTGATGTCGTACTCCATTAGTAGGAGAGCCCACTTTCCCAGTCGGCCTGAGAGGACGGGCTGTCTGAGGAGGTACTTCAGGGTGTCGTGCTTGGATATGAGCTCGACTCGATGGGACAGGAGGTAATGCCGCAGCTTCTTGATGGCGAATACCAATGCCAAGCAAACTTTCTCCATGGAGGTGTAGCAGTACTCAGCACCGATCAGTTTTTGGCTGAGGTAGTAGAGCGGCTGCTCATTACCTTCTTCGTTGATTTGCACCTATATAGCTCCTAACGAAGCGTCCAGGGCGGCGATGTAGAGTATAAGAGGTTTACCCTTGACTGGTGCCCCCAGGGCTGGGGGAGTGAAGAGGTACTCATTGATTTGCTCGAAAGCGACGTGGCATTCCGAGTCCCATACGAATGGGGCGTCTTTCTTCATCAGCTTGCTGAAAGGCGCGCATCGACCGGAGAGATTGGAGATGAATCTCCGAATGTAGGTCAGTCTTCCTTGGAAGGACCTAAGTTCGGTGAGGTTGCTGGGTGGTGGAAGCTCCCGGATCGCTTTGATCTTGCTGGGGTCCACCTCAATTCCTAGGTATCGGACGATGAAGCCGAGAAACTTGCCGCTGGATACGCCAAAGGAAAATTTCATGAGGTTCATCTTGAGCCCGTATTGTCGGAGACGATCGAAGACCTGGGGTAAATTGCGCAAATGGTCTTCGCGTCTTTTAGTCTTGACAATGAGGTCATCGACGTAACACTCGACGATATTGTGTAGCATCTCGTCGAATATTTTGGTCATTGCCCTTTGGTAAGTAGCGCCGGCATTCTTCAAACAAAAGGGCATGCGCTTGTAGTTGAAAATCCCTTTGGGGGATCTAAAAGCTGTGTGGTTCGTGTCTTTGAGGGACATCCAGGTCTGGTTATAACCGGACAATCCATCCATGAAAGATAAGGCTTCATGTTCGGTGGTCATGTCGACCATTGTTTCTGTGATTGGAACTGGAAAGTCGTCCTTCGACACGCTTTGTTGAGGTCCCAGAAGTCGACGCAGATGCAGACTTGACCACTTGCCTTCTTGACTGGGACTATGTTGGCGAGCCAGATCGGGTAGATACACCGCTCGATGAAGTTGACCTCTGCCATTTTAATGACTTCGGTCGAAACCTGGAGCTCCAACTCATGGCGCATGCGCCGCTGTGGCTGTTTGACTGGAGTGACTGAGGGAGAAATAGCTAGCTTGTGCTTCGCTACGGAGGAGTCTAGCCCTGGCATCTCCCTGTACATCCAGGCGAAGCAGTCTTTATACTCAAGCAGGAGTTGCTTGTAATCCCGCCTTTCTGCCTCGGTGAGGAGAGCGCTGACGAATGTGGGTTGGGGGGCTTCATCTTCGCCCAAGTTGATTTCAACGAGCACATCAACGGTCGCCTGGCCGCCATCCTCCAGCTCGAGAGGAGCGGGTTGGAAGTCGATGAAATCCTCATCTTCGGTGTCGGCTTCATGCATTTATTGATTTTCGAAGCCACTGGTTGACGCCGATGGGGCTGGAGAGTTGTTATGGCTAGAATCCATTAAGGATTGATCTGGGCTACTATCTTTTCACCAGCAGTTGTCAACTGGGGCTGCTGAGGTTTCCCTGGAGTTTCCTGCTAAAGTTGACAATCCTTCGCAGCTAGTATCTGGGATTTCCCCCTCACCAGGAGAGTTTGTTGAATTGGGTCCTTCGACCAACTGGGTGGCAGGAGGAGCTTCTTCGGCCCCGATATCATGGCAGGGAGGTGAGGAAGATTCCGCCACTGCTTGGAATGGAGCGTTGGCTTTGATGGGGAACGAGATTAAGATCTCCTCCTCCTCGTCCCCGGAGCTGTCGAATTTGGCCTCGACTTTAGCTCGGTCATCGGCCGTCTGTGTCAAGCCTATGACATTAACCGCGTAGTGAACGCGGAAGTCCAGGTCTTGGTCATAGCCAAGCCCCCTGGTATCCTTATGAAAGGATGGGGGTTACCCCCGGACCTGGGAAGGAGTCCACAGTTGGTGAAAATATTCACGTCATGCGAAACCTTGCCATTAGGGGATGTGTTGCTTCAGACACATTTCCCGAATATGCGACGGCAGGTCATCCAATACCTGGACCGCTTCAGGGGTATTATCAGCTCATTTGGACCAGCCAAAGTCATCATCTGGTGGGGCTTGAGGAACCATGTCTCCCTTATAGAAGACAATGGGTTTGTCCCTGTTAGCCTTCTTCTTGTTTCTGCGTTGTCGCTTGAAGGTGACAACAAATGTCGTCAGCGACTCAACGTTGTGTTCTTCGGATGCACATGGAAACTAGATGCAGTCTGGTGGCAAGCATATACTCTTGCCAATAGCTCGACTAATGAGGTTGGCCTCAAAGTCAATTTTGCGCCTCTTGGGGCGATCTGGGGTTGACTTGGAGCTGAGGCGTAGCCGATGAAGCTTGGCCTTCTCCTCATCAACGGAGAAGAGATCATCAGCATCTTCCTCTGAGAGCCAGCCATTGCTTTTTTTCTTGATCATAGGGTATGGACTAATCCCCTTGAAGTAGAGCACAGTGTCAGCCAGATTGCATTCCGCTGGAGTGAATGGTGACAAGTCTGCGAAGAACGTGCGTTGCTCCCCGCCCTTGGCATACTTGATGCATTGGTGACGAGTTGACGGGACGACCTAATTTTCATGGAGCCAGGGTCTGCCCAGTAGCACTTTATATGATGTCTTGGCATCGATGATGCAGAATGTCACCTTGGAGGTGAAATCATTGAGCACCAGATCGACATCCACCCGGCCGAGGACTTGCTCGGTGTCTTGGTTGAAGCCGGATATCTTGACCGCTTGAACCTTCTGAATGTGTGGAGTCAGATATAAAGTCTTGAATGTTTTGAGCGGCATGATGTTAACAGAGGCGCCAGCATCCACCAGAATCCGATTCACATCATGCCCATTGCCTTCCCCTTCATATAGAGTGGACAGTTAGGGCACGGAGGGGATAGCAGCATGTCCTTCTCCGTGAAGGAGACGGTGGTTGTGAAGGCTTCATAGGCAGTCGCCTTCATTTTTGAAACATGTGCTTCATAAGCTTCTGGCTCTTGGAGTATCTTGATAAGAGTTTCTCTTAAGTCTTTACTCCAAGCGATGGCTTCCCAGATTGTAACGCTGGCGGGGAAGCACTTCATCTGGTGGAGGACTTTTCGGTCGGCTCGGGCTCGAGCATCCTCCAAGAAGGGTAGTAAGTAAGGCATGTTCTTTAACGGATCTTTACCGGTATTAAAATGTCTTTTAATCCATGAATTTAGAAGATTTTTAGAGATTTATTGGGCCTAGTTTAGTGGGCTTTGTGCATATATATAAGAGTTTTAGAAATTAAGTGGGGCATTTATACAATTTTGCTTAACTTAAGGTTTTTTAGCAATTAGAAGGTTTTTTTTTTTGAAAAAAAAAATAATATACAAAATTTTTTCGTGAGAAAGAGAACCAAAGGTTCTCTTTCTCTCTCCCTAACCCTCTTTCGGCCGAACCCGCACCGACCGCCCGAGCACCCGCAGGTGATAAGTGTCCATTTCTTATGATAATTCATCGCATGAACACTATTTTATGTGCATATAATTAGGCAATTATGCATATTTCATAGTTAACCTCAACTCCGCATTTAAATTAGAGCTTCCACGCAAATTGATTAATTTGGTGATTTTATTTAATAATTTGAAGTTGAGGGCCATGAGCATTAATTCTCCATTGCATAACCATGAGCATTTGAGATTTATATGCACATTATGATAATTTTTATGGACTAAATTACAATTATGTGTGTGCAGGACATCGAAGGTAATTACAAAAGAAGCCGAGGGCAAAACTGTCACCACCACTTTGACCAAGTCAAAAGCACATATTTTGGTTGGAGGGAAAATTGAATTCAAAGTTTGAAATAAAGGAGAGACATGATGAGCCTTGGGAAAGGGGGTGCCCAAAGTCCAAGAAAGGTGGTGCCCACCTACTTTTCCTCTTCCCTATGTATCATATTCTACTTAAATCCCAGCCATCCATCTCCTTTTGATACAATCTCCACCCTCCATCCACCCAACTTTCCCTATAAATAGTCCATGACAAGGAGGAGAAAGGGAGTTCTTCTTTTGGGTAATCTTTCACTCTTTCTCTCCCAACCTTAGGTCTCCGGTTTCTCTCACCTATTCACCCTCCAAAGGCAGCTTCAACGACGAAGGTGACTTCCTCCCGGTGTAGACGACATCTTCTGCAAGGTTGTTCGTGATCCAAGGCCAAGAGAGGACGACGCCGTCGTCACCATTTCTGCTACCATCTTCACACCTTAGGCTCCTTTTATTTTTATTGCTTTAGTTTCATTTTACTTCATTGTAATCTCGCCACATATTTGTTATAAGTTTATCTTGCACTTCATGTACTCTTTCTTTTAAGTTAATGAAAGGAGTTGTTCTTTTGATCTTGTTCTTGATCTTCTACCTTCTCTACCTCCTTCTTCTATTTATTCTTTTCACTTCATGCAATTATTTTCTATAGCATAGGCGCATAGTCATAGGTGTTTTCAATTAAGTGTTTGGTTTATTCATTATTTCACTATTTTCTTTAAGCAAAGCCAAATCACAAGTATTTTTCAAAGGACTCCAAGGTTTTTAACTCTAAAAATATCTTCTTCCCTGTGGAATCGACCATTCTCGCCATATTACGTCTCTCTTTTATCTAGGCGAGTTAAAATTTTCAAGATTGATACGCATGTTTTAAACGATGAACTTTTGCGTGATCAATTTTTGGCGCCGTTGCCGGGGAGGAATGATGATTTTTGATTTAAGAACTTTATTTTCCTTGTGTTTATAAGTGTACTAATATCTCTTTTTTTTTCTTATTTCTACAGGTGTAAAAAAAAAGAACGAGGGAACACACTTCAAGAATTGAAGCTAAAAATTCAAAAAAAAGAAGAAAAAGAAGAAGCAGTTAAGAGGTAAGCTCTCCTCCCTGTCCTTAGTCTTTTTATCATTTCATTTCAAAAAAAAAAAGAGAACGTGAGATTGCGCATCAAGTAAGTCTTCAAACTTATTCCTCTCATTTTGTGTCATTTCCTTAATGTTCTTGCATATTGTGGTTAGATAGGTTCATAAAAAAAAAAACTCTTCACTTGAACTCGATAAAAATTTTCATTCCAAGAGTAGAAATCACACTTCTGTGTATTAGGTCATGCATCATTTAGGATAATATTTATTTTCTTCTTGTTGCTTAATTGTTGTTAATTGTATTGTCGAAGATTGCGAGAGGCAAGGTGAGTACTCTAACTTTTCTAATAGCATGCTCATGCACTTCCATGCTTGCATAGAACCGCTTATTTGAACTTGCTTTGTTACATATCATTTCAAAGTATCTTAAGTGCAACACCCATAAGCAAGATAAGGTGGGTATTTTATCACCCTTCCTTAGCCCACAAACTACAATTCCCTTGCATCTTTGCATCACCTAGACCTTAAATAAAATCCAGTAGACGTTGGCCCTAGGTTCACACTGTGATTCTTGTGTTATTTGGGCTTATCCTCTTGTGAAAATCGGTGCCTATGGCAAGACAGTCAGACGGCAAACGCCTTAAGTGGGCTAGTGGTTTTTAATTAGGACCTTGCGAAAGTAAGGGGAGCCTCCCACTACCCCACCCCTTATGTCGCCGGTGAAAATATTGAGGGTGAACTCAAGTTACACTTTAGTCATTTTGTGAAATCTAATTTGTAGGTCTAGGTCACATCTAGGTCATTATGTAATTTATGTGACAACTTGTTTGTGATTGCATAAAAAAAATTAAAAAAAATCAAAAAAAATTATCCTCTCCTCTCTCTTCGTCCTAGTTTGTATCAAAATCAAAAAAAAAGAAAAAAATAATAACAAAAATCATCATAAAAAAATCTCTTTCATCTCTCTCTTCGTCCTAGTTCATGCAAGGTAGAAGATCTCAACATCTAAATCTACTAGGACCCATTCAAGAAATTGAGAGAGTCTTGTATCCAGGGAACGATCTCCAACAAGATCTCATGGCCGAAAATCAAGGACCTCACCACCAAAATCTAATGGCCAAAAATCCCGATCCTCCAAACCAAATGAAGGACTATTTCTTGCTCAATCAATACCAACCGTCCTTCTATGTCCAAGCACCTCAGAACCAGGCGGTTCATTATGAAATCAAGTCTAGTACCATCCAAATGTTGCCATCTTTCTATGGAAATCCCAATAAAGACCCTTACAAACATCTTGATGAGTTCCTTCAGATCTGCTCAACTGTTAAAATTCAGAATTTCTCTGATGATACTCTTAGGCTAACTCTCTTCCCATTCTCTCTCAAGGATAAGGCCAAATATTGGTTAGGAGCCTTGGGTAAGATCATTGATACATAGGTAGAAATGTAAAAAGAATTTTTGAAGAAGTTCTATCCCATAGGGCGAACCAACACAATGAGAAGAGCCATAACTGGATTTACCCAAAATACTGGAGAACATATACATGAGGCTTGGGATAGGTTGAAAGATCTATTAAGAAAATGTCCTCATCATGGCCTGTCAAGATGGCAAATTGTTCAAGCATTTTATGAGGGACTAACGGAGAATTATAGATAAATGGTGGATGCATTATGTGGGGGAGCATTCATGAGTAAGAGTGAGGATGAAGCGTATGATCTATTTGAAATATTGAGTGAAAACTCCATCAGTCATGCCTCACTTTCATCGTATGAACGAATGATCGGACCAAACAAGAGGGCCGGGCTTTACGAAGTCAAGAATCAAGGGGAGTTCGAGAATAAGATGGACATCAATGCCATAACCCAGAAATTGAATAAAATGGATTTTCTGGCCCAAAAGATAGAGAAGGTTGATATGGTGGCTTAGAAACTAGACCAGTTATTGGCTATGAATAGGCAGGAACCTTCTTCATCTTCTGCTCCTCAATCTCAACAATTCTCAACTCCCAGTCAAGAAGAAACTTGTGCTTTGTGCTCTAGCCTTAGCCATTCTATGAGTGACGAATTGACAACGCGGGCGTGCCAGTCACATGAGTGACGAATTTGTGATGCGCTCATTCTGACCCATGTCGGGCGAATGTGAGGTTCGGTCGGGACCAACAGTCCGCCATACCATAAAGGCTATGGCGTTAATTACATCCCCCACGAGGAGGGAACACATTTGATTAATTGCCGAGATAGCGGGCTGTCGGGGCCGGATTAAGAAAAGCTACATGATGATCATGACGAAGGCATGCAGGATGCATATATTTATCGTGCAGAAGACGCATAGTTTATAGAATTATGGACCCTTGGTACGTGGCGGAGGACGTAGGTCCGAAGACCACCATCGCGCATAGTGAAGACTTCCGATCGGGCATAACCCGGCCCTCTGTCGACGCTATTTGATATACATGAGGGTTCACGCAGGCATGCACACATAATGTTTGTGACTATATTAAGCATGATGATAGAATCATGGAAGCAAATGATGATCAACCACGTTTATTACTCCCCATCAAGGAGAGGGAAGGCAACACAAATATGATAGCGGAAGCAAAGTGCTGACGGACATGGTAATGAAGATATGATAAAAGTATAGTTTGGACTCGCTCGGCCCTTCCTTTATTCAATTTATTACCAATTGTGGTTTATTGACATCGACCCTGAGGGACGAGAACCACTCTGAGGCAAATGAACAATTAAAGCAGCAAAAGGTCTCAAAACCGGCGCGGCCATGCGATAGGTAGCTTATACGGCGCGATAAGACATGGGTATAGAGTCTTAATCCGGCGCGGCCATGATGAATGTTAATACGGCGCGAAGACTTTGGGGCGCGCCGGTTTAGGGCGCGCCGGAAAGGCGCAAAGAAAAATTTTTTCTTTATGAGTCTAGCGCTAATCCGGCGCGGGGGGGTACCACGCCAGATTAGGGTGCGCCGGCTAAGGCCGCGCCGTTCAGCTCATTTTTTTGATGAATTTCGCAACCACTTGAGTTTATTAAGTTCATTTTGAGAATTTTGAAGCTATTTGAGGCCAATTGCTTATTAAATTGAAGTCCAGAACCCTCCAAGAATGTCGTGATAAGCTAGTGCGAGGTTCCTACTCGAGCACCGGGATAATTGGGTCCAGAGTGAGTATTTCTTTATGGTTTATCCATTATTAATCCGTCCAAAATTAGATAGCATCTCCCCTGAACCTGAAGAGTTGCAGAGGAGAAGCGGGGTCATCCTCACCTTTGGAACAAGCCCCTAAACCGCCGGTCTACACGGAGGCAGCCAGCAAACCCCATTGGATAGGATACCCCGAGGACTAGCCTGCTAGGGGCACCAAGGTTCCATAAGGGAAAAGACAGAGAGATGAAGCCATTGATGATGGGAGCATCACTCCGAGGACTAGCCTGCGAGGGGTGGGCAACCCACAATTTGTGACTCATCCTGTAGAGGAACTGACCATCAGGAGAGTGGAGCTCTGAGGGCTAGCCTACGAGGAGCACCCGTCCCCGGGTCTCGATCGGGTCCTAGATTGTCGGGGTTGAGCTCATTGAGCTAGGACCCCATCATTGTCTGTTGTGGCCCTGAGAGGACGTCTACCATCAGGAGGTAAAGCCTGCGGTCGCCTAGCAATTTCGAAAAGCAAGAGGGAATGTCCCCCTCCCCGGGTGGTCGGGATGATGAGAAACCCTCGGAACAGTTTGGATGATCGTGATGCACAGATGCAGTAAATGCATAAATGAGACGGGCTCGTTGCAGGGGCATATGCTCGAACAGTTGGAAAGCAACGTTCAGGGGATGGACCCTATGCACAGCGAAAAGAGGCACGCGTAGAAGCACGGCTCCATCCGAGAAGAGAAAGGAATGCGAAAACCCTTGAATCAAACGTGAGAATGATCGAAAGAAAAGCCCCCGGGGAGGGGGTGTCTCTGTAGCCCACGATGATTCGGGGCACGATGTAGACCTCGGAGAAACTGGAATTAGGGCTGTGCGGAGAAGAGCTCAGACACACGCATAGGCATGGATAAAAGAGGGGCTGAGTATCATTCATTCGATCTATTCATTTGAGCATTCACACGAGCATATATATTACCATCCCAGAAACGGGAATGGTTTAGCATTTACATGGTGAGAGTACAGCACCGGCACCATTGCTCGGTCGCCGTTCTACAATAGCGGAGGCAGAGGACGTGCATAGCACAACAACAGGGGAAGGGGAAAAAGAGAAAATCGCATAGAAGGGGGAGGAGAATAGGCTCATATCATCGCCACTCCTCCCCCTCTCGCTTACATCCGATGGGTGGAAAGCCCAGAAGAAGGAATCCACGGAAAGCAGAGGGAAGACCGGCACCGGTGCCCACCTGTTCCTGAAACAGGGTATCGTAGAGGAAGAAGACGACCGGCCGAAGCTCCTCCGAAGGAACCCCAAGACTCTCTACTTCGGGAGAAAACCCTCTCGAGAAGCCCTCTCCCTCCTTTTTCTTTTCTTCCTCTCTATATCTTCTGATCTTTCTTCTTGATTTTGCCTCTCTCCTTTTTTTTTTCCTTCAATCGAACCTCACCCATATATATAACAGGTTGGAGGCTCTTCATCAGGCATGGGCTTTGGCGCGCCGGGAGGAAGCTTCATCAACTTATCACGCTGGTTTAAGGCGCCATTAGATAGGGTAGCTTGCACGCCGGGATGAGGGCGGAAGGTAGGGGGCGCGCCGGGATAAGGGCGCGCCAGGCTAGTGCTCTTTACGACCTTCGAGCAAGTCGATGAGTCCGGGGATGATTCCGGGAGTCACCGTGAGCATTATCTCACCGATGCTCACTGAAACCTCGACGAGATATCTTGTTGAAGCTCCCGGGTTGGCGTACGGCCATTCTCGAGGTTCCAGATAGCTTTAGGTTGATCATACGAGCCTGCCGCTAACACTACCTTCGGCTCTTTAATTCGTGCCGCTGGCTCGGCCTGGCCCATGCCTGAAGCTCCTTGGAAGGTGAGATAACACCAGGGATAGTTCCGCCCGAGCTGGGTGATCATTCTGCCACTGACGGGCCCATCTTGGCGGGAAGCCGCACCCGTGCCGGGTGATCGGGGTCTTCTATCGACAGAGCTTTCGGTCCTCCATCTCGGAGAGCCAGGGGGGACTCCTTTATCTTCAGGAGAGCCTTTCATATGGTGGGGGACCACCGGATAGATCGTCGTCCTTGATCGGACAACGGGTGTAGTGGTTGCGGCACGACAAAGTTGACGCCGGTTCATTGGGCAGGCTTGGTCGCACTGCTGGCTGGTTGTGGATTCATCTTGGCTCTCCTGAGGCGAAGTCCCCGTGTCCATACGGAATGACTCGAGGCTCTGGCAGCTTGAGACATCTTCGATGTATTGATCTTTATTGGCTCCCGCGCTTCGGTGGGCCAGGGTCATTAGTCCTTATGGCTTGGTTGCCGACGATCATATTTCGGGTGCTAACAAATGCCCCCCAGACGTGGGTGTTGCGCACGTGGCACGAGTGTAGCAGGGCCAACGGATGCATTCCACCCAGCCTTACCTCCTCTTCGGTTGACAGAAGCTTTGAATGGCCCTTAATTTGGCACGGATGTTAGTCTGGCGCCGTTTACATTTTAACCCGACGCACACATGGCCCTTGGGATTTTTAATCCGGCACGGTCCCGGGCGTTTCGGCCACTAATCCGGGCGCTGTTTTGCTTTTGCCATGTTAAATCGGCGCGGGTAGAAACGGCGCGCCTTTTGTATATTTGGACGTTAATCCAGCACGCTAAATAGCACGCCGGGTTAAACATCCGGGACCACCTCCATATAAGGCTTTCACCTTTGTTTTTTTTTCTTCTTCATCCCTCATTCGCACAAACTCTTTCTCTCTCTTCCCTTTCTCCGGCGCCGAGAGCGGCGATTTTTCCTTCGGGTGAGTGGGGATGCTGTCCATTTGGGGTTTCAAAACCCTTTCTTTGGGCCCCGGGAGGCTTCTAGCAGGGCTTGCCCTCAGAGCTATTCCCCCGGGTGTTCCTCTTGGCCTCGGTGCAATGCCGATGGCTGCCTTTTAGGGACCGTTCCTCAGTGGATGTGTTCCCGCTTTTCTTTGGCAATCCCCTGTGCTGGGGAGACTCTGCCGAAATTTTGTCAAAAGTTCGCCTTTGATCAGCTATTTTCTGACTTTACTTTTGTTTGATATGCCTTTTTTGCAGCTATCATGGCATCCAGCTCTTCTTCTCGTGCCGTAGTGACATGGGAGAACGTCAATTCCCTCGACTGGGGGCACGGCCAAGTGGCCATAGTTGCGGAGTCTTCGGATTTAGAGATAGACACTGTAGACACCAGCCGTCTCCTTATCCTCGGGGGTGACTCCTTTCATTATAATAGAGAGGGCGTGACCAGGAGGGATTATCCCAAGGACAAGCACCTGATGTCCCTTCTTCAACGCTTCAACCTTCAGGGGAAGAGGGATGTGTTCGCCGTTCGGAAGGTCGAGCAGGCCTTGCTGGTGGAGAGAGACAGCCTGGCCGAATGTGTGATGTGGGGAAGACCCATCTATCTCCCTGGGGAGGTCAGGAAATGGAGCGTTGTGCTGGGGTTGCAAGACCTGGCTCCGGCAGACGGATTGCTGACTAGAGCTCCCGAGTTCGTACCCGCTCGGCGGAATGACTCCGCGGGCAGAGTGGATCGTGAGAAGCCGATCTTTGGTTTATTCCTTGCCCCGTTGAGATGGGGATATAGAGACGAATCGTTCTTGCTGGACTGCTTGGCGGTTCGCTTCAAGCACCAGATATCAGTGGGGTGGTTCGCTGAGCTGAAAGCTACAGATGCTCATGCATTCAGGCCCGGAGCAGTGGAGTTCACAGACTACGTGCTGCATCATTACGCTCCTCTTCTGACCAGGGCCGGCATATATCATAGCGTGTACGCTTCAAGGTACCGGTACCCAATCTCACGGGGCTTGGGTTGTGGAATGATCGAGGTATTTTGCCCCGAATATAACACTTTCTACACTTCAGAGGGGGAGACCTCTTTAGACTTGTGGAGTCTATCGCAGCTCAGCGGCCTACCCATTGACGGGGAACCGTATGAAGAAGTTTGCTGGCCTGACTGGTTGAAAGACCAGACCGACGGTGATGGTCGGTATATGGCGGGCTACGCCTATCGGTATCTGATGAAGGCGTATCGCACCCTTTTTCATTCGTCGCACGATACGAGGGAAGCTCGAAAGCCGGGCGAGAAGCGAAGAGTGTGGATGGGCGCCTGGCTTCAATATTTCTTCCAGGGGAAGAATAAGTATGAAGATTTTCCTCCAATAGCACCCGTGGCCCAAAAGCGGAAGAAGAGGGTGCGACGCCAGGCTGCCTCATCATCTTCTTCGAGAGGAGGGCAGGGGGAAAACCCAAACCCTACCAGTGTTGATGCAGTCATCCACTGTGCTGCATATTTGGTTTATTGGCTTTGTTCTTTCGCTCTTCCTCAAGGTGACGAGAGCGTGATCAGGGCGGAAGCCATTTATCTGGCCTGTCTTATGGCCTGTGGCATCAAGCTATCCCTTTGCCCAGTGGCTTTGTGCCACATTTACAAGATGTTGGGAGACTTGCACAAGACGCGTCTCCCCAGAAGCCTTCGGACGGTTGGTCCGTTACATTTCTTTAATGCTTGGGTCTGCACCCTGTTTCCGGAGGCGGCTCCTCAGGCATTACAAGCGGTTCTTCTGGTCCCGCGTATGATAGAGTTTACGAGTACTGAGCCATCTTTACTAGCGGAGCAACTCTACACCATTCGGGGTAAATTGGCCCGCATCCCCATGGATTCGCCTGTGGCTCTTCATTTCTAGAGCTTAGTTGCCCATTCGAGCCCGCTGACGAATAGGACGAGGCAGTGCAAGCTCTTTGAGACCGAGGAGTACATCCATCCGATTTCCAAGGCCAAATATACCAAGCCCATTCTGGAGCTGGAGTTGATTGATTGGGCACTGGCCATCAGGCCTAGTGTCCTTGTATTTCGCAAGAGCGGCATTCTGTGGTTGGAGCCGTATTACCCGTTCCGCTTCAGTCGGAACTTTGGCTACGGCCAGCAGATTCCACATTCCTCTTCACAATTTGCATTGCCCAACAGGCATAGGGCCGGGTAAGTTTCAAACGATGACGCCCGAATATGGTGGGACTTTTTCCATCGTCGTGAAGACGTTTCTTTTCGGGTGCCAACCCCTGCGCGCTTCCCTCGCGTCACGCCCGAATACGTCAAGTGGTGGAACGCGCGGACGGGATTTTGCAGGAACTCCCGGAGAGAGTGCTGGGCCGTGGCAGAGCACAGGTTTTTAGCTTCCCAGCCGGAGCCAATTCTTGACATTGAAGCCTCTTATTTGAAAAAGTTGAAGTCTTGGACCAATACAGAAGTGAAGGCCTATATGGAGGCCCGCAAGATTGTGAAAGGCCGCAAGATGAAAGTTGAACCAAAGCTGTCCCCGATCAACAAGGATGATTATGTGAAGACCCTTTGGGGTTTATGCCGGGTAAGCAGTGAGAGGGTGATTCTCCAACAACTCCCTTTACCGGTAGAGGAGCCCATCGCGGCTGTGGCCGACTGGCGTCCCGAGGTGGATAGGTTGTATCTCTATCGGACTTTCATTCACAAGGAAGACAGGCGGGATGCCTTGTACGACAACACTCCCTGGCTATTTGCACTCCTTTGGTCGCATGGCCTGTCGGTGGGCGGTCCGAGTGAAGCCACCCTGGACCATCCTCTTCAGATCTCATTCAAATATGCAGATAGGTGGGGGCTGGACCACCTGAGCCTGTATTATCTCCTATCCTCTCGTGGTCATGAGGACCTGGTGCTACTGGCCGAGCCGAGCGAAAAGATTGGAGATCTGTGCTGGCTTATTCGCGAGGCAGCTTCGAGGGACAAAACGTCGTCGCTATTCTATTGGCCTCTCTTCCCCTTCTATACGGGACCGGCAAGTATGTTTCATTTCTTCTTTCAGGCCTTTTGGCCAGCTTCTTCTTTTCATTGTGGTGTGTCATTCTCACCTTCGTGCATGTGCAGTCCGACCGACTTCGAAGGAGACCCGACACTTCAGGGAACTGATCATAAAGTCCCAAAAGCCAACATATTTTGAAGTTCCTGACCCGGCCATGACGCCGCTGCCTCCTGGGGATTCGAGGAAGTGGACTCGGTCCCAGCTGAGAGAGGCCGTCGGAAAGGCAAAAGAGGCGGTAACCCGGGTGACACGGGCACGTCGAAAGAAGGTTGCAGAGAAGGAATCGGCAACCGTCCTTCCTTCGGTTGTATCTTTTGAAGAGTTTGAAGCTTCCCGCACACAAGGGATAGAGGCTGAAGGTAGGCTCTTTTTCTCTTCAAAGTGCATTAGCTTGTTTCGACTGCCTTGGCTAGCCCATGCTGACGGTTGCTGACACAGTTGCCGCGGTCGTAGGGCTGGAGGCGACGGTAGATGTAGCGGCTAGGGACGGGGCAGAGGAAGTCCCTACTACTCCCGTAGAAAGGGGTCTGCCCTCTCCAACACCCAGGCAGGAGATGGAAGGTAATCTATAGTTTAGTTGCAATAGCACCGCAAATCTTCATGTCTTTAGCTAGCTTGACCCCTTCTTGCCGTAAATTGCAGTTGATATACAACCGTCATTGATTCCGGGCTTGGAGGGTGTAGAGGAGGCGATCCCCTCGGGGCAGGGTGGACCTGCTCTTGAGGTATCATCTATTGTTGCCCCTGGTGCGGAGAGCACATGGGAAGTTCCTGCCGAGGGTGATGCTCCTGCTGGCGAGGCTCCTGCTCCGACGGCGGAGCGTCCTGAGAGAGCAGAGGGGTCCTCTTCCTCTGAGCAGGTAGATTATGGTGGTGGCTCCAGTGACGAGGAGCTCTCACTGATTGATCTCGAGACCGATGACGCCGGGGCGTCCTCGACCTATGAAAGTGATTATCTGACTTTCAGCCCGGCCCGGTTGTCGTGGGGCGGTCCTGAGCCGTCATTATCGCTTGAGAGTGAAGAGGCCGGTGCCGGGGGAGCTGCTCTTAAAGATTTGAGCTTAGTACCTGCTGAGGTAAGGACCTGCCCAGGGTCGGTGTTTGCTGTTCTTCTTTATCTTCCCTCCAGCCTCATTTTTTAATGTATATATATTTCTGATGCAGGCTAAGGTGGCGTTGCCAACCATGACGGTGCAGATACCACTCCCGGCTCTGGGAACGGGCCATGCAATTCTCCCGTCCGTCCTGCGGCCTATTGCATTGCGATACCCAAAGGACCTTGCAGCAGCCATGGTTCCAGTCGGACCCGGAGCACTCGTGGAAGTTGATAGTTCGGCGGTAGCCGGAGATTCTCCGCCAATGGAGGCTGCACAGCAGTCAATTCTGGAAAAGGGTGGTCCTGCTGAGATAGAAGCCGGAGAGATTATTGAAGAACATACATCTTTGGCTCTCGACGTTCCTGTTGGACCCCCATCCCAGGGGGCAGGCCAAGAAATTGTTATTGTTGAGGCTCCAGCCACCGTATCTGCCAGTGCGGTTGTTCCCCACCGCAGTGGACTGCAGCTCATGCCATCATCATCTTCCGGGTTGGCCGATGATATCTGGGCTGCTATGGATAGCAGAGTGGAATTTGAACTGCCTGAGACGTCACCACTGGGTCTTCAATCTTCAAATGACCTTGTGTGGCAATTTTTTGGGACTCTTCAACAGACCATAACGGCTAGCAGGGATTTAACTTATGTTCAGCTGAGGGGCTTGATAGAGCATCTTTCCCGATCGCTGTTGGCCTTTGGTTGCCCTATGGACGATTGGACTCCACGGGTGATCCTGCTCCTGAAGTATGTAAACAGGAGGGAATTTCTAGGCCGGGAAGCAGCTGACCAGCTGGCGGCCATAACATTGGAGCGGGCTGAATGTCGGACAGCTCTCATTTCCCTGCAAGGGACTGCGGCTAGGATGAGGGATGAAGCCAAGGCCTCTTTACAACATCGAAGCTTCCTGACGGCCCGGATGGCGGCATTACAGGCCGAACTTTCAAGGGTAGAGGCCGAACTTGAAGAGGTAGATCGCCTGGGAGTCCAGAAGGCGGAGGATGCAGAGATGGCCGAGGGACAAGCTGCTTCCCTCGAGGAGAAGCTATCTGAGCTGGAGGCCACCGAGTTCCGATTGCAAGAACTGACCCGCCATCCTTCCCTGGGTATTCCTGTGCTGGAGGACATCTTTCGACGCCCTCTACCGTAGTCTTTTTTCTCTTTATTTGCTCCTTTTTTGACGCACTTCATGTACTCCGGGGGATGGCCCGTGTAACATGTACCTTTTACTTCATAGTAATGGAAAATCTCCATCGTGCTTTTTGAATGAAGACTCCATCTTGTCATTATTCTTTTCTCTTCCATCGCCCGTTGTTTCTAATCCGAGTGTATGAGTCACTAGGGCAGGAGAGCGCTCACGCCTTTAGCAAAGGGGTGAGGTGTTCGCTCCACCGCGCCGTGACTTTTCTCGAGACTAACAACGGCCTATGCCAGCCGAGAGTCCGGGGGACTCAAGAGGGTATATCAAAATTGGCGGGTAAGCGGTCCTGCCGAGGATGGCAAGACCCGAGAATGGGTAGTGACCGGTCCTGTCGATGATGACGAAGGTCGAAAAAGGGTAGACGGTCTTGACGATGATGACAAGAACCGGACTAGGGTAGTGACCGATCTTACCGATAGTGACAAGGGTCGAAAGGGTAGACGGTCTTGCCGATGGTGACAAAAACCGGGTAGAGTAGCGACCGATCTTGCCGATGGTAACAAGGGTCGAAGAGGGTAGACGGTCTTGCCTGATGCGGGACGGACTCAGGAGACGACACTATATGGTGCCACCCTCGGACTCTAGATGAAGACGCGACCAGCAGCACACACCAGGGAGACACTAAGCCCGACACTACGAGCTCCTAGTGGTAAAACGTCGCTAACAGAAGTGGAAGCTCACTCGTCGTCCCAAGCGAGGGAAAGCGCGGACCGTGCGCGGTTAAGGAACCGGCGGAGGTCAAGGGTAGTCCGACTCAACTTCCGGACTCGGATCGAGTCGCGGGACGGGTCACTCTCACTCTCACAGCGGTGACATGGACACACGGGCTAGTACCTACACTCTCGGCAGCGGCAAAAGACCGTATACTAGCTAAGCAAATGAACGCCAAGAGGTTCGGACCATTACCTCCACGCTCCCGGCGTGGCGAAGACAACCCCGGCCGAATCACGGACTCCCGGTTAAACAATATCACAGCAATACAAAGATTTGACCCACTCCACGCAGGGAGGTAAAAGGTCACATGTGGAGCCCGGGAATCACGCAACTCGGGTTGACGGGCAGCATCTTGATGTCGCCCGGCGGTGCCGAACTCCGCGTTTTAGTGCTTTCCGAACGGCGGGTTCTGCGGGCCCGTGGGGCCCACGGGTGGCGCTGGCCTCCGGATCTGCAGGAGTGGGTCCCACTGTGATGGGGACCCCTGGTGGCACGTCTCCACGGAAGGCGGTCGGCCGGGAACACCGACCGGTGGCCGAACAACTCCGATCTCCAAGCTTTTGGAATGCTGCCCACGGATTTCTGCTTGCTGTTTTCAGGTGCGCGCTCCGGCGAAAACAGCCGCTGCGGTCGATCCCGACGTCGGATCTGGACGCATGAGCTATCGTTGGAAAGCTCTCTTCAAATGCTTTAATCTAGACTCAAAGAGATCTAATGGATCTAGCCGGATATAGACTTTAATGAATTTACAAATCCCTATTGTACAGTAACCGAGACATCAGATTTACAGGGTACTTGTCTGAGAACCACCATTGACCGCCTACTTTCCGTAGGAATCAGACTTCAAGCTCTTCTTCAACTTTGTAGATATTCAAACCATGAAGCTGGGACAATTTTTAGAATTGGATTTGGAGATGGTGGTGATTTGATAGGATTTTTGGAGTGTCTGGTGGTCGGATCTGGGAACTGGCAGAAAGTACTGTAGCTAGGACTGAGAACGAATTTTAGAAAATATGAAATGGACGAACCAAAAATTAAAAAAAATGGTGGATGAAGGTATGGATGCAAGGGACACCCAGTTAAATTGGGCGAACCAAAGAAAATCAAAACAAGGACCTAAGACTTGAAACTCTGGGCGGGTGGAAATGGAAACAGACAGTAGACAGATCTGGAAACTGTGATTGGACGAAAATCAAAAAATACCAAATGAGATCTTTATGACCAACCAAAATTCTGAGGACGTGCTGGACACCTCTGGGACATCCAGTAAAAGTTCCAGCTCGATCTGAGGCCGTGGCTGAGACTGGAATTTCGTGGAAGTGGCTGTGGTACTGCGTGGACAGAACTCCGGCGAAGGCGATGGCGGTGCGGTGGCGGCTCGTGGCGGCGGCGGCGATGACCGGAACTGATAGGGGAGGAGTCACACCTCCAGAGGCAACCTTCACAGCTGCAAGGGGGAAGAGAGGGGCGCACCAAGCTGGAGCTCCAACAATTTCTTGATTCCAAATGGCATTAATTCATCAAAAATGGAAATTACAAGCATATATAGGTCACCAATCTAATCAATCCTCCACCGTTGGATCTAGGGGTGGGAGATTGAGGGCTAGGATTGCATGTGACCATCCACACAAATGAAAATTAAAAAAAAATAAAGGGGGGGGGGGCGGCCTATTGACTAGAATGGCAAGGATGTGGAAGTTGGACTTGGTAGGTGGGGGTAGGTGGCCTCTCATTTGGACTTTTCAAGTCCATTGTCCCCCATGTGTCCAAATACCATTCAAACTTCTAGATGCTCCCATGTGGCATGTTGACTGGCCCCATGTGGGACCCTAGGCTGAGGTGGCCCAATGTGGTGGGGCCCGGGGGGCCCGTGGGGCCCACGGGGTCCGAAATGCTCGTAAGCCCCTATTACACTCAAAATGGCAAACCGAATGCAACGAAATAAATACAAATTACACACACATAAAGTCTAGCTAAATATAATAAATGGGGAGGCTCAAGGCGGAGTCTCCAAGCTGTCTCCGAGCCAGATGGACGCTGAGGTGGCTCGTGTCGTGCTCCGTGTGCGGTACCGGTGGCTCGGTGTGTCGTGCCGATCAACAGCTCGGGTGTCCGCACCAATTCTCCCCGGGTGGGAGAAACTCGACCCTGTCGAGTAAGGGTCTGCATCGCTCCTGTATCGCTCCAAAAGGTCCGGATCAATCTGCTGCAACTCACCATGTGTGATCCATGTGTCCTCAGTAGCGGGCCGTCCTCTCCATCGCACTAGGTAGCGCGGGTAAGATCCACTCCTGGTAACCGTCACTTGCTCGTCCAGTATACGATCTATATGCTCACGCTGCCGTGAAAAAGGGGCTGGAGGTGGAAGTGGACACTCAGGTGTGGGATCACTCTCAAGGGGAGGAGATGGCTCAAAAGGCTCACTAGGGATCACCGCTGGGTCCCTATATGCAACAAGATCCGATACATTGAAGGTAGAGCTTATACCATATTCCTCGGGCAAGTCCACAACGTACGCATTGGATCCAACGCGTTTCAACACTCTGAATGGACCGGCTCCGCGAGCTTGCAACTTCTTAACGGTTCCAGAGGGAAACCGTTCAGGTCTTACCCTGATCATGACGTATTCGCCCTCGTGGAACTCTCGGTGGTGTCGGTGGGCATCGGCTAACTCCTTGTACCGTGCATTGCTGGACTCAATGTGACGACGGATGTCGTCATGCAAACTCCTAACATGCCTAGCAAATGACTCGGCCGACTCCGACACTCTAGCATGGACAGGCATGGGGACAAGGTCAACGGGTTTCCTAGGCCTACGACCTGTGACAATTTCAAATGGACTCATGCCAGTAGACCTATTCACCGAATCATTATATGCAAACTCAGCCATAGGTAGAATGAGATCCCAATCCCCAATGCGGTCCCTAACAAGACATCTCAAAAGATCACCCAGACTCCTATTGACCACCTCGGTCTGACCATCTGTCTGGGGATGGTATGCAGTGGAAAACTTGAGGTGCGTACCCATCATATGCCATAGTGTCTTCCAAAAATAGGAAGTGAACCTAACATCACGGTCAGACACTATAGTGCGAGGCAACCCGAACTTGCACACCACATGAGTAAGGAATAGGCGGGCTACCCTAGAAGCATCCGAAGTCTTTGAGCAAGGGATAAAGAGGGCCATCTTCGAGAAACGGTCAACCACCACATAGACCGAATCATGCTTCCTGGAGGTACGTGGCAATCCCAAAACAAAATCCATGCTGACATCCTGCCACGGGGCATCAGGCACGGGGAGAGGCGTATAAAGGCCCGAGCTTTGCTTCTTCATTTTGGCCGTAGCACATGTACGGCACTGAGCCACGATGTTAGCAACATCGCGCTTCAAGCTCGGCCAATAAAATCGATGCTCCACTGCCTCAATAGTCTTGTTCCGACCAAAGTGGCCGGCTAGACCTCCCGCATGTAGTTCCCACACTAGGAAATCTCGAACCGAAGTTCGGGGAACACATAGCCTGCTACCTCGAAAGAGGTAACCCTCCTGAAGCACATAATCATCATGGTCTCTCGAGGGCCCGGCCTGGAGAGTAGTAAAAATCTGACCGAAGTCAGGACAATCAACATAGGCCTCCTTCATCTTCTCTAGCCCTATGACCTCGGCACTCATGGTGGTAAGAAGACATGCTCGCCGACTCAAGGCATCGGCCACCTTGTTCTCCACTCCAGCCTTATGTTTTAGCACAAAGGTGAACTGCTGGAGATACTCAACCCAACGACTATGACGCGAATTCAGCTTCTTTTGGGAATGGAGGTACCTCAAAGCCTCATGATCGGAGTATAAGACAAACTCCTGATGTAATAGGTAATGCCTCCAATGCCTAAGAGCCTGAACAACTGCGTAAAACTCTTTATCATATGTGGAATATCGCAGTTTCGCATCATTCAGCTTCTCGCTGAAATATGCGATCGGGTGGGACTCCTGACTCAAAACTCCTCCTATCCCAACACCCGACGCATCACAACAGACCTCAAACACCTTCGAGAAATCAGGCAGTCGAAGGATAGGTGTCTGGGTCATGCGCTCCTTGATGTCCCTGAAGGCAGCAGATGCGGCCTTCGTCCATACAAATGTGCCCTTACGGATGCAATCCGTGATCGGGGCAGTGACGGAGCTAAATCCGCGGATGAAGCGACGATAGAACGTCGCAAGGCCATGAAAGCTGCGGACATCATGAACCGTACGGGGTTCCGGCCACTCAACAATGGCCCGGACCTTCTCCGGATCGGCGGAGACCCCAGTACTAGACACAATGAAACCCAAGAAGGTAAGCTGAGATGTCATGAAAGCACACTTCTGTGGGTTCGCAAACAACTGCTCTCGCCGAAGAAGTATACAGACCTGCCGAAGGTGGTCTAAGTGGTCCCCTGTGGTGCGGCTATAGATAAGGATATCATCAAAATACACCACTACAAAGACTCCAATGAAAGGTCGAAGGACCTGAGTCATGAGCCGCATGAAAGTGCTAGGGGCATTGGTCAACCCAAAAGGCATGACCAACCACTCATATAGACCGTCCTTGGTCTTAAATGCGGTCTTCCACTCATCACCTGGCCTAATCCTCACCTGATGATAGCCGCTCTTAAGATCGATCTTCGAAAAGATAGTGGCACCTGCCATCATGTCCAGCATGTCATCAAGGCGGGGAATAGGGAACCTGTACTTCACGGTGATTTTGTTGATGGCACGACTATCAATGCACATTCTCCACGTGCCATCCTTCTTCGGGGCGAGTAATGCGGGTACAGCACATGGACTCATGCTGTCCCGGACAGATCCTCTCTGCACAAGCTCATCGACCTGCCGTTTAAGCTCGGCATGCTCCGTGGGGCTCATTCGATAATGAGGAAGATTGGGCAAAGAAGAGCCCGGAACAAGGTCGATGGCATGCTGAATATCCCGCATAGGTGGGAGTCCCTCGGGAAGCTCATCGGGGAATACATCAGCATACTCCTGCAGAATGGGAACAACCTCGGGTGGGAGCTCACCCTCGGAGTCCCGCTCCACCTCTCGGACCGTAATGGCAAACACCGGACAGCCCTGACTAAGCTCCTGCTCCATTTCCCGGGAGCTAATCATCATCAATCTCCTCGTCGAGGGCTCTCCTGGGCCAGAGGTAACGGTCATAGCCCGAGCTGGGGATGGGGTACTAGGCCCGGGAACGGAAGGCTTCGGAGTACTAGGGCCAGTAGGACCCCTAACAGATGGGCTCCTGGGCCGAACGGGTTGGAGGGTGACCCGCTGGCCATCGTGGTCGAAGGTACAGGTGTTCGACCGACCATGGAGTGTGGCATCTCGGTCGAATAACCACGGCCTACCAAGAATGATACTTCCCACTTCCATGGGAAGAACATCACACCAGATCTCGTCACGGTAGGAGTGGAGCTGCAGCGGGACCAAGCACCGCAGCCTGACCGAAATGGAAGTTGTATCCACCCATGATACCTGGTAGGGGCAAGGGTGGTCTACGGGTGTGAGACCAAGACGAGTGACAGCGTTCGTGGAGATTGCATTGATACAACTCCCGCTATCGATGACCACCTTGCAAATTTGCTTTCCCAGCCTACAGAATACATGAAGGATAGTGGTCCGACGCCAGTCATCACTGACCTGTGGCTGGGTGAGGATACATCTGACGACCCCCACATGGGTATCGTCTAACTGCTGGGCATCCTGGGCCTCACCTCCCATCTCATAGTACTCGTCAGCTAGCTCTTCATCTGCCTCATAGCTGACTAACTCTAGGCCCGCAGGGGTGGTATCCTCAGCCTGTGTGTCCCCAATGTGAAGAGATGGGCGAGTGGGACACTGGTTGGCGAAATGGCCAAACCCATTGCAGCGATAACACTGCTGCCGTGATCCACTAGGCTCCCCAATCATAGGTCCTTTACCTTTATCCTCCCGACGGATAGGAGGCGTAGGCAACAAAGGACGTGCGGGTGGTGCAGGTGCCGGTGGACGGGCTATGGGTGGGGCCGTAAGATGCTGGGGACGAGGAAGGTCCCTCGGGGGTGGAGGGCGAGGCCTAGGAGCAAAGGGCTCGTGGCGAGCGGGCTCCTGAGGTCGAGCCATGGGGGCCCTCGGATATGTGCCAGATGAGCCACGGGACTCGACACTACGAAGGGGAAAGGAGCCCAACCGATGGGGTGACTCGAACTCGGCCTCGAACTGCTCCAATTCGAGAGCAATCTGATATGCCTGCTCCAAAGTGGTGGCATTGCGGCGAAAGAGTTCATATTGATAATTAGGCCGCAAACCTCTCCGAAAGCGGGATATCGTCATGGTGCTCTCTTCCGTGACCCCGCACCGCAAATAATACTCATCGAACTCGGCGGTGTACTCGGTCACGGATCGGTTCCCTTGGGAGATGCTTTGCCACTTGTCTATAAGACGTTGGCGATATGAGGCAGGAAGGTACTTCTCCCTCAATTTGAGTTTCATATCATCCCAGGTACCGATTTGGGGTTGACGTCGCTGGTTGAGCAGGCTCTCCACATTGATCCAATAAGTTTGGGCCTACCCTTGCAGCTTCATCTTCGCATATCGGACTCTTCGGTGGTCCGTCATCTCAAACCACTCGAAGTACCGGTCCATACCGGCCTCCCAATCTAGATACACCCTAGGGTCCAAGGACCCGCTAAAAGTGGGAGGGTCCGCACGCACACCCCTAAGAATGCGGTCGTCATCCTCGTCATCACGATTCCGTCGTTGATGACGACGACCGTTACCCCCGTGATCATTGTCGGAGGCATAATCATCCACTATAGGCGCCTGTTGCCTCCCGACATCCTCTACCTGAGCCCTTGGCACAGCGGGTTGCTGCACCGGCTCTTGTTGGCCGTTCGTCGGCGCGGGTTGCGCCGCTACTGGGCCCCTCTCTAGGACGGCAATCCTCCCAACAAGGCCTTGAATGGACTGCTCCGAAACCCCGGCCCGATCCTCGAGGACCTTCATCCTCCCTTCTAGACGCGTCCCTATGCCATCCATACGCGTACTAAGACCATCCATACGCGTGTCTAAACGATCCATGATGGCCCGGAACATCTCGGCCGTGGAAGACTCATCGGAACTACGGGCTCGGGAGTCCGCCATAGGTGGTGGTGGCGAGTATTGGGTGCCTCGACGGGTGGGCATGCAAAGACGTACGGACTAGGTGACAACGACCGACTAATGCAAACACACTAAATGATACACTTAGACCTAATTGCAATTTGAAAACACTCCTTTTTTTGGTATTTTGAAAGAATGCAATTTAAAACACTTTTTTTTTTTTTTGAAAAGAATGAGACTCGACTACACCCTAGACACGGCCAAGACTCGGTACGCGGCGGAGGTAATCGACCCGAAGGTCACTCGCGCAAGTGTGTGGTCTTCCCGGTAGGCGAAGCCTAACGGTCGGACAACACCTTTGGATATACCGAGTGAAGGTGTGTGTGGGGTAACCTTAGACTATGCAAGACTTATGCAACGACTACCCTAGACTCGACTGGCTCTGATACCAAACTGATGCGGGACGGACTCAGGAGACGACACTATATGGTGCCACCCTCGGACTCTAGATGAAGACGCGACCAGCAGCACACACCAGGGAGACACTAAGCCCGACACTACGAGCTCCTAGTGGTAAAACGTCGCTAACAGAAGTGGAAGCTCACTCGTCGTCCCAAGCGAGGGAAAGCGCGGACCGTGCGCGGTTAAGGAACCGGCGGAGGTCAAGGGTAGTCCGACTCAACTTCCGGACTCGGATCGAGTCGCGGGACGGGTCACTCTCACTCTCACAGCGGTGACATGGACACACGGGCTAGTACCTACACTCTCGGCAGCGGCAAAAGACCGTATACTAGCTAAGCAAATGAACGCCAAGAGGTTCGGACCATTACCTCCACGCTCCCGGCGTGGCGAAGACAACCCCGGCCGAATCACGGACTCCCGGTTAAACAATATCACAGCAATACAAAGATTTGACCCACTCCACGCAGGGAGGTAAAAGGTCACATGTGGAGCCCGGGAATCACGCAACTCGGGTTGACGGGCAGCATCTTGATGTCGCCCGGCGGTGCCGAACTCCGCGTTTTAGTGCTTTCCGAACGGCGGGTTCTGCGGGCCCGTGGGGCCCACGGGTGGCGCTGGCCTCCGGATCTGCAGGAGTGGGTCCCACTGTGATGGGGACCCCTGGTGGCACGTCTCCACGGAAGGCGGTCGGCCGGGAACACCGACCGGTGGCCGAACAACTCCGATCTCCAAGCTTTTGGAATGCTGCCCACGGATTTCTGCTTGCTGTTTTCAGGTGCGCGCTCCGGCGAAAACAGCCGCTGCGGTCGATCCCGACGTCGGATCGGGACGCATGAGCTATCGTTGGAAAGCTCTCTTCAAATTATTCAATCTAGACTCAAAGAGATCTGATGGATCTAGCCGGATATAGACTTTAATGAATTTACAAATCCCTATTGTACAGTAACCGAGACATCAGATTTACAGGGTACTTGTCTGAGAACCACCATTGACCGCCTACTTTCCGTAGGAATCAGACTTCAAGCTCTTCTTCAACTTTGTAGATATTCAAACCATGAAGCTGGGACAATTTTTAGAATTGGATTTGGAACTGGTGGTGATTTGATAGGATTTTTGGAGTGTCTGGTGGTCGGATCTGGGAACTGGCAGAAAGTACTGTAGCTAGGACTGAGAACGAATTTTAGAAAATATGAAATGGGCGAACCAAAAATTAAAAAAAATGGTGGATGAAGGTATGGATGCAAGGGACACCCAGTTAAATTGGGCGAACCAAAGAAAATCAAAACAAGGACCTAAGACTTGAAACTCTGGGCGGGTGGAAATGGAAACAGACAGTAGACAGATCTGGAAACTGTGATTGGACGAAAATCAAAAAATACCAAATGAGATCTTTATGACCAACCAAAATTCTTAGGACGTGCTGGACACCTCTGGGACATCCAGTAAAAGTTCCAGCTCGATCTGAGGCCGTGGCTGAGACTGGAATTTCGTGGAAGTGGCTGTGGTACTGCGTGGACAGAACTCCGGCGAAGGCGATGGCGGTGCGGTGGCGGCTCGTGGCGGCGGCGGCGATGACCGGAACTGATAGGGGAGGAGTCACACCTCCAGAGGCAACCTTCACAGCTGCAAGGGGGAAGAGAGGGGCGCACCAAGCTGGAGCTCCAACAATTTCTTGATTCCAAATGGCATTAATTCATCAAAAATGGAAATTACAAGCATATATAGGTCACCAATCTAATCAATCCTCCACCGTTGGATCTAGGGGTGGGAGATTGAGGGCTAGGATTGCATGTGACCATCCACACAAATGAAAATTAAAAAAAAATAAAGGGGGGGGGGCGGCCTATTGACTAGAATGGCAAGGATGTGGAAGTTGGACTTGGTAGGTGGGGGTAGGTGGCCTCTCATTTGGACTTTTCAAGTCCATTGTCCCCCATGTGTCCAAATACCATTCAAACTTCTAGATGCTCCCATGTGGCATGTTGACTGGCCCCATGTGGGACCCTAGGCTGAGGTGGCCCAATGTGGTGGGGCCCGGGGGGCCCGTGGGGCCCACGGGGTCCGAAATGCTCGTAAGCCCCTATTACACTCAAAATGGCAAACCGAATGCAACGAAATAAATACAAATTACACACACATAAAGTCTAGCTAAATATAATAAATGGGGAGGCTCAAGGCGGAGTCTCCAAGCTGTCTCCGAGCCAGATGGACGCTGAGGTGGCTCGTGTCGTGCTCCGTGTGCGGTACCGGTGGCTCGGTGTGTCGTGCCGATCAACAGCTCGGGTGTCCGCACCAATTCTCCCCGGGTGGGAGAAACTCGACCCTGTCGAGTAAGGGTCTGCATCACTCCTGTATCGCTCCAAAAGGTCCGGATCAATCTGCTGCAACTCACCATGTGTGATCCATGTGTCCTCAGTAGCGGGCCGTCCTCTCCATCGCACTAGGTAGCGCGGGTAAGATCCACTCCTGGTAACCGTCACTTGCTCGTCCAGTATACGATCTATATGCTCACGCTGCCGTGAAAAAGGGGCTGGAGGTGGAAGTGGACACTCAGGTGTGGGATCACTCTCAAGGGGAGGAGATGGCTCAAAAGGCTCACTAGGGATCACCGCTGGGTCCCTATATGCAACAAGATCCGATACATTGAAGGTAGAGCTTATACCATATTCCTCGGGCAAGTCCACAATGTACGCATTGGATCCAACGCGTTTCAACACTCTGAATGGACCGGCTCCGCGAGCTTGCAACTTCTTAACGGTTCCAGAGGGAAACCGTTCAGGTCTTACCCTGATCATGACGTATTCGCCCTCGTGGAACTCTCGGTGGTGTCGGTGGGCATCGGCTAACTCCTTGTACCATGCATTGCTGGACTCAATGTGACGACGGATGTCGTCATGCAAACTCCTAACATGCCTAGCAAATGACTCGGCCGACTCCGACACTCTAGCATGGACAGGCATGGGGACAAGGTCAACGGGTTTCCTAGGCCTACGACCTGTGACAATTTCAAATGGACTCATGCCAGTAGACCTATTCACCGAATCATTATATGCAAACTCAGCCATAGGTAGAATGAGATCCCAATCCCCAATGCGGTCCCTAACAAGACATCTCAAAAGATCACCCAGACTCCTATTGACCACCTCGGTCTGACCATCTGTCTGGGGATGGTATGCAGTGGAAAACTTGAGGTGCGTACCCATCAAATGCCATAGTGTCTTCCAAAAATAGGAAGTGAACCTAACATCACGGTCAGACACTATAGTGCGAGGCAACCCGAACTTGCACACCACATGAGTAAGGAATAGGCGGGCTACCCTAGAAGCATCCGAAGTCTTTGAGCAAGGGATAAAGAGGGCCATCTTCGAGAAACGGTCAACCACCACATAGACCGAATCATGCTTCCTGGAGGTACGTGGCAATCCCAAAACAAAATCCATGCTGACATCCTGCCACGGGGCATCAGGCACGGGGAGAGGCGTATAAAGGCCCGAGCTTTGCTTCTTCATTTTGGCCGTAGCACATGTACGGCACTGAGCCACGATGTTAGCAACATCGCGCTTCAAGCTCGGCCAATAAAATCGATGCTCCACTGCCTCAATAGTCTTGTTCCGACCAAAGTGGCCGGCTAGACCTCCCGCATGTAGTTCCCACACTAGGAAATCTCGAACCGAAGTTCGGGGAACACATAGCCTGCTACCTCGAAAGAGGTAACCCTCCTGAAGCACATACTCATCATGGTCTCTCGAGGGCCCGGCCTGGAGAGTAGTAAAAATCTGACCGAAGTCAGGACAATCAACATAGGCCTCCTTCATCTTCTCTAGCCCTATGACCTCGGCACTCATGGTGGTAAGAAGACATGCTCGCCGACTCAAGGCATCGGCCACCTTGTTCTCCACTCCAGCCTTATGTTTTAGCACAAAGGTGAACTGCTGGAGATACTCAACCCAACGACTATGACGCGAATTCAGCTTCTTTTGGGAATGGAGGTACCTCAAAGCCTCATGATCGGAGTATAAGACAAACTCCTGATGTAATAGGTAATGCCTCCAATGCCTAAGAGCCTGAACAACTGCGTAAAACTCTTTATCATATGTGGAATATCGCAGTTTCGCATCATTCAGCTTCTCGCTGAAATATGCGATCGGGTGGGACTCCTGACTCAAAACTCCTCCTATCCCAACACCCGACGCATCACAACAGACCTCAAACACCTTCGAGAAATCAGGCAGTCGAAGGATAGGTGTCTGGGTCATGCGCTCCTTGATGTCCCTGAAGGCAGCAGATGCGGCCTTCGTCCATACAAATGTGCCCTTACGGATGCAATCCGTGATCGGGGCAGTGACGGAGCTAAATCCGCGGATGAAGCGACGATAGAACGTCGCAAGGCCATGAAAGCTGCGAACATCATGAACCGTACGGGGTTCCGGCCACTCAACAATGGCCCGGACCTTCTCCGGATCGGCGGAGACCCCAGTACTAGACACAATGAAACCCAAGAAGGTAAGCTGAGATGTCATGAAAGCACACTTCTGTGGGTTCGCAAACAACTGCTCTCGCCGAAGAAGTATACAGACCTGCCGAAGGTGGTCTAAGTGGTCCCCTGTGGTGCGGCTATAGATAAGGATATCATCAAAATACACCACTACAAAGACTCCAATGAAAGGTCGAAGGACCTGAGTCATGAGCCGCATGAAAGTGCTAGGGGCATTGGTCAACCCAAAAGGCATGACCAACCACTCATATAGACCGTCCTTGGTCTTAAATGCGGTCTTCCACTCATCACCTGGCCTAATCCTCACCTGATGATAGCCGCTCTTAAGATCGATCTTCGAAAAGATAGTGGCACCTGCCATCATGTCCAGCATGTCATCAAGGCGGGGAATAGGGAACCTGTACTTCACGGTGATTTTGTTGATGGCACGACTATCAATGCACATTCTCCACGTGCCATCCTTCTTCGGGGCGAGTAATGCGGGTACAGCACATGGACTCATGCTGTCCCGGACAGATCCTCTCTGCACAAGCTCATCGACCTGCCGTTTAAGCTCGGCATGCTCCGTGGGGCTCATTCGATAATGAGGAAGATTGGGCAAAGAAGAGCCCGGAACAAGGTCGATGGCATGCTGAATATCCCGCATAGGTGGGAGTCCCTCGGGAAGCTCATCGGGGAATACATCAGCATACTCCTGCAGAATGGGAACAACCTCGGGTGGGAGCTCACCCTCGGAGTCCCGCTCCACCTCTCGGACCGTAATGGCAAACACCGGACAGCCCTGACTAAGCTCCTGCTCCATTTCCCAGGAGCTAATCATCATCAATCTCCTCGTCGAGGGCTCTCCTGGGCCAGAGGTAACGGTCATAGCCCGAGCTGGGGATGGGGTACTAGGCCCGGGAACGGAAGGCTTCGGAGTACTAGGGCCAGTAGGACCCCTAACAGATGGGCTCCTGGGCCGAACGGGTTGGAGGGTGACCCGCTGGCCATCGTGGTCGAAGGTACAGGTGTTCGACCGACCATGGAGTGTGGCATCTCGGTCGAATAACCACGGCCTACCAAGAATGATACTTCCCACTTCCATGGGAAGAACATCACACCAGATCTCGTCACGGTAGGAGTGGAGCTGCAGCGGGACCAAGCACCGCAGCCTGACCGAAATGGAAGTTGTATCACCCATGATACCTGGTAGGGGCAAGGGTGGTCTACGGGTGTGAGACCAAGACGAGTGACAGCGTTCGTGGAGATTGCATTGATACAACTCCCGCTATCGATGACCACCTTGCAAATTTGCTTTCCCAGCCTACAGAATACATGAAGGATAGTGGTCCGACGCCAGTCATCACTGACCTGTGGCTGGGTGAGGATACATCTGACGACCCCCACATGGGTATCGTCTAACTGCTGGGCATCCTGGGCCTCACCTCCCATCTCATAGTACTCGTCAGCTAGCTCTTCATCTGCCTCATAGCTGACTAACTCTAGGCCCGCAGGGGTGGTATCCTCAGCCTGTGTGTCCCCAATGTGAAGAGATGGACGAGTGGGACACTGGTTGGCGAAATGGCCAAACCCATTGCAGCGATAACACTGCTGCCGTGATCCACTAGGCTCCCCAATCATAGGTCCTTTACCTTTATCCTCCCGACGGATAGGAGGCGTAGGCAACAAAGGACGTGCGGGTGGTGCAGGTGCCGGTGGACGGGCTATGGGTGGGGCCGTAAGATGCTGGGGACGAGGAAGGTCCCTCGGGGGTGGAGGGCGAGGCCTAGGAGCAAAGGGCTCGTGGCGAGCAGGCTCCTGAGGTCGAGCCATGGGGGCCCTCGGATATGTGCCAGATGAGCCACGGGACTCGACACTACGAAGGGGAAAGGAGCCCAACCGATGGGGTGACTCGAACTCGGCCTCGAACTGCTCCAATTCGAGAGCAATCTGATATGCCTGCTCCAAAGTGGTGGCATTGCGGCGAAAGAGTTCATATTGATAATTAGGCCGCAAACCTCTCCGAAAGCGGGATATCGTCATGGTGCTCTCTTCCGTGACCCCGCACCGCAAATAATACTCATCGAACTCGGCGGTGTACTCGGTCACGGATCGGTTCCCTTGGGAGATGCTTTGCCACTTGTCTATAAGACGTTGGCGATATGAGGCAGGAAGGTACTTCTCCCTCAATTTGAGTTTCATATCATCCCAGGTACCGATTTGGGGTTGACGTCGCTGGTTGAGCAGGCTCTCCACATTGATCCAATAAGTTTGGGCCTACCCTTGCAGCTTCATCTTCGCATATCGGACTCTTCGGTGGTCCGTCATCTCAAACCACTCGAAGTACCGGTCCATACCGGCCTCCCAATCTAGATACACCCTAGGGTCCAAGGACCCGCTAAAAGTGGGAGGGTCCGTACGCACACCCCTAAGAATGCGGTCGTCATCCTCGTCATCACGATTCCGTCGTTGATGACGACGACCGTTACCCCCGTGATCATTGTCGGAGGCATAATCATCCCCTATAGGCGCCTGTTGCCTCCCGACATCCTCTACCTGAGCCCTTGGCACAGCGGGTTGCTGCACCGGCTCTTGTTGGCCGTTCGTCGGCGCGGGTTGCGCCGCTACTGGGCCCCTCTCTAGGACGGCAATCCTCCCAACAAGGCCTTGAATGGACTGCTCCGAAACCCCGGCCCGATCCTCGAGGACCTTCATCCTCCCTTCTAGACGCGTCCCTATGCCATCCATACGCGTACTAAGACCATCCATACGCGTGTCTAAACGATCCATGATGGCCCGGAACATCTCGGCCGTGGAAGACTCATCGGAACTACGGGCTCGGGAGTCCGCCATAGGTGGTGGTGGCGAGTATTGGGTGCCTCGACGGGTGGGCATGCAAAGACGTACGGACTAGGTGACAACGACCGACTAATGCAAACACACTAAATGATACACTTAGACCTAATTGCAATTTGAAAACACTCCTTTTTTTGGTATTTTGAAAGAATGCAATTTAAAACACTTTTTTTTTTTTTGAAAAGAATGAGACTCGACTACACCCTAGACACGGCCAAGACTCGGTACGCGGCGGAGGTAATCGACCCGAAGGTCACTCGCGCAAGTGTGTGGTCTTCCCGGTAGGCGAAGCCTAACGGTCGGACAACACCTTTGGATATACCGAGTGAAGGTGTGTGTGGGGTAACCTTAGACTATGCAAGACTTATGCAACGACTACCCTAGACTCGACTGGCTCTGATACCAAACTGATGCGGGACGGACTCAGGAGACGACACTATATGGTGCCACCCTCGGACTCTAGATGAAGACGCGACCAGCAGCACACACCAGGGAGACACTAAGCCCGACACTACGAGCTCCTAGTGGTAAAACGTCGCTAACAGAAGTGGAAGCTCACTCGTCGTCCCAAGCGAGGGAAAGCGCGGACCGTGCGCGGTTAAGGAACCGGCGGAGGTCAAGGGTAGTCCGACTCAACTTCCGGACTCGGATCGAGTCGCGGGACGGGTCACTCTCACTCTCACAGCGGTGACATGGACACACGGGCTAGTACCTACACTCTCGGCAGCGGCAAAAGACCGTATACTAGCTAAGCAAATGAACGCCAAGAGGTTCGGACCATTACCTCCACGCTCCCGGCGTGGCGAAGACAACCCCGGCCGAATCACGGACTCCCAGTTAAACAATATCACAGCAATACAAAGATTTGACCCACTCCACGCAGGGAGGTAAAAGGTCACATGTGGAGCCCGGGAATCACGCAACTCGGGTTGACGGGCAGCATCTTGATGTCGCCCGGCGGTGCCGAACTCCGCGTTTTAGTGCTTTCCGAACGGCGGGTTCTGCGGGCCCGTGGGGCCCACGGGTGGCGCTGGCCTCCGGATCTGCAGGAGTGGGTCCCACTGTGATGGGGACCCCTGGTGGCACGTCTCCACGGAAGGCGGTCGGCCGGGAACACCGACCGGTGGCCGAACAACTCCGATCTCCAAGCTTTTGGAATGATGCCCACGGATTTCTGCTTGCTGTTTTCAGGTGCGCGCTCCGGCGAAAACAGCCGCTGCGGTCGATCCCGACGTCGGATCGGGACGCATGAGCTATCGTTGGAAAGCTCTCTTCAAATTATTAAATCTAGACTCAAAGAGATCTGATGGATCTAGCCGGATCTAGACTTTAATGAATTTACAAATCCCTGTTGTACAGTAACCGAGACATCAGATTTACAGGGTACTTGTCTGAGAACCACCATTGACCGCCTACTTTCCGTAGGAATCAGACTTCAAGCTCTTCTTCAACTTTGTAGATATTCAAACCATGAAGCTAGGACAATTTTTAGAATTGGATTTGGAACTGGTGGTGATTTGATAGGATTTTTGGAATGTCTGGTGGTCGGATCTTGGAACTGGCAGAAAGTACTGTAGCTAGGACTGAGAACGAATTTTAGAAAATATGAAATGGACGAACCAAAAATTAAAAAAAATGGTGGATGAAGGTATGGATACAAGGGACACCCAGTTAAATTGGGCGAACCAAAGAAAATCAAAACAAGGACCTAAGACTTGAAACTCTGGGCGGGTGGAAATGGAAACAGATAGTAGACAGATCTGAAAACTGTGATTGGACGAAAATCAAAAAATACCAAATGAGATCTTTATGACCAACCAAAATTCTTAGGACGTGCTGGACACCTCTGGGACATCCAGTAAAAGTTCCAGCTCGATCTGAGGCCGTGGCTGAGACTGGAATTTCGTGGAAGTGGCTGTGGTACTGCGTGGACAGAACTCCGGCGAAGGCGATGGCGGTGCGGTGGCGGCTCGTGGCGGCGGCGGCGATGACCGGAACTGATAGGGGAGGAGTCACACCTCCAGAGGCAACCTTCACAGCTGCAAGGGGGAAGAGAGGGGCGCACCAAGCTGGAGCTCCAACAATTTCTTGATTCCAAATGGCATTAATTCATCAAAAATGGAAATTACAAGCATATATAGGTCACCAATCTAATCAATCCTCCACCGTTGGATCTAGGGGTGGGAGATTGAGGGCTAGGATTGCATGTGACCATCCACACAAATGAAAATTAAAAAAAATAAAGGGGGGGCGGCCTATTGACTAGAATGGCAAGGATGTGGAAGTTGGACTTGGTAGGTGGGGGTAGGTGGCCTCTCATTTGGACTTTTCAAGTCCATTGTCCCCCATGTGTCCAAATACCATTCAAACTTCTAGATGCTCCCATGTGGCATGTTGACTGGCCCCATGTGGGACCCTAGGCTGAGGTGGCCCAATGTGGTGGGGCCCGGGGGGCCCGTGGGGCCCACGGGGTTCGAAATGCTCGTAAGCCCCTATTACACTCAAAATGGCAAACCGAATGCAACGAAGTAAATACAAATTACACACACATAAAGTCTAGCTAAATATAATAAATGGGGAGGCTCAAGGCGGAGTCTCCAAGCTGTCTCCGAGCCAGATGGACGCTGAGGTGGCTCGTGTCGTGCTCCGTGTGCGGTACCGGTGGCTCGGTGTGTCGTGCCGATCAACAGCTCGGGTGTCCGCACCACCGATGGTGACAAAAACCGGGTAGGGTAGCGACCGATCTTGCCGATGGTGACAAGGGTCGAAAAGGGTAGACGGTCTTGCCGATGGTGACAAAAACCGGATAGGGTAGCGACCGATCTTGCCGATGGTGACAAGGGTCGAAAATGGTAGACGGTCTTGCCAATGGTGACAAAAACAGGATAGGGTAGCGACTGATCTTGCCGATGGTGACAAGGGTCGAAAAGGGTAGACGGTCTTGCCGAGGGTGACAAAAACCGGATAGGGTAGCGACCGATCTTGCCGATGGTGACAAGGGTCGAAAAGGGTAGACAATAGATGTATATAGGCGGGATATAGGATGAAAATTCCCCGTCGACCTTGTAAGGGGTCTTTCAGACAGAGAATGAATCATCACTATTCATCATTCAATTTTTTATTCACATTACTGACCTAAGCGCCCTTTCGGGTTTTCGCCGAGGCCAGCCCCCTCTTGCTTTCGCCCGCGCGCCCTTTCGGGTTTTCACGCGACGGGGCACCCGATTTTGCCTGCGACGCCCTTTCGGGTTTTCGCCACAGCTGGGTTATAGCCATTTTTGCACTTGTCCTGATATAGGAACAAGTCTGGCGGGGTATCTCTATTTTTAACCCCATTTTCTTTTCTTTCTTTCTTTTTTCTTGAATTCGGGATGCAGAAGAAGTGGACCGCGAAAATATTGACTAGCCTTGTCGATGATGACAAGGATTGGACCCTGCTTCGGTCTGTCGACACTGGTTAGATATTGAAGCAAAGGATACGGTCTATTAACAAGGATGTAAGATCCGAGCTAAGGGTAAAGATCGACCGGTCTCGCCGATGATGACAAGGGTCGAACGTGGGTTTATTCATCAGCATGGGCCACATGCCGAGGCAAAGGTAGGGTTATTAACGGGGACAGAAAGTCCAAGTTAAGGGTAGAGATAGACCGATCTCACCGATGATGACGAGGGTCGACCATGGGTTTATTCATCAACATGGGTCACATGCCGAAGCAAAGATGGGATTATCAACAGGGACGGAAGGTCCAAGTTAAGGGTAGAGATAGACCGATCTCGCCGATGATGACGAGGGTCGAATGTGGGTTTGTTAAAAGATTTTCGGTGGGACTTTGATGGTTGTCCCTTTCGAAGTTTCATTGGGTGGAGAATAGGAGAGGAATTTGGAAATTACCACTTTACTGACTCAAGCGCCCTTTCGGGTTTTCGCCGGAGCCAGCCCCCTCTTGCTTTTGCCCGCGCGCCCTTTCGGGTTTTCACGCGGCGGGGTACTCGATTTTGCCTGCAGCGCCCCTTCGGGTTTTCGCCACAGCTGGGTTATAGCCAGTTTTACACTTATCCTAATATAGGAGCAAGTCTGGCGGGGTATATCTATTTTTAACCCCATTTTTTTTATTTGTATAGGGTGGCATGTCGAAGTGTAATGTTCGACGCCTGGTCGACAGTGGATGGCCCGTAGTGGCAACAATGTGAGAATGCCAGCTAGAACATAAAGCCTTTAGCTGACTCGGGTTTATTCGTTAGCGGGAAGATAATGCTAACGCAAGGAAGGGCTTTCGTGCCAATCCGAACATAAGGCTCGTAATGGCGGTGTGGCGTATTCTTTTGGAAGCTTGATCAGGGCGGAATGCCACTAGACCAAGGAGAGGGTAGCTTGATCAGGGCGGAATGCCACTAGACCAAAGGGAAGGGTAGCTCGGTCAAGGCGGAATGCCACTGGACCAAGGAAAGGCAGCTCGGCTAGGGTGGAGTGCCACTAAACCAAGGAGAAGGGTAGCTCGGTTAGGGTGGAGTGCCACTAAACCAAGGAGAAGAGTAGCTTGTTTAGGGCGGAGTGCCACTAAACCACGGAAGGTAGCTTGGTTAGGGCGAAGTGCCACTAAACCAAGGAGAGGGTAGCTCGGTTAGGGCAGAGTGCCACTAAACCAAGGAGAAGAGTAGCTCGGTTAGGGCGGAGTGCCACTAAACCAAGAAAAGGGTAGCTTGATCAGGGCGAGATGCCACTAAACCAAGAAAAAGGTAGCTCGGTTAGGGCGGAGTGCCACTAAAGCAAGGGGAAAAGTAGTTCGGTTAGGGCGGAGTGCCACTAAACCAAGGAGAAGAGTAGCTCGGTTAGGGCGGAGTGCCACTAAACCAAGGAGAAGAGTAGCTTGTTTAGGGCGGAGTGCCACTAAACCAAGGAGAAGAGTAGCTCGACCAGGGCAGAATGCCACTAGACCAAGGGAAGGTAGCTTGATCAGGGCGAGATGCCACTAAACCAAGAAAAGGGTAGCTTGATCAGGGTGAGATGCCACTAAACCAAGAAAAAGGTAGCTCGGTTAGGGCGGAGTGCCACTAAACCCAGGAAAGGGTAGCTCGGTTAGGGCGGAGTGCCACTAAACCAAGGAGAAGAGTAGCTCGGTTAGGGCGGAGTGCCACTAAACCAAGGAGAAGAGTAGCTTGTTTAGGGTGGAGTGCCACTAAACCAAGGAGAAGAGTAGCTCGATCAGGGCAGAATGCCACTAGACCAAGGGAAGATAGCTTGATCAGGGCGAGATGCCACTAAACCAAGAAAGGTAGCTCGGTTAGGGCGGAGTGCCACTAAACCAAGGAGAAGTTAGCTCCGACCGATCACTCGGGACATGTCGGCTGCGCTACATGATACAGCTTAATGTGTTTTCCGTTGAGGGGAGAGAACTGAATGACTCCCTTGTGGTCTACAAGGACGTAGGCACCCCCTTCATATACTCGGAGGATGATATACGGCCCGACCCAGTTTTCGACCAGCTTCCCTTCAGGGTTGGAGGCCATCACTTCTTTTCTTTTGACCATTACCAGGTCTCCTTTCTTGAATTCTCGACCCTTGACTAGCTTGTCAAAAGCACGGGCCATGCGAGCTTGGTAGAGTTGGATGTTTTGCTGTGCCCGGAGGCGTTTTCCCTCGAGCTCAGCGAGCTCCTCCAATCTTCTTTCTACATTGGTCTGCTCACCACTGACTAGTCCGTGCTGGATGGCAACTCGCAATGAAGGAACTTCAAGTTCAATGGGCACTACAACTTCTGACCCATAGACGAGGGAGAAAGGTGAATAGCCGGTTGGGGTCTTGTAGACAGTACGATAGGCCCAAAGTGCTTCGTACATCCTTTCTTCCCAATCTTTTTTATTAGACTTGACAGTCTTTGCCAGCAATGTACATAATGTCTTATTAAAGGCTTCTGCGAGTCCATTGGCCTGAGGGTTGTAGGGGGACGATGTCCTCCAGTCGATTTTGTATTTGTCAGCCAGCCGATAAACCTTCTGATTCTTAAAATGACTGCCATTATCAGAGATGATTCGGCTGGGGATCCCGAACCGAAATATTACATTCTACCGGAAGAACCTTGCAACTAGTTCTCCCGTCACATCTCTTAGTGCTATTGCCTCCGCCCATCTGGAGAAGTAGTCTGTAGCTGCTAAGATGTATCTGCACCCTGATGAAGATGCTGGTAGCGGCCCTACTACGTCTGTGCCCCACTGAGCAAATGGCCAGCTTGGTAGGGTGGGATGCAATGGCATTGGAGGTCTCCTTGCCACATTAGCGTGTTCTTGACACTTCTGACAAGCTTTGGAAAACCTGTAGCAATCATCAAATATAGTGGGCCAATAGTAACCCACTTTCTTTATCTCAATTCTCATCTTCGGGCCAGCCTGGTGTGCTCCAGCTGATCCTGCATGGACCTCCTGCATCACCTGTCCCGCTTTCTGCTGAAGACAAGCAACGGAGTAGGACTTTCCTTCTGCCATAATTCGAAACAAGGTCCCGCTTCGCATCTCGTAAGAATCTTTGATCCTCAGGAGCTTCATCCTCTGTTCCTTTTCTTTTGGAAGTTGCTGGTGTTGAAACCAGTGTAGGAGATGCTCTCGCCAATCGGGCCGCTGAACCCCTTCGATGACTGCTACTTCCATTTCTTGTTCGTCGGCCAGGACCCCTGTTACGCTGGGGACCTGTCGGCGGTTGATCACTGTTATATTCAGGCTTGTGTCTGGCGGGACCGCCAATGAACTGTCCAGCTTAGTGAGGGCGTCTGCCTGAGCATTCCGGCCTCGATTGATGTGCTTGATGCTGATGAAGTAAAATCTTGACATCAGGCGAGTTGCCAACTGGTGATAGGGGAGGAGCTCTTGCTTTCGCACATCGAACTCTCCTTCCAGCTGTTTTATAACTAGCATGGAGTCTCCGAATGCTTCCAGCATCTGAATTCCCATGGATAGAGCAATTTGCAACCCGATTATCAGGGCTTCATATTCCGCTTCATTGTTGGTGCATTGTTTGTTTATGGAGCAGGATGTATGTACCACTTCTCCTTCTAAGGATTTCAACACTATGCCTGCTCCTGCTCTGACCCTGGATGATCCGGTGGCAGAGGTGTCAATTCTGGAAGCGCCATCAAAGTATAGCTGCCATAGAGAGGGCTGTACTTGCACGGCTTCTAGGGTTTCATCTTCAGGAAGCACCGGCTCCAACGGGCAATCCCCGGGCACTGGGTGCTCAGTAAAGAAGTCTGCAATAGCTTGGCCCTTGACGGCCTTTTGCGGCACGTAGGAGATATCAAACTCCATAAGAATTACCGCCCATTTGCCCAGGCGGCCTTTGAGTGCCGGTTGAGACATGATGTACTTCAGGGGATCCTCTTTGGACACCAAGCTGATTTCATGCGACAACATATAGTGTCGGAGCTTCTTAACTGCGAAGACCAGCGCCAGACAGATCTTCTCAATATAAGTATATTTCTCTTCAGTTCTGACCAGTCTCCGACTGAGGTAATAGAGGGCTTGCTCTTTCCCTTCTTCATTATTCTGGGCCAGCATTGCCCCCAGAGAATTATGTGTAGCTGCTATATACAGTATCAATGGTCATCCTTTCACCGGTGCGCCCAGCACTGGAGGAGTTTTCAGATAGTCTTTCCGCTTGTCAAAGGCCATCTGGTAATCTTCATCCCAATAAAAGGGAACCTCTTTCATCATCAACTTGTGAAAAGGCTGACATCGCCCTGACAAATTGGAAATGAACCGCCGGATATAAGCTAAGCGGCCCTGTAATGATCTCAGCTCAGAGATGTTCCTTGGCGGAGGTAACTCCTGAATTGCCTTGATCTTTGCGGGGTCTATCTCGATTCCCCGATATCGGACGATGAAACCCAGGAATTTTCCGCTCGACACTCCGAATGCACATTTCATGGGGTTCATCTTTAGCTCATGCTGCCTCAGCCTCTGAAAGACAATCCGGAGGTCTTGCAGATGATCTTATTTTCTTTTGGTCTTGACCACCAGGTCATCTATGTAGCATTCGACCTTGTGGTAGAGCAACTCGTCAAAGATTTTGGTCATTACGCGCTGATAGGTTGCGCCAGCATTTTTCAGTCCGAACGGCATTCTCTTGTAATGATAAATGCCTTTAGGAGTTCAGAAAGCAGTATTGACTCGGTCAGGCTCCACGATCCAAATCTGATTGTAACCGGAAGACCCATCCATGAATGACAGGGCTTCATGGCCGGTTGTAGCATCAATCATGACCTCGGTTATTGGCACCGGGAAGTCATCTTTGGGGCAAGCTTTATTTAGATCTCGGAAGTCGACACATATCCGGATCTGTCCATTCTTCTTCTTCACGGGGACGATATTCGCCAGCCATGTAGTGTACTGATTTTCTTCAACAAATCCCACGTCAATGAGCTTGTCGACTTCAGCACAAATTTGGGTGATGAGCTCTGGCCTCATGCGCCGCGGTGGTTGCTTCACTGGCTTGGCCTCAGGGCTGATTGTTAGCTCATGTTGTGAGACAGCGGGGCTTAGACCTGGCATCTCTTTGTAAGTCCAGGCGAAGCAATCCCGGTACTCTAGCAGCAGCTGGATGTACAACTCCCGTTCTTCTGGGGACAGTTGGGCGCTGAGGAAGGTGGGCCTAGGGTCCTCCTCATTTCCCAAGTTGACTTCTATTAGTTCATCGACTGTGGCCTGGCCTCCGTCTTCTATCTCCAGAGGTGCCGGTTGGAGGTCAACGAAGTCTGGAATACCATCTTGAGGGTCGAGTACTTCGACTTCCTTGTCAGACACCACCAGAGCTTCTTGAGGTTTCTTGATTTCTTGTGCTAGCGGCTGGGTGGATTGTTCTATTAGCAAATCCATTGCCGTCGCAGCTTCCAAGGATGAGAGAGCAGCCTTGGTGTTTGTGGATGAGGTTGCAGCCATAACGGACTGGTAGCTGTTTACAGCCGGACTCGGACAGCATACTGGTTTTATAGCAGAAGCTGAGGAAGTCTCGCCTTCTGGGATAGTTGTATCTTCCGCAGAAGTGGCTTTTTCTTTCCTGGTAGCTGGCTCCCCTTGATTGGAGTTGACCAAGGCTTCCCTGATTGGCAGAAAGGGTGTTGAAGTTGCCATTAGTAGGACCCCTGTGGAGGGAGAGACTCCTACTTCTTGAATGTCTTTGGCTTCGCTGCTGCTAGCCGTATCAAATTCGGCTTGAAAGGCCGCTTCTTCAGGATGAACTTGCTCCTGGCATCGGCAAGGCGCCGAGGTTTCTACTTCTTGATTCCCGGACCGAGCCAGTTCAAGATATTCGGCTTCCACCAGATACTCATCAAAGGTTGCCCCCAGAGGGCTATCTTCAGTAGGATAGAAGGCGGAGATAATATCCACCTCGTACCGCCCACTGTAATAATATTCCTCCAGGGTGAAGCCCAACCCTGGATGCTGAGAGACACGTCTCATTTCCTTATCCAGATTTGCAGGATACCACATCTTTTGGAAAGCTTCTTTGCGCTTTTGAGACTGATCGGGAGGAAGGTGTTGCTTCTGAAACATTCTGGCCATCCGATCGGTCGTGAACGCCAGACCTTGGACAGGAACCCGTGGGTTGGCTAGATCTTCAGGGAGGCTGTAGTCTGTGTCTTCCCGAGTGGGATGCTCCTCAGCTGTATAGAACAAGCTGCTGGGCCCATCAACCTATGTCACCTCCCAAGCTTTGAAAGGTTCGACAGTGGGGTCGTTGAGGCCGAGGACTGGCTTGGTGAGGCCGGCCGGGACTCCGATGCGGTCGTGCTGTCAATTGACCTGCACTTCCTTAGCTTTGGGATATAATGCTGGGGGTGTTACCCTGCCAACGTCTCTAGAAGCTGTGATGTGGGAGACCACCTTCGGCTTGACATATCCGCGTGGCGGTGGTGGATACCAACCGTCACCCGATCTATTCTTCGAGGCCCCTATGGGGGCTTTAGCTTCAGAAACCTTCCGGGGAGGCCCCGTATATAGGTTGGCGTCTGCCAAGTGACATTCAAATACCTCGAACGGGTGGAGATCAGCAAATATCCTCTCCTCCTTCCCTTGGAGGCTGTATTTGATGCATTGGTGGAGCGTGGAGGGCACCACCATATTCTCATGCAGCCATGGGCGGCCGAGCAGCGCCTTGTAGGAGGTGCGAGAGTCAATGACATGAAACTGTACTGTTGTAGTGAAATCTGCCAGGGTCAGCGTAAATTCTGCCACTCCCATAGATACTTCACATTTTTGGTTGAAGCCAGCGATACGCATATCCCTGACTTTCTCGAGATGCACATTAAAGTGGTGCCTCTCGTATATTCTGTATGGCAGGATGTTGACTGCTGCACCGGGATCAACCAGTATTCTGTTCAGCTCCCTTCCATTCAGGTGCCCTTTCATATACAGCGGCATGTTGTGGCTGGCAGTAGGTAGTAGCATGTCTTCCGGAGAGAAGGTCATACTGGCTTCTGGTATAGCCTCGGCTATGCAGGCTTCAAAATGAGCAGGCGTCTGCAGAGCAGTGATGATCGCCTGTCGAGTTTCTTCACTCAAAGAGAGAATTTCCCAGATCGTAAATCGAGCGGGGAGCTTTTTGAGCAACTTCATTATTCGGCTCCCAGCCCGGACATTGGAGAGCTTCATCTCTTCAGCCCATCTGGGCTTGGGGAGGTTTTGATTTGTGGGTCCAGACGGACCTGCTTCATCTTCCTCGGACTCGGCATCCTCTTGGCTGGCACCGACTGTCGGGTCTTCTTTATTAGTTGCTGTAGGGCAAGCTCCATATGCATTTGCATCCTTAGTAGATTGCGCTGGCTACGAATGAATGGCCCCGGGTGTAGGGTTAGCCTCTTGACAGGGCTGTTTCCCCTTTGACATTTTCATAAATTCAAGGAATGAAGTGACTGCCTTGCCCCCACTTTTGTTGTATAGGCCTGACAGAGGGGGGATTTGAACTCCCTTAGCCTCCGGCAGAGGTGTCTTGTAGGGTTGCTCCCCTCTGAACATGATGTTGTGGTTGGGTGGTGGCTGGCGCCCCCATTTTCGGCCCGACTGAGTGGCATGTGCAACAGTTGCGGCCTCGGCTTTGCCTCCCCCAGCATGGGGTGTGAAGCAAATTTCTTCTTCTTCCTCTTCTCCGGGTAGGTTGAAGAGTGCTGATAGGGTATTACAGGAGACAACCTGTGCTTTATTGGCCCCAACGGCCTTTCTTTTCTTCTTCTTTTGCTTTCTCTTCTTTTTGGTTTCTGCGGGTGCCTGCCCCCAGAACAGGCTGCCCTCTTCAGGGGGTGCTGCTTCAGCTTCCTCCACCTGTTTGAGTGAGAGTTGTTCCAGCTCTTGCCATGGGACGTGGTCCCGTACCAGCAGAGGTTTCAATTCGGGCTGCACATATTCATCTAGCCCTTCAATCAGGTGCTGTAGTCGAAGGACCCCAGGATTGGTTTTCTTGATTACTGGTAGCGGACTCTGTCTCCTCCTGTTAGGTGTATGTATTCTGATGGCTGTAGGTGGAGTGACCCATACGGGTGCTACCACTGGCGGAACAGGCCGGGGTGTAACGCCACGGATATGTGCCCCCTCTTTCGGGCGAGGTGCCCTCTTCTTCTTGTGCTTTACAGGGATCTGCTGCCACCCCTGCTATTCTTTCACGGGCTCCAGAAAATGGATTTCGTAGGTGCTCCGTGTGCTTGCTTCAGAGATATCCTCAGGTAATGCCTGGTAGAGGGAGACCATGTTGACTGCTGCTCTCCTGGGAGGAGCTTCATGTGGCTGAGGAGGGTCTACTTTGTACTCTCCCAGCTCTATTACATTCTTCTTTACCATTCCTTCGATGATGTCTTTGAAAACATAACAGTCTTCGATTGGATGTCCCAACATCTGGTGGTAGGGGCAGAATCTTGGACTGTCTTTTCTTTTTAGGTCCTCCGATCTTCTTGGCTCAGTCAGGGTGACCATGCCGTATTCTGTTACCCAGTCGAACAGGACTCGGGTCTTGTCCTTTGGAAAGGAGTAGGCTTTCTTCATCTTGTCCCTCAGCGAAGGACCTTCTTTGTCATCCGGAGCTTTTGCAGGCTGCGGGGGAGCCACCTTCTTGCCTTTCTCCTTCTGCTGTTCGAACGCCTTGATATCAAGCGCATTCGCTTCTTTATGTGTGGGGCGCCGTTCCGCAGCCTTGCCTTTCTGGGCTGTGCTGGCAGCTGACGCCGGGACAGGCTTGGCTAGGAAAGCCTCCACTTCGGCCACCACATTATTCAGTCGGTCGAACGACCGTATTTCCATTCCAATCATCTTCTCCAGGACCTCCCTCCTGAGATTTTGTTTGCATATTTGTACCACGTCCTCCTGATGCGGGGGCCGCTTGCATCTCATTCCGAGGTTCCTCCACCTCTTGATGTAATCAAGGGCTGTCTCATCTGCCCTTTGTTTTGTTGAGTAGAGTTCCACCACTGTGACCTCCCTCTCTGTGACATGGAATCTTTCTCTGAACTTTCTCTACATATCTGACCAATCACTGATTGACCCGGCCGAGAGGCTAGAGTACCATTCAAATGCGAGCCCTGTCAGCGAGGACCCGAAGAACTTCAGCAAATATGACTCGTCGGTGGCCAGATCACCCATAACGGTCATGTAATATGCAATATGCTCTTTAGGGGACGCTTTCCCGTTGAATTTGTCAAACTTAGGTGGCTTGTTGACCCCCGGGGGAAGTCGTTTAGCCGCATGGTGTTGCGGGTAGGGCACCCGATAGGCATCAAATGCGACATAGTCACCTTCACTTTTCTCTGTGAGCTTCAGCTCGATCATCCTCTCCACCATCATCCGGTTCACGACCGTGGGGTCAACCGGTTTCGGATAGAAGTGTGACGGCTGCAAGTATGGGGTGACCAGGGTGGTCGCCTGTGGAGGACGCAGCAGCGGGGGTGTCGGGTGCACCTGAGGGAGCACCGGAGGTAGCAGCGGCTGAGGCTGTGGCGGCTGCTGTTGTGCTGTCGCCATGCTTGGCTCTGACGGCTGGGGCAGTGTATAGAGCGATGGAGGGTCGTCGCGACGAGCCGCTCCCCGGGATGACTCACCCTGGACTTCGGGTGGTTTAGAGGCCGATGAGTGTTCAGTTTTTTCCATCAGCTGCTTCTTCAGAGAGTCTATCTCTCGTTGATATTTTTGTAGTAGCATCAGAACTGATGGGTCTAAGGTGATGGGGATACCCTCTGTTGTCTCCCCGGACCTACCCTCAGGCAGGATGTCGAGGAGGACGTCGTCTTCTTCTTCCGCCGTCACCACATTAGCGGTCAAGACGGGGGCCTTGTCATCCCAGTGGGGATAGACCTGGGACTATTTCCCTTTAACCATCATCAGAAGCTCTCTTGCTGCTTCTGTTCTGCGGGTAGTCGGCCCCGGCCGTGCGGCCAATTGAGCCAATTCTTGGGGGTCTTCTGGAAGCTCCCCATATTGGTTAGATATACCAGCCATGTTGCAGGTGAAAACCTGCATCCTTCTCTTTTGTTGATAGACCCTCCTTCTAGCATGTTGCGGGAAGGTCAGTTTTTCAAACACAGAGATCCTTCTCCTTTCTTCCCGCTCGGGGAAAACTTCATCGGCTTCGATCTCGAAGCCGTCATTATATCCGTTGTCATCGACTGACGACACCATCATTCTATCTCCCATATCTCCTTCATCTGCCGCCGACAGGCAGTAATCTTCCTCAGTGGCGACTGTCTGCATCAGTCGCTGCTGTCCGAGTGAGGGGTTGCCGAAGCCTCGGAAATAATTTCTGACCAAGCAGGTCATCTCTTCTCGACCCCGCTCTTGATGTAGGACGGGGGGAGTTTGTCGACCTCCAGCAGGAGGGATATAGGCCAGCCGAGCTCTGTCGGCCGGCTGCTGGAATCTTCGTCCCGCAGCAGGGACGTTGGCTTGACGGGCCGCAGCCCGGAAACTTCTGTGGCGCGGAGGATCCGCAACCACCTCTTCTTCCTTCTTCGGGGGCAAGCCCCTTTCTCTTCTCACTTCCGCCTCATTGTTCACAAGACGACGGCAGATGGGTGTTAGCTGGTGGGCAGGTCGGGTTCGCTTGGGAACCCACACCTGTTTAAACTTCCTCGGCCTGGGTGTCAGGCTTCCTTGGCCACAGTGGCCGGCTTCTTCTATTTCTGCCCTCCTTCCGGCGAGGGCCTGATAGGCATTGTGGACAGGAATGTTGGGGATGACTCGGTCTGGGGTCACCCGTGCAGTGCGTCCGTCGAGGAAGACGCGCATACCCCCGACTAGCATAGATTTCCCGGACTGAGACAGAGTTCCGGTGATTACATCGGCATTCTTGAGGGCCTGGCGACGCTGGCGTCCTCCAGGGTGTTTGTTGATGACATTGGGGTGGGTCCCACGTATGACGTGGTGCACCAGACAGCTAGCGGCCGGGGCCGGACTTTCGGACAAGTCTTTGCGGCAGGGAACCTCCAGAGGCTCCATTTTTTCCACAGCTTCCTTGACAGGTTCTGGGGCTTCAACCTCCAGCATATCTACAAAGGCTAACCCCAAAAAGTTGGGGAAGCCCACAGCGGCAGGGAAGCTGCCGAATTCCATGGGTACCGCCAGGTACCCTTGCGCGTGTCCAGCGACAATCGAAAGATCGAAGTCAACGCTAGTTATCCCGTTGATCATCATTGATCTGCCTGCAAAGACAAACGAAGCAATAATCAGTAGCCTTGAGAGGGCTTCGAAGCCCGAATATCCTGGCAAAGAGATGAAAGGTGACACTGGTCCCACCGGGCGTGCCAGACTTGTTTGCGACCTCTTCTTTCTTTCTCGGGTCGATCGACCAACTGACCAACTGGTAGTCAAATGATCAATTGACGACGCGGGCGTGCCAGTCACATGAGTGACGAATTTGTGATGCGCTCATTCTGACCCATGTCGGGCGAATGTGAGGTTCGGTCGGGGCCAGCAGTCCGCCATACCATAAAGGCTATGGCGTTAATTATATCCCTCACGAGGAGGGAACACCTTTGATTAATTGCCGAGATAGCGGGCTGTCGGGGCCAGATTAAGAAAAGCTAAATGATGATCATGACGAAGGCATGCAGGATGCATATATTTATCGTGCAGAAGACGCATAGTTTATAGAATTATGGACCCTTGGTACGTGGTGGAGGACGTAGGTCTGAAGACCACCATCGCGCATTGTGAAGACTTCCGACCGGGCATAACCCGGCCCTCTGTCGACGCTATTTGATATACCTGAGGGTTCACGCAGGCATGCACACATAATGTTCGTGACTATATTAAGCATGATGATAGAATCATGGAAGCAAATGATGATCAACCACGTTTATTACTCCCCATCAAGGAGAGGGAAGGCAACACAAATATGATAGTAGAAGCAAAGTGCTGACGGACATGGTAATGAAGATATGATAAAAGTATAGTTTGGACTCGCTCGGCCCTTCCTTTATTCAATTTATTACCAATTGTGGTTTATTGGCATCGACCCTGAGGGACGAGAACCACTCTGAGGCAAATGAATAATTAAAGCAGCAAAAGGTCTCAAAATTGGCGCGACCATGCGATAGGTAGCTTATACGGCGCGATAAGACATGGGTATAGCGTCTTAATCCAGCGCGGCCATGATGAATGTTAATACGGCGCAAAGACTTTGGGGCGCGCCAGTTTAGGGCACTCCGGAAAGGTGCAAAGAAAATTTTTTTGTTTATGAGTCTAGCGTTAATCCGGCGCGGGGGGGTATCGCGCCGGATTAGGGCGCGCCGGCTAAGGCCGCGCCGTACAACTCATTTTTTTGATGAATTTCGCAACCACTTGAGTTTATTAAGTTCATTTTGAGAATTTTGAAGCTATTTGAGGCCAATTGCTTATTAAATTGAAGTCCAGAACCCTCCAAGAATGTCGTGAAAAGCCAGTGCGAGGTTCCTACTCGAGCACCGGGATAATTGGGTCCAGAGTGAGTATTTCGTTATGGTTTATCCATTATTAATCTGTCCAAAATTGGACAGCATCTCCCCTGAACCTGAAGAGTTGCAGGGGAGAAGCGGGGTCATGCTCACCTTTGGAACAAGCCCCTAAACCGCCGGTCTACACGAAGGCAACCAGCAAACCCCATTGGATAGGATACCCCGAGGACTAGCCTGCTAGGGGCACCAAGGTTCCATAAGGGAAAAGACAGAGAGATGAAGCCATTGATGATGGGAGCATCACCCCGAGGACTAGCCTGCGAGGGGTGGGCAACCCACAATTTGTGACTCATCCTGCAGAGGAACTGACCATCAGGAGAGTGGAGCTCCGAGGGCTAGCCTACGAGGAGCACCCGTCCCCGGGTCTCGATCGGGTCCTAGATTGTCGGGGTTGAGCTCATTGAGCTAGGATCCCATCATTTTCTGCTGTGGCCCCGAGAGGACGTCTACCATCAGGAGGTAAAGCCCGCGGTCGCCTAGCAATTTCGAAAAGCAAGAGGGAATGTCCCCCTCCCCGGGTGGTCGGGATGATGAGAAACCCTCGGAACAGTTTGGATGATCGTGATGCACAGATGCAGTAAATGCATAAACGAGACGGGCTCGTTGCAGGGGCATATGCTCGAACAGTTGGAAAGCAACGTTCAGGGGATGGACCCTATGCACAGCAGAAAGAGGCACGCGTAGAAGCATGGCTCCATCCGAGAAGAGAAAGGAATGCGAAAACCCTTGAATCAAATGTGAGAATGATCGAAAGAAAAGCCCCCGGGGAGGGGGTGTCTCTGTAGCCCACGATGATTCGGGGCACGATGTAGACCTCAGAGAAACCGGAATTAGGGCTGTGCGGAGAAGAGCTCAGACACACGCATAGGCATGGATAAAAGAGGGGCTGAGGATCATTCATTCGATCTATTCATTTGAGCATTCACACGCGCATATATATTACCATCCCAGAAACGGGAATGGTTTAGCATTTACATGGTGAGAGTACAGCACCGGCACCATTGCTCGGTCGCCATTCTACAATAGCGGAGGCAGAGGATGTGCATAGCACAACAACAGGGGAAGGGGAAAATAAGAAAATCACATAGAAGGGGGAGGAGAATAGGCTCATATCATCGCCACTCCTCCCCCTCTCGCTTACATCCGATGGGTGGAAAGCCCAGAAGAAGGAATCCACGGAAAGCAGAGGGAAGACCGGCACCGGCGCCCACCTGTTCCTGAAACAGGGTATCGTGGAGGAAGAAGACGACCGGCTGAAGCTCCTCCGAAGGAACCCCAAGACTCTCTACTTCAGGAGAAAACCCTCTCGAGAAGCCCTCTCCCTCCTTTTTCTTTTCTTCTCTCTATATCTTCTGATCTTTCTTCTTGATTTTGCCTCTCTCCTTTTTTTTTTCTTCAATCGAACCTCACCCATATATATAACAGGTTGGAGGCTCTTCATCCGGCGTGGGCTTTGGCGCGCCGGGAGGAAGCTTCATCAACTTATCACGCCGGTTTAAGGCGCCATCAGATAGGGTAGCTTGCGCGCCGGGATGAGGGCAGAAGGTAGGGGGGCGTCGGGATAAGGGCGCGCCGAGAATGTGCTCTTTACGACCTTCGAGCCAGTTGATGAGTCCGGGGATGATTCTGGGAGTCACCGTGAGCATTATCTCACCGATGCTCACTGAAACCTCGACGAGATATCTTGTCGAAGCTCCCGGGTTGGCGTACGGCCATTCTCGAGGTTCCAGATAGCTTTGGGTTGATCATACGGGCCTGCCGCTGACAGTGCCTTCGGCTCTATAATTCGTACCGCTGGCTAGGCCTGGCCCGTGCCCGAAGCTCCTTGGAAGGCGAGATAACACCAGGGATAGTTCCGCCCGAGCTGGGCGATCATTCGGCCACTGACGGGCCCATCTTGGTGGGAAGCCGCACCCGTGCCGGGTGATCGGGGTCTTCTGTCGACAGAGCTTTCGGTCCTCCGTCTCGGAGAGCCAGGGGGGGCTCCTTTATCTTCAGGAGAGCCTTTCTTGTGGTGGGGGACCACCGGATAGATCGTCGTCCTTGATCGGACAACGGGTGTAGTGGATGCGGCACGACAAAGTCGACGCCGGTTCATTGGGCAGGCTTGGTCGCACCGTCGGTTGGTTGTGGATTCATCTTGGCTCTCCTGAGGCGAAGTCTCCGTGTCCATATGGAATGACTCGAGGCTCTGGCAGCTTGAGACATCTTCGATGTATTGATCTTTATTGGCTCCCGCGCTTCGGTGGGCCGGGTCATTAGTCCTTATGGCTTGGTTGCCGACGATCATATTTCGGGTGCCAACAGGCCAATTTCAGCAATTTCCTTTACATCGTTCCCATCAGCCACATTATCAGTCACCTCCTACTCCGCCCACTTTTGATGACAAGTTTGAACAACTCCAACAACTTATTCTTACCCAAGCACAATCTATTTCTAAGTTGGAAAACCAGATAGGGCAACTTGCTGCTAATAACATGAGAAGAGAGGTAGGCTAGCTCCCTAGCCAACCGGTGGCCAACCCCCGCAATCAACAACCTCCAGGCTTCCCTCCAAGAGATCCCATTCTTCCTCAACCCAATCAGCCCAACCAACCTCAGCTGCCCCCTCCTATAGGTCCTCAGTTCGAGAATGCCAAAACCATCTCTAGCCTTAGGAGCGGAAAAATTCTTAATGACCCTTATCAGGCTAGGGATGTGGGTAGTAGTTCGGGCCAAGATGCCCACGAGGAGAGTGATAGTGAAGAGGAAGAGCCGGTAATTATGCAAGAAAAGAAGAGGCAAGAGGGAGGAGAAAATAAGCTGGACAAAGGGAAACCAAAGGTTGATGAAGGATCCCGAGAGTATGTTCCTAAGGTCCCATTCCCTGATGCATTAAAGCCAAAAGCCCAAAAGAGGAAGCCGGTCCAACAAGAAGAACTAGTGGAATTGTTTAAACAGGTAAACATAAATATATTGGATGCAATCAAACATGTGCCGGCGTATGCAAATTTTTTGAAAGAGCTATGTACATCAAAAAGGGAACCAAAGGCGGTAACACAAAAGGTCCGCTTGTCTGATGATGTCAGTGCAGTTGTTATGAATCATTTGCCTAAAAAGTTGAAGGACCCCGGAGCTCCACTCATCTCTTGTGATATAGGTGTAATTACATTTGATAGAGCATTACTGGACCTTGGAGCCAGTGTGAACTTGTTACTCACCTTTATATATGAGCAGTTTGATCTAGGAGAGTTGAAACCCACATCTATAATCCTTCAACTGGCGGATCGATCTGTAAAGACTCCAAGGGGACTATTAGAAGATGTGATTGTGAAGGTGCATGAATGTTATTTCCCGGTGGACTTTCTTATTCTGGATATGGCCTCGTCCCAGGAATTAAAGCATACACCTATCATTTTGGGATGTCCGTTTCTTGCTACGGCCAAGGCCAATATAAATTGCGTCACGGGGATGATGGATATTTCTTTCGGAGGAGAGAAGGTTTCTTTAAATGTGTTCAAAGCATCTCAATATCCGGACCATGAGGAGGAATGTAGTGTCATTGATGTTTTTGAAGAACTAATTGAAGAAAGTCCAGAAGTTTATGAGGAATGTCTAGAAGAGGGTAGCATGCTCCAGGATTCTCCACTTTCTAGTGCACCCTACTCTAGAGTAGAGCCACTCCCTCCACTTCAAGCTGAACCTATTCTTTCATCTTTGGATCAATCGCCCAGTCTAGAATTGAAGTCTCTGCCGGATCCTTTGAAGTATGCTTATCTAGGTCCTAACCAAACTCTGCCCGTAATCATTGCTTCCAACCTCACCGCTGCTCAGGAATTGGCAGGGTTCGTGGAGTCAGCATTTGCCACTTGTGGAATTTACTTATAATAACAACTATCACTCCAGCATTGTCATGGCACCGTATGAGGCTTTATATGGGCGTCCTTCTCGTACACCTTTGAACTAGCTTGAGGCCAATGACAGATTGCTGGCAGGACCTGATATGGTTCAGCAGTGTGTTGATGTGGTTCGCTTGATCAGACAGAAAAGCTATGCAGATCAGCGCAGGCGACCATTGCAGTTTGAGCCTGGAGAATGGTGTTTGTAAAAATATCTCCGATGAAAGGCGTTATGAGATTTGGGAAGCGTGGAAAACTTAGTCCCCGTTATATTGGTCCGTTTCCTATTCTGGAATGTGTGGGCCAAGTGACTTATCGACTCCAATTGCCAGCGGCGATGCAAGCAATATGCGATGTATTCCATGTTTCCCAATTAAGAAAGTATGTCCCTGATGCATCTCATGTATTAGATGATTCAGTTTGGCCTAAAGTGACATCGGATTTATCTACACCAGAGTACCCAATTAGAATTGAAGATCGCCGTGAGCAACGACTGAGAAATAAAGTAATCCCTCTAGTTAAGGTTGTTTGGCAGCGTCACTCTCGTAATGAGGCTACATGGGAACATGAGGATGAAATGCGTTAGCAGTTTCCTTTCTTATTTGAATAAGGTATAATTTGTTTCAGTTCTCTCCTTGTTCTTCCTTTTTAAATTTTGGAGATGAAATTTCTATTAGGAAGGAGGGACTGTAAGGCCCGTTCTTTAACGAATCTTTATCGGTATTAAAATGTATTTTAATCCATGAATTTAGAAGCTTTTTAGGGATTTATTGGGCCTAGTTTAGTAGGATTTGTGCATATATATAAGAGTTTTAAAAATTAAATGGGGGCATTTATACAATTTCGCTTAACATAAGGTTTTTTAGCAATTAGAAGTTTTTTTTAAAAAAATAATATACACAATTTTTTCGTGAGAAAGAGAACCGAAGCTCGCCGGCGAGGCCACCAGCTCCTCCGAAGGTTCTCTTTCTCTCTCCCTAACCCTCTTTCGGCCGAACTCGCACCGAGCGCCCGAGCACCCGCAGGCGACCGCGCCCGCGACCCTTTCCCCCTTTCCTCTTCACGGCGCACGGCGACCCCGACCACGGCGGAGGAGCCGGTGGCCTCGCCGGCGAGCCTGCAAGGAGGAGGATCGCGGCGGCGACCCCGTCAGAGCCAGACCCCGACGCGGAGGCGCGATCCCACGGCGGAATCGGGCAGCCCTCTCTCCCCTTTTCGTAGCGAAATCGCCACCCTTGGCTAGGAATCCGGAGGGGGGCGGCCTTCTTCCCGTGCTAGGACCGACGGAAGCTTCCCTGTGACACGAGGAACGTGGAGACGTCAACCCGATTCGAACCGCGAAGTGTAGTGATAGCCGGGAAAATGCGAGCCGCGGTGCGACCCTCGGCTTGCATGCAGTCGGAACCGAGTTTTCATCACGTTTGAGGTAGGGGGATCGATGCCCTAGCTCATTAGATCGTTCCTAATGCCATGCCCATTGTCTTTATGTTTTAAACGGCATGCCCATCGTCTTTATGTTTTTGAAGCATGCCCATCATCTTTATGTTTTTTGAAGCATGCCCATCGTCTTTATGTTTTTGGAGCATGCCCATCGTTGCTGAGTTCATAGACGATAAATTGTCGTATTATGATGGTGGAATGGCAGGGAACATGTTAAAAGTTATGATTCCCGTCAATTTGGGTCGACCGGGAGGGGATCCAGTTATGATTCCCGTGGATTCGGTTCTCCGGTAAGGACCATGTTTAGATTATTTTAGAGTTTGTAACGGTCCGCTCATAAACCGTTTACTGACTCGAGCGGCTGACAATTTGATCACGTAAATATTTTAAATCTGTATGGCGGTGGAAGCCTCGCGGCCAAACCGTTTAGTAGCACGCAGCGGTTCGTTATTCGACCGCCTAAGACTATAGCGTCCCTAGTTCGACCACTTGTTCTGTAATTTATGCGTGTTCGTTTAATTATGCATTTAATATTGCATATTCGCCACGTTTAAAGTATTTTACAAATGGTGGCATATTTTATATCACAATAGAGTTACTTTCTCTTTCCTTTTGATGGAACCACTAGTCGTAGCCCGACGACCTCTAGTGTCGATCCCACCTGGGAGAGGTGGCGGGGTAGTCCCGTTTTACGGTTTTTAAGCTAGTTTCCGTGGGCCCATGCTTAACAGTAGCGTCCTACTGGGGGGGAAAACTAACTAGAGGCCTGGCTCTAGGCACGAGCCGGTGTGTGCACACGTGGTCAGAGGCTTGGACTGACACTGACGCGTGTTACTCTGACTAGTTACTTGTTTTTGGTACTGTTACGAGTCTCGCTCGTCGCGACCCAGACTTGCGTAGATGCTTGAGACACACTGTAAGTCGTTAGTGGACGCATCTGGTTTCACTTTCTGGTGGTCCTTCTCTCTCCTGTCACTTGGAATTGCTGAGGTTTATTCTATTGGTAGATTTAGCTCCTGACGCTTATATTTAAATTAAATTGGCATGTAGATAGCTGTTATTAAACTGATCAGATAGTGTTACAGCTTTACTAAAATGCTGTCTATTATGCCAATGCATGTTTTACTCCTTTCCTTTAGTTAGTTGCGAGGTAGGGATCCGCGTGAACCCTACTGAGTCTCTGTTATGAGACTCACCCCTTCCTTTTTAGGTGAGGCGAGCAACAGGCAGCAGGATTCCCTCGTGCTTTTGGCGAAAAGTCTTAGAGCCAGGAGTGGTCAGTACGTCTTCTTTCTTCTTTTGGCCGGGGTATGCCCCGTGTAGTTGTTTATTTTGACCATTGTACAGTGTAGGACTTGTGATGTATGGATCTGGACTACTTGTATAAATATACCACTCTGATATATATAAATTGCTTCCGTTTAAAGTTATTGCTTTAAAATGCGCATGTGATTGCAATTCGTTATGCATCCCCTCGACAAAACCCTCCAACCCTTACGGGGCCTCATCAGCCTCTTGGGTGGCTTCCCCGAGTTCTTGGTATCGGTTTACCGGTATCTGGATCTCCGGGACATTACATAGTATGTCAGGCTGATCTTTCTGCGAGCTGCCGTGCTGCTCCCCGTCAGGAAGTCGCACTGCCTTGCCTTTACCACTGGGATCAGACTGACCCTGATCACCTGTGGACTCCTGGAACATGGGTGGTTATGATGGCTCTTCTAGGGGTAACTGGCGGGCTGGCTCGCCCTTGCCGGATGGTCCTACTTGTTTCGCAGAAGAAGCCGAAGTTGGTGCAAAGACTGGGAGACTGGCAGCGATTTCTTCACAACCGACAAGATTGAAGATGCCGGGTCCCTTCCGAATTTCTACCTCCGGAATGGGGGCAGGTTCCTCTCCTCGAAAGAGGATGATTCGCTCCGGGTCGAAGGTGGACGGGTGAAGGGGTAGCTCGGGAATTCTCCCGCGGCCTCTACTGCGTCCCCGGCCACGACCTCGGCCACAGCCTGTGTGTTTGGGAGCTGGCTGTAGCCCGAGCGGGGCAGTGGTTCTTTGTCTGGTTCGGGAGGCTACTGGCTCGCCTCGCCGAGAAGCGTTGATGTTATCGGGAGGTGGGATGGCCACCATGTTGCAGGTACAGCCCCGAAGCATTTCTTTCAGTTGCTCTATCATGATCTCCTTGTCTTTATAGCACAAGAAAAGCTCGTCTGGGACCAGGTGTCTTTCGCAGTTCTTGAGCTTCTGGATCATCTCTTGGACCCAGTCTCTGAGGTGGGCTCGCTTCTGCATTTCTTCCCACGGGATATAGCTGTCGAGTGGGAGAGCACCGGTAGGACGAGGAAGAATGTATTCCTCGAGGTAATCAATGAGCCGCTGGAGCCTCTGGAGAGGCGTTGGCTCGGCTGGGGAGTGTAGGGCGGCCGCTTGTTCTGCTTATTTCTTAAGCTGCCTTCTGAGGTTCTTCCTCCTATTTTTCTCACGTATGCGCGGTTTGATGCCTTAGCCATAGTGGCGGCGGCTTCTACTGAGAAGCGGACTGGGAGATGTGCTTGTTGTCCCGCTCCTTAGTCTTGCCTCCATGATCATGTTGGGAGCGAGGTCCCGCGGCAACCAAAGGTACCGTGGGATATTGCTGCTCTGGATAGTTACCCCGACTCTGCGCATTGACTGGGCCTCGTAGCGATGGGCCCGTCACACGAGTCGAAGTCGCTGAAGACTCCGAAGATGTCTTCTTTGCGATCTGGATTGGGTTAGAGGGTGAGCAGGGAGGACCCGATGGCTCACCGGCTATGAAGGCATGACACGGCTAAGCCGGGACCTCACCCTGCTTTTGCTTCCCCTTCCTATCCTCGGATGTCAGAGATGGAGGTAGGGCAAGGGGAGAACAAGGGGGACCTGAGGAGCCCATCGTTGTCTTGCCCACCAGAACGTTCTCTCGGCCAAGAAGGACCTGGAGAAGCCTGGCGGTGTCTTCTTCGGAGAAAGGGAGAGATTCCAGCTCTCGCTAGGGCCGCCATTGCACAGCCGAAGTGGCAGGGGCCTGTTGGTTGACTGGTGGTGTCTGGGATCCCGGAAGGGCCGGAGGAACAGGGAGATGGATGACATTGACCGAGAAGTTGCTCGGCTCCCTCTCTTGACTGGCATCCTGCTCCCTACGCCTTCGCAATCGCTCAAGCGCTTCTCAGTTGTCAGCCTAAAACTCGAGTCATTCTGGAGTATGTTGGTAAGGCAGTCCGTGCCCATTTTCTTGAGGGGGATCTGGCCGCTCTGGCACATCCCTGGTGATGCTCAGGGTTTCTTCGACAGCTTGCCGAAGTCTTACGAGTGCCATAGAATTTCCGTCCACATCGATCTGCTCCCACCGGATCTGTTCTTGGATGAGGTATTGAACTTCCTCACAGGACTCGATTGTGTGGTATATTTTGGCGTGGAATGGGCAGTACTGGGGGTGACTAAGGTCCCAGTGAGTGTAGCCCACCGGTGGATCACGGGGCATGATTTGCCCCCTCTCGACGAGGACATCGAAGAGTCGTCAGGTTCTCTCCTTGGGGAAGGAGAGGGGTACGTGATCATGCCAAGGCTTCCACCCCGGATACCAGAGCGAACGCTCACCCTGACTGGTGCTGGGCTCCCCTGCTTCGATGTCGGAGAGGGAGAATGCGGCCATCATATGGATCACGCTGGTTGAGTAGTGAACCACACGTGCTGCTTTAGCGGGTCTAGGCCACGTATGTGGTTGCGAAGGATCGACGAGACCACTCTTCATTTTAACGATGCTATCTCGGATCAGTTTCTACTCCTGAGTCTTGAAGACATAGCAATCTTCAGTTGGGTGACCCAACATGCGATGATATGGGCAATAGCCGGGATCATCAGTCTTCAGAGCCTCATCCGGCTTGCGGATTTCTGGCAGCTCGACAATCTTCTGGGCCATGCAGAGGTCGAAGAGCATCTTTGTATGTTCCTTTTTGAAGGAGAAGGATGTCTTCATACACTCCGAAAAGGAAGGAGCAGCCGGCTTATCTGCTGGCTTCTCGTCAAAGCTACTTCGCTCGGCCTTCTTGCTAGCTTTGGTGGCGGGGGTGAACTCAATGATGTTCACCTCCTTACCGGACTGGCGTTCTAGCGTTTACTTAGCCTTCGCGGAAGTATAGCTCGGGTTATCGGCGAAGAACATCTCTATTTCGATGACTGTCAGGTTGAGCTAGTCGAAGCCTTTGATATTGGTGCCGAGAAGCTTTTCGCTGACCTCGGCTGCCAAAGCTCGACGGCATATGGTAATGGCATCTTCTTGGACTAGCGGGTTGACACACCTCATGCTGAGGTCTCGCCATTTCTTGATGAAGTCGAGGGCGCTCTCGCCCTTCTTCTGTCGGAGAGAGCAGAGCTCGGCCAGGGAGATCATTCACTCGGCCGTTTGGAAGGGGTCGAGAAACTTCTTCTGGAGATCCGCCCAGTCGATGACTGAGTTGGGCTTCAAGCGGGAATACCATTGGAAGGCCATTCCCGTAAGTGAAGTAGCGAAGCAGCGGAGGAGATATGATTCATCCAACGCTAACTCGCCCATAGCCGTAACATAGTAGGGCAAGTGCTCATGTTGAGACCCTTGCCTGTCGAACTTTTGTAGCTTTGGGGGCTTGGCGTACTTCGGAGGGAGCTTTTTCAACTGGTGGTGAACCAGGTAGGGCATACTGTAGAGATATATACTGGCAACCCCTTCACCATACTGGGCAAGATTTGTCTCGACAATCCACTCGATCATCTGGCGTTGTGCCATAAGATTTTCTGGCACTGGCATGTTGGAGGATCGTGGTTGAGCTTCGACTGGGGGCGTGCCGAACCCGACTGCTGTCGGGGTTCGGGCAACTGCCGCTGAGGTGTTGGCACCATCGCGCCTAACCGGCGGTGCCACTGCTTCGGTCGGAGGCCTAGCAGGTTGCTGAGGGTGAAGGTCCCGTTCCTGAAGGAGATCTTACAGGAGGGCCTTCAGATGCTGGTTCTCTTTCAGGAGAGTCTCGAGGGCCACCTCTTGAACCTCGTTTGCGGGAGGATCATTGTTGACTGGCTCCGCGTTGATAGGAGGGTCACGGTCCTTGGTTGGGACTTCTTCTGCCCGTTCCAATGCCTGCAGTCCGACAGAGGTGCCAATGTGACCTATTGGGGTAGGCTGTTTGGCCTGATGCCACGGCCTCCTGAAATGGGACAGGGGCTGGTTCAGGTCATCCGATTGGGTGTCGGGTTGGTGTCCCGTGGTATAGCACGCGAACACCTGAACTGCGTCGTTGATGAACCGGGCCATCCGCTTCCTCCGAGGGTGTTCCTAAGGGCGGACGGGTGCCCCCAGTCTGTCAAAGACCGAGGTGCGTTGTAGAGGAGCCTCCCTCCCAACGTCGGCCTGAGGAGTACTTGGGATGGGTTACTGGCGGGTCTGAGAACGGGCCCTTCCTTGCCTCCGCTTGCCCGAGCGGGGGACATTGGATGACTGAGCGTCATCAGACGGCACTACGGTGGGACCAGTCGCATCCTGCCTGAGGCCACGTCTGAGCGCTCGTAGTGGGTTTCTAATACGCGCCCTCCGAACGGCTTGAGCTTCTTCCGAGGTGACCCAGATTCTTCTCAAGTTGGGTCACTGGTCTCCCTTGTCGTTGTTCTACTGACGAGACCCGGGAGTCTGTATATCAGGCTGGTGCGGCTACCCCCGAGCTGCTACCGGGGCGCCTACTCCTCTGAGCTTCACCTTGTCTTCTCGCGTTTGTCGCAGGAGGTCAAAACGGTTGAAGGTAGGGACCGTGGGAATGGTCCATTCCTGAGGTATGATTGGTTCGCCCCCATTGAGGCGAATCCGCAAGTCACCGACAATAATAGTCTTGCCTGAGTTGTTGGCTGCGGCTGCGGGCCGCCTACCTTTATGGTCGTGGTGACGCTTCTTCTAGGGAGCCAAGGAAGACCCCGCCCCAAGGTGATAGACCGAGAAGACCTGGTCTATGGTGACTGGCAGCATGGGGCTGTTGGGCAGAAGTGCCGGGATCAACCTTTGAGACGCAGAGCCCGCACCAGGAGTCAATGGCTGAGTGACTCGGGAGTAAGCTCTCACCCATGCCGACAGAGGTGTCGTCGATGCCGGCGGCGGGGCTCTCACACTGGGAACCAATGTTGTAGAAGATATCGGAGTGCCGACAACCCGAGGTCGTAAGCCTGTGTCAAGTGTCGGCATAGCCAAAGCATGAGGTTGAGGGCCCATGGTGGGCACTGAGGTTGTCGTATCCCAAAGGGGAAGACCTGTGCTGGGAGTTGGCGTTGCTGGATTGTGGGGGGGAAGACCTCGCAGTGGGGCTGAGAGGCCAGGGATCCGGTGTAGAGAGCCCGCATTGGATGCTGGCCTTGACAAGGCCTGGAGTTGTATGCCCGAGCTGAATGCTAGGGAGCCTTGAACTCAAGGTTGAGAACCCGAATTGAGTGCCAGCTTGGTCTGGGCTCGAGTCAAAAGGCCCAAGTAACATACTGGAGAGCATTGAGCTTGGGATCAGAGATCCATATCGGGAACAGGCTCGGCCGGGGCTCGGGGTCGAAAACCCGAGAGAAGTGCTGAGGGGCCGAGAATTCGGGGCAGAGAGCCCGTATCAGATGCCAGGTTAACAAGTACTAGGGGTTGGAGGCCCGAGGAAGATGCTGAGGAACCTTGTCCCCTCGGTGGAAGACCCACGGGGAGGGCAGGTTCGGCTGAGACTCAGAACCGGGAGCCCGAGTAAGATACTGGGGAGCCGCGAACTCGAGGCTGGGAGCCCGCATCAGGTGCCAGCTTTGCTGGTGCTCGGGGTGGAAGTCCCAAGCGGAGTGCCGGAGTAGTGACCCAAGTCCAAGGCGCGGAGCCCATGTTAGAGGTCGGTCGGAGCTGGGCCTGAGAGATGACGCTTGTCCAGGCTAGAGACGACTGGGGACTCCTAGGGGGGCCGGCGGTGGCGATCCCGAACCAGGTGCTCGGGTGGGCCACCGGTGCTGGCGATGTGCATGGCGCATTGGCCATGGGAGCTGGCAGAGGAACTGGGATCGGCTGCAGAGCAGCCACAGGGATCACGCCCAAGTAGTAGGGCGATCCAATAACAAGGGCGAAGCTGCCGAAAGCAATCATTGTCGCCAAGTAGCCCACCCGCGCATGGGTGGCAATGACAATGGGGCCATAAGTGATGGCCGCCATGGTTGCTGAGGCACTGGAACACTGGTGACTGGGGAGGCGACGATCACTGACAGTCCCCGGGCGCAGTCCGGATGTCGGAACGTGAACTGAGAGCTGCTGGAAAATGTGCGCGAGTACCCTCCTCTGCCTCTCCTTCAAGGACAGGAAAAGGGCACCAGGACTTCAAGGCTGTCACAGACTTTTCTTCAGCAAATAGAAGGAAGGCGGGAGATGTCCCACCGGGCGTGCCATCCTCTTTGTTGTAGGGGTTTTTATGCTGATGATCGGGGTGAAGGTAGGAATACAGCGGGGAAGGAAAACACAGGAGTTTGATGTATCTCGGGTATTCTCCTTTACGGTTGCATGCCTCTCACGGAGGTACCTAGTACTCTCCTCTTACGAAAAGCCAAAAAGGGTCGAATGGCATAGAAATATTGAGGTGTAAGTTAGCTGGACAGGGTGCGGGTGTTCCAGTCGATTTCTCGACAATCACCCATGGAACCAAGGGTTGACCGGGGAAGCGTCGTCAGGACGCGGCACGTGGGCTCGAGAGATCGGGTGACACGTGGATAGAAGGGATTCCACAGGTTCAAGTGCGCATGTGATTGTGGGAATCGTGTACTGGACGTCTTTCCCCACCGACCGCAAACGATCGGTGTTTATTTACATCGGATTGAATTCGAACACCTTCGTTCTGTGCTGAAGAAAAGTATGTATGTGTCTGAAGCCGTGAGTAGAGGGCCGAGAGCATTCTCCAGCTGTGGGTGTGCTTTCGATTGGGAGGTGTTTGCGGAGGTCAGGTGTATTAGGCATACATGCCGAGTGGTGTAGGTAGAAGACTGGGGCCCACATACGGCCGCTTGTGCTCAACTGGTTTGATGTTATATGAGAGCCACACGGGATTTACAAATGGGCCGAGGGGGCCGAAGTACAATGGGCACAAGCCGCGGGACAATTCCGACGCGTGGGTCGGTCTCCTGGTCAATGTGTAATAAAGCAGATATCCACGTGTTTTACAGAGGCTCCCCATGAGGAGATTGAGACAAGCTTGACTGCCTAGGTGGCAGGGGCGGTCGTGAGCTGGCGCCAGACGGGGGTTGGACGCGGCTCAAGGTGAGCTGTCGGGTCCAGGCCTCGGGAGGCAAATGTCGTCGTGTTGGGGAGTTGAGGCCGGCCCCGGGAATATTACTCCCGGGCTAGGGTCCGACTAACTTGAATCATTAGTCAAGGCGATCGGCGGCCAGCTCGGGGCGAGCGGTAGGCATGCGGTTTCGTGTCGGACGTAGGTGCGACGTTGTGTCGTATGCGTGGCCACCGTGGGTTGTCACACACGGGCGGACCCGGGATGCGGGTGTGTTCACAGTTGTCATAATGCCTTACGTGCGACGGTGATGGACATGTGTGCGATGGCTAGACGGCCGCGTGAGGGGAGTACGTGTGACATACCCTCGGCGTGTATAAGCCGATCTACAAGCCACCCACGCGCGCCCTTAGCTCCTCGCGTCCTTGACCCTTGCTGGATGCCTGCGGAAGTCCGAGGGTGTAGCAGTTAGGTCATAGGTTCTTTTTTTTGTATTAGCCCCTAGGGGATTTTATAGGGGAAGGTGAAGGGGCATGGAGGGTTTAGGCGGATCAAGTTAAGGGTTAAACTTGGTCTGGCTAAACCCTTTGAAAAAATGTTTTTTTTTGTTTATGAGTGGGGGGGAGGGTTTAGGCGGACTAGCCCAAGGGGCTGGTCTGGTACCCCTAAACCCCTCCCCAAGGGGCTTTGGGCTGGTCCGCCTAAACCCTCCACCGAAGGTTTTTTTTATTAAAAAAATATTTTTTTTATTTTGGAATGGGTTTGGGTGGACCGGCCTGGGGGGCAGGCTGGTCTGCCTAAACCCCATGGGGGTTGGCGCGACCGGGATTGGGGGCTGGGGTTTTTCTTTGAAAAAAAAACTTTTTTTTGATGGGGTTTAGGCGGACCAGCCTGGGGGGGCAGGCTGGTCCGCCTAAACGCCCTCCCCCAGAAGGTTTAGGCGGATCAAAGGGAGAGAGAGGGGGGGCGGTCCCCACCTCTATAAAATTGTAAATTTTGTTATTTTTAGCCCCACTTTGACTCATCTTGACTGCGAGAAGACAAAGGATACGGGCTTAGACTGTTTGGCTAGCCGCTTGTGCACGTAGATCGAGGGGATTGGCCTGTGTGACTCCACGTGATCTCGGAGCTTCGTCTTCGAGAATCCTTCCCCGCACGGGTACGCCAATCGATCTTGGTTGAGACTGGGAGTGGCTGGGACTGGGACAATGGCCATGGGGCCACTGGGATGGGAGGAGGGCGCTCCCCAAGGGAGGGGTTTGCCCTCCCGGGGCGGGGCCGCGCCAGGAGCGAACTCCCCCCCCTCCCCCGAGGTGAATCGCGGCCCCGAGGGATGGCCCTCGGGGATTCTTATTTTGCTGTCTGGGGGTGCCCTTCGAAGGACAAAGGGTTCTGGGATGCTAGGATTAGCCCATGGGGGCTGTTGTTGTGAAGTCGTAGTTACCGCTCACAAGATGTTTGAGTAAATGCCCGACACATCCCGGGGTGTCGAACGGCCTAGATAGCTGGCTGAGGGGCCTTGGAATGGGCCTTGGGCTGAGAATATGAGCTCGTGGGAGCTGAGAGGAGGTACTTTGGGCACTTGGGCCCGACCTCAAGGCGTGTTCCGCGTTGCACGGCTAGTCGACAGGGTAGTCACAGGTTGGCCCGAGAGCTAAACATAAACGGCTCGTTGCCATGTGTGTCTGGGGGTCGGGAGCGGTCCCGACTTGCTGGGGGGTTGTTGTAGAACCCGACTGGTGTGCTGGAGCCATGGGTTGACCCACGGTTTGTTGTAGAAGGGCTGGGACATATGCACCCACAAGGTATTCAGGGAAATGCTCGACACCCGTGTGTGAGCCGTATACACGTGCTGCAGGCCTCCAAAGCCTGTGGTTGACTTAGTTAAGTCTCCCTTTGACCTTGGAGGGCTGGAAGAAGGCATCTCGGGGTGGTCCCCGGCCTTGTTGCTGGGTGCCGCGTGGCACGACTTGTAGTCGGGGCGCCCCCGGGTTGGCCCGGGTGGCCGCGCAGAATGCAGGAAAGACCCGCCACCGAGTGATCGGGAGTAATCCCACTCAATTGTTGATGTCGCCGTATGCTGCGGCTAACTGGTTGGGACCCTTGGTTGGGACAAGCAAGTTGTAGGAGAGGCTGGGTAGTCCATGCCTTAAAGGTGTTCGGGAAAATTCCCGAACCCTTATCCTTTAAAATTTTACCGGGGAAATTGTCCGGGTACAACAATGACACAACCCACTTGTCTTCTTGGACAAGGGACATGGTTTCTCAGTGAACCAACATCATTGCTCTGACAAAATTTAGCACTTTAGAATTCCAGCTATTCCTGATGTTTAGAAACAATACTAAGGTTCAGTAACTCAACCAAGGTTGCCTTGAAATAAGAATTTACAGATTTCGGGAAGTATCATTCAGGGCACAACTTGTAAACACTGGTTAAGGTCTATTAAAAGCATTGAGTACAGGTGATTTCATAACATTTGTCTCAAAACTCAATGAAGTCATTAAACCTAAACCAGTTTTAGATGATGGACAAGCACAAGGTTATATAATAAAGGATTCTTACTTTGATTTCCACTCAGTTTTATGATCATGGTACCCAGATTGGAAGCTACTGAATTTCAGATTTTTCAAGAGGTGATCAGAACAGCCAGTAGTAGCAACAAGAAATGATCCATTTAATTTTTCAGATAAGCATGATTCTCAAGTTAAGATGATGAGTAGTGGACACTCCCCCTGAGGATATGCAGTGGTCATCAACAAGATATCAAAATATGATTTGGAAATTCATGCCAATGGTTGTACACTTATTAAAGTTGATAAAAGTGAAGACAACATGTATGCAAGAACGATTCAAAGAAGTTGCTCCCCCTGACAATATGGCCTAAATGCAATATCGACTCATGGTACTTAGCAGAGGTGTATCCTCACGCATGGTGAATGCTTTCAGGCAAGTATATCCTACCTTTCCACAAATAACCATTTTATATACCAAGGTCAAACAAAAACCAGCCAGCAACCAATGCAATGCATCAAGAGTATGAACTTATCAATGTTGAGTAGTGGATAGCGGATCTAGAGGGGAGGGGTGAATAGATCTGCCCCTCTTTTTGTAATGTAACCCTATTTAAAGCTAGATGATGATAATAGCAGCGGAATATAACTAGCTTGACGGAGGACACAAATGATTTTCTTAGCAAGATGATTACGCAATATAGATATTGAACCTAAGCATGCATCTAACATAAAGCAATCGCACAAGGAAACCACAACACACGAGATTTTAAGGTTGTTTGGACTGAATCCCTAGTCCTACATCCACCCCTCACCAAATCCGATGAGGCTCCACTAGTGCCACGCACTGAACCGCAAATCGGAAAGACCTCCGATTACCTTCCTACTAACTGTGAGCGACGTCACGCGGCTCGGGGAGCGGAGAAGACGCGGATTTGGTGGATTTGTCACTTATGAGGATGATCCTAGGGTCTTCCTCAGTTCCCAAGTTGACTTCTTTGGTGGATTCTTCTACGGCGGTTGACGGCTTGTCGAATCTCCTCATTCCACTTACGTATGCGCCTGCCGCATCCTCATATTCTTCACCCTCATCTTCAGTGGGGCATTCTTCATCCGTGATCTCGTAGACTCCATATCCTTCATCAAATGCACAGTCGCCCTCACATTCTATTTCCGGTAGCTGGATGGGATTTTCTAACAACTGGGGGATGGCAAGAAGGGCCTGACACCTGGCGGCCAAATCCAGAAGGAATCGACGAGGGATCTGCCTACCCTTGGATTTTTTCCTAGGTACTACCCTTGGCCTATCATTCCTAGATTGACTGACAATATTTACAGAAGAAGAGGAAGATGAAGAGGATGGTGTAGAATGTACAGGAGAAGACCCCTCAGAGGAGGGGTAGAAAAGGTCGCTCATCGGACCTTGGACGGGTGGTCCGCAGGGCGGTACGCACCCGTGGGAGATGTAGGAGGTTTCCTCAACGAAGATGTGTTGTTAGGGAGTTTGAAAATTGACATTTTTTTTTTTCGTTTTCATTTTGAATGACAAAGCAGTGAAAAGAGATTGGAGGAGAGAGAAAAGTGGTTATGGCTAGAGGATTGTGAGGCTCATAGAGCAGATCATGGTTGAAGACCTGGCGCGGGTTGAAAAGCCCGCGTAGGTATGTAAGCAGAGAAGGGGATCTGGGAAGATCATCAGACAATTGTCTGGCCCAGGAAGACGATATCAGCAAAGGCTGAGACGAGTGGATGGAGAAGATGGCGGCTAATGAGCCGTCGACGGCAATGTTGAGGACGGAAGAAGATCCGTCGATGACGGGGTCCTTCTGGCGAGGACGAGGATAGTTTGGAACCTTGGCAAGAGTGGTAATATTCTTTGGTGTTCCGGAGATCAATGGTGGTCCTTCAAGCTGCGGAGATGAGAACATCCTTTCCAGTACAACGGAAATGTCCCGTATGTCGAACCATTTGTTCCACTCGCATTCTGGATCTTTGATCTTGCCTCTTTTGGTGATCCTCGGACATTTTTCAGCCAAATATACAGCATGTGATCCCCCATATGCTTCTCGTGGGTGATCTCCCATCTGAACAACGGGCCCTCTGTTGAAGTGGTTTGATAGAGTCCATGTGAGGGGCTCCCAATCCGCCTTGAACGGTCCTTTGAAGCCTAGGCCAAACCTGCGGTTTGGCCTAATTTCCTTTGGCGGTTTGAGCCTACCCTGTAACTGTGCACCCAGACCTTTACCCTGTTGGTAGCCGATGTTCCTCATAATCTCCCACCCTTTGGAGTGAAAAGGGAGATATGATGTTGCGGTTGTCCTGACCGGCTCCTTTGGTGCTAGTGGAACGTGAGATGAATCACGTACGTCCAGTAGTGACAATATGGGTCGATGAGACGGCCAAACAGAGGGCAGAGAGGTGTTGATAGCATCCACTGTGTGAAGGACAGGTGTACTGACCACTTTAATAATTCTCCCATTGTAAGGAAACTTCATACACTGATGGTTGGTGGAAGGCACAGCGTCCATGGCTTCGATGTAAGGGCGACCCAGTATAGCCTTGAATGTGGGGTCCATGTCGAGGACATGGAATTCCGTGGGAATTGACATGGGGCCTAGTTCTGCCTTCAGAATAATCATCCCTTGCGGCGGCCTTTTACTATTGTCATAAGCCGTGACCGTGATCGAGGAAGGTCTTATTTGTTCCTCGTCGACCCCACACAACTGAAGAGTGCTCATGTAGATAACATTTATGGACGCACCCATGTCCACAAGACACGGTTTTATGGATACCCCATTAATTTTTATTGAAATGCACAGTGCATATTTTCGAGCCTCCTTGGGAGCGAGCTCGTAGTTGTGGAACATGATGGCCGGTTGTGTGTCCGTTGGGGTCAGGACGGTCGAAATCTTCTCCACGGGGAGGTCTTCATTAACCATGACTTTTTGAAGATATTCCATCAAGGCCGCCTGGTGGGATGTGGATCTTTGAAGTAGCTCCAGGATGGAGATCCGAGCAGGCGTCTTGTCCAAGTGTTTCAATAGATCATACTGTGTTCCAGGGATAGCTCTTTCTGATTGTTCTCCATCATCCTTCTCTGGCTGAGATTGCTCAAGATTCTGACTGTTGTGGGGGAAAACCCTGTGGAAAATCCTTCCACTCCGGAGCACCATTGCCTGCGGCTTTTGTACCTCTGTGGGGGTAGCAGTGGGTTTTAACAGAGGTTTGAGGGGTAGTGGTGGAGGAATGGTCGATGAAGCAAGGGTGATGACGGGAGCAGGGATTCTGATGGGGGGTTTGTTAGGTGGAGGCATGGTGGAGGTAGAGGGGATATCGCGCGGATTATGAAGGATAAGGGGTCTGGAAGGTGGAGGTGGAGACGAAGTAGAAGTGGGTAGGGCTTGAAGCGAGCAATGATTTTGAGGTGGGCGATGGTTAATGAGTGGTTTCAAAGGCATTAGTGGTGATACGGTGGAGAAAGACGGGGTTATGTATGGTTGACGGATGATAAGGGGTTTAGAAGGCGTAGGGGTAAATGTGGTAGAGGTGGATGGTAAAGTGGGGGAGTGGGAGAAGATGAGAGGGTGTGAAGGCGTAGTGGAGAGTGTCGGTTGATAGGGGATCGGGGTACGGATGAGAGGGCGTAATGGTAGTGGAAATGGTGAAAGTGTTACTGACGCGGGTTGATGAGAGAGAGGTTCTACCCGGGCAAGGCAAGGGTGTTGCGTGATGATAGGATTGGCGGTAGAAAGAATGGAGGTACTTTCCTGGTGCTACACCTGCTCTCTCCCGACTTCCGAGAAGGAGGAGATGGGGTTAACCTGATGCTTGGGCTGTTGGTGCTCGGGTAATGGATTCTGGATTATGCCCATGTCGGGCTGTTGTTGTGGGGCATGCTGAAGCTGTTGTTGTTGTTGTGGTTGCTGTTGCTGCTGCTGTTGTAACTACTGCTGTGGCCTATGAGGAGGTCTCCTAGCCTTGAGAGTCGCGACGTATCGTCTCATTTCATCCCAATCTATTTGATGTTCATCATTCATATCGTGGATGTAATCTTTGAAATGGAAGCAGTAATCTACTGTGTGTCCTGGCTGCCTGTGGTAGACGCAGTATTTGGAGGTATCAACATTCGGGGGCCACACGGGCCTTTCTCTGGGTAGGGCGAGTTGGTTTGATGCCATGAGGGCATTAAAAATGTCTGCTAAGGTTTTTGGTAATGGTGGATAGTAGGCTCTCTTGGGTCCGACCGGCCTCCTTTGTTGCTGTTGGGGACCATAGTTCCCCGGGGGTGGAACTTGGTTGTACTGAAGTGGTGGTTGTTGTTGCTGAGGTTGTGGTTGTTGTTGCTGGGGTTGACGTAATGGAGGCATATTATCCTGGGGTGGATTATTTTGGGGTGGAGGACGAAGAGGGAAAGGACCTGGTTGGAGGGGAAGTCGGGGCATTTGTGGAGGCCTTGGGTTGACTGCATAATTGGCATTGTTGACCGCACCCACTTGCTCATTTGTCACAACCCCTTCTGTGGCTCCGCCCGGGACACCAGCACCTGTCCTTCTGACCACTTTGGGCTTTGGTGACTCAAACATGTTCATAATGGGGGAGTCTTTTAACTGAGTTTGGATGTACCGGGCCCTTTCATAGAGTTCCTCCACTGTAGTAAATTTATTCATGGCCAGGATGTGTCTGAACTGTGGGGTTGCATTAGACACAATCATCTTCACTTGTTTGGGCTCGGAGAGGGTGTCCCTTATTCTTTCCGCCAGAGACCTCCATCTATCAGCATAGCGGACAAAATTCTCGTCGGGTTTCATCTTTTCGGCCACTAGGTCGGTAATGGAGAGTGAGGGACCGACCCTATCCCTATATTTCTGCAAGAACCTTCTCTGGACTATTTCAAAATTCTCGGCCTCGCGGGGCTCCAAAGAATAGAACCACTCTAGCGCGGGACCATCCAATGATCTCCGAAAGAGGTATGCCAGGGACCTCTGATCGTTTTGCCAATAGGAGGATTCATACATGAAATCCTTGAGGTGAATGAAGGGGTTGCCGGTACCATTGTATCTGCGGTACGTGGGCATTTCGGAGGGAGGAAGATGAATGACGGGAAGGATTGGCAAAGCAACCTCCGGGGTGGCTTTCACGTCCACCATTCTTCTCAGATTTTGAAACTGCTCGTCCATACGATTGAACCTATTGAGGAGCGATTGAGCAAGCTCCTCTGGAGGTGAAGGTGGCACTTGCCACTGGGGGAGAAATTGTCTCCCGGAGACTTGAGGGGGGAACCCCGAATGAGAGGGAGCTGTCGGACCGCCGACAGTTGGCCCTGGCTGAAGCGGTAGGTGGGGAACAACGGGAGTTTGAGATTGTGACGGGAACTGGAATGAGGGTGGTTGTTGGCTTGCTTGTCCTTGAAGCGAGGGAGACTAGATGGCTTGCGCCAATGAAGGAGATGGAATGGCCTGCACGGACTCTTGGAGAGGTGCGATGGCCGGAGTTGATTCCTGGGGCGTGGGGGAAATAGATTTCCCCTTTAGAATGGCCTGGAAGGCCCGGAGCTGTTCAGAGGTAAGCTCCGTGTTGGCGAGGACGCCCAGTAAGGAAGAGATATCCTGTGGTGGGGACGTGTCCCCGGCAATAACCAGCACCTCATGCGAGGGCTCATGAGAAGGACCCGAGTCCATAGCATAGACTCGCGGGTCGGCTGACAAACCACGACTAGGGTGGTACTCCTCAAAAGACTCGTGAGCCATGCTCACAGTTTTCCCAGAACGTAAAAGTATACACTAGCAAGCAGGTAGCAGAGTTAATCAAACAAGTGGATGCCTTTACGCCTTTTTTTGTGTTTTGATTTTGATGATTTTTTTTTGTGTTTTTAGCGAGATCCGAAGTTCACACAAAATAGGGACCCTAGTTTATTTTTGTTTCACCGCCGTGTCAGCTAGGGTCTCTCGTCTCACCACGAATGGGATGACTAACTCCGGAGAACTTCAATGGTACAACCAGCCCAGTGAACGAAGAGGAGATTCTTCGATGTCGGGGACTTACGGAGGTCCCAGTGGAGGAGATTCTAGTCCGTTGAGAGGAATTCTTAAATGGAGAGTCCTTCCTTCATCGGGAAAGGGTGATCCTTAGAAAAAATGAAAAAGGATATAAAAGAGAGATGAATGTATGCAATGGAATGATGACAGAGATATAGAGTAAGAAAATAACAGAAATAACAAACATATAACCAACCAATCACAACTGACAGTGCTGCCGTGAGCACAACGGGAGCGCGCGTGGGCGCCAAGGTGGAGAGGCACGGACGGTGCCGAACTTGCAAGGGTAGCCAAAAGGAAGCAGTAGTTGTCCCACCGTGATCGCCAATCTGTGAGCGACGTCACGCGGCTCGGGGAGCGGAGAAGACGCGGAGCGCGCGGGCTCCTTCTTTTGTTTGCTGCAGCACAGAAGTAAGAGAAAAGAGAAGGGGCCACCACGGGAGATTGCTCCGGCGGGGCGAGCGGGACAAGTGTAAGATAGCAAAATATGGGGGTTAAACGGCCATAGCTGGAAGTGACTCGCCGCGGCCTCGGGGGGACGGGAATGGTGCAGAAATTAAATAGCAAGAATTGAAACGGCCATTGGGGAAGTGGCTCGCCGCGGCCTCGAGAATATGAATAGATAAGAATATAACATATAAGAACGGGAATTTAAACGGCCATTGGGGAAGTGACTCACCGCGGCCTCGAGAATATGAGCAGAATATAACAGAATATAAAGAGAATATAAGAACGAAAATTTAAACGGCCATTGGGGAAGTGACTCGTCGCAGGCCTCGAGAACAAGATGTGATCGCCAGGGGCCAAAAGACCCCAAAATAAAGAAAGTGATCGCGCCTACCTCAAGAGCGGGAGATGGCAGGTTGCTTCTTCCTCCCCCTTCGGCCGGCCGACGGAGAGGGCTTTCCTTGGTTACCCTTGCAAAACAGTAGACAATAAATGAACAGAATTAGAAAATGGCAGTGTAGTAACAATTCCTTGCAATAAAAGTAACGAGATCGTGACCTGACACACACCTGGTTGGTGTGATTTTAAACCCCTCTCGGACTCGAGTAGGAGGAAAATGCGATGATGAATGCAAGAAGTATGCAAGAGATGGCGGCCTTATGTAAGGAGATAGAGGATGCAGTATGATGAATGTAAAGAACTATGGAGAAAAAGGGGAAGAAAAGGCTTATTGGAGGAGCCGAGGGTGAGATCCGGCGGAGCTCCGGCAGCGTGGGGACGACGTGGAAGCGCGGTGGATGAAGACGACCTTCCCCTCGCCAGCGTGGGCACCCGAGAAGCCGGCAGAACCTCCACCTACAAAAGACCCCACGGGTTAGAAATGACTCCGCAGCCTCTGGGCTCCGGCAGCCTATCGGATCTCTTAGAAGCTCCTCCAGAACTGAGGGGGTGGGCCTCTATTTATAGGGCTCCGGAGGGTGGAGGCGTCCAGGACCCTGGACACCTCCATCAGGATAAAAAAGATATTTTATTCTATTTTTATTCATTTTTTCGAAATATTTTTGTGGAGGCGTCCAGTGCCCCGGACGCCTCCAACAGGTCCAACGAACACCACCGGCGGCCGCACGCGGTTTGGCACAACGCGTGGTTTTGTGAGCGGCGCCTCGTGATTCAGAAATGGGCGCGTCCAGCTGGCTGGACGTCTCCATAATTTGGCTTTTTTCACACACGATAAACCGTCGTTCGGTGGGCGGTGCCCGTGAGGGAATTGATGGAGGCGTCTAGGGGCCTGGACGCCTCCAAATATATATATATATTTTATTATTTTTGTTTTGTTTTTTATGCCAATTGGCATTTTAATTTTTTTTATATTTGTTTTTATGGAGGCGTCCAGGGGCCTGGACGCCTCCATTAATATATAATTTTTTATTTGTTTTTGGGCTTTGAAAAATAAAAATAAAATAAATTAAAAGAATGGGGGCGTCCAGGGGCCTGGACGCCCCCAAAAAGACCCACCCGGATCCTCGGACAAGGTGTTGGCGGCTGCCCGGCAGACACCCTTCTTGGTTCCGGAACCTCCTGATGCGTCTGACTGGTGTTGATGCCGTCCGATTGCTGTGACGAGACGATTCCGGATGCCGAAAAGGGCGGAAGAAGACTCAAGAAAAGGAAGCACTTAAGAGATTCGAAATGCGTAAGCCGTCGCGGGGCGTCGTATAGTAATATGAGACTTTCTCAGGAGACGTTAGGAATGGCGTGTCTACAGCTGCCCCGCCTTGGCGTCTACTTTGCAAGGGAGTGACACGTAGTGGAATGGTATCGAAGTGGAGTGAAATAAAGTGGGAGCAGACTGATAAGTTGATGCCAAGGTGTGATGAGACACGCTTTTGACGTTACTGTCTGGAATTTTTCCTAGAGTTTCAATGAGGCGACCTTGAAGAAGGTCTTTCAAATCTTGACGATTGCTTGGACGGAGATCAAATAAGGGAGGGTGAGATGTGCGCTCAGGCACGAAAAATAAAGAGACCAACTTCTCGGTGTGGAAGTACCTGGGTCATAAACCCGCATGGTGAGGACACGCGCCACGCTTCACGACGGAGCACACGGATCTCGCCGGCATCCCTTTGGCTCGGCGATCACTTGGCGGACGAGCAGAGTTATCTCTAGTTATTTATGCTTTAGGCCATGCTGGGCCTTGGTTTAGTCCCTGCGTGGACACTTTATTTATTATTGTGGACCTTTGTAGGCCAATTGGGGCCAATTAGGCTTCCATTTGGTGATGTTAGGCTCATTAGTTAGGCAAGAGGGTTAGTGGGCCACCTTGTGGTCCACCCTTCTTGGCCCATTTGGGCTGACCACCTTCCCACATGGTTGGCCCATTGGGATTTGCGCCCCCCCCCCTTGTGGATTAGGGTTTTGGGCGCCCCCCTTCATCTCCTCCAAGAGGAAGAGGTGGCAGCCGCCCCACTCCTACTTTGTAGGAGTGGAGTGCGCACCCCCCCCCTTTTCCCTTCCCCATCCGACCACACCCCTCCTCCTTTGGCCGCCCCTTCCCCCAATTGCCTCCTAGATTCTAGGAAGCCTTGCGCACCCCCTTTCCCCCCTTGCCATGTTGCGCACCCCCCCTTTCCCCCCATGCCATGTGCGCACCCACCTCCCCTCCCTCTTGGCTAGGGTTTCAACCCTAGCATTCCCCCTCCCCATATAAAACAACTCATGTATTTTCTTTGAAAATTATTGAATAGAATTGAAAAGCTTTTGCTGAAGGTGGCTGCGACCCATCCACTGTTCCTCCTTGCTCCTGCGACGGGAGCAACCCCGGGGTGTGACTCCCCATCCCTCGGTGCGACGCCGAGGGCCCCTTTCTCTTCTATCCCTTCTCAAGTCCTAGTTCGGTGCGCCCGGATTTCTCATCCAAGAGCAGCGACGACCACCCCCTGTTCGTGAGGACCTTGGGCGACCAGCCCATTTTTGTGTGGTTCTGCTACGAGTCTCCGACGCGTGCGAGGTGGTCTCGCCTCATTCAGAGATCGGCACCGCCCGTGGCAATTTTTCTCGTGAGCGCGCGCAGGACCCCTCTCCCTGCGGGTCTGGTTCTGTTCGCCCCATTGTAAAAATCCCACAGGACGGACGTCTGCGAGTTTAAGTACGGGATCTTCACCGGTCGTACCCCTCTCCGTCCTCTGTCCAACGCCGCCGACCTCGCGTCGTTCCGACGTCCGAGCTGCTCGTGGCATCCATTCCCGTGAAGTCACGCAGGTCTGCCCTGCCCAACCGGCGCCAGAACCACCAGCGGATTTCAGAGCCTGCTGCTCTCAGCCACGACCAGATCTGATCGAGCCCTTTGGGCGGGACCTGCTGCTCTGCGTCCTCTCCGTCCTCCAACAAGCGGAGCCCCGTTCGCCCTCTGGATCCATTTCTTATTATTTTTCCCGCTCGAGCACGCAGTTCTGGGAGCAGAATCCAGTCACGACTTGCAGGTGCTCCCCCGGCTTCCACGGACGGGATCTGGTCGCGCCCTTTGACCGAGGCTTCCTCCCGTGACCTAGCTGCGCGCCATCGCTGACGGCGCTTCAATCGGACGTCGGAGCAGGTCGTGGGAGCTTCCACCGCCGAGTCACGCAGTGCTGCGAATCTGCCGACCCCCGCACGGGACCTCCTCGCGGCCAGCCCTTCACCGAGTGCTGCCCGTCAACCCGTGCATCGACAGCCCCGGATCTCCTTGTGTAGCCTGTTATCTCCCTGCGAGGAGTGGGCATTTGTGATTGAGATTGTACTATTGCTCGTCTTCGTGTACCGGGGTTGTTGGTCTCGGCCGGGGTTCCTTCCCCACGCCTAGGCGTGGAGGTACGTGCAATACTCCTCACCGTTGGCATTTTGCTTTACTAGTATACTCTCTAGCATGCAGCGTGAGTGCGTATAGGATCCTAGCTCTTTTGCTAGTCACCGCGTGGTTGAGAGTTGAGAGCACCCATTCCGTGGCCCTAGTCGAGCGCCGAGCTCGGACTAGATTCCCATAGGCGCACGGCGGCTCCTTAGTCGCTGAGATCCCTACGCTTCCCTCATAGGGACGGCTGTGGGCTTGGATTTCTTGTTGAGAGACGCCTCCACCCGGAGGAACGGCACGGAGGTCAGCCGCCCGGCTTACCTTTGGCGTGCGAGTGCTGGCCGCACTTGTTGCATTCGTAGGTCTTAGCCCGTTTCGGTCCCGTCCCGCATCAAAGTGGTATCAGAGCTTAGGGAACCAGTTTGTTCTCGCAAATTGGGGTCTTAGGTCATTTGAGTCTTTAGGTTGTCTAGGGTGCAAATTAGAGCATTAGATCTGTCTAAGTTGCATGTAAGTCATTAGGTCTGTTTTAGGTGCATTTGAGTCCGTATTCTTCCCCAGTTTCCTTCACCATTTTGAGTTGTGTCTAGTCCCATCCCTTAGTTGTCCTACATGTCCCTTCCATAGTCCTAGGGCGTGCATGTGTATTTAGAGTCCTCAGGTGCTTCATCATGGCTACTCCTTACATCCTCCACAAGGGTCCGACCGACCCTCTATTCCTGGACATCATTGTAGATGGGGACCTTCGCTTTGATGGATCGAGCCCTAGAGCCTATCTAAAGTGGGAGGCTACCATGGGAAAATACTTTGAGAAGAATTGGATATATGGTTCCGAGAGAGTCAACATTACCAGGGGTCAACTTTCACCTCAAGCTAGGGAAGTGTGGGATCACATAGTAGGTCTTAGGGCAGGTTGGAGGCAAGAGCCCATACACGCATGGGAGGAGATGAAGGTAGAACTTAGGAAGATCTATGCTCCCCAACGCTTCGCCTCCTACTCAGAGACCCATAGCCCGAGGAGCACTACCACTCCTCCTATCTCCCCCGGTCAGTCTAAGGCCACTCTAAGGGCTCAACCTCCGCAACGCCCACCACCTCTTACCCCCAACCGAGCACATCATAGTTGGAGGAGCAAGGTGCCACCTGTGTGTGAGTCTAGGCCCGAGACTAAATCTCATGATTACCAGCAAGTCTCCCCGAATGCCCCTAACTTGAGAGATCTCCCCCTCGCAGAACTCCTGCAACTCTTTAGGGAGAAACTAGAAAGGACGGGTACTCCTATGGGATCACCGATTTCCCCTAGCCCACAGTCCGCTCTGCCTCCAGGCTCACGCCTGCCACCACCCCCAGAGCCCGCCCCTGTGGCCCCCTGTAGTGGGAATGTCCGGTTCTCTGACCAGTGTCCTTCACGTTCCCCTATCTTGGAGGACACACGTTCGGCGGATGCCCCACCCGGGTTTGTTCCAGTGACTTACGTTGCTGAACAGGAGTTGGCTGAGGAGTACTTAGCTGAGGTTGAGGAGTTAGGGAGTGATCCCATCCACATCATAGAGGACTCCGTTTCCATTCCTGAGAGAGATGCTTCACCCTTAGACCCTCATATAGAGCCATTCTTACACTCCGAGGGTGAGCTGATCATTGGAGAGTCTTTAGCTAGCTGGCTAAGGGAGGGTCCACTTCTAGATGTCTCCATTCCTTGCTATACACCCATGGGACCAGCCCTCCCAATTGTACCCCTTGACTCCTTTCACACCACTTTTCGGTCCTTCTGCTTTCTTGAAAATGTGAAGGGCTTCCTTAGGAGTTTAGATTGTCAATGGGAGTTGACATATATGTTGACCTTAGGGTCTGACCAACCCTATAGTCATAGCTTTACACTCCCTGCTTTGGGGTCTATTACCTCGATCTACACCATAGGACATATCACCTCCGAGGTCCTTTTATTCTTTCCCATACCCGTGGAGGTTGATTTTGTCCCCTCTTATGGTAACACGGTCCCGAGGGAGGAACCTTGCCTTCCTTGCCTTCCTCATGAGCCTCTTGCCCCATACATTAGAGCGCCTGAAGGTGATCATCTGCACCTGGGCGAAAGTCGCACGTGGGCAAGTATTGTGAAGGGACCTGTCGGGAGGGGTCATCATTTCTTTGATCCATTCGATCCCCTCCCTAGTGAGCCTCTCGACTCATATTCTCTTCCCCACCTCGTCGAGGAGGTATATCATCACACCCTATCCAAACCTGCTAGCCAACACCTCACCTTGCATACTTCCAGACGCCAGAGTTTAGGAGGCCAGGGTCACATGTCTCACTCTCATGTTTCTCCATGTCCCTCATCATATAGGGGTAATGTCATGAGTGAGTTTGGGCAATCTAGTCCCCATGAGTCTACCACATTTAGTAGGACACATATGCATGATAGATACAACTTTGGTTGTCCAGGTCCTCCCCGTGTTGTCCAATCATGTAGGAGTCATAGGCATGCTAGGTCTGTGTTTGGATGTCCAGAACCTCCTCTACATTCACGTAGATATGAGTCTACCCATCTTATTCGGAGTCTGCATCATCACCACCTTGAGGCCAGTAACGCACGTTATGAGGAGTTAGCTGATGCGCATCGGCACACCCGTGAGTTCCGTAGGGGAGAGTACGTCATGATCAGGGTCAGACCTGAACGGTTTCCTTCGGGGGCCATGAAGAAACTCCAGGCCCGCGGTGTTGGACCCTTTCGAGTCTTGAAGCGAATCGGGTCGAATGCGTATGAGATTGAGCTGCCAGACGACTATGGGATCTGTTTGACGTTCAATATCTCAGATCTGGTGGCATATCGGGATCCCGCGGTGATTCCCAGTGAGCTTTTTGGGCCCTCCCCTCATGTTGAGAGTATTACACCTTCTGAGCGTCCACCTCTTCCAGCCCCATTACAGAAACGCGAGCATATAGATTGTATACTGGATGAGCAGGTGACCACGACCAGGAGCGGAGCCTACCAACGCTTCCTAGTGCGTTGGAGAGGGCGCCCTGCGACAGACGACGCCTGGATCACACGGGGAGAGCTGGAGAGGATCGACCCGGACCTGCTGGAGCGCTACTTGAGTGACCGTGACCCTTACTCGACGAGGTCGAGTTCTTCCCACCCGGGGAGAATTGGTGAGGACACGCGCCACGCTTCACGACGGAGCACACGGATCTCGCCGGCATCCCTTTGGCTCGGCGATCACTTGGCGGACGAGCAGAGTTATCTCTAGTTATTTATGCTTTAGGCCATGCTGGGCCTTGGTTTAGTCCCTGCGTGGACACTTTATTTATTATTGTGGACCTTTGTAGGCCAATTGGGGCCAATTAGGCTTCCATTAGGTGATGTTAGGCTTATTAGTTAGGCAAGAGGGTTAGTGGGCCACCTTGTGGTCCACCCTTCTTGGCCCATTTGGGCTGACCACCTTCCCACATGGTTGGCCCATTGGGATTTGCACCCCCCCCTTGTGGATTAGGGTTTTGGGCGCCCCCCTTCATCTCCTCCAAGAGGAAGAGGTGGCAGCCGCCCCACTCCTACTTTGTAGGAGTGGAGTGCACACCCCCCCCTTTTCCCTTCCCCATCCGACCACACCCCTCCTCCTTTGGCCGCCCCTTCCCCCAATTGCCTCCTAGATTCTAGGAAGCCTTGCGCACCCCCTTTCCCCCCTTGCCATGTTGCGCACCCCCCCTTTCCCCCCATGCCATGTGCGCACCCACCTCCCCTCCCTCTTGGCTAGGGTTTCAACCCTAGCATTCCCCCTCCCCATATAAAACATCTCATGTATTTTCTTTGAAAATTATTGAATAGAATTGAAAAGCTTTTGCTGAAGGTGGCTGCGACCCATCCACTGTTCCTCCTTGCTCCTGCGACGGGAGCAAGCCCGGGGTGTGACTCCCCATCCCTCGGTGCGACGCCGAGGGCCCCTTTCTCTTCTATCCCTTCTCAAGTCCTAGTTCGGTGCGCCCGGATTTCTCATCCAAGAGCAGCGATGACCACCCCCTGTTCGTGAGGACCTTGGGCGACCAGCCCATTTTTGTGTGGTTCTGCTACGAGTCGCCGACGCGTGCGAGGTGGTCTCGCCTCATTCAGAGATCGGCACCGCCCGTGGCAATTTTTATCGTGAGCGCGCGCAGGACCCCTCTCCCTGCGGGCCTGGTTCTGTTCGCCCCATTGCAAAAATCCCACAGGACGGACGTCTGCGAGTTTAAGCGCGGGATCTTCACCAGTCGTACCCCTCTCCGTCCTCTGTCCAACGCCGCCGACCTCGCGTCGTTCCGACGTCCGAGCTGCTCGTGGCATCCATTCCCGTGAAGTCACGCAGGTCTGCCCTGCCCAACCGGCGCCAGAACCACCAGCGGATTTCAGAGCCTGCTGCTCTCAGCCACGACCAGATCTGATCGAGCCCTTCGGGCGGGACCTGCTGCTCTGCGTCCTCTCCGTCCTCCAACAAGCGGAGCCCCGTTCGCCCTCCGGATCCATTTCTTATTATTTTTCCCGCTCGAGCACGCAGTTCTGGGAGCAGAATCCAGTCACGACTTGCAGGTGCGCCCCCGGCTTCCACGGACGGGATCTGGTCGCGCCCTTTGACCGAGGCTTCCTCCCGTGACCTAGCTGCGCGCCATCGCTGACGGCGCTTCAATCGGACGTCGGAGCAGGTCGTGGGAGCTTCCACCGCCGAGTCACGCAGTGCTGCGAATCTGCCGACCCCCGCACGGGACCTCCTCGCGGCCAGCCCTTCACCGAGTGCTGCCCGTCAACCTGTGCATCGACAGCCCCGGATCTCCTTGTGTAGCCTGTTATCTCCCTGCGAGGAGTGGGCATTTGTGATTGAGATTGTACTATTGCTCGTCTTCGTGTACCGGGGTTGTTGGTCTCGGCCGGGGTTCCTTCCCCACGCCTAGGCGTGGAGGTACGTGCAATACTCCTCACCGTTGGCATTTTGCTTTACTAGTATACTCTCTAGCATGCAGCGTGAGTGCGTATAGGATCCTAGCTCTTTTGCTAGTCACCGCGTGGTTGAGAGTTGAGAGCACCCATTCCGTGGCCCTAGTCGAGCGCCGAGCTCGGACTAGATTCCCATAGGCGCACGGCGGCTCCTTAGTCGCTGAGATCCCTACGCTTCCCTCATAGGGACGGCTGTGGGCTTGGATTTCTTGTTGAGAGACGCCTCCACCCGGAGGAACGGCACGGAGGTCAGCCGCCCGGCTTACCTTTGGCGTGCGAGTGCTGGCCGCACTTGTTGCATTCGTAGGTCTTAGCCCGTTTCGGTCCCATCCCGCATCACCGCAGGTTTCACCTTTGGTGAGTGGTTACCAGCCGATGTGGAAGTGCTGCGGCCAAGGTGGGTCAAACAAGGTAAAAAGTAAAGGAATATCTGAGGGTCTGTCCAAACAAGGGTCTCCTTTGGAAGAGCAGCGTAGGGCCGTTTCAAGGAAATTCAGTATTTCATTCAGAGTGGAATATCTCATATTTGTAAGAATTGAAGCACAGCGGCTTTCGCAATCGAACCACTTGAATGATCTTCCGCAATAAATCAAAGTCCTATATGAATGCATGCTGGGCTTAAAGAAAAATTTAAAACAAACTAAAATAGAAAATAGCCAAGGATAATATTATCAACTTGTTAAGAACGCGTCAGGATACCGATCCGGTGAGCCGACACTGGGCTGGGGCCCGTTTATCCGCGCACCAACTCACTGAATGGAACCGTCGTCCCCATGCTACCACAAGTTAACGGCCTATCCGTACAACCCAATTTCTTCGGGATCATCACTGTTTTTGTTGAAGGGGAACTCAAATCCTGGATTCGTTCGGGCCGCAAGGTCCTTGACATGTTCTAGTAGCGTAGGTATCATATACTATGATGCATGACATGGTGGGACCAACCATTGAAAGGTGGGACAGGAGACAGGACAAAGACGTCCGTTAGTAAAACCTGCACAGACTAGCAAATGTTAGCAACATCAGAAAGTAGCAGAATCATAGCAGAATCGCATCACAGTACAAAGGAGATCCAGACAAAATCTTGACAATGACCACTGATGTGACATGTTTTGTCCTGTAGCGATCTTTCCTTCCTATAAGAACTCCCCTTAGGCTAGTTCATTCAAATGCACCAAGGTGGGTTTTGGAAGCTCAGGAGAGGAAGGAGAGGGGGATCTAGAGATCTCAGGATGGAAGGAGAGTCTTCCCGCGTTATGAAGAGGAGCAGGCCTAGCAGCGAGATCAGGCGACTCTCCGACCTCGAGGGTCATCTGAGTGGGACGATCATGTCGCATATGGTAAGCTGATTCATTTCAAATTTCTCCATGTGAACCTTCTTCTTACTTCCTTCATTTCTTCTTCTTTCTTTTCTCTTCCAGCCATATCCACTCTTCCCAGGCCCGAGGAAGTTTTCCAAACTGCCATGGCTTTCAAAGCTAACTTCCAACATCTCCATCGGCATGAGGGCCATACTCTCGAAGTGGCATCTGTAGGGGCTCCTTATTCACGCCAAACACTACGAGAAGATTCGTATGGACTGGGTGGCTATGGGCGCACTAGTGGAGATCTGGCATCCCCAGACTCACACTTTTATCTTCCCGACCTTCGAGGTGACCATCCTCCTCGAGGAGGTGGAACTTCTGCTCGGATTGAAGAAATTCAAGAGTGACGGGAAGGTGAAGGCTATGCGGATGCTGACACGGGGGACTTTCGAAAGCGTCCTTGGAAGCTTCATGCCGCCCGACGCAGCCCGAAAGGTTCGTACTCAAAAGGGAATTGATTTGCAAAAGCTCGCGGAATGGGTCATGGAGGCCTTGAGAGGGTTACCAGACGATGACTATTTGGAGGAAATCATGAAAGGGTTCACCATTTGTCTGGCGGGTGCTCTCTTGTTTCCTTATACCGACAACATGGTGGAGGAAGACCAACTGAGTGCTATCTGCGGGATCTGGCGTGGAAAGAGGGTGGGACCCACTGTCCTTGCCTACCTATATAGTGGCCTTACTGCCTCGAGCATGGGTAAGCCTCCTTTTGGTTGCGCACTTGTCTTGAATTGCTGGCTTGATTTGCACTTCAAATTCGACCACCGCGAGGGAATGCCAACTGCTTCGAAGCTCTTCCAACAAAGCCCTCTTCATCACATAGCCGATGTGTTAGACTTCGGTGGTACTGTAGTGAACCTCGTTCCGTGGCTGAAGAAACGTGAAGACTGGCGGTCTCAGTTCCGCACCGTGACACAAGGCTTCTTTACTTGCTCACCGGCATGTTTGCTTTCGCTTGATCTCCTCATGAGGCCTTCTCCTGAAGTTGATCTCCAACTGATCGGCGCAACCAAGTTCGTCCTTTATAACGCGCATCGATGCTGCCTCCAGGTCGGCATTCCACGCCATTCATTCCCAATATCGACTGGCATCGTTCCTTTGAAGAAGAGGGAGTTGGGCACGGAGGCGGATGCGAGGGAAGCGAAAGCCATTAAAGCTCCCTGGAAGACAAGTGTTGCGGGAAAGGCCTTAGCGCACGTGGGGGAAGAATGTGAGCTTTGGAGGGCTTATGTAACCGAACTGGGGAAGTTAAGGCCTAAGGCGCCTAAACCCCTGATGTAGCCTATTCTGCTTTTCTGATGTAATAAAATCTGGCATGGATGTTTTGGACCCCCGTCCCCTTAATTATTATTATCTTTTTTTGTGATTTTTCTTTTTCTTTGTGTTTTTTCTTTTGTTTGGATTATATACATACTCTTATCTTTTTTTTCTTTTATTATATATATATTTTTTAATTTTTATTATGGGGGCGTCCAGGGGCCTGGACGCCCCTAATTTTTTATTTTTGATTTTTTTAGTTTTTTTTGTCTTGGGGGCGTCCAGGGTCCTGGACGCCCCTAATTTTTTATTATATATATATATATATTTTTTTGGTTTTTGTTTTGGGGGCGTCCAGGCGCCTGGATGCCCCTAAGTTTTTGAATTTTGAAAAAAATAAAAAAAAGGTTGGGGCATCCAGGTGCCTGGACGCCCCAAATGAGATGGATTCTATATATATGGGGGGGGGCCTCCCCCCTTTGCTCATTTATTGTTCATTCAAACGACCCAGTCAATCCAGACGACCCATTCTTAGTCCTAATGGAGCAAGGAGGCCCGAGCCAGGGTGGAGAGAAGCGCAAACGACGGGCTCGTCGTCCGAGGAGGCTGAGGGACGATGCCGAGGAGGCTGCTGCGGCGGAGGAGATTGCCGCAGAGGAGGAGGCTCCTCCTTTGGCCGTGGAGGCTGCAGTGGATGCTGGCGACGCGGGAGAGGACGATCACGACCCGGTAAGCTCTTCGGAACTTCAATCTGTTGATTTAATAGGCTGGATAGGCGGACGAGAGGCCATGCCGTGAGGACCGGTGAGTGAGGGATGGAGGCGTCCAGGGGCCTGGACGCCTCCACATTTTCTTTTTTCTTTTTATTTATTTATTCATTTACATAAAATAATAAAATATGATTTAAAAATAAGGAGGCGTCCAAGATGTAGGACGCCTCCAAAATAATATATCTATTTTTTATTTATTTTTGTTTTTGATTCTGGGTTTTTCTAAAAATAAAATGAAGAAAATAAAAAGGAAGCGTCCAAGGAGTTGGACGCCTCCAAAAAAACATAAATACTTTTTTTTAAAAAAAAAAAATAAAATAACTAAGTAGCATATACAATGTTATTTGTTTATTACTAACCATGATGCTGATGTGTTCTTTTGTTGGTTTTGTGGTGTGCAGGGCGTGATGAAGGGCCGGATCAGCTGGTCCCTAGTGGTGGCAGCATACCGTGGGCTGCCAGACTTTCAGAGGGCGCGTGTGGATGCCATGGGCTTCGGAGCTTTCCTTAGGATCGAGCCCTTCCGACTCGACCTTCCTCTTATCCAGGCATTGAGGGAGCGGTGGCATGCGCCGAGTCGGGCGTTTCTGATGCCCTGGGGGCACATGGTGCCGACACTAGAGGACGTGGCTCGGATCACCGGGCTACGAGTTGACAGAGAGGCGGTGAGCGGGGTCACCTACCCCGACTATCGAGAGAGTGATCTGGACCTGCTGTGGTTAGAGACGAGCGTGACGGACAGGGACAGCAGGGTAGTCGGCCGAGTGGAGATCATGGAGGCGCTCAGATTCGTCGACCCGCGCCAGCAGGTTAGCGAGACTGGAGCGGAGTTTCGGGCACGACTGGAGGGAGATGCCCGTGCAGCTTTCACCCAGGACCCGAGCGAGCGGGAGCTGGTGGATCTAGACCTTCGGAGGTTTCTTTTCTTCTTCCTGGGCCACCTTCTGCTGGGGACGAAGGGGGATGGCATCCACTGCCGCTTCCTCGGGATCCTGGCAGACCTTGACAGAGTGGGGCACTACGCGTGGGGAGCTGCCATGCTGGCACACTTGTTTGCAGGCCTGTTCCAAGAAGCGGATCGTGAGATGGCTGTGAGTGGTTTCACACCATTCATCCCGGTATTTTTGGTTTTGCTTGTTTTGTATATATTTTGGTGTGTTTTTGCAAGGTACTGATGACCTGCGCCGAGCAGCTGTGGAGCTATTATTACCTCCCCATGGGGAGAGCTTGCCATTGGCGACCCGCGATGGTGCCGCTAGCCAGGCGGTGGGAACCCATCATGAGTGCGGCACCCCTAACCTACCAACTGATGGTGCTAAGGCGGGAGCTACGGGAGTTCCCTGCAGCGATGGTAAACTGGAGACCCTACTCAGACATGGTCGATGCCGACCAGCCGTGGGTTCTAACAAGTCGTGCCCGGTTTGGACGGGAACTGTGGATGCACTGCCTGAATGAAATCGAGACGCTTCGGCTACGATTGGTTATGAGGACTTTAGGACTGGCTCAGGAATGGGTGGATACGGCGGCGCCACCTCGTGTCGGGAGAAAGACGCGGGGACCGGTGACCTGCATTGACTAGCGTGTGCGATTCCCCGAACAGTACGAAGACTGGCAACGGGGTGGCATAATCGTGGAATCGCAGGCACGGGATAGCGAGGATTACCTGCGTCTATACAAGACAAGGTACGCAGAGCGGTTTCAACCCCGGGGACTTGCGGAGGTAGGTCTCCCCTTTCTCTTTTCTTCTTTCTCCTTTTTTGGTTTTCTGGTGGAAATGCTGACTCGTATGGCTGCAGGACATCCGTGATATGATGATAGCGACTTTACGAACTTGCTTGGCAGAGATGGAGCAACGGTTGGGCGATGCCGACGGAGCTACGAGCGCCTTGGTAGGTGTACGGTGTGTTCCTAATTAGAATCGCAGATTCCAGATATTGGCTACTAATTCACGTGGTCGTAGCATGCTCAGATTGGCGCGGCTTCCCCAGCGATGGGAGTAGGTGGTGCCTCTTCCAGCTTGTGGATTCTCACCTCAGAACTTGACTTACTTTATGAGCGACTTGCTCATGCCACGCAGCGTGCCGCGGAGGCAGAAGGGATGCTCTGTATACAGGTAAAAGTTTCAGTGTTGAGTTCTCTTTGTTTATGCCTTGCCGCGTATCTTGAGATGGTACATCTGGCAGGAAAAGGAGACGGAAGAAGCGCTTGCCCAAGCTGCGCAGAAGGAGGCTAGGATAGAGGGAACTACGGCGTCATCCTGATGACGACTCCTCTAGGATGCCGTGGAACTGAGGATCACTCTCCAGTTGGAGAGGGAAGATCGCGAGAGAGAACATGCAGAGAAAGAAAGAGACGCAGAGAGAGAAAGAGCCAACAGATTGACTGAAAGGGAGGAACGAAGGGCCATGGAGGCCCAACTATTCGAACTCCGAATCAGCCTTGGTCTTGCTGAACAGTGGCTGAGAGATGGTGAGGAGCGCTATCGAAGAGCACGAGAGCGTGGCTTTCGTGTTGATAGCTTCTCTGCTGCTTCCGTGGATCAACGCCGGGATGTAGGAATAGGAAGGGGAGTACAGAGCGGTAGGAGTATCGCTTTTCGTAGTTGGGTAGCACCTTTGAGAGCATTTTGCCCGGAGAGTAGTGGGACGAGTAATGCAGAGAGAGAGGGCGGAACTTGATGTAATTTTTTTTGGTTTTTGGAATAAAATACAAGGTTCGGTTTGTTTGGTTTTCACCTTTGCTTCTGTTGCCTGAATTCCTGCACACATCACTGAAACAAACAAATCAGAATTTCTGTTCTGACTTGGCCCCTTGCTCAATAAGCAAATGGTCACTATGACTGTCCTTGATAACTGGTCAAGGGGCCAAGCCTTTATTTAACGAAGGCAAGGGAAAGATGCGGTGATGATAAATGCGACAGGCAAGCACACGAATGCAAGCGGTATTAAAAGTGAGATGCTGCACGCAAATACAATCATGCAAAATTGATTTGTTTTCTTTTTTTATATTTGGCATTTTTTATTTTATCATAAAAAAGATTTTTTTATTTGCAAATATGTACATTTTCTCTTTTCCATTTTTTTTGTTATTTTTATCATTTCAATTTTTTTTGCTAACGCCTGGCAAGCACCCAAATGGCACCTAACCTACGTGAGACAGGGTTTTCTTACTAACCTCCCAGGTATCCTAAGTGTACATCTAGGTTGATTTGGGCCTCTAGACCCCTTGAATGATGATCCCGCCGGCTAAGACTTACCCTGATGACAATACCGTCATGCCATGCTTAGGCTCCCAGTCGCTTCCGACCACAGGGATTCACCCAAAAGGTGTTTGAGGTAAGAGATTTGCCCGACCCGGGTCTGTTTCCTCACAACTCTAGATGGTATATGATGGAACACCCTGGAACCCCAATGACCAACCGCGCGACGTTGACCCAGAATCAGACGCCGTCGCACCCATAGGTGACGCGCTTGCATTGGCCTAAGCCCGAGGTTAAACAAGAAGACATCAAGGTGGTAAACAGGGGTCTTGACCAGCCAGAAACACGGAGACTCCTTCGCAGCGATAGCTTTTGCTTTTCAAAGTAGGCAACCAAATGTGTATATTAAAATAAGGTCGCAGACCCTGGGTAGTTTTCACCTTTCAGAAACTCCATCGAACCTTCATCTTTAGAGGAAGAAGGAAGAGCGTGGGGGGATAAACCTCCTGAGAGGATCGGCAAAATCGTTAACCCGGCGAGTGAATAAGGGCCCATTAACTCTCTCCTTTCGGACAACTTCGGACCAAATCTCGAGCATTTACATTCCACGGTCCCCTTTTGTGGATTCAGACTTTTGCTTTGAGGGGTTCCATTTATCGCAACAGGCACGGTCACGACCAGACTTTTCTCTTGATTTTGACTTTGTATTTCTTTTTGTGAGGGAGATATAGTCGTTTGACGTTTGTGGGCTCCCTTTTCATATGCCTGCGGGGACACTGCCCTCTTCTCGTGCTCTGATCGATGCTCGAGGAAATGGATCCTACTCTTGTCTTTGGGGTTTGAGTTTCGGTTTCTCATGCTCAGCGTTTTAAGGGCGTCGACTGTCTCATTTGGTCGAAGAGAAAAGAATAAAGATTACAACTTCCGGAGATCTTCTGGGTGGGGCCCCACCGTAGGTGATGCTACCGACCTTTTTGAATAAAATACATAAGTGAGCACATGTTAGCTTCCTTCGAGCGAGAATAGGCCGACGTGGCCGGACAGGGATCTCCACGGTTCTGGCAAACCAAGACCCGATGCCTACCAAGCCTTAATGGGCCCTATCCTAACAGGAAGGTTAGATGACTTGACTATATGGTGACCACCAGGCATCGGCATTTTGAATTTTCCATATTTTTAGTGGTTTTCAATATTTCTTTATTTTTGATGTTTTTTATCTTTTCATCATTTTTTTTGTTTTGTGCTAAGGGTAGTATTTCTTAAGATAAAGCCCATTCCAAGGGTGGGATAACTCGGTCCCTTCGGCGTTGACTAGCTTGTAGGCGTTGCCAGGGTACACGGCTTGAATTACAAATGGTCCTTCCCAATTGGGTTGGAGCTTAGAACACGGCCCTCCAGGTTTGACAAAAATTCTTTTTACGACCATCTCACCGACTTTGAATTTTCTCTCAACGACTTTCTTTTGGTAAAAGCGAGCGAGTCTATTTCGATACACACGTGCGTGTTCGGCAGCGGCCAGTCGCTTCTCATCCAAGAGTTCCAACTGGGCGAGGAGTGAATTACGACGATCGTCGAGGGGAAATTCCTCGTCCAATTGTACCCTGAGAGAAGGGATCAGAGTCTCGTACGGGACTACCGCTTCCATACCATAAGTAAGGGCAAATGGAGTCTGCCTGGTGGGGGTACGGATTGAAGTGCGATAGGCCCATAGAGCTTCGATAAGCTTTTCTGGCCAGTCTAAAAACTTACTAGACTCGTAGGTTTTTTTGATGATTTTGAGCAATGTTTTATTGGTGGCCTCCGCTTGGCCATTACCTTGTGGGTAATAAGGCGATGAATGATGCAATGCAATTGCGTACCTTTTGTAGAGGTCCTGTAGGTCCTGAGAAATGAACTGTGGCCCATTGTCGGTGACGATCGTGCTTCGGACGCCGAATCTGGCGAGGATGTTCTTCATGATGAATTTGCAGACTGTTGACGCCTTGATTTCCGTGTAAGCTTCGGCTTCGGCCCATTTGGTGAAGTATTCCGTCGTAGTAAGGATGAAAGATTTCCGCTTGGTGAGGGAATTGGGATCACCTAAGGGACCAATGATGTCGAATGCCCACATGGAGAAAGGCCATGGGGAGGATATTGGATGAAGTGAGGAAGATGGTGAATGGATTTTATCGGCGTGAAGTTGACACTTGACACACCTACGGACATAGACAGCACAATCCTCTTCCATAGTGGGCCAATAAAAGCCTTGGCGAATGATCTTCTTGGCGAGCATCTGACTATTCACGTGGCCACCACACACACCCGAGTGCGTCTCCTCTACACATTTCCAAACCTCATCGTCACCAAGACATCTTAACAGAATACCAGTAAGGCTCCTCCTATAGAGTAGACCTCCAACCAATGTATATTTCTGAGCCACCCTTCTTATGGCTTTCTTGTCCTCTGTGGTGGCCCCTTCAGGATAAGACTGATCTTGGCAGTATTTGACGATTTCATAGAACCATGGTTTCTCTTCATCAGCCAGTTCTTCTTCGGCCTCTGCCAACATGATTTCCCTCTTCTCAAGGATATCTTCCTGCAGGATTTTCCTTGCTATCTTGTCTTTGATGTTTACGTAGGAAGCATCATCGATTGCAGGGGCGTGAAGTTTGTAGATGGAAATGGACTCAAACCATCTTCCTAGAGGGAACCTTATGGATGATGCCAATGAGGCGAGGGCATCGGCGAGAATATTCTGATGACGAGGGACATGAACAAAGATCAGTTTGGTGAACAGTTTGGCAAAGGCAGCAGTGAGTTCTTGGTATGGCTTGAGTTTGAGATCGCGAGTGCGATATTTAGTGAGCACCTGACGAAGGATGAGTTAACTATCACCTACGACTCGCAACTGAGTGATACGAAAAGAATGAGCGAGTTCTAGGCCAGCTAGAAGAGCTTCATATTCGGCTATATTATTGGTAACTGGAAATTTGAGCCGGTATGCCAATGGGAATGTGAGGCCTTCAGGCGACAGGAGGGCGACGCCAATTCCTCTCCCTTGAGAATTCAGAGCTCCATCAAAATATAGTGTCCACATTGGCTCATCTGATTGGTTGACGGACATTAGTTCCTCATCTGGAAACTCTGATTGGACGGGATCGAACTTGGGAAGAGGATGGTGAGCGAGATGCTCGGCTATGGCATAGCCTTTAATCGCCTTTTGCTGGATGTAGGTGATGTCGAACTGAGAGAGAAAACTTTGCCAGCGTGCTAGCCTATCCGTAAGGACGGCTTTCTCCAGAAGGAATTTGATAGGATTCATTCGAGTAATCAAGTGGACCTCATGAGCCAAGAAGTAGTGCTTCAATTTCTGCACTACCCAAACGAGGGCAGCACAGATTTTCTCCATGACGGTGTACTTCTGCTCACAGGGATTAAGAAGTTTGGACAAGTAATAGGTTGCCCGTTCCTTGCCTTCTTCATCAGCTTGTGCGAGGACGGCTCCCACGGAGTCATCCAAGACTGAGACGTAAAGGATCAGATGTTTTTCTGGTTTGGGTGGAATGAGAACGGGTGGACTAGCAAGATATTCCTTCAACCCTTCAAAAGCTTTCTGACATTTAGAATTCCAGTGGAATTCTACTCCTGGCTTGGTCAACTCGTAGAGAGGTCTACACCTTTGTAAATGTTGGGACACAAATCGACGAATAAACTGCAACCTCCCGATTAAACCTCGGACTTCCCTCAAATTCTTGGGAGGCGGCATATCTCTGATAGCCTTGGCTTTGTCTGGATCTATCTCGATCCCTCTTTTACTCACAATGAAACCCAGTAATTTACCCGACGACACACCAAACACACACTTTTTCGGGTTCATTTTCAATTGGAACTCCCTTGACCTCTGCAAGACCTTAGCCAAAACTTCTGGATGTTCCATCCTGGTCCTTGATTTCACCAATAAGTCATCCACATACACTTCCAGGTATATGTGCATCATGTCATGAAATATGGCCATCATAGCTCTTTGGTAAGTAGCTCCAGCATTCTTTAACCCAAACGGCATGACCACGTAACAATATGTTCCCCAAGGGGTAGTGAATGACGTCTTTTCCTGATCTTCTTCTGCCAAACGAATTTGATTGTATCCTGAAAATCCATCCATGAATGAGAGGGTTTCATAGCCTGCCGTGTTATCGATCAACACATCAATGTGAGGCAAGGGAAAATCATCCTTTGGACACGCGCGATTAAGGTCCCGGAAGTCGATACAAATCCTGACTTTCCCATCTTTTTTCATGACCGGGACAATGTTCGCCACCCATTGAGGATAAAGGACGACTCTAATGAACCTGGCTTTTTGGAGCTTATTGACCTCTTCTTTCATTTTCAAAGCCATCTGAGGGTGGAAAAACCTTAACCTTTGTTTTACCGAGACGGACCCTGGTTTTAGGGTTAAACGGTGTTTGACCAAGGTTGAATCCAGACCCGGCATATCCTCGTAGCTCCATGCAAATGTGTCCTTATATTCCTTGAGAACCTCAATTAATGCCTCTTCTTCAGAGGGTGGTAGGTTGTCAGTTATGAGGATGATCCTAGGGTCTTCCTCAGTTCCCAAGTTGACTTCTTTGGTGGATTCTTCTACGGCGGTTGACGGCTCGTCGAATCTCCTCATTCCACTTGCGTATGCGCCTGCCGCATCCTCATATTCTTCACCCTCATCTTCAGTGGGGAATTCTTCATCCGTGATCTCGTAGACTCCATATCCTTCATCAAATGCATAGTCTCCCTCACATTCTATTTCCGGTAGCTGGATGGGATTTTCTAACAACTGGGGGATGGCAAGAAGGGCCTGACACCTGGCGGCTAAATCCAGAAGGAATCGATGAGGGATCTGCCTACCCTTGGATTTCTTCCTAGGTACTACCCTTGGCCTATCATTCCTAGATTGACTGACAATATTTACAGAAGAAGAGGAAGACGAAGAGGATGGTGTAGAATGTACAGGAGAAGACCCCTCAGAGGAGGGGTAGAAAAGGTCGCTCATCGGACCTTGGACGGGTGGTCCGCAGGGCGGTACGCACCCGTGGGAGATGTAGGAGGTTTCCTCAACGAAGATGTGTTGTTGGGGAGTTTGAAAATTGACGTTTTTTTTTCGTTTTCATTTTGAATGACAAAGCAGTGAAAAGAGATTGGAGGAGAGAGAAAAGTGGTTATGGCTAGAGGATTGTGAGGCTCATAGAGCAGATCATGGTTGAAGACCTGGCGCGGGTTGAAAAGCCCGCGTAGGTATGTAAGCAGAGAAGGGGATCTGGGAAGATCATCAGACAATTGTCTGACCCAGGAAGATGATATCAGCAAAGGCTGAGACGAGTGGATGGAGAAGATGGCGGCTAATGAGCCGTCGACGGTAATGTTGAGGACGGATGAAGATCCGTCGATGACGGGGTCCTTCTGGCGAGGACGAGGATAGTTTGGAACCTTGGCAAGAGTGGTAATATTCTTTGGTGTTCCGGAGATCAATGGTGGTCCTTCAAGCTGCGGAGATGAGAACATCCTTTCCAGTGCAACGGAAATGTCCCGTATGTCGAACCATTTGTTCCACTCGCATTCTGGATCTTTGATCTTGCCTCTTTTGGTGATCCTCGGACATTTTTCAGCCAAATATACAGCATGTGATCCCCCATATGCTTCTCGTGGGTGATCTCCCATCTGAACAACGGGCCCTCTGTTGAAGTGGTTTGATAGAGTCCATGTGAGGGGCTCCCAATCCGCCTTGAACGGTCCTTTGAAGCCTAGGCCAAACCTGCGGTTTGGCCTAATTTCCTTTGGCGGTTTGAGCCTACCCTGTAACTGTGCACCCAGACCTTTACCCTATTGGTAGCCGATGTTCCTCATAATCTCCCACCCTTTGGAGTGAAAAGGGAGATATGATGTTGCGGTTGTCCTGACCGGCTCCTTTGGTGCTAGTGGAACGTGAGATGAATCACGTACGTCCAGTAGTGACAATATGAGTCGATGAGACGGCCAAACAGAGGGCAGAGAGGTGTTGATAGCATCCACTGTGTGAAGGACAGGTGTACTGACCACTTTAATAATTCTCCCATTGTAAGGAAACTTCATACACTGATGGTTGGTGGAAGGCACAGCGTCCATGGCTTCGATGTAAGGGCGACCCAGTATAGCCTTGAATGTGGGGTCCATGTCGAGGACATGGAATTCCGTGGGAATTGACATGGGGCCTAGTTCTGCCTTCAGAATAATCATCCCTTGCGGCGGCCTTTTACTATTGTCATAAGCCGTGACCGTGATCGAGGAAGGTCTTATTTGTTCCTCGTCGACCCCACACAACTAAAGAGTGCTCATGTAGATAACATTTATGGACGCACCCATGTCCACAAGACACGGTTTTATGGATACCCCATTAATTTTTATTGAAATGCACAGTGCATATTTTCGAGCCTCCTTGGGAGCGAGCTCGTAGTTGTGGAACATGATGGCCGGTTGTGTGTCCGTTGGGGTCAGGACGGTCGAAATCTTCTCCACGGGGAGGTCTTCATTAACCATGACTTTTTGAAGATATTCCATCAAGGCCGCCTGGTGGGATGTGGATCTTTGAAGTAGCTCTAGGATGGAGATCCGAGTAGGCGTCTTGTCCAAGTGTTTCAATAGATCATACTGTGTTCCAGGGATAGCTCTTTCTGATTGTTCTCCATCATCCTTCTCTGGCTGAGATTGCTCAAGATTCTGACTGTTGTGGGGGAAAACCCTATGAAAAATCCTTCCACTCCGGAGCACCATTGCCTGCGGCTTTTGTACCTCTGTGGGGGTAGCAGTGGGTTTTAACAGAGGTTTGAGGGGTAGTGGTGAAGGAATGGTCGATGAAGCAAGGGTGATGACGGGAGCAGGGATTCTGATGAGGGGTTTGTTAGGTGGAGGCATGGTGGAGGTAGAGGGGATATCGCGCGGATTATGAAGGATAAGGGGTCTGGAAGGTGGAGGTGGAGACGAAGTAGAAGTGGGTAGGGCTTGAAGCGAGCAATGATTTTGAGGTGGGCGATGGTTAATGAGTGGTTTTAAAGGCATTAGTGGTGATACGGTGGAGAAAGACGGGGTTATGTATGGTTGACGGATGATAAGGGGTTTAGAAGGCGTAGGGGTAAATGTGGTAGAGGTGGATGGTAAAGTGGGGGAGTGGGAGAAGATGAGAGGGTGTGAAGGCGTAGTGGAGAGTGTCGGTTGATAGGGGATCGGGGTACGGATGAGAGGGCGTAATGATAGTGGAAATGGTGAAAGTGATACTGACGCGGGTTGATGAGAGAGAGGTGCTACCCGGGCAAGGCAAGGGTGTTGCGTGATGATAGGATTGGCGGTAGAAAGAATGGAGGTACTTTCCTGGTGCTACACCTGCTCTCTCCCGACCTCCGAGAAGGAGGAGATGGGGTTAACCTGATGATTGGGCTGTTGGTGCTCGGGTAATGGATTCTGGATTATGCCCATGTCGGGCTGTTGTTGTGGGGCATGCTGAAGCTGTTGTTGTTGTTGTGGTTACTGTTGCTGCTGCTGTTGTAACTACTGCTGTGGCCTATGAGGAGGTCTCCTAGCCTTGAGAGCCGTGACGTATCGTCTCATTTCATCCCAATCTATTTGATGTTCATCATTCATATCGTGGATGTAATCTTTGAAATGGAAGCAGTAATCTACTGTGTGTCCTGGCTGCCTGTGGTAGACGCAGTATTTGGAGGTATCAACATTCGGGGGCCACACGGGCCTTTCTCTGGGTAGGGCGAGTTGGTTTGATGCCATGAGGGCATTAAAAATGTCTGCTAAGGTTTCTGGCAATGGTGGATAGTAGGCTCTCTTGGGACCGACCGGCCTCCTTTGTTGCTGTTGGGGACCATAGTTCCCCGGGGGTGGAACTTGGTTGTACTGAAGTGGTGGTTGTTGTTGCTGAGGTTGTGGTTGTTGTTGCTGGGGTTGACGTAATGGAGGCATATTATCCTGGGGTGGATTATTTTGGGGTGGAGGACGAAGAGGGAAAGGACCTGGTTGGAGGGGAAGTCGGGATATTTGTGGAGGCCTTGGGTTGACTGCATAATTGGCATTGTTGACCGCACCCACTTGCTCATTTGTCACAACCCCTTCTGTGGCTCCGCCCGGGACACCAGCGCCTGTCTTTCTGACCACTTTGGGCTTTGGTGACTCAAACATGTTCATAATGGGGGAGTCTTTTAACTGAGTTTGGATGTACCGGGCCCTTTCATAGAGTTCCTCCATTGTAGTGAGTTTATTCATGGCCAGGACGTGTCTGAACTGTGGGGTTGCATTAGACACAATCATCTTCACTTGTTCGGGCTCGGAGAGGGTGTCCCTTATTCTTTCCGCCAGAGACCTCCATCTATCAGCATAGCGGATAAAATCCTCGTCGGGTTTCATCTTTTCGGCCACTAGGTCGGTAATGGAGAGTGAGGGACCGACCCTATCCCTATATTTCTGCAAGAACCTTCTCTGGACTATTTCAAAATTCTCGGCCTCGCGGGGCTCCAAAGAATAGAACCACTCTAGCGCGGGACCATCTAATGATCTCCGAAAGAGGTATGCCAGGGACCTCTGATCGTTTTGCCAATAGGAGGATTCATACATGAAATCCTTGAGGTGAATGAAGGGGTTGCCGGTACCATTGTATCTACGGTACGTGGGCATTTCGGAGGGAGGAAGATGAATGACGGGAAGGACTGGCAAAGCAACCTCCAGGGTGGCTTTCACGTCCACCATTCTTCTCAGATTTTGAAACTGCTCATCCATACGATTGAACCTATTGAGGAGCGATTGAGCAAGCTCCTCTGGAGGTGAAGGTGGCACTTGCCACTGGGGGAGAAATTGTCTCCCGGAGACTTGAGGGGGGAACCCCAAATGAGAGGGAGCTGTCGGACCGCCGACAGTTGGCCCTGGCTGAAGCGGTATGTGGGGAACAACGGGAGTTTGAGATTGTGACGGGAACTGGAATGAGGGTGGTTGTTGGCTCGCTTGTCCTTGAAGCGAGGGAGACTAGATGGCTTGCGCCAATGAAGGAGATGGAATGGCCTGCACGGACTCTTGGAGAGGTGCGATGGCCGGAGTTGATTCCTGGGGCGTGGGGGAAATAGATTTCCCCTTTAGAATGGCCTGAAAGGCCCGGAGCTGTTCAGAGGTAAGCTCCGTGTTGGCGAGGACGCCCAGTAAGGAAGAGATATCCTATGGTGGGGACGTGTCCCCGGCAATAACCAGCACCTCATGCGAGGGCTCATGAGAAGGACCCGAGTCCATAGCATAGACTCGCGGGTCGGCTGACAAACCACGACTAGGGTGGTTCTCCTCAAAAGACTCGTGAGCCATGCTCATAGTTTTCCTAGAACGCAAAAACATACACTAGCAAGCAGGTAGCAGAGATAATCAAACAAGTGGATGCCTTTACGCCTTTTTTTGTGTTTTGATTTTGATGATTTTTTTTGTGTTTTTAGCGAGATCCGAAGTTCACACAAAATAGGGACCCTAGTTTATTTTTGTTTCACCGTCGTGTCAGCTAGGGTCTCTCGTCTCACCACGAATGGGATGACTAACTCCGGGGAACTTCAATGGTACAACCAGCCCAGTGAACGAAGAGGAGATTCTTCGATGTCGGGGACTTACGGAGGTCCCAGTGGAGGAGATTCTAGTCCATTGAGAGAAATTCTCAAACGGAGAGTCCTTCCTTCACCGGGAAAGGGTGATCCTTAGAAAAAATGAAAAAGGATATAAAAGAGGGATGGATGTATGCAATGGAATGATGACAGAGATATAGAGTAAGAAAACAACAGAAATAACAAACATATAACCAACCAATCACAACTGACAGTGCTACCGTGAGCACAACGGGGGCGCGCGAGGGCGCCAAGGTGGAGAGGCACGGACGGTGCCGAACTTGCAAGGGTAGCCAAAAGGAAGCAGTAGTTGTCCCACCGTGATCGCCAATCTGTGAGCGACGTCACGCGGCTCGGGGAGCGGAGAAGACGCGGAGCGCGTGGGCTCCTTCTTTTGTTTGCTGCAGCACAGAAGTAAGAGAAAAGAGAAGGGGCCACCACGGGAGATTGCTCCGGCGGGGCGAGCGGGACAAGTGTAAGATAGCAAAATATGGGGGTTAAACGGCCATAGCGGGAAGTGACTCGCCGCGGCCTCGGGGGGACGGGAATGGTGCAGAAATTAAATAGCAAGAATTGAAGCGGCCATTGGGGAAGTGACTCACCGCAGCCTCGAGAATATGAATAGATAAGAATATAACATATAAGAACGGGATTTTAAACGGCCATTGGGGAAGTGACTCGCCGCGGCCTCGAGAACAAGATGTGATCGCCAGGGGCCAAAAGACCCCAAAATAAAGAAAGTGATCGCGCCTACCTCAAGAGCGGGAGATGGCGGGTTGCTTCTTCCTCCCCCTTCGGTCGGCCGACGGAGAGGGCTTTCCTTGGTTACCCTTGCAAAACAGTAGACAATAAACGAACAGAATTAGAAAATGGCAGTGTAGTAACAATTCCTTGCAATAAAAGTAACGAGATTGTGACCTGACACACACCTGGTTGGTGTGATTTTAAACCCCTCTCGGACTCGAGTAGGAGGAAAATGCGATGATGAATGCAAGAAGTATGCAAGACACGACGCCCTTATATAAGGAGATAGAGGATGCAGTATGATGAATGTAAAGAACTATGGAGAAAAAGGGGAAGAAAAGGCTTATTGGAGGAGCCGAGGGTGAGATCCGGCGGAGCTCCGGCAACGTGGGGACGACGTGGAAGCGCGGTGGATGAAGACGACCTTCCTCTCGCGAGCGTGGGCACCCGAGAAGCCGGCAGAACCTCCACCTACAAAAGACCTCACGGGTTAGAAATGACTCCGCAGCCTCTGGGCTCTGGCAGCCTATCGGATCTCTTAGAAGCTCCTCCAGAACTGAGGGGGTGGGCCTCTATTTATAGGGCTCCAGAGGGTGGAGGCGTCCAGGACCCTGGACACCTCCACCAGGGAAAAAAAGATATTTTATTCTATTTTTATTCATTTTTTTGGAATATTTTTGTGGAGGCGTCCAGGGCCCCGGACGCCTCCAACAGGTCCAACGATCACCACCAGCGGCCGCATGCGGTTTGGCACAACGCGTGGTTTTGTGAGCGGCGCCTCGTGATTCAGAAATGGGCGCGTCCAGCTGGCTGGACGTCTCCATAATTTGGCTTTTTTCACACACGACAAACCGTCGTTCGGTGGGCGGCGCCCGTGAGGGAGTTGATAGAGGCGTCCAGGGGCCTGGAGGCCTCCAAAAAAATATATTTTTTATTATTTTAGTTTTGTTTTTTATGCAAACTGGCATTTTAATTTTTTTATATTTGTTTTTATGGAGGCGTCCAGTGGCCTGGACGCCTCCATTAATATATTATTTTTTATTTGTTTTTGGGCTTTGAAAAATAAAAATAAAATAAATTAAAAGAATGGGGGCGTCCAGGGGCCTGGACGCCCCCAAAAAGACCCACCCGGATCCTCGGACAAGGTGTTGGCGGCTGCCCGGTAGACACCCTTCTTGGTTCCGGAACCTCCTGATGCGTCTGACTGGTGTTGATGCCGTCCGAATGCTGTGACGAGACGATTCCGGATGCCGAAAAGGGCGGAAGAAGACTCAAGAAAAGGAAGCACTTAAGAGATTCGAAATGCGTAAGCCGTCGCGGGGCGTCGTATAGTAATATGAGACTTTCTCAGGAGACGTTAGGAATGGCGTGTCTACACTAACCACAGGAAGGGACATCAACACCACAGATCGGAGAACTTCCGATTGCCTTCTTACTAACCACCGGTAGGGACGATCTTCAGTTCCAAATATTTGAATGAAATAGAAAAGAACAAGATATGAAAACACTCAAACAAGATGTGAAATATGCTCAAAGAGAAAAGATCTTGTCTGAGATTGCTGAAGCTTGAATCTGATTCTTCAATGGTATCTTCTTCCTTGTGACATGGTCTTCCTTGGATCACCTTGAGTTGATGAAGAAGATAAAGGATGCAGATTTGATCTCCTCTGAAAACCTTGTGAAATCAGCTTCCTTGGATCACCTTGATAGCCTTGCTTGCTTCTGCACTTCCTTGGAGATTGCTTGCTTTGATATGAGCTTGAAACACTTTCGAATGGATGAAGAACTCCAGCCCGAAGCACTGTTCACGGAGGTGCTATAGTACCCGCGAATCACCTCCTCTTACCTCCCTTGATCTCTCTTGTTCCAATTGAAGCATTAGGGTTTCTAACCCCTCATGTGTTGGTTTTATAGACTTTGAATGGTCCTTGGACATCCCCCAGACCAGATCCACAATCCATGGGGGATTGGGTGACTTTAGGGTTAAACAAATACAAGGAAAGGGGCTGGCCTCGAGGTGGAAATTGAAGTCAAACATGGCTGCATCGTGGCTGGCGGTCGACTGGAGGTAGGTGGCAGTCAACTGGAATTTTATAGTCAGTTGATTTTTTTCATCTCTAGCAAAACCGGTCGACTGGACGCCTAGGGGCGGTCGACCGAAACCTGTAAAAATGCCATCTTTTCGGTTCTAGGAGAACCGGTCGATCGGACGCCTAGGGGCGGTCGACCGCTACCTGTAAAAATTGGAGTTTTTAGGCTCTGGAAAATCTAGTCGATCGGTCAAGGTGTGTTGGTCGACCGGAAACACCTATACCTGCAAAAGGAAGTGTTAGCTCAAAGAAACATGTCCATAATTCAAGATATTCATGTCCTTATCAATTCCATGCATTTTTGGGTTTGGTTTATGCCTTAGACCATTTGAGCATTTCTAAATTTTGTTCCGGGGGCACCGCCCCCGGAAACCCCCGCAAGGGGCGCTGCCCCCTTGACCCCCGCGACCTGATCGGGCAGGTCGATCCACGTGCGAGGGCGCAATCATTAAGCTTTCACATTTGCCATCTTCACTCCATTCCTTGTCCATTTATTGGCTTACCTGTCATGAATAAAGCATCACGTATGTCAGTCATATGAGAGTGGAAAACAACAATGACTTATAGTGTTTAGCCATTATCAAAATCAAGAATATCAAATAACTCAAATGACCACAGGATGATGTCGAATGACCCAAATGACCACAGGATGACTCAAATGACCACAGGGGCACAACAATCAAACCATGCATGCCAATGCATAAATACATGTATTGATATGAAGGATAAATGCATCAGATTTTCTGTACAGTCTTTTTATTGCAGTTTAGCACAATCAACGAACAATAATGGTGAGAGATAATGAACACTTCAATCCTTATTGATTTGAGGTCTGCACAGACCAAGCTCCCTTCTTAATGTAGAAAATCTGTCATTACACAAGGGCTTGGTGAAAATGTCAGCAACTTGGTTCAATGTATCAACAAAATGCAGTTCAAAATTTTTCTTAAGGACGTCATCTCTAAGGAAATGATGCCTAATTTCAATGTGCTTAGTCCTGGAGTGTTGGACTGGATTTTTAGAAAGATTGATTGCACTTGTGTTATCACACAGAATCAGGACACACCCAAGATCCACTGAGTAGTCTTGAAGTTGGTGTTTAATCTACAGCACTTGGGTGCCATAACACCCCGCAGCAACATATTCTGCCTCTGCGGTAGAGAGGGCAACCGAGTGTTATTTTTTAGAGGCCCAAGAAACTAAACACCCTCCCAGAAATTGGCAATAGCCACTGGTGCTCTTGCGATCCAGCTTGCAACCAGCATAGTCCGCATCTGAATAAGAGATAAGAGAAAAAACACAGGATGACGGATACCATAATCCCAAATCTTGAGTTTTGGCAAGATATCTAAAGATACGTTTGACGGCAATCAAGTGGGATTCTCTAGGACTAGCTTGAAATCTAGTACAAAGGTATACACTGAACTGGATGACTGGTCGGGATGCAGTCAAATAAAGCAGTGAACCAATCATACCTCTATAGATTTTTGCATCCACCAATTTACCATTTTCGTCTGCATCCAGTGAGGTTGTAGTGCTCATAGGAGTTGCAATCGTTTTACAGCCTGTCATGTCAAACCTTTTCAGCAGCTCTTTGATGTACGTAGCTTGACTTATGAAGCACCCATCTTCTCCTTGATTGACCTGCAAGTTGAGAAAAAATTGAAGTTCACCCATTAAGCTCATCTCGAACTCACTAGTCATAAGATTGGCAAATTCTTTACACATTTTTGCTTTTGTAGAACCAAACACAATGTCATCAACATAAATTTGAACAATCAGGATATTCTTACCTTGCATTTTGGTGAAGAGTGTTTGATCTACTTTACCTCGTGTGTTCCCCCTTTTGGTGAGGAACGAGCTTAGTCTATCATACCAAACTCTTGGTGCTTGCTTTAAACTGTAAAGCGCCCTATCTAGCTTGTATACATAATCTTCATGGTTAGAGCTTTCAAAATCAGGGGGTTGCTCCACATAGACTTCTTCTTTGATCAACCCATTCAAGAAGGCACTTTTTACATCCATTTGATATAATTTTATTCTATGAGAGCATGCGAATACAAGCAGAATTTGGATAGCTTCAAGTCTAGCTACTGGGGCAAATGATTCTTCAAAGTCTATCCCAATTTCTTGATTGTAACCTTGAGCCACCAATCTGGCCTTATTCCTCAATATCTTACCATCTTTACTAAGTTTGTTCCTAAAGACCCATTTAGTTCTTATGACAGATTTTGATGAAGGTCTAGGAACAAGATGCCAAACTTTATTTCTTACAAACTTGTTTAATTCTTCTTGCATGAAATTTATCCAGTTTTCATCTTTCAATGTTTCATCAATATTTTTAGGTTCAATTTGAGAGACAAGAGTAAGTTGGTCTAATTCTTCAACAATTCTAAAATGTGACATGGTTCTAGGTGGGTCATTCAAGCTACCTATGACTTTTTCTAAAGGATGATCTTTAAGAACTCTAATATCAGTAGAATCATTACCTTCACCGGTAGCTTGATCTCTTGTTTTGTTTGATTCCCCCAAGTCATCATTTCCTCTTATCTCTTCTTGTAGAGGATCATATTTTTCCTTGTTGGATAGGAACTCCCCATCGTCGTCGTCATTCCTGCAAGGTTTGTCACTTTTAGCATCATCATTAAGTTCATCAAAAGTGACATGGGGTGATTCTTCCACAACTAGAGTTTTAGTATTGCAAATTCTAAAAGTCCTAGATCTATCAGAATAGCCAAGAAATATACCTTGATCACTTTTGGGCTCAAACTTATCCAATTGTCTTTTGTCATTATTATGTATAAATCATTTAGAACTGAACACTTTCATATCAGAGACACAAGGCTTCTTACCTTTGTACAACTCATAAGGAGTCTTTTTGGTGTGAGGCCTTACCATAGATCGGTTAATGATGTAGCATGCTATATTTACCGTCTCGTCCCAAAATCTCCTAAGTAGTTGTCTTTCTGCTAGCATGGATCTAGCCATTTCTATGAGTGTTCGGTTTCTCCTCTCGACTACCCCATTTTGCTCAGGGGTCCTAGGTGATGAAAATCTATGTGATATTCCTTCAGTCTCACAAAAATCATAGAGGTCAGCATTGTCAAATTCACCACCATGATCTGATTGAATGTTAGAAACTTTGAACTCACCATCTTGCTTTATCTTCATGTAGAGTGCATGAAACTCATCAAAAGCATCATTTTTATGTGTAAGGAAGAATATCCATGTGAATCTAGAGAAATCATCCACCAAGACATAGCCAAATCTTCTACCACTTAGACTAGTAGTTCTAGTTGGCCCAAACAGGTTCATATGAATCAGCTCAAGTGGTTTGGATGAAAGACTTTCAGATCTATTTTTAAATAATTTTCTTGTTTGTTTCCCTAGGGCACATGCATCACAGATTTTATTATCTTGCTTAAATGAGAGCTCAGGCAGCCCTTTCACCATTGAATGCTTCATGAATTTATGTAAGACATTGTAGCTAGCATGTCCTAGTCTACGATGCCATAACCACACAAGTTCAAATTTTGATGCAGCAAGACATAGATTCAAATGTGTAGGATCATCTAGGTCAATCATGTATACATTATTCACCCCCTTACCATAAAATTTTACTATGTCAGATTTTGGTTCCAGAATTTTGCATTCGAGAGAGTCAAAAATCACTCTATAGCCCTTATCACATAATTAACTTATACTCAGTTGTTGGGTAGTGGACAGCGGATCTAGAGGGGACGGGTGAATAGATCTACCCCTCTTTTCGTAATGCAACCCTCTATATAGCTAGTTAAAAATAATTGCAGTGGAATACAACTAGCTTAGCGACGTATAAAATGATTTGCTTAGAAATATGATTTCACAATACGGATATTGAACCTAAGCATGCATCTAAAATAAAGCAATCACATAATCAAACCACAACACAAAGGATTTTAAGGTGGTTCGGACTGAATCCCCAGTCCTACGTCCACCCCTCACCAAATTCGGTGAGGCTCCACTAGTGCCACGCACTGAACCGCAAATCGGAAAGACCTCTGATTGCCTTCCTACTAATCATAGGTAGGGACGTCAACACCGCAGATCGGACAACTTCCGATTGCCTTCCTACTAACCACTGGTAGGGGCGATCTTCAGTTTCAAATGTTTGAATGAAATGAAAAAGAACAAGATATGAAAACACTCAAACAAGATATAGAATATGCTCAAAGTAGAAAGATCTTGTCTGAGTTGCAGGAGCTTGAATCTGATGCTTTGATGGTGTCTTCTTCCTTGAGAGATGATCTTCCTTGAATCTCTTCTAGTTGATGAGGAAGACTATGGATGTAGCTTTGATTTTCCTTTTGATCTTCTTGAGTTGATGAAGAGGTTGATGCAGTTTAGATCACCCTTGAGAGCCTTGATTGCTTCTTGCTTCCTTGCAGGTTGAGATAGCTTCAGATCAAGGCTTGAATCCCTTGGAATGGATGGAGATCTCTTCACGAAGTACTGTTCACGGCTACAGTACCATCCCACTTGAATAGCCTCCACAAGCCTCCCTTGATCTCCTTTGATCCAAATGAAGCATTAGGGTTTCTAACCCTCCTTGTGTTGGTTTTATAGACTTTGAATGGTCCATAGACATCCCCCAGACCAAATCCACAAATCATGGGAGATTAGGTGAGTTTTGATTAAATAAATCCAAGGAAAGGGGCTGGCCTCAAGGTGGAAATCGAAGTCAAACATGGCTGCATCGGGGCTGGCGGTCGATCGGAGGTAGGTGGCGGTCGACCGCTACTGAGACAATCTGTAGCTTGTTCATTTCTGGAATTTTCGGTCGATCGCCCTGGGCTGGCGGTCGACTGCCACTGAGAATCCGTCAGCCAGTGAGCTGCTGGCAGGGGCAGTCGACCGCCCCTGTGCTGGCGGTCGACCGCCAGCTGGGCAGACCCCGGTTTATGCCGAGTCAGTCTGTTAACCTCTTTAGCTCCGTCGCTTGAGTCCTTTAGCAGCCCGTTCTCATCTGTGGCATCAACCTTGACAGTCATGAAGATTTCTATTGATTATATCCCCGCGACCTGACCGCGCAGGCCGATCTGCGTGCGAGGGCGCAATCATTGAGCTTTCACCTTTGCCATCTCTACTCAATTCCTTGTCCATTCATTGGCATATCTGTCATGAACAAAACATCACGTATGTCAGTCATATGAGAGTTAAAATAATAATGACTTATCGTGTTTAGCTATTATCAAAACCAAGAATATCCAATAACTCAAATGACCACAAGACGATGTCGAATGACCCAAACCACAGGAAGACTCAAATGATCATAGGGGCACAACATCAGTAAGTTGTATTCCAAACTTTCAACTAATAAAATATTTTCAATGGAGTTGGAGAGACTCTTACCTACATTACCTATACCGATGATTTTTCCCTTGTTGTTCCCTCCAAATGTGACGTATCCACCTCCTTTTTCCATCAAAAGATATAATTTGGTTCTGTCCCCAGTCACGTGTCTTGAGCAGCCACTATCCAAGTACCATCGATTATGTACGGCTACAAGACACTCTTGCACAAAGGATTAAGTGACAACGTTTGGACCCCAACAGAGTTTGGGTCCCATCAAACTCTTTAATTCTTCAAAATATGATACCATACTCTTTGGAATCCACATTTTCTTTTCATTTTTGATTTTCTTGGTTGCTACCATATTTTTGTTCTTTTTGTTCATTTTCACATATTTCCTTTGTTTCTTACCTTTTGATTCGTGATGGATGTGTGAAAATGGTTGTTTTTGATTCCAATACATTATTTTCAATTGATGTAAGGTGGTATGGTTCATGGGAAAGTGATCTTGACTAGGCCAATATGTCTGTGAGGCATAATAGGGCCAACCATATGAAGGAGTCGACCTGTGTGTGTTGAGGTGTTGACATGTTCTTTGTGCTACCCACTCATAACTGCCTCTGGTTGACTGAAGTGTCGACCTCCTGTGACTGGAGTGTCGACCTGTGCTCTATTTTCTCCAGTTATAACGGTTTCTGTCTGGTTGAAGAGTCGACCTGCTATAAGTGGAGTGTCGACCTGATGGGTAGTGTCTGGCGACTTGACTGGGTGATGACCAAGGGCATGTCGACTTGTGCTGGGTGAAGTGTCGGCCTGTGTCATTCCTATTTTGAGGATGTGCAGACCTGTGCTGTGAATGAGGTTGACCTGCCTGGTTGTTCTGAAAGATTTTCTTGGAAGTTCCAGGAGTTATCACTTCAGCTGATTCAACCTTCTCTTTTCCCTTGTTTGTGGATTTTTCTTGGTTTTGGATGGGTTTTGTGTTTGAGGTGGAAGCACTTGTGGAGGATACAAAGGTGACAGTTTTCAAACCAAGTTCCTTTTTGTTGGTGGGATTAAAACCCAACCCTTCCTTGTTGAAGTTCATTTTTGTACCTAGGAATGCATCTAGATTTTCCCTGCCATCTACAAACTTTTCCAAGGATTATTGTTTGTAATTAAGTTCTTTCTATAGTTTTTCAATGTTTTCAAGAAGTTGAGAATTGACTTATTTGATGGCTTCATTTTTTTTCATTGCATAATTTGCTATCATTTTCATAACTTTGCATCTTCATTTTTATTTCATCAATTTCATTTCTTAAGTCTTCATTTTCAACTTCTAAGTCAGCCATTTCTTTTCTACCATCTTCCAAATCTTCAATCAATTTTTTTAGGTCTTCAATTTTAGATTCCAGGGAGATAGTTTTATCACTCATGCTTTGATCATGCACAGTTGAGTTAATTTTCTTTTTCAAGGCTTTGTTTTCCTTCTTATACATGTCATACTTATCCATGAGTTCTATGTAGGCTTCTTCCCAATCACTAGCAGTGAAGTGCTCGAAAGGAGAATGTACCTCAGATTCTTCATCTCCTTTGGCCATTAGGCAGAAATCTTCCTTTTCCTTCTCCGTGGAGCTTGTTTCATCGTCATCTTCCTCCTCATCGCTCCACGTGCATACCATGGCTTTGTTCTTCTTTTTCCCTTTCCATTGGCCAGCTTTCTTCATTCTTTCAGGACACTCAGTCTTGACATGTCCTGGTTTGTTGCAAGAGTAACAAATAATCTTGTCAGCTTTCTTAAAATTTTCAAAACTTGATCTATAACCTTTCTTTACCTGTGGCTTCCTTTTCATGAAGCCCTTACCCTCTTTTCTCAGAAAGCTTCTGAACTTACGTGTGAGCATTGCCACTTGATCCTCATCTTGCTCACTGGTAGAAGTCTCACCTTCCTCGGAGGTAGTTTGGCCACTAGGTCCGGCCTTTAGAGACAAAGGCTTCTTCTTGGTCACTTCTGTCTCCTTGTTATTCAAGTTAATCTCATAAGTCATGAGTGACCCTATGAGCTCTTCTACCTTGGTGGTTGATAGATCTCTGGACTCTTCAACCACAGTGGCCTTGGTATGCCATGCCAGGGTTAATGATCGGAGAATTTTTCTCACTATGTCCTACTTTGTATATTTCTTTCCCAGATCAGTTAGACTGTTTGTGAGCATAGTTAAACGAGCATACATATCTTGAATGGACTCAACAGGCTTCATTCAGAACATTTCATACTCAGAAATCAAGATGTTAGCTTTGGTTTCACGCACCTAAGACGTGCCTTCATATATTACCTCTAAGTGATTCCACATCTCCATGGTTGTCGCACAGGTTGATACTCTTGAAAAGTCTACTGGATGAAGAGAGCACTGCATGATGTGCTTGGCACTCCAGTTGACTGTTGATCTTCTTATTTGCTCCTTAGTCTAGACGTCTTCATCTTCGAGAAGCTCGTAGGGGCCCTTGCTAATAACTCGCTAGAGCTCATAGTCTTGGGCGCGGATGAACACCTACATAACATTTTTCCAATAAGGGTAGTTAGATCCAGTGAAGTAGGGCGGTTTGTTAACAGAATGTCCTTCGGGCATAAGACTCTTGGACGCCATTCCACCATTTCTCTCAAGGTCGTTCGACCCCATCATGAGAGTTTGGCTCTGATACCACGTGTTGTGTGGGAATGGCTGATCTAGAGGGGAGGGGTGAATAGATCTGTCCCTCTTTTTCTAGATAAACAAAGATTGCAGCGGAATAAAACAACTAGCACATTAAACAAAAACCTATAAGCAAGATGATGAAGTCTAAATAGACAACTAGCCTAAGCAAGCATCTAGCGTAGGGTGATCAACCACATGCAAACCACAAGAACAAAGATTTTTAGGTGGTTCGAACTCAAACCCGAGTTCTACGTCCACCCCTCAATTAAACCAAGTGAGGCTTCACTAGTGCCACTGCACTAAGCCGCTGTAAACACAACAAATGGCACAACTACCCAACCACTGACAAGAGAAACCCTTTGTCTGTCTTCCTATAGTACCAGGTAGGGACTGAAACACCACAGACCGGAGAACACCTCCGTCCGTCTTCCTACAACACCGGTAGGGACGGTTCACAGTTATTGATAAGAACAAACGAAAAAGAACAATGAAAAAATTCAGACAGAGTAAGTGAAACTCAGGCCATAAGAAAAGTTTCTGTCTGAAAGATGGAGAGCTTGGACGACTACTTGCAGAACCCTTACTTCCTTCACAATGGATTTTCCTTGCAGGACGAGGAGCAGGTGGAAGAGGAGCTTGCGATCAGCTTCAGATCTTCAGGCGATGGCCTTGGGCTATTCTCCTTCTTCTTTCTTCTTCTCTTCTTGTTCTGGACGCAGCTGGCTTAGATTTCTTCTTCTTCTCCAAGGTGCGCCAGCAGCGGTAGCAGCAGTAGCTTCTTCTTCTTCTTTTTGTCTATCCAACACCCTTCTTACACAGTAGTAGCTCACCTCCTCTTTTTGGCGCCTGCATAGTTCCCTGTGTGCATGGAATTACGTCACTCAGATGGCCCAGCAGAGGGAGCTTTCTCTCCAAAACTCTTATCCACTTTTGTTCCAAATCTAAGCATTAAATGATCCTCGTGGACAACATCCAGCAGACTACTTCCTCATTGGCTCAGGTCACTTCTATGCTTGGTGTACCTTCCTAGGAGCATCTCCCATTGGCTGCCAACAACAGGTGGTGTGACATTTGCCATAATTGAACTCTGTCACAGCTGCCACCAAAAAGTCATTTCAAATATGATGATGATGGTTGAGTCACATGTCTGACCTTGGGAGTTGCTCCAGACCTCAAAATCTGTGTTTTTGGGGATTTATGGTTCATATTTATATTCCCTGGATGATCTGACGTGTTTGAAAAGATAGCTTAGAAAGCTTCTGGAAGAACCATAGTGTTGACCTCCTGTGAAGGAAGTGTCGACACTTCTTAGTAAAACTGCCACTATAACGCTATCTGGAAGACCATAGTGTCGACCTCCTGGTACAAGGTGTCGACACTTCCTTTGAGGAATCCTATCTTCAACGCTCTCTGGAAGACCATAGTGTCGACCTCCTAGTACAAGGTGTCGACACTTCCTTTGAGGAATCCTGTCTTCGACGCTCTCTGGAAGATCATAGTGTCGACACGCTGGAACAAGGTGTCGACACTTCTTTTGAGGAATCCTGTCTTCGACGCTCTCTGGAAGACCATAGTGTCGACACGTTGGAACAAGGTGTCGACACTTCTTTTTAGAGGAATGTTTATAACACTCTCTGGAAGGGCCTGAGGTCGACCTCCTGCTAAAGACAGGTCGACACTTCCTTGTGAGCTTCTTCGGATAGATTCTTTGAGGTGACTTGGGCGCGTTCCTTTGCCATCCATTATGACGTATTTGGCTTATCTATCATGAGAATATCAGTCAATGTCAGCAATCAGGGGATGAGAATATTAATGACTCGGAGTGTTGGAAAGCATCAAAGCCATAGAATGTCAATGACTCATGGTGTTGAACAACATGAAAACCGCAGGGATATAACAGTTATGACCTCTCCGTCGTGAATAGTGAGTCTACCAAGAAAACCACACCGACTATGTCAGAAATCTGTGACCTCAACGTCAGGAAACCAAAACCTCGAGACAGGAAAGTCACGTGTCGCATGATGGGAGAACCTGCCCACTAGAAGCAAGGCCAGATGCGTCATTAACAACTTAGTCCGCAACCTCAGGTGTCACCCACTCGTCTGGACATGGTAACTGTGACGCCATGTACAAGTAACCACAGAACAAGGACTAGTTGGGATCGTGCTCGTTAGCACACGTCCGAAGCCCCCAACCATGTGTGCACACACAGACTCACTGCTCTAAGTCAGGTCCTCTATCTGGTTTTCCCCCCAACCCGGACTGGGGAACAAAGGCAAGGGGCCCTAAGAAACCAGCTTAAAAATCATCTCGTCGAGACTGCTCTCCACCTCTCCTCAATGGGTAAGCGCATGCGCGCCCAGGAAAGCATTGTCTAGTGGGGGGTCACTTGACGTGGGAACTCTCGGTAGAGGAAACATTGAAGCACCGTCGGGCTACACACGCACCCCTCATAAGTATCATGAAACATAGGGCGGCTCAGTGCCACCAGACTCAAGATAGCTAGCTAGACCTACTAAACCATCGTCCATCGAGTCACGCAACTCATCCCAATGCCGTTGTATAATATGGCTCCATGCCATTAAATCACCCTAAGCCATAACCCCTGTCACGCCCCGAGCTTTTAATACAGCAGAGGGAATATCGGAACGTGAACAGCCGGCATGGTAAGCCTCTCGCAAGCAAGAAATCAGAGCGCAAGACAATCACACAAAAGTAATTGCACAAGTAAAATTTTTCCAAAATTCTCACTTTATTTCACACTAATAACCACAAGTACATTGGATTCATGACTTAACCATTCTTACATCATAGACTCAAGAAAATGGAAAATTACAATAGGACTCGACTAGACACTTGACAACTAGGTCTTCTCTCGATCCATTTGACTTTCAATCACTCTCGGACTCGCTACTTGTATATTTCGAATCCGATTCAGCTATACTTCCTAGAAAATTGAGAAAGTAGGTATGAGCACACTTGCCCAGTAGGTATCTTCGTATCAACATGAAGGTAATATTTAAATAATTAACGTCTTAGCTCTAGAATTAAGATAAAATAGGAATGCGATAAACAATCGATATAAACCAAGATAACCAAGAATCATGAAATAACTGAGCAAGTAGATGTAAGCGAGTATGGACCATGAACAAGAAAGATTAATCATGTAGATGTAAATTTGGCCTTTCATGAACAAGAATGTACGAGCACGTAACTAGAAACTACTTTACACAACCTTGTAAAGGCTATGTACCAGAAAGTCATTAACAAGCATATAATTTCCATAAGAAGCCTCATGAATTTCACTCATTTACAAGAGAAAGTACTCCCAGCGCAATGCGACGCCAGTATCATCGTACCCCATAGTTAATAGCACGTTTCTGACCATCGGCCGTGGGGACTAGCATAGAGCCCTTGGACACAATCTGTGCCCGATCTTGTATCTTCAAGTTATAAATCCAGCTACTTTCACGAGATATAGCAATAATGTCGGCCAATAATTCAATTTCAAACAATAAGTTTAATGATCAAGTAACCAAGGTATAGAACATACCAAAATTTGATTTGATTTCAAAGAATGATTTAAAAGGACATTATGCTACGGCGGTAGTCCGGCAGCATAACGGTATATTCATTAAATTTCATAACTTAATGTTAACCTTCTTAACACAGTGTGAGTACTGCAGATAATCCTAAGATCATCTAGGAATTCAAGAAAAAAAATCCCAAAGGTCAAACCTTGGGTTAGACTAAATCAGGAAATAAGCGGTCGTTTACTGGACCATTTTATGCAGAAAGCGGTCAGAGTCTAGACCGTTTCATAAATAGAGTCGACGCACGAAAAAGAAGTGTCGACGCAAGAAAGCCTTCTGGAGCTATGCAGTCTAGTGAATGGCCACTTGGTGCCTTTTAGCGGTCGTCCATAGGGTCGCTAGGGTCTAGAGTACATAAAACACTGGTAAAGCATTTTCTAGATAAATTGGGTTTTAATGGTACAACCAGCTCGGCATCCTAGTGGGAATCTCAGACTCGCGGAGTCTTACGGAGGCCTTGAAACATAATCCCCTAGTCCGACAAGAGGAATATCCGGCGAAGAGGTTCATAAGTCCAAGAGAGTGTGCCTATAAGTGCAAAGTGTAACTAATGGTCACATATTGGAGTATATGCCATGTACTTAAGAAAATGACTCATAGATGAGAAAGATCGTGATAAAATAGCAATCAAGTTAAAACTAGACAAGTCGTGAACCACGTGAAATGTAATTATAAAAGTATAAAGTTTTGACCATGAATTTAGCATAAGTTTAAAATAATACCAACGTGCATAAGGAACATGAAATTTGCTAGAATAAACAATAATATAGCCAAGTGTATGAAAACAACACTTAATACAGGAATAACCTAATTATCTAGGCTTAGCATATGATATATAGGGCTATTCTGCATTATGTTTCAGGTTAATAATTAATACAGAACTCAGAATCGTCAAACGGTCTCGCGAGGACCGTTTCATGGGCTCTAGCGGTCTATCGTAGGACCGCAAGGATTCTCAGGCGGTCTCAGGAAGACCGTTTCTTCCTGTCTACTAAAAACAGTTTTAAAACCGAAATATATACTAAGCTAAGGCCATTAGATACAAAGTAAAATATGACAAGAGATAAATATGACCTAATAACACCATATTAAGACATGGAGATGCATGGGTTGAATTTAAATAAACTGAAATGATCATTTTCTTGTTTTAAGGGTATGGTTCATGCATGCTATATAATCCTATATGCATAGTTAAAATAAAAACCCAAATACTCCGTGTACAAAACATGAAATTGACTGCAAGAAGAGGGCTTTTATTCCTAGCATTGAGTTTAAGCCTTTCATGAGATAACCTACCTTTGATCTGAGCTTTTAGTCTTTGAATTTAGTGCTGGAAGTAGACCCTAGTTTCTGCTCGTTCAAAACCGAACCAGCAACTTCGTGGCTTTCTATCTTCCGATTCTCTGCACCTAATACCATGAAATTTGGAGGGTAAGAAGAGGGTACTAAAAGGAACAAATAACTCTAAAGAACCCCTATATAATTATCTCGTTTAGGGCTTCTAATTTGCTGTTCAATCCGGCCTGTTAGCATAATTTTATGAGATTCTTGTGCTGAACCAGCGACTTTGCAAACCTCTAACTCCTTGTAAGCTTGATCTTCTAGAACAAAAATTTGAGGGTAGTTAGTCCTTAGTATTATGAATCAAATATTCTAAAGAACCTACCTCAGAAAATGCTTCCTTACCTTAGTTCCACGCCAGTCAAATGTAAGGGTCGCGCATGTGAAACCTTAGGTCTATTTATAGGGTTAACTAGGGTTATGTGGATTAGAACGAACCTAGAGTCCAATTTAGGTTTTCAATTCGATCCTCTATCATTCTAGACTCTTCTAACTAAGGGATAGCATTGATCCTCGGTGATTAGGATGCCAAGGTTCTCATTTTTTCATGCCTTCTTCCATTCACGGAATCTGCAATGCCTAGCCGTCTAGTTTTAGACCGTTTTATGCCCCATGAGGTCACCCGATAGACCGTTTATACTGTTGGTCACCGAATTTGAACTGTTTTCAAACTCTTTTGATATTATCTCCTATTATCTACTTAAATTTTGTAAATATGATATTTTAAGCTTCTAGAATATGGGTCAAGACTTATGGGCTTGGTTTTGGGTCATTTGGGCCTAAAAAGATTAGATTTATTTAAATAAATATTGGGTTTGATTTAATTAACTATAACTCATTTCATAGCCCATTAACCTTGAATTACTTCTATTTATTTCTAGAAAAATCTTAGAAAATCTGAATATATTTTTCAAAAATTCAAAATATTATTTACAAAATCTTGGGGTATTACAACCCCGAAATCACGATAAAAAAGGACTCACAAGTTAGCCCATTATCGTCTGGGTTTTTCCCTCTCTAAGGGTAAACAAGGAACCCCCATCACCCCTGGCTGGGTCACTGAACTCATGGTCACTGGCCACACTCATGGCCACACGGAAACCACCTTCCGAGAAAACTAACATAGTGCGGGAAGAGCCCTCCACACGTACATGGGAACACGATGACTTGAACTAGGGCAACAGAGAAGCTCGAAACACATAGGGTCATCCAAACCCTCAAAACCATATGTGCACGTTATTCAAGGTATCATGACTCTCTCAGACACCCAAAAATATGAACTCGGCCCCCACGGGGTGTCCGGGGCATCCACAGGGCAAAAGGTCGACCAATGGGTCTCAACCGGGTCAACCGCTGACCAACAAGGGTGAGGGAACTGAATTTCTGTGGACCTACCCTTGGGGTCAGTAGACCACTCAACTCAGGATCGGTCGACTGGCCCTCTAGGTCGGTTGAAAGTTCCAAAACGAATGCCCTCCCGTGGTGAACCCAGGATCGGTCGACCGATTTCCCCTATCGGTCTACCGATTCAGGCGTTCTCCCTGTGTAACCTTATCTGGGGGTTCTAATACACGCCCCACTCAACCCTGGTCGAGGGGAAAAACCTCAGGGACCTCTCCCCGACTCCCAAACCACCAAAAGCATGCAAATAGATGGGAAAACATGACCCGATTCGGCAGGAATCTCTACACACCCCAAACATGCATTTTCCCCGCGCCGAGAAATAAACCCACTAAAACTCGCCCGAATCAACATAAAATTTTGGGGAAACAACACGCAAGGGTTAAGCATCTGTCCTCCTACCTCTCATGATGATTTTTTGAACTGAGGACACCGATTCCACGCCAAAATGCACCTCGAACCATCGTTGGCTACTCGAGTCCACGAGCAAAGCTCGCCGTGCCACTGCCTCTATTCCGTGCTCCCATCCTCGCCGCTCACTGCCTTGCATCGCCTGCCACCTTGCCCACCGCATCCTCTGTAGGCCGCCTGGAGAATTGGTGGAGTGAAGGAGAGAAACGAGAGGAGAGAGGGGGAGAATGAGAGAATGAGGGAGAGAGAGGGGTTAAGGGGGTTTAAATAGAAAAGAATTTGGGGTTTTAAAAATCTAAAAAATATAAAAATGAGAAAAATCATCTCCGCGATCCTCGAAAATCACACAACTTGCATGCAATGCCCTCGAGCCTGAAAACATAATATTACTCCAAATTCGGGGGTCCGAAGGCCCGATATCTAATATTTTGATTTAATTATAAAACACGATCCGGGACCTACGAAAACACTCCGCACTCATGGATTATCGATCCAAAAACCCTGGGTTTTCCCCCCTTACAAAAATTTCATCCTTGAAATTTGAGATAACAATCATCTTATAGAGGAAGAAAGGCCCATCCAGATGGTAACACTCCAAGAGCTCCAACTTAACCCTCTAGTCTCACGAAACAACCCCTCCTGAGAGACATGGCCAGACCATTATCACGGATAGAATCATCTCACTCCACATTCATAATTCACATTGATTCCCAAAGCGAGAGTTGCATACAAAAAGAAACGGGCCTGGTATTACCTCAGCTGCACTTGAACATTAGAGTTATGGACATCATCGGGCACATTCTCGCACATTGAGGAGACGTGACGTGCACCACAGATTCCTGCTACCACCAAAGTACTCATGCTTGGCAGACCAACCAAAATATTAAGCCTGCCGATTGATCTCACGTCCTCCATAAGGGATATCCATCCCAAAACACCATAAATCGGTGTTTTCCCCTTCTTTCATGCCTCCCAATGGTGTTGAGTTCTGTTTGCGTTTTCCTCTGCTATGCATGCTTTAGTCACCATCGGCGCCAACGTCTCCGGTGCTAGGATAGTAACCTTCTCTCTCAGGTAATCCATGAGCCCATCAACAAACCTCAAGCCCTTCTATGCGCATCCTGACACATGTGTGGTGCATACTTCTCTAGCTCTGTGAACTTGGTCTCATATTGCAATATTGTCATGCTACCTTGCTTTAGGTTAAGAAACTCTTGCTTCATCTGATCTTCAATATGTTGCAGAGAAAGTACTTTTCTCAAAATACCATGAGGAACTCCCACCAGATTGCTTCTTGGCGACCAACAAATCTAGTTCTCTGCATTAAGTTCCAACATTCATCCATTGTATACTTCAACATGAACACTGCTAGTCTCATCTTATGTTCCTCCCTGCAACAGATAGCTATGAAAATCTTCTCTATCTCCCAAATCCACTTGTCTGCCATGTCAAGCCGGCTCTCCCCCTTAAAGAATAGAGGCTCCATCCTCATGAACTTCTCCATCAAGGACACTCCTGCTAGCCTTATATCACTGTGGTCTCCTATCCTCTGCTGCACGTTCTACACCCAACCTTCAAAAACACCAAGAAATCTCTCGAACTGATCCTGGCCACCATTCCTCCTAGCTTTCGCCATCTCCTCACTGCAATCCAACAATGACCAAATTAGTCAACTCTCCCACGACGACACCAGTACCATGAACATGTTAAATGCACTGGAATGTCAAGTGTTAAAGCTCTCGTTAGGCTCTGATACCACTAACTGTGTCACGCCCTGCTAAAGCAGAAGCACGGAGTCTAATAACAAACATACACATACCTGAGAGTAGTAGCACCATGAGCATTCCACGGCATAAAATCATCTATCACTAACCACACATTATAAAGAGAAAATAAATAAAGACTATTTTCCATTCACAATCCATAATTAATTACAATAGTGTCTTGGTACACAGACCCGCAAGGGCAACATAACTAGACAAGCACTGCCATGCACAATCAGCCACCAGACACAAGCTCTGCACCTATAGACTTCACGCTCCCGCGACGCTACCCAAATTTCTGATGAGCAGTACATTGCCACCGAACCTCCTCATAGCTCAACACCTAAAAATAGGTTATGTAACAAGCTGATTACGAGACTCAGTAGGACTCCTAACACCAGCATAGCGGACACCCGCCAACAGAAATATTTACTCACATTTTATCCACAGGTAAGTGCAACTATTTTGAACAAGGTAAAGCTTGAATTCTTGGGTGAAGTCTTAATCAGATAAGCTTAGGTGGATCAATAATGGGGGCGTCCCATACTACCGTCCAAGGCATCATTAAGTAATAATCATTAGGTGGATCAACAAAGCATAATCCATTTTAAGGAAAAGAACAATATAGTTGAGTTAGACTATTCCTTTTTATTGAACACATCATTAAGTGCTAATCATGCTATAAATTCCTTTATTGATAAAAATTACTTTTTCTTATGAGCTAAAAATTCTCTCCACGCATCGAATTTTAAATACTACTACTTTATTCTCTACTAACTATTCTTATATAGTAAGGACAAAATACTGTAAGTCTACATGATATATAGGCAATGTAGATAGGCAGAGTCTGGTCGTAAAAGGAAAGAAATCAGACAAGAAAATATGTTTGGCTAGCCAGAACTTCAGTTCACCTGCTACCCAGATAACGAAGTGTACGCTTAAGAGGAGATGAAGATGAAATCCTAGCCACTGAAAGTCTAAGAAGATCGCACCATCGAAGGGTCTTGTATCTAACGGATATAAGGGAGCCCTGAGATCTATAAATACCCCAAGGAGTCGTAGAAAAAATAAAACTAGGTGATAAGTATCATATTTTATATCATAATTTGCATCACATCCATCACTTTTTGAGCATTTAATGAGCATAGTTGTGCATTAATATGGCCAAATCTCATTCTCACCATTAATTTGAGTTTACATGATTTTATCATTATTTTGAGTCAAAATAACAATGTGAGAAATATTTAAGAAAATGCACAATTATCATAATTTATTTTGAAATGAAGAACATTGATTATTTTGAACTTTCTGAATTTACAAGAATGAGTGACCAAGCTCCAGTCACCAATTAATAAACGCCCTTCTGAAAGGGCGCCCATTTAAAAAACTGTGACACTTTCAGAAGTCGCCCATTCCCTGTATGAAAATAGAAACAAAATTAAGGAAAAATGGAAAAATGAATGAGCGGCTATTCGAGAAGTAGCAAAATTCTTTTGCACGGAAAGCAAGAAAAATGATAAAATAAGGAAATAAGGATTCTGCGACCGGAGGCTGGGCGCCAATTAGAATTTGCGACCGTTCATAAAGTCACCCATTCCTCTTGATGAGAAACGAAAGAAATATTAAAATAAGGAAATGAGGAATGTGCACCCGAATGGAAAGTCGCTCATTAAAGAATGAACGACCATGCAGTGGTCGCCATTTTCAGTTCGAACCTGTAACGGCCCCAGAATTCGATTACCGGAAAGGCCCGATAATCCGAGACTCGTACCGTCACCCACGAGTCCGAAGACTCGGAAGGGTTAGAAGGATGGTGTGGAAACTACACAAGTATCACAAATAATTGTAGAAATTAAACAGTTTATATGATTAAGTAGGAAATAAATAACATTTTAATTAATACATGGTCCACCAGAACAATAGAATAGCAATAGTAGTCCACAACTAGTAGAGAGACAAGAAAGAAACGTACAGTTACACGGGGCATACCCCGGCTCTGACCTCTGGCACTAACGCTGGGCACCCGAACCTCGCTGAACCTCAGACGCGCTCCCCTGAAGCCGTGCCTCACCTGAAACACGGTGGAAACACGTAGGGAATGAGTCTCAGAACAAGACTCAGTAGGGATCACTCGATCCCTACCTCACAAACGGGAAACCACTACGCTAGCGGCTAAGCGAGTACCTCGGAAAGGGAAGCCCTGCTATCTACGAAACACCAGTCTTACGGCACGAGAACCGACACACATGCCGTGGTGAAATGACCGGAGCACAGCGGTCAACTGACCAAACCCGAAGGTCAAAGTCACAACGACTGACAGTCTGACACTCCCTACTCGACGGGAGTACCTCCCACTAGAATCACAGTCGGTAGCGTCCCCTGACGACTTACACCGCACTGCAGGTGAACTGCCTGACGTGGTAGCGCCTACCAAAGGCACGGACACCTAACGAGCAACCACGAATAAGTGACTAGCTGGGGTCACGCCCGTCAGCGTGGGTCCAACCACCCCCAACCACGTGTGCACACACAGAACGTCCGTCCCTAGTCTGGTCCTCTGACCGGTTTTCCCCTCAGCCGGACTCTGGCTGCTAGACGCGGGGCCCGACAGCAACCGGTCCACAAACCATCTCTAAGGGTCGGCCCGTACACCACTCCCTGGTGAGACCAGCACCGCGTACTGGTGGGCTAAGACTAGTGGAGGGTCACTAATGGAGTAGACTCTTAAGCCAACAGAAAATGACGTCCGCATCTGATGACGTACGGGGACCGTCCCACGTACCGGTACCGTCGCACGGTGACCACAGTCAGACAAGAAACGGGACTGCAGACCTCCCGGTGCAGCCCAGAGCCTGACGGTCTACCCTAGATGCGTCACAGGCTCTGATGGTCTAGGCTGGACCGTCACAGCGACCTGACGGCCCTACGCAGGCGCGTCACACACTGAGTGGAAAACCACACGTAACGCACCTACCCTGGTGCGTTACAGACTGTGACGCGCCTACCCTGGTGCATCACAAGACAAACGAGGAACAGTTGTGACACGTGCCACTTGGTGCGTCACAGCATGTAACGGTCCAACGCTGGAGCGTTACATGACCTGGGGTTTGTCAACTCTGACGCACCCTCCCTGGGGCGTCACAAGGCTGTGACGCGCCAGTCCTGGTGCGTCACAGGCCTTGACCCCCCAACGGTCAAAAACCAACGGTCGTGCCAACGGTCGGGAAGCCTCTGACGGCCCAACCCAGGCACGTCACACGCCTGTGGCGGTCTATCGAGGGGCCGTCACAGCCCACAGACCCCCAATTGGCAACACAGGGCTATAACGCACCCACCTAGGCGCGTTACATGATGTGACGGTCACTGGAAGGACCGTCACACCCGCCCGAGGTCGAAACGACGGGAAAATGCCCAAAAATCCAACCACGCCTCCATGCCTCCATCGGAGAGGGGGAAATCAAAGGGGAAGACCCCTGGGGACCCCTAGCATGATACTAGGCCACCAAAACGCAAAATCGCGGGCTAAATCCATAGATCGGGCGAACTCTCCCCAAATCATGGAAAACCCCAAACCCGCTCAAACACGCCCCTCTCGGCCTCCCCTCGGCCTACAAATCATGGGAACGAAAGGCGGGGAGCTAGGGAACGTCACCCTACCTCAATGGAGCGAAAGATCCGCCAAATCGTTGCCGAAATCGCAAAGAATGCTTTAAAAAACCCTCGTCCCTTCACGGTTCCCACAAGCTTTATGCCGCCACGATTGCCTTGCCGGCGCTCACGTCGTCACGCCGTCGCCCCACTCCGTCTGTAGCCAGAGGGGACGCCGCCGCGGTCGAACGGGAGAGAGAGAGTAAGGGGGCGGTGCCTCACGGTGGGGAGATAGGGAAGAAGAAGAAGAAGAGGGTGGGGAAGAGAGAGAGAAAAAGAGAGGTATTTATAGAAAATCTAGAAATTTTGGAAAATACCAAAAAATAGATAATTACATTTCCGGGATCCTCGGAACGCACCGATCACAACGGTACCACTCGTGCCCAGGTGAACGACCCGGTTCACCCGCAGCGAGGTTCCGAAGGAATTACCGAAACACACATCAGAAATCAGAAAACACACGCGGAAAAGCCGCGGAACGCTTTCGGGCCTCCGAAACAACTCCGGATCGCGCCGATCCGAACACGAAAAAGGTCCAAAACGAAATTTCAGACACGACGTAGCCGGACACTTTGAGAACTCTGATCCGAGACCCACGAAGAAGGATCCGAAAGGTCCGAGATATTATAGCCCTCCCCCCTTAAGGAATTTCATCCTCGAAATTGAGAACAACCCAAGGGGAAAGAAGAGGAAGACTCACTTAAACAAGTAAGAAAACTGCTGACGCATCTCGTCCTCACGCTCCCAAGAAGCCTCACCACCAAAGTGCCGCTGCCACACCACCTTAACCAAGGGGATGACCTTGTTCCGCAGGCGCTGCTCTCGCCTATCCTCCACACGGATCAGAAACTCTGGGAGAGAAAGATCTGGAGTCACCTCTGGCCAAACAGAATCCTCAAGCACATGAGAGTCATCGGGCATATACTTCTGCAACATCGATACGTGAAACACGTCATGCACCGATGCCAACTCAGGAGATAACTGTAGCCGATAGGCTACCTCATCGATGTGCTCCACAATCACAAATGGACCAATATAGCGGGGACTTAACTTCCCACACCGTCCAAAGCGCATCACCCCATTCATCGGAGAAACTCTCAAGAACACACGATCGCCCACGGCGAACACGAGAGGCTACCGCCTACGGTCAGCATAGCTCTTCTGTCGACACTGGGTCGTCAATATGTTCTGACGAACCAGGTGCACAACATCCACACACTGATGCACCAACTCTGGTCCCGTCAAAACACGCTCACCAACCTCAAACCAATCAAGTGGAGTCCGACACGGACGCCCATACAACGCCTCATAAGGAGCCATGCCGATGCTCGAATGATAGCTATTATTGTAGGCAAACTCCACCAACGGCAGGTGGTGAATCCAACCCCCCTGCCACTCCAGGCAGCAGGATCTCAACATATCCTCCAAAGTCTGAATGGTCCTCTCTGACTGACCATCTGACTGAGGATGATACGCCGAGCTAAAAGCCAACTCCGCGCCAAGAGCTCGATGGAAACTCCTCTAGAATCCAGAAGTGAAGCGCGGATCCCGATCCGACACAATGGAGATGGGAATCCCATGCAACGGAACGATCCGCTCCACATAAAGATGAGCTAACTTGGGCATACTCCAGCTGAATTTGACCGATAGCAACAGAGTCACCTTCGTCAGCCTATCCACCAGCAACCAAATACTGTCTTGACCGCTCGGAGTCCTTGGCAATCCCACCACGAAATTCATGGTCACGTGGTCCCATTTCCACGCAGGAACATCCAAGGGCTGAAGAGTACCTCCCGGTCGCTGATGCTCCGCCTTCACCTGCTGACAGGTCAGGCACCTGGCCACAAACTCGGCCACATCTCTCTTCATGCCAAGCCACCAGAACTACCTCTGCAAGTTCTGATACATCTTCGTCGCACCCAGGTGTACGATGTACCTGCTCCCATGAGCCTCACGCAACACCGCACGATGAACCTGCTCATCGGTTGGGACGTACAGCCTACCACAAAATCTCACAGCACCATCCTCGCCGAGCTCCACATCAGCCAAGGCCAAAATCCGGGGCAACTCAGGGTCTGCATGCTGAGCCTCTGTCACCTGACGGCGGATAGCAGGTGTGACAGTCAGACTCGCGAGCACTGCTAACCCTGGCTCCTGGGGAATCTTGAGCCTGAATGACACTTCGGGCACTTGTTCCCAGAGCCTCCACTTCCTCAACATCAAGGCACTGACCGCGACCTTCCGACTCAAAGCATCGGTGACGACATTCATCCTGCCCGGCTGATAAGATAGGGTGAAGTTATAATCCTTCATAAACTCCATCCAACGGCTCTGTGTGAGGTTAAGGTCCCTCTGCGTGAACACATATCTCAAACTTTGATGGTCAGTGAACACCTCGAACTTCTCACCGTACAGATAATGCCTCCAGATCTTCAACACGAAGATCACAGCCGCCAACTCCAGGTCATGGGTAGGGTAGTTCTCCTCGTGGTACTTCAGCTGTCGAGATGCATAAGCCACCACTCTACCATGATGCATTAACACAGCACCCAATTCGACCCCGGAAGCATCTGTACACACCACAAAACCTTCCGATCCTGAAGGCAGAACCAACACCGGAGCCCAGGTGAGCAATATCTTCAGTTCCCTGAAACTCTGCTCACACTCATCAGTCCAGACGAGAGGCACATCCTTCCGCGTAAGTCTGGTCATCGGGACAGCAGTGTGAGAAAAATCCTGGATAAACCGACGATAATAGCCTGCAAGTCCCAAGAAACTCCGGATCTTCGTCACAGACCTCAGTCTCGGCCACTACATCACTGCCTCGACCTTAGCGGGGTCCACGGAAATACCATCACCAGAGATCACGTGCCCCAAAAAGTGCACCTCACGAAGCCAGAACTCGCACTTACTGAGCTTCGCATACAACTGGTGATCTCGCAATGTCTGCAGCACCACATCCAAATAGTACGCGCGCTCCTCGGCAGACCGCAAATAAATAAGGATGTCGTCCACAAATACGACCACGAACTTGTCCAAGTACGGACGAAACACCCTCTGCATCAAGTCTATGAAGGCTGCGGGGGCATTGGTGAGCCCAAACGGCATCACCAAGAACTCATAATGTACATACCTCGAACTAAACGCAGTCTTCTCCACATCGGACTCGCGAATCATCAGCTAATAGTAACCAGACCGCAAATCAATCCGCGAGAACACTCGAGCAGACTGAAGTAGGTTGAACAAATCATTAATCCGCGGCAACGGATACTTGTTCTTAATGGTTACCTCATTCAGCTGCCGGTAGTCAATGCACAACTGCAAGCTACCGTCCTTCTTCTTCACGAACAATACGGGCGCACCCCAAGGGGAAAAGCTAGGACGAATGTACCCCTTGGCCAGCAGCTCCTGCAATTGCGCCCGTAATTCCCTCAACTCAGTGGGGGCCATACGGTAGGGAGCCTTCGCCAAAGGTCCCGTACCCGGCACCACCTCGATAACGAAATCGATCTCCCGCTGGGGAGGCAACCCAGGTAAGTCCTCCGAAAAAATATCAGGAAACTCGCACACCACTGGAATGTCCTCGACATCCAGACCCGGCTGGTCTACCAAGACCATAGAAGCAAGAAAACCCTGACAACCTGCATCAAGCAAGCGACAAGCTCGAATCGCTGAAATAAGGAAACAGGAAGAGGAAGACCTGATACCTTGGAAATAGAAGGTGGGTCCATAAAGTCGCCGAAAATAAACCCTCTTCAAGCCGCAATCCACCAACGCATGATGTGCCTCGAGCCAATCCATGCCCAAAATCACATCAAAGTCCTGAAGCGGCAACGCATAGAGCCTAGCCGGCAAACTCTGCCCTTCCACCCACACCGGAACCTCATCGAAACAATACGGAGTGATCATAAAATCACCCGAGGGCAACTCCACTGCCAAATCACAGGACAACTGGGTCACCGGTTCCTTGATACTCAGCGCGAAGTCCTCTGAAATAAACGAATGAGACACACCTGAATCAAACAAAACCCGAGCCGCACAACCCAAAATCTGAATGGTACCTTCCACGAGCTGCGACGCCACTGCCTCTGCCCTGGTCATATGTGTAATATGGCCTCGAGCTCTCTGCCAGCCTCCCACACTCGCTGACCTGGGTAGCGGCGGATACTATCCCTGCTGCTGCTGTTGCGGTCTCTACTGTTGGGGAACATGCTGCTGCTGAGGAAACTGCTGCTGCTGCCTCTGAGGACAGTCACGCGCCATATGCTCTGTAACGACCCGAGAATCCGATTACTGGGAAGGCCCGATAATCTGAGACTCGTATCGCCAACCACGAGTCCGAAGACTCGAAAGGGTTAGAAGGATGGTGTGGAAACTACACAAGTATCATAAATAATTACAGAAATTAAACAGTTTATATGATTAAGTAGGAAATAAACAACATTTTAATTAATACATGGTCCACCAGAACAATAGAATAGCAACAGTAGTCCACAACTAGTACAGAGACAAGAAAGAAAAGTACAGCTACACGGGGCATACCCCGGCTCTGACCTCTGGCACTAACGCTGGGCACCCGAACCTTGCTGAACCTCACATGCGCTCCCCTGAAGCCGCGCCTCATCTGAAACACGGTGGAAACACGCAGGGAATGAGTCTCAAAACAAGACTCAGTAGGGATCACTCGAACCCTACCTCGCAAATGGGAAACCACTACGCTAGCGGCTAAGCGAGTACCTCAGAAAGGGAAGCCCTGCTATCTACGAAACACCAGTCTCACGGCACGAGAACCGACACACATGCCGCGGTGAAATGACCGGAACACAGCGGTCAACCGACCAAACCCGAAGGTCAAAGTCACAACGACTGACAGTCTAACACTTCCTACTCGACAGGAGTACCTCCCACTAGAAGCACAGTCGGTAGCGTCCCCTGATGACTTACACCGCACCGCAGGTGAACTGCCTGACGTGGTAGCACCTACCAAAGGCACAGACACCTAACGAGCAACCACGAACAAGTGACTAGCTGGGGTCACGCCCGTCAGCGTGGGTCCAACCGCCCCCAACCACGTGTTCACACACATACCGTCCGTCCCTGGTCTGGTCCTCTGACCGATTTTCCCCTCAGCCGGACTCTGGCTGCTAGACGCAGGGCCCGACGGTAACTGCTCCACAAACCGTGTCTAAGGGTCGGCCCGTACACCACTCCCTGGTGAGACCAGTACCGCGTACTGGTGAGCTACGACTAGTGGAGGGTCACTAACGGAGTAGACTCTCAAGTCAACGGAAAACGACGTCCGCATCCGACGACGTACGGGGACCGTCCCACCTACCGGTACCGTCGCACGCTGACCACAGTCGAACAATAAACGGGACTGCAGACCTCCCGGTGCAGCCCAGAGCCTGACGGTCTACCCTAGACGCGTCACAGGCTCTGATGGTCTAGGCTAGACCGTCACAGCGACCTGACGGCCCAACGCAGGCGCGTCACACACTGGGTGGAAAACCACATGTAACGCACCTGCCCTGGTGCGTTACAGACTGTGATGCGCCTACCCTGGTGCGTCACAAGACAAACGAGGAACAGTTGTGACGCGTGCCACTCGGTGCGTCATAGCATGTAACGGTCCAACGCTGGAGCATTACATGACCTGGGGTTCGTCAACTCTGACGCACCCTCCCTGGGGCGTCACAAGGCTGTGACGCGCCAATCCTGGTGTGTCACAGGCCTTGACCCCCCAACGGTCAAAAACCAACGGTCGTGCCAACGGTCGGGAAGCCTCTGACGGCCTAACCCAGGCACGTCACACACCTGTGGCAGTCTATCGAGGGGCCGTCACAGCTCACAGACCCCCAATTGGCAACACAGGGCTGTAACGCACCCACCTAGGCGCGTTACATGATGTGACGGTCACTGGAAGGACCGTCACACCCGCCCGAGGTCGAAACGACGGGAAAATGCTCAAAAATCCAACCACGCCCCCATGCCTCCACCGGAGAGGGGGAAATCAAAGGGGAAGACCCCTGGGGACCCCTAGCATGATACTAGGCCCCCAAAACATGAAATCGCGGGCTAAATCCATAGATCGGGCGAACTCTCCCCAAATCATGGAAAACCCCAAACCCGCTCAAACACGCCCCTCTCGGCCTCCCCTCGGCCTACAAATCACGGGAACAAAAGGCGGGGAGCTAGGGAACGTCACCCTACCTCAATGGAGCAAAAGCTCCGCCGAATCGTTGCTGAAATTGCAAAGAACGCTTTGAAAAACCCTCCTCCCTTCACGGTTCCCACAAGCTTTATGCCGCCACGATTGCCTCGCCGCCGCTCACGTCGTCACGCCGTCGCCCCACGCCGTCTGCAGCCGGAGGGGACGCCGCCGCGGTCGAACGGGAGAGAGAGAGAGAGGAAGGGGGCGGTGCTCACGGTGGGGAGAAAGGGAAGAAGAAGAAGAAGAGGGTGGGGAAGAGAGAGAGAAAAAGAGATGTATTTATAGAAAATCCATGAATTCTGGAAAATACCAAAAAATAGAAAATTACATTTCCGGGATCCTCGGAACGCACCGATCGCAACGGTACCACTCGTGCCCAGGTGAACGACCCGGTTCACCCGCAGCGAGGTTCCGAAGGAATTACCGAAACACACACCGGAAATCGGAAAACACACGCAGAAAAGCCGCGGAATGCTTTCGGGCCTCCGAAACAACTCCGGATCGCGTCGATCCGAACACGAAAAAAGTCCGAAACGTAATTTCGGACACGACAGAGACAGACGCTCCGAGAACTCAGATCCGGGACCCACGAAGATGGATCCGAAAGGTCCGGGATATTACAGCACCAGAAGCAGAAATTGATAGAATCAAACGAAGTTATCTTGCTATGTTTGGAGTTATCTCCCCTTGTTTGATGAAAGGCGGACTCTATCTATGGCAAGATACCTACTTTGAACAAGATTTTGATATTGGAAGGTCGGATTCAAGTCAATCTCCAAGGATTTGTAGGATATGGAAGCCCTTGCACACTATAAAACTCACCCTAGAGCAATCGTGGCAGAGATCTTAGCGTTTCTTAGCCTCTTTTCATACTTTTTTGTTCTTCCTTTCGATTTACTATCTTCTGTAAACTTCTTCATTTTTAAGTGCTCTTTAATTTCTTCTTCTTCCTCTTCTTCTAATTCTCTCTCGTTTTCAAGTTATTTCAAGTTTTTCAAAACTCTATCTTTTACATTTTTCACTATTCATTTACGCATCTCCCTGTTCTTTCTCAATTTTCTCCCCCTTCTGGTCCTCTTCTCCTCCTGATTTCTTCACAAAAGTTCTTGTTTTAGTGTTCTTTAATTTCTTCTTCTTCCTCAACCTCTAGGTCTACACCGTTTTTAAACTATCTGCACTTTTTCACTGTTCTGTCCTGTTCACCTGTAAAGTAGCATTTTTCTCTGTTTCCCCCATATTTTCACCCTCCTCCGATCTTCTTCTCCCTCTGCACTCTTTGTCAAATTTCTTCCTCTCCTCAAGATCTTCAACTTTCTCTTCTTCCTCATCTCCTAATTCTTCTCCGTTTGAAAGTTATTTCAGTTCTCTTTTATCTTTATTTTTATTTTATTTTTCACTGTTCTTCTATCTTTTCCTCCTCTATTTTCATCTAAACATCTCAAGACGGAGATTCTCTTCTTTCGGTGCTCTAAAGGCAACGTATATTTTCACAGCGGGGCGATCTTCCTCAAAGGCTTGACACGGAGACGGCGACACTATTCTTCATTATCTTGTCTCTATTTCTTCCCTTATTCTTTTATTTTCATTGCAAGTTATAATTTTTAGTTTTCATAGAGTTGTAATCTTTCATCTTAAGTAATAAAAATTCATTTTTTGTAATTATGTCTTCCTAGTTTTCTCTCTCTATCTCCTCCCAATTTCTCTTCTTTAACCCTCTCATATTCTTTAGATATGTTTATTTCCACGCAAATTTATTTTCCTTTAACATAAACTCACTCAAATTCAGTTTTCAAAACATAAGGATTTTCTAACTTGTTTAAATAATAACTTTTCTTCTCCGTGAGATCGACCCGTTCTTACCACTCTACTTAGATTTAATATCTTTTTAGTGAGTGAGTGCAGTTATTATTAAAATTGTGGTACGACTTTTAACGACGAGTATTAGTGCACATCAATATTTGACGTCGTTGCCGGGGAGGAAAATGATTTTGGATAGTTGAAAATTTTTATGTTTGATTTGTATATTTGTATATTAATTTTTCTATTTTTATTTTATAGGAAAAAGAAAAAAAATTAGAAAATCAAAAAATCAAAGAAAAATAGAAAGAGAAATCCTGGCCTGAAATTCATAGAAAATCAACTGTTACAGAAAGCCAGAAAGCGTCGCTGAAAGTATGTATCTGTCACAACAGGGAGCAGAATTCTAAAAATCTGCAAATTCTGAGAATTAAACGTCGCCAACGGTCAGTAAGCGTAGGTACATGTTCTATTTTTTTTTTAATTTCTGAAAAATCTCAAAAAAAAATCTAATAAATCTAAAAAAAATCAGAAAACTAGAAAAACACAAAGATCATGATTTTAGGCTTTATTCTTCTGTAGGTTGCATCTTGTTTAGTGCTTTTAGTTATTATTTATCTTTTACCCATATCTCTTTTTGAAAAAAAATAGAAATAATTTTCTCTGAAAAAAAATCAAAAAATAGAAAAAAAATTCATCATGATATCATACTTTCATCTTAGTTTCATCTCTTGCATGCATTGTTGCATCTAGTTGATTATTTCTTCATTCACTTGTATCATTTGAAAAAAAAAAATCACCATTCTCTTCTTCTCTTTCTCCCTTCTTAAGGGTAATATAGGCACATCCCTCTTGGAATTGGAAGGACCCCCCATTGAGCACTCTGTCTCTTCGGATTGGAATCTCCTTTTTCAAGACTCTCATAAGTCTCCGCACCTATGGATTCCCTCACGGACGTCGGGCCGGTTGTACCAAGAAGTACCTTAAAGTTAGCTTGCCCTTAGAAGTTTGGAAAAAAACCATCATACTACGTGCATTATTCATATAGTTATTGTTTGCATTGCATTGAAAATAATCAAAAAATAAAAAAAAACTTAGAAAAATTGGGTGAGAAAATTTTAATCTTTGAGTGGGCTCATAAATTCAATGAGGTGGACTTGTTGGCCCATGTTTCTTGATTCATTTTTTGGACTATGAATTTAAACTCCTCCATTCCACCTTATTATTATGATCATAATGACATGTAGGCCAGACCGGCCCATTATGTTACCAATGGTTCAACTCAGCCTTTATCATTCACCCACAATGGCTCGACCCATTACAAAAGCCCATACTCTTGGTCGGCCCACAATGAAAGCCCATCACTCATGGGGGCCCAACTTCATTTCTTTAACCAACATCATATCCAATCCACTCAATTCTTTCATGGGCCCTATAATTCATTTTGCCCCCAAGAACAAGCCCAAATTGCTCAAAGACCCTCCATACTTTCTTATGATTCTTATGGGGGAGGACAACATAATAGTTCTTGGGATTCGTATCAAGACCCGGCCCAAAATCCTCTGGATCAATTCTGTCAAAATTGGGCTCCATCTTTAAATAGCTTTCATGATCAAGCCCACTATGGAGGACAACCCACATCATCTCCCCTATCTCACTATCAAGTTGATCATTGTTCAACTTCTTATCCTTCGAACTCTGCTTCTCAACTTACAACTATATCTCCTCCATGCTCAACTCTTAATCAGGATGAGAGAATTTATCAATTTTATCAATTCATCATGGCCCAAAATCAAGCCCGACTAGATCAACTTGCTGAAACCATCAAGGGCATGGAATTGGATCAATTGCCTAGCTACTCCAATGCCAATTCTGATTACCAACTTTCACAATTTGACAATACTAAAAGCTTTTATGATCAACCCATGGTTTCTCATGAACACAATACTCAAATCACTCTCAATTTAGATCATGTAGGAAATATGGAGGAGTCTTATCAGGATGTTTTTGAGGGAGTTAGCTATAGTTATGATGATGATCAAAAAGATGAGTTCGATGAGCATGAGCTTAATTGTGATTATGAGAAGGGTTCTAAAGAAGTTGATGATCTCAAGTTAGGGGTGAAAAAAAAGAAACTAATGTGCTAGTCCATGATCAAATCCCATTCGCTTCCTTTCTTGAATTTGAAGAGACTTTGTTCCAAGAGAAGGATGAAGAGGATGTGCGAGTGGAGAATGAATTGAGTAAGACTATTAATGATCTCTCTTGGGTAAAGGAGGAGGCAGGTACCCTACATAACTTTCATCTCGATTGGGCACTTTTTGATAAAGGGGAGGGTATTGATCTTTTACCTCTTCACAATTTCAACGAATCTAATCTTGTTGAAGACATTCTTCAATTCGCCAATTTATCTGATCCTATTGAGTCCCACGAGTATTGTGTTGAGGAGCATGCTTTTTTCACTCTTGATATTGCTCATCTCCTTGACACTGATCATTTGATAGGAGCCTCTCACCTTTCGATGTATTCTCACCTCACCAATATTCATGTAATTCCTAAAATTGAGGTTGTAGAAAATTTTTTGGAAGATAATAAGGTATGCATTTATGTTTTCAACACTTATAAAGACCTTAAGTTTGAAGAGGAATATTTTATAATTGAAGACATGATAATTCCTCTTCCATTCTCTAAGTGGGGATGTCATTTTGACCTGCTTGATCTACCATGGTTTGAAATGCTGGCCAAACCAATAAATGTTGATTTTTATATGACCCCCACGGAAGAGAGGTTGTTAACATATATAGTTCACGACCAAATCAATCATGCTAATAACCAACCTACCTCAAGTCCACATACATTCTTGCATGATCTTATCTTCTCGTGGCACAAACATTGGAACTTACGAGAAGATAAGATTATGTGGTGGATTATTTTGAATGCAACGCGTTGGTTATGGAGCTTACATGCGTCTGACTGAAGATGAAAACTTAGCGCTTCTGGGAGGCAACCCAAGATTTTTGTTATTTGATGCTTTGTTTTAGTGTGTTCTAGTGTTTTTCAGTGGTCAGGTCAAATGGAGAAAGAGCTGTCATCGTCTATGTCAATAAAGGAGCAATTCGCCCCGCACAACAGGTTGTATCCTTCCATCCCAACCATATTTTCTGATACATTGTTCTATTACTTTCTGTTGCTTAGGCCATTGAGGGAGAGAAAAATTCATGATGCCTATAGTACAACCTGATAATATTCTGCATGTATTGTCTATCATGCATATCATATAAAGTGGAAAGATGAAATCCCCAATTGAGTTTCATTATTCATGCTTGAATTCAAAGTGATTCTAAAATAGGAAAGACTAGAGAGAAGGATGATGGAAAATTCATTCGATTTAGCCATAGAAAATTGATGTAAGAATCTATTTAAAGTTCATGTGCATTTTAGAAAAAAAAAAGAAAAAAAATCATGTTGCACGCTAATGAAATAAGCGAGACAAGTCTTCTGCTATTTCGAGTATGTTTGTCTGATACTTTGCACTTCTTGAGGAAGAGATCTTTTTAATATAGCTTTCTTTCAATCAAATAAGTGCGAAAGCATAAATACAAAAAAAGAGAGAAAAAGAACACCATGAAAAATGTCCCGAATCTTAGTAACCGGGCATACTTCACCTAACAAGTGTTGAGGTTTGCATCAAACAGAAAAAGGGAACCTTGATCTGCGTAACCGGGTCTACTTCTTCTAAAGCAAGAGTCGAGGTTCGTGTAGACAGTGAAGGGTAGTGCAGCATCATGTTTGTAGAAAAATAAAAAGATCCCAAAAGGGACAAAGTAATAAGGCAGATAAAAAGCTACTATACTTAATGCTCTAATTAAGAGGTGTAGGGTTGAAAGGCACTTGTTTAGAATAGCAAATGGGGGATGTAATTATCTATGCTGTGGATTTAGTATTACACATGCACAAGTGCTATTGAACTTTGATTAGAATTCTTGATCGTGTACCTTAAATTTTTAATCTAAGGCTAGTATGTATTAATGCTTCCGAATTCTTAATCTTTGGTTGATTCTGTGAAGAAAGAGTTAGATATGAAAGTATGGACTTCGTAAACTCTTGTTGGTCCTAAATTTTAATCTAATTGTATTGCTAAAGGACTAGCAATGAGTAAGTTGGGGGTGAGGGAGAGAAAAAATTCATGCTGCCTATAGTACAACCTGATAATATTCTGCATGTATTGTCTATCCTACATATCATATAAAGTAGAAGATGAAATCCCCAATTGAGTTTCATGATTCATACGTAAATTGAAAGTGATTCTAAAATAGGAAAGACTAGAGAGAAGGATGATAGAAAATTCATTCGATTTAGTCATGGAAAACTGATGTAAGAATCTCTTTAAAGTTCATGTGCAGTTTAGAAAAAAGAAAAAAAATCATGTTGCACGCTAATGAAATAAGTGGGACAAGCCTTCTGTTATTTTGGGTATGTTTGTCTGATACTTTGCACTTCTTGAGGAAGAGATCTTTTTAATATAGCTTTCTGTCAATCAAATAAGTGTAAAAGCATAAAGAAAAAAAAAGAGAGAAAAAGAACACTATGAAAAATGTCCTGAATCTTAGTAACTGGACTTACTTCACCTAACAAGTGTTGAGGTTCGCGTCAAATGAAAAAAGGGAACCTTGATCTGCGTAGCCATGCCTACTTCTCCTAAGACAAGAGTCGAGGTTCGTGCAAAATAGTGAAGGGTAGTGCAGCATCATGTGCGTAGAAAAATAAAAAGATCCAAAAAGGGACAAAGCAATAAGGCAGAAAAAAAGTTAATATGCTTAATACTCTGATTAAGAGGTGCAGAGTTGAAAGGCACTTGTTTGGAATAGCAAATGGGGGATGTAATTATCTATGCTGTGGATTTAGTATTACACATGTACAAGTGTTACTAAACTTTGATTTGAATTCTTGATCATGTACCTTAAATTTCCAATTTAAGGCTACTATGTATTAATGCTTCCGGATTCCTAATCTTTGGTTGATTCTGTGAAGGAAGAGTTAGATATGAAAATATGGACTTCGTAAACTCTTGTTGGTCTTAAATTTTAATCTAATTACATTGCTAAGGGACTAACAATGAGTAAATTGGGGGGGTGTGATAAGTATCATATTTTATATCATAATTTGCATCACATCTATCACCTTTTGAGCATTTAATGAGCATAGTTGTGTATTAATATGGTCAAATCTCTTTCTCAGCATTAATTTGAGTTTACATGATTTTATCATTATTTTGACTCAAAATAGTAATGTGATAAATATTTAAGAAAATGCACAATTATCGTAATTTATTTTAAAATGAAGAACATTGATTATTTTAAATTTTTTGAATTTTTAGGAACGAGCGACCAAGCTCCAGTCACCAATTAATAAATGCCCTTCTAAAAGGGCGCCCATTCAAGAAACTGCGACACTTTGAGAAGCCGCCCATTCCCTGTATGAAATTAGAAAGAAAATTAAGAAAATATGAAAAAAATGAATGAGCGGTTGTTCGAGAAGTCACAAAATCCTTTTACGCGAAAAACAAGAAAAATGATAAAATAAGGAAATAAGGATTCTGCGATCGGAGGCTGGGCGCCAATTAGAATTTGTGACCGTTCATAAAGTCATCCATTCCTTTTGACGAGAAACAAAGGAAATATTAAAATAAGAAAATGAGGTATGTGCACCCGAATGAAAAGTCGCTTATTAAAGAATGAACAACCATGCAGTGGTCACCATTTTCAGTTCGAACCAGAAGTAGAAGCAGATAGAATCAAACGAAGTTATCTTACTATGTTTGAAGTTATCTCCCCTTGTTTGATGAAAGGAGGACTCTATCTATGTCAAGATAGCTACTTTGAACAAGATTTTGATACTGGAAGGTCGGATTCAAGTCAATCTCCAAGGATTTGTAAGATTGGAAGCCCCTGCACACTATAAAACTCGCCCTAGAGCAACCGTGGCAGAGATTTTAGCCTTTCTTAACCTCTTTTCATACTTTTCTGTTCTTCCTTTCGATTTACTGTCTTCTGCAAACTTCTTCGCTTTTAAGTCATCTTTAATTTCTTCTTCTTCTTCTTCTTCTTCTTCTTCTTCTTATAATTCTCTCTCATTTTTAAGCTATTTCAAGTTTTTGAAAACTCTATCTTTTACATTTTTCACTATTCATCTGTGCATCTCTCTGTTCTTTTTCAATTTTCTCCCCCTCTAATCCTCTTATCCTCCTACTTTCTTCACGAAAGTTCTTCGTGTTTTAGTGTCCTTTAATTTCTTTTTCTTTCTCAACCTCTAGTTCTGCACCGTTTTTAAGCTATCTACACTTTTTCATTGTTCTATCCTGTTCACCTGTAAAGTACTATTTTTATATGTTTCACCCCCCTCCGATCTTCTTCTCCCTCTGCACTCTTCATCAAATTTCTTCCTCTCCTCAAGATCTTCAACTTTCTCTTCTTCCTCATCTCCTAATTCTTCTTCGTTTGAAAGTTATTTTAGTTCTCCTTTAGCTCTATTTTTATTTTATTTTTCATTGTTCTTCTATCCCCCCCTCCTCTATTTTCATCTAAACATCCCAAGGCGGAGATTCTCTTCTTTCGGTGCTCTAAAGGCAGCGTCTATTTTCACAGCGGGGCGATCTTCCTCAAAGCTCGGCACGGAGACGGCGGCGCTATTCTTCATTATCTTGGCTCTATTTCTTCCTTGTTCTTTTATTTTTATTGCATGTTGTAATTTTTAGTTTTCATATTTTTGTAATCTTTCATCTTAAGTAATAAAAATTCATTCTGTGTAATTGTGTCTTTCTAGTTTTCTCTCTCTATCTCCTCCCAATTTCTCTTCTTTAACCCTCTCATATTCTCTAGATATGTTTATTTTCACGTAAATTTATTTTCCTTTGACATAAACTCACTCAAATTCGATTTTCAAAACATAAGAATTTTTCAACTTGTTTAAATAAGAACTTTTCTTCTCCATGGGATCGACCCGTTCTTACCACTCTACTTAGATTTAATATCTTTTTAGTGAGTGAGTGCGGTTATTATTAAAATTATGGCACGACTTTTAACGACGAGTATTAGTGCACATCACTAGGTAACCAATCAGTGAGAGCACTCAACAATCTTCTTCCTATTGCTCACAAATAATCTTCACCTAGCTTCCTACATACTCGCGCTCAAGAGAGACTTCACCGAGTTTTCTGCATCATCCTTGAAGTCTCTCACTTTGGGAAGCCATTGAGAAGAAAAAAAGGTATTGTGTCCACAACGATCATTATGTTCTTCTTCTTCTTGATTCCCATTTCATATTCTTTATTTTTTGTATTGTTTACATTGCTCACTTAGAAATATTATGTGGTGGTTCGTTCTATAAAACTCTTTACAGATTAGTTATTAGAGTATTTGTTGCTCGGGGGAACTAGCACTGGGTGTGCTAGAACGGTCTGCTGATACCTTGTAAATTAGCTGGATACTGGTTCCTAAAAAATCAATGGGATAAATTCGCTGAGACCTTAAGATCAGTTGAGGAGCTGGCCCTGGAAAACAACATGTGTAACCTTAGTTAGTAAGGTTAGTAGAACCCCAGGTGAGTTGCAGGGGACTAGAAAAGGCCTGACCAAATCAGTATAAAAATTTGGTGTTCTTGTGGTGTGCTTGCGATTCTAGTTTTTATTTTTTGTCGTGCTAATTAGTCTAATTTTAATACGCGATTATTTTTAAAGACACACCTATTCACCCCCTCTAGGATGTGCCCAGTTACTAATAAGGAGCGTCAGTTGTAGGAGGGGACTGCAGGATCGGGGATGGCTTGCTTGGAGTGCGGGCTATAGGTGCCAGGGCTACAACAAAGGAGGCTGGATATGCAGCCAGTGAGGACGGAGCAGGCAGAACCATTCATGTGCAAGTGCAGAAGATGTCGCGAGTAGCGCAACAATCTTCTGGGTGGCTGGCGATGGTGATGCACCTGAAGTGGGGGTTGCAAGTGCCAGGGCTGCAGTGATGGAGGCCAGATCTACTCTTAGCTGGGTCAGACTAGGCAGAGCTGCAGGGGCTAGCAGCACAGTAGTCTTCCAAGCGGTTGGAGATGGAGGTGCCGTCGGATCTACTACGAGGGTGCCCGACCAACCCCTGCTCCCTGACCTCTATCCAGCCACTGTCAAGAGAGAGAGAGAGAGTTTTAACAAGGGGTAGATTGAAAGACAAAGTTAACTAGGGATGAATTAGTTATTTCACCCCGGTTAACTCACTTGGGGTAAAGTGCCGTGGAATATGCCTGACGGCATGGTCTGTCTTAAAGATTTTAGGAGTATTATGATAAATATGATAAAAGTGGAGGTATAATGATAAGTTTAAAATATTTCAAAGGTATAAAGATAATTTTATCTTTTTTATAAAAAGAAAAAAATACTTATATACTCCTAAAAAATATTGAATTATCATCATATCCCTATCTTTATGGAATCTACCTGTATACTCCCAAGTTCTCTTAACCCGAGCCGTGGTGCCCTTAGAGTTACATTCGTAACAGACGGTAGTAATAATACACATGAAGGATTGTTTTACCCCTAGTGCAGAGAGAGAGAGAGAGAGAGGTGGCTTGTCGGAGCGACCAGGCATGCTATTATCCCTGCTCACCACCTACTCGCGAAAGGAAAACATGAAGAGGGGAAGCAACTACAGTTTCTGGGGAGGGCATTGGGAGTGAAGAGAAAAAGAGAGAGACGGCGGAGTGAGAGAGTGAGCGCTGGAGGGGGTAGCCCCCTCTACTATCGGCACCCCCTATGGGTGTAAAAGAGAAAGAGAGAGAGAGCACCGGAGAGGTCTCCCCCTCTAACAGTGACACCCCCGTAGGAGAGATAGAGGTGCAGAGATAGAGAGAGAGGGAAAGTGTGTGTGAGAGAGAGAGGGGGGGAGGGAGGAGGGCGCCATAGGGGTCTCCCCCTCGACCATCAGTACCAGCACCCACTTGAGTGCAGACGACACACAAAGAGAGAGAGAGCACAAAGTGAGGGGGCGTGAGAGAGAGAAGGGAGAGCACCAGAGGGAGTCGTCCCCTCCAACGTCGGCACCCCCTGTGGGTGCAAGATAGAGAGAGAGAGGGCATGAACCCCGGCCCACCATGGACGTTGTCGCCAACACCGATGCTAATGCCAGGCATGATCATGCCGTTCGCGGACCAGCTACGGGCGGCATGGTGGCAACGCCCAACTCTGGTGTCGATGTAGAGAGAGAGACGATAGAGAGAGAGGGAATGGCAAGGAGATGGAGGAACAGGGGAAGTCGCTCCGAATCAGAGTGACTTTCACCTGAAGTTGCTCCGACTCAGAGCGACTTTCAGATTTTAAATTAAAAAAATAAAAAATCTAAACTCGTTCTCACTCAAGGAGAGTTTCTGTAATGTCACGATTTTTTTTGGATATTTTTCGGATAATTTTCGTGGGTCCCGGAGTGTGTTTTGTGCTTTACACGAGTTTTTTCCTGATATGTCTTCGGAACCTTGTGTAGGGTGAATCGTTGCGTTCTCTGACTCCGGGACGTGGCCAGCGCATTGTGATCTTCCTGAGGATCGTAGAGCTAATTTTTTATATTTTTTGGAATTTCTAGATTTTTTGGATTTTTCCATATATATTAACCTCCTTTTCTCTCTCCCCATCTCTCATTTCTCTATTCCCTCCCTCTCTCTTCTCACGCTCTCTCCTCTCTCCCTCTCTTCTCTGGCGGCCGACGGAGGTGGACAGGGGCGAGGCGGCGAGGATCGTGGGGCATGGAGCGATGAGGATGGAGCGAGGATCGCGATGGTGGAGGCGGTTCGTGGGGTCGCGAGCCGACGGAGCTTTAACGGTGTTTTCCTCGCGGATCGGTGCCCACGACGTGTCAAATCTTCGGTGGAGGTAAGGGGACGGATCCTTAACCCTTGTACATCCATTCCCGTGATTTTGGTAGGCCGTGGTGAGCCGAGCGGGCTTATTCGAGCGTTTTGGGGAAAAGAGCATGTTGTAGGGTGTGAGCCCGATCTAGAGTTTTGATCGCATTTTTGGGGTCTAAATGGGTCCTCTCGGTGCTGGAGAGGTTGGGGACTAGTTTCCCCTTGTTTTACCCTTCACATGGGTGTGAATGGGGCGTGGAATGGGCTTTTTCGTAATTTTTGCCATTTTTCGGCTCGGGACAACCTAGCGGTCGTTCCAGCGACCGCTAGGGTGTTAAGCGGTCATGTGGAGACCGCTAGGGGTCCCGTATGTCGGTTCGGTATTTGTGGTCGTGCGATGGACCGCCAGGGTGCCTTAGCGGTCTGGTGAAGACCGCTAGGCTCTATTTTGCGATCTGGACATGACCGTTTGTCTGTGTTTTGGTCAGTCGAGATCGGTGGGGTAGCGGCCTCGCGACTGATCGCTAGGCTACGCCTAGCGGTCAGGGGGACGACCGCCACCCTCCTTGGTGGTCCCGGGGTGACCGCTTAAGGTTTCAGTGTTTTGGGTTCCTTGTGGTCCTGGCTGGACCGCCAGGCCAGCCCTTGCGGTCCGAAAGAGACCGCTAGGCTCCCTCACGCTCCAGAGAGGACCGCTAGGTGGTTCTTCGTGCTTGCCGTGCCCGTTTTGCGATGTGTTGGTCTCCGGTCGACCCGGTTGTCATCCAATGGTTGACCTTCGGCCTCATAAGTGGTTGACCTTGGGCCTTGCGGATGTTCCGGACACCCCGTGAGTTCTGTGTCAGTGTTTTTGGGTGTCTGGAGGTACCGTGTTACCCCGGTTAGCGTGCCCATTGGTTTGGTGGGTCTGGGTGACCCCACGTGATTCGGACTTTCGTGTTCTCGCTAGAACGAGTCACCGTGTATCAGCATGTGTGTGGTGGGTTATTCCCGCACGTCATTGACTTTTTGAGAAGTATTTTTCGTGCGGGCCATGTATGTGGCCTTGGACTGCGAGTCCAGTCTCCCAACCTGGGGCTGGAGGTCTCTTGAGTTCCCTTTATGAGGGAATGGTCTTAGCGGTTGTGAACTACCTCATGAGTCATCGTGCCGTGGTTTCGGACCTAGGAATTAGGCTAAATTGATGGCGCGGTGATGTCCTTGCACAACGGTCCTGACCCGAGTCATGTGACTCAAGGGCCGTTGGGTTTATTAGGTCTAGTGGACCATCCAGAGTCTGGTGGCCCTGAGCCACCTGGTACTCCGTGTTACTCGTGATGGGAGCGCGCATGGCTTTCCATGTTCATGTTTAGTGACCTCCCACTAGTCGTAGCCTTCTTACTGCAAGCGTGTGCTGACCCACCTGGGAGTGGTGGAGCGGCTTACCCGAGAGAGACGGTTTTTAGGCTGGTTACCGTAGGGCCCCTCGCCTTTGCAGCCTGCGTCCGGGCTGGGGGTGAAAACCAGCTAGAGGACCCGACTTAGAGCCGATGGTCTATGTGTGCACACTTAGTTGGGGGCTGTCAGACCTGCGCTGACGAGCGCGACCCCAGCTAGTCCTTGTTCGTGGTACTGGTTACTGTGGTGTCTCTGTCTCCGCCTGGGGCATCGCAACGAGACACTTGGGGCGCGGACTAAGTCGTCAGTGGATGCATCCGGCTTTGCTTCTGGTGGGCAGTGCTCCCGTCACGTGACGTGAGTTTCTTGTGACGTGTGTTTCTGCTTCTCGTCTGCGAGACGTGATTTTGCTTGCAGTTCCGGGTGTGTTCCCGAGGTAGAGGTCTAGGGTTCCGATGAACGTCACCGAGGGTTCTCCCTAGACGGTGTTAGGTCCATGACAGTATTGTCGTGATGTTTCTTCTGGTAGCGTAGCCAGAGGTTTCCCCGTTAGTTCGGTGGTCCCCCGATCGAGAGATCGGGGCATGTTTTCAGGTACAGTAGGAGTAGCTATAGTGCCGAGTTTTTACCGGCCATCGGGTTGCTGTTCCTGCTGTTGTTGCTGCTTTCTGCTACCGCCGTTGTTTACAATTGGGGTTCCGCGGGATCCCTACTGAGCCACTGACAGGAGGCTCACCCCTACTTTTTAGGTGCGACGGTTCTTCCTCGTGGTTCGAGGGTGCTGTGCGGAGGTTCTTAGTCGCCAGCTCGCCGGGCCGAGTGTTCACTTGGCATTTGGTATGTTCCCTGCCTTAGACTGTACTTTCTGTTCGACTGGACTCGATTGTTGTAGTTGTTTATTTATTTCTGTTAATTGTTGAATTGCCCTGCTTTATTTTCTATTTCTTTGTACCTCTATACTCCTTTTTAGCCCTTCCGAGCCCCGGCTCGTGGGCGGCGGGCCAGGATTCGAATGGTATCGGATTCCTTTCCTGGTATCCGGATCTTGGGTATTTACAGTTGGTATCAGAGCGTGGTTGTGGACGTACATGGGAATTCGAGATATTACAGTAATCAGAGTCCGTAAGGTCCGGTACAGTCGACAGCTGGCATAGGGTTTTGTGCATGTTTTCCCGCTTGGTTTCTCGTGTAAGAGCTTGAGTGCGCGGCATTGGCGCTGTGAAGGTGGTTGCTATTTCGTGGAGTGTTGGTATGGGGCCCGAGGGATGTGATAAGAGAGATTTCTTTTCGATGGGATATAATGCCCCGGATTTTTTCGGATATTTTTTCGGTTATTTTAGTGGGTCTCAGAGTGTATTTTGTGCTTTACACGTGTTTTTCCCTGATGTGCCTTCGAAATTCTGTGCAGGGCAAACCGTGGCGTTCTCCGACTCCGGGACTGTACCGGCGCGTTGTGCTCCTCTCGAGGATCGTGAAAGTAATTTTTCGTAATTTTCTAAATTTCTAGAATTTTTGGGTTTTTCTATATATATTAACCCTTTCTCTCTCTCCCCTCTCATTTCTCTCTTCCCTCCCTCTCTCTTCTCTCACGCTCTCTTTCTCCCCTCTCTTCTCCGGCGGCCGACGGAGCGAGGCGGGGGCGAGGTGGAGGCGGCGCGGGCGAGGATGCGGGCGAGGATGGGCGAGGATCGAGGCGGTGGAGGCATGGCGAAGCTCGGGGGAGCGTTCGTGAGCCGACGAGGGTTTCGCAGCGATTTCTTTGTGGATCGGCGTCCACGGCGCGTCATTTCTTCGGTGGAGGTAGGGAGATGGACCCCCAGCTCGTGCACTTCTTTTCCCGTGAGTTTTGTAGGCCTTGGTGAGCCGAGCGGGCGTATTTGGAAATTTTTGGGAAAAATTCATGTTTTAGGGCTTGTGGGCCGATCTACCGTTCTACCGCATTTCGGACCGATTCGAGGGTCTAGATGCATGCTAGGGCCCATAGAGGAGCTTCCCCATTGTTTTCCCCATCATCCGTGGATGATCGAGGCGTGGAACGGAATTTTTGGGTGTAGTACGCCGTTTCGCCGCCGAGACGCTATGGCGGTCGTTCCAGTGACCGCCACAGTGTGTAACGCGCCTAGGCAGGTGCGTTACGTTCCCTTTGTTTTGGGTATTTGCGTTCGTGGGCCTGACGGCCCCACGATAGACTGCCACAGGGCTATCACACCCTCATGCTAGATCGTTACGGCGGTTCCGACCGTGGTTTATGACCGTTGGGGGTCATAGACACCTGACGCACCCAGAGTGGGGCGTCAGGGTAGTGTGACGCCCCTGGGCAGGAGCGTTAGAGCTAACGCATCCACCCCCACCCTAGCGCGCCTGTATATGTGCGTGACGCATCTAGAGGTATGCGTCACGGCTTGTGTAGCTCCTTGGCCTAACGCACCAGCGTTGGTCCGTTAGGTGACGTAACGCCCCTAGAGGAGCACGTTACGTTCAGTTTTGACTCGTGCCCTGACGCACCTGTTTAGGTCCGTCAGGTGCTGTGACGCACAAGCGTGGGCGCGTTACAGTCCGTTTCATGCCGAGTGTCTGACGCTCCTGAGTGGACCGTCAAGGTGTTGTGACGGCCTACCTTTGGACCGTTACGGTCTGTGATGGCCCAAAGATAGACCGCCAGGCACTGTGTTATGCCGAAGTGGTTCTTCATGCTTGCCACTATCGTTTCGCATTGTGTGGATCCTTGGTCGACCCGGTTGAGACCCAGTGGTCGACCTGCGGTCTTGTGAATGCCCCAGACACCCGTGGGATTCTGTGTCCGTGTTTCGAGGGTGTCGGGAGGACTCTGCTACCTCGATTAGTGTGCTCGTAGGTGTGGTGGGTCCGGGTGACCCCACGTGTTCCGGGTTTCCGTGTTACGCTTAATCGAGTCACCGTCTATCGGTGTGCGTGCGGTGGGGTCTCCCCCGCATGCCGTGAGTTTTCCTGGAAGATGATTCCCGAGTGGGCCATGTGTTGGCCTTGGACTACAAGTCCAGTTATCGGCGTGGCAGCTTGTGCGTTGCCCTAGGAATCATGCTTCTGTGCTTTCCGCGTGGGCCATGTGTGAGGCCTTGAGCCGCGAGTCCAGTTGCCCAGCCTGGGGCTAGAGGGTTCCCGCTTTTCCCTGAGAGTGGGATTCAGTTTGGCGGCCTGTGAGCTACCTTGGGAACCATGCTTCTGTGTTTCTGCATGGCCGGGCGCGTGGCCCGTGGACTGTGAGTCCCGTTTCTTCTCCGACTGTGGTCGCCGTGCGACGGTGCTGGTACGTGGGACGGTCACCGTACTTCGTCGGGTTCGGACGTTATTTTCCGTTGACTTGAGAGTCTACTCCTTCAGTGACCCTCCACTAGTCGTAGCCTACCAGTACGCGTGTGCTGGTCTCACCTGGGAGTAGGTGTATGGGCTTACCCTGAGGATGGTTTTTAGACTGGTTTCCATTGGGCCCCACGTCTGTATCCAGAGTCCGGCTAAGGGAAAAACTACTTAGAGGCCAGACATAGGATGCATGGTCTATGTGTGCACACGTGGTTGGAGGCGGTTGGACCCACGCTGACGGGCGTGACCCCAGCTAGTCACTTGCTTTGTGGTTACTTGTACGGTGTCTCAGTTCCCGCTGGGCCGGAGGGAGACACCTGAGGTGCGGACTAAGACGTCAGTGGACGCATCCGACCTTACTTCTAGTGGGAGGTATTCCTGTCGAGTCGGGGATGACAGACTGTCAGTTTCTATGACTTGACCTTTGGGTTTTCGGTCGTGTTGACCGTTGAGTCCAGGTTGTTTCACTGTGACGTGTGTGTGTCGGTTTCCACGCCGTGAGACTGGTGCAAGTAGCTTTACCGAGGTTGTGTCTTGTTGTGCGGTACCCATGACCAGGTGGTCAGGGTTGCACCTCGGACGGCGTGTCCAGGTTGGCCGTGTCCTGGGAGACATGCCTCTACGGCGTGGTTGCCGTGGGTTTTTACTTCAGTAAGTGGTACTAGTGTGGTTCGGTAGCCCCCGGCCGTAAGATCGCGGTGTGTTTCTGGTACAGTAGGAGTAGCTGTATTGCCGAGTTTTGACCGGCCACCGGTTCGCTGTTCCTGCTGTAGTTGTAGCTTTCCTTTCCGCTGCCGCCGTTGTTTCCGATTGGGGTTCCGCGGGATCCCTGCTGAGTCTCTATTTTGGAGACTCATTCCCTGCTTTTTAGGTGTGGCGGTTCTTCCTCGAGGTTCGAGGGTGCGGTACGGAGGTTCTCAGTTGCCAGCTCACCGGGCCGAGTGTTCACTCGGCATGTGGTACGTTTTACTGCTTTAGACTGTACTTTCTGTTGGACTGGACTCTGTTGTTGCGGTTGTTTATTTATTTCTGTTAATTGTTGAATTGTCCTGCTTTATTTCCTATTTCTTTGTGCCTCCACACTCCTTTTAGCCCTTCCGAGCCCTCCCGGCTCGTGGGCGACGGTTCGAGTCTCGGATTATCGGGCCTTCCCGGTAATCGGATTCTCGGGTCGTTACAGTGAGTCCCGTTTCTTATCCGACTGTGGTCACCATGCGACGGTGCTTGTACGTGGGACGGTCCCCGTACTTCATCGGGTTCAGACGTTATTTTCCGTTGACTTGAGAGTCTACTCCTTCAGTGACCCTCCACTAGTCGTAGCCTACCAGTACGCGTATGCTGGTCTCATCTGGGAGTAGGTGTACGGGCTTACCCTGAGGATGATTTTTAGACTGGTTTCCGTCGGGCCCCACGTCTGTAGCCAGAGTCCGGCTAAGAAGAAAACCAGTTAAAGGCCAGACCTAGGATGCATGGTCTGTGTGTGCACACGTGGTTGGGGGTGGTTGGGCCCATGCTGACAGGCGTGATCGCAGCTAGTCACTTGCTTTGTGGTTACTTGTACGGTGTCTCAGTTCCCGCTGGGCCGGAGGGAGACACCTGAGGCGCGGACTAAGATGTTAGTGGACCCATTCAGCCTTGCTTCTAGTGTGAGGTACTCCTGTCGAGTCGGGAGTGACAGACTGTCTGTTTCTGTGACTTGACCTTCGGGTTTTCGGTCGTGTTGACCGTTGAGTCCAGGTTGTTTCACCGTGACGTGTGTGTGTCAGTTTTCGCGCCGTGAGACTGGTGCTAGTACCTTTACCGAGGTTGCATCTTGTTGTGCGGTACCTGTGACCAGGTGGTCAGGGTTGCACCTTGGACGGCGTGTCCAGGTTGGCCGTGTCCTGAGATACAGGCCTCTACGGCGTGGTTGTTGTGTGTTTTTACTTCGGTAAGTGGTACTAGTGTGGTTCAGTTGCCCCCGACCGTAAGATCAGGGTGTGTTTCTAGTACAGTAGGAGTAGCTGTAGTGCCAAGTTTTGACCGGCCACCGGTTCGCTGTTCCTACTGTAGTTGTAGCTTTCCTTTCCGCTACCGCCGTTATTTCCGGTTGGGGTTCCGCGGGATCCCTGCTGAGTCTCTGTTTTGGAGACTCATTCCCTACTTTTTAGGTGTGGCGGTTCTTCCTTGAGGTTCGAGGGTGCGGTACGGAGGTTCTCAATTGCCAGCTCACCAGTCCGAGTGTTCACTCGGCATGTGATACATTTTACTACTTTAGACTGTACTTTCTGTTGGACTAGACTCTATTGTTGTAGTTGTTTATTTATTTCTGTTAATTATTGAATTATCCTACTTTATTTCCTATTTCTTTGTGCCTCCACACTCCTTTTACCCCTTCCGAGCCCTCCCGGCTCATAGGCGGCGGTTCGAGTCTCGGATTATCGGGCCTTCTCGGTAATCGGATTCTCGGGTCGTTACATGGGTGGTGGCCCCGGTGGTGCAGGATTGGGCAGAGGTTGCCGGTAGGTGCGGATCTGCGGTGCTACGTTCGAGGTATTTGCAGTGAGGTCAGGTGGCTGGTGAGGATTGTTCGTGCTTAAGTGGTCGTGAGTCTGCTCTGAGGGAGCTGTTATCGGGATTGGCAGGCGTCCATCAGGAGTAGTCGAGATAAGTTGTGATTGGATAGCTTTGGACAGTGCCTATGTGTGGAGGTCCTTGATGGGACGTTGGCGTTGGAATGGTGATCCCTGGTCTGCGACCAGCAAGGGAGGATTCCCCGTAAGTCTGAGTCGAGTGACGTGAGGACCGAGGAGAGACCTTGTCATGTGGTTTCACCGTGCTCCCCTGAGAGGTTAGACTTGGCGTGAGACTCGAGATCGGATGTGGTATTGGTCTGTGCGAGAGTCAACGGATGGCCTATTGCGAGTTAGATCGTGCCTATTGGGCCGGCGGAGATTTCCCGTTGAGGAATGTCTGGTGACTAGTGGATGGCCTTTCACAGATAGAAGATGATGGTTGTTGGGGGCTCGGGAATTACGAGAGCCATGTGTCAGCGAGGCCTTGGGTGGCCGATTATGAGGTGTGCCTTTTTCCCACATTGGATCTGGGGATTTGTCAGGAGTTTTGTCTTCTGGCAGAGTTGGCCGTGTTACTAAGAGTGTTCGGCCAGTCAGGTGCGAGCTGGTGGAAGCTCAGTGATGGTTGTCCCCGGTGCAAGGCATGAGATCGGTCAGCGGGTTTTGAAGCTGGCATTTGGTTGGTCCGTCGAGCATGGGCGTTGACCGGTGGTTCGGTTTTCGTGGCGAGGAGTGTGTTTTCTCGATGAGCGTGGTGGTGTCTACGGCATCGTGGTTGGTTTTGTATCGGCTGAGGTGACGCCAAACTTCTGCCCTTTTTGCATATGCCTGCTCTGATGATCGATGTGTGTGCGGTGTGCGGAGCGTGGCGTTATCCGTGATTAAGGTCTGGTAGTATCCCTCATGATTGGTGCTTTCGTGAGAATCGAGGTTTTTTGTGCTGGGGCTCTGACAGCGTTGTCAGTTGGTTAAGGCGTTCTCCCCCTGTCGATTGGCGTTTGTCCTGAATTTTGAAGATGAAATTTCTTAAGGGGGGAGGGCTGTAATGTCCCGAATTTTTTTTGGATATTTTTCGGATCATTTTCGTGGGTCCCGGAGTGTGTTTTATGCTTTACACGTGTTTTTCCCTGATATGCATTCAGAACCTTGTGCAGGGTGAACCGTTGCATTCTTCGACTTCAGGACGTGACCAGCGCATTGTGCTCTTCCCGATGATTGTAGAGCTAATTTTTCATATTTTTCTAAATTTTTGAATTTTTTAGGTTTTTCTATATATATTAACCTCCTTTTATCTCTCCCCATCTCTCATTTCTCTCTTCCCTCCCTCTCTCTTGTCACGCTCTCTCCTCTCTCCCTCTCTTCTTCGGCGGCCGACAGAGGTGGACAAGGGCAAGGCGGCGAGGATCATGGGGCACGGAGCGGTGAGGATGGAGTGAGGATCGCGATGGTGGAGGCGGTTCGTGGGATCGCGAGCCGGCGGAGCTTTAACGGTATTTTCTTCACAGATCGACGTCCACGGCGCGTCAAATCTTCGGTGGAGGTAGGGGGATGGATCCTTAACCCTTGTACTTCAATTCCCATGATTTTGGTAGGCCGTGGTGAGTCGAGCGGGATTATTCGAGCGTTTTTGGGAAAATAGCATGTTGTGGGATCTGAGCCCGATCTAGAGTTTTGATCATGTTTTTGGGGTCTAAATGGGTCCTCTCGGTGCTAGAGAGGTTAGGGAGTAGTTTCCCCTTATTTTTCCCTTCACATGGGTGTGAATGGGGCGTGGAATGGGCTTTCCCACCGTTTTCGTCATTTTCGGGCTCGGGAGGACCTAGCGGTCATTCCAGCGACCGCTAGTGTGTTAAGCGGTCATGTAGAGACCGCTAGGGGTCCCGTATGTCGGTTCGGGCTTTGCAGTCGCGTGATGGATTGCCAGGGTGCCTTAACGGTCTGGTGAAGACCGCTGGGCTCTATTTTGCAGTCAGAGCATGACCGTTGGTCCGTGTTTTGGTCAGTCGAGATCGGTGGGGTAGCGGCTGTTGACACCCGTTTTATGACCAATGAGTTGGGTCATCTCCTTATTTATCTTTATGATGCTCCAAGTTATACGCCATTTATTGAGCCATCTTGGTCAGCTTTGAGGCTTATTTCATGGGTCATTCTCCTTGATTGGGTCTCGCTCCTCATTTATTTTTCCGTGGGTTGAAGCTTAGTAGGCCTTTTATTTGTTTTGCCACACCACTATCTCTGGCGGTCTATCATATGGACGTTTGATGACGTTTGGCGGTCTATCATAAGACCGTTTGATGACGCCAGAGTCCAGAGCCAACGTCTTTCTTTCAGCCTTATCCTTTCTTATCCGTTGAGCTCTCGCGGTTTATCGTATGGCCATTAAAGGCATTGTGGCGGTTTTATCTTAGACCGTTTCTTGGCTCCAGAGTCCTATTCACGAAGTCTTCACCTGTTGGTCTTATCCTTTGGTGGACATTTAAGGGTGGCGGTTTATCGTAAGACCATTTTCGGTGACAGAGAGTCCGAATTTACTGATCTTCCTCTGTTGCGCCGTGGCCAAAGTAGAGTTTTTGATTTGGTGATTTCTCTCTCGATGCTGATCCTTATAAGCTTCCGTTTGTTTCTATGGACTCTTAGTAGTATTATCTTCAAGAGTTTGTTAAGTTTCATCCTACTTTTTAGCTGGAATCTCTCCAACTCAAACCTAGGGTTTGGGGGTCTATAAATAGAACCCTTGAGTTCATGGGTTGAGGAGGAGATTTCTGGAGATTACGTCGAGGTGCTGCCGCGTTCTGGAGCGAGTACCCATCAAGGAGAAGTGTTATCTACATCTATTAGCCTTCAAGTCTTGGGAGTATTAAGTTCTAAGGTTTAATAGTGTTGTTTTCTTCTTTGGTTTCTTCCCCTCTTCATAGCATTCACAAGCATCTTCCCTCTTCTTCTTCCACGTTCCCAGCATCTCAATCACGTTTTAAACATCCTCCCATCTTTTCCACGCCCCATAGGGGTTAAAAAACCAAACCTCTCAGGTATCTACCCTTCCTTTTGCATGCACTTTAGCTTATTTGCATTATAGTTGCTACACTTGTCATAGGGCTAATTTGGGTCGTTTTTCTTTGCTTCTACACTTTTTGCAGGTTTACAGGGTTCCTAGCACGAGGCCCAACTCTTCTGGCCAGGCGGGAGAGGTGGAGATCCAAGTCCCAACTTGCTGTTCTGTGAGCTCTGGCGGCTATATTTGGGACCGTTACAGGATTTGTGGCGGCTTATCGTAAGGCCGTCTCTTGCTCGTTAGTGGACGTATATTAGACCATTTCTACTCGCAGAGTTCCTGATTTTCATCTCCCGTGGGCGGGTGTTTCATCCTCCTCTTTCCAAGGTATTTAGCTTAGCTTTGCTATTTTAATTACCTTGGTGGCAATCATACTTCCCTGGTTGGGTATTGTTCATCATTGTCATCTTGCTTGCTCTTTTCTTTGCTTTATTTGCTCCACACCTATGGTGTATGTTTTCATTTTATTCCTTTGCTCCACGCCCCGGCGTGTGTTTTTATTTTCTTCCTCATGAACATTGATGACATGTCCATGCTTCTGATTTTTGTGATTGTTTGAGTTAGGTTATTTACTTGCTCACACATCTTCATATACCACTATATTCACCTTCACACATCATCACATCATCATCACATCAAAAAAACCATCGATAACCCATTTTTTGGCGATCACGGTGGGACTTCTAGTGCCAATCGTGTTGAGCTTCTGTTTGACCTGCTGCTGATGATTTAACCGAATTGCCCTTGTGTTTTCCTCAGATTTTTCGTTTAATTTCCAACTATTTTCTGCTCTCTGGTCACCTTGGCGGTCTACTGTTCGGCCGTTTCTGGCTTAAAAGCGGCCTAAAAATAGGCCGTCTTATCTCTCTGGCGGTCTCAAGTTAGACCTTTTCTACAGTTATCGGTACGCATCCCAAGGTTGTTATTATTTCTACAATTTTTCTTGTATTTTTTACTCCTGGGTGCTATCTGATCTCCTCCTCTGTAGTGGCATATTTTATGTTGTATACATACATCATTATTTGCATATTTGGTTGTTAGTTTTTAGGCTAGATTTTTTCATGCACCCCAGTGCACATAGGGCCATGCATTGCATATCATAGTCGCATTCCTACCTCGGTAAGTGATCCTCTCGCCTCCATATTCCTTGGGGTCGACTAGGTGATCTTATCGAGGACCTCCATAAGTCCCCGTGAGCCGTGGATTCTCACACGGACGTCGGGTCGGTTGTCCCCTTCCACCCCTTAGGCTTGCATTTTGCATACGTGTGAGAGTATTAACCTTACTCAACCAAAAGTTTGGACCCTATTCCCATAGGATTCCTATCTTGAGGGGATTTGTAACGACCCGAGATCCGAACACCGGGAAGGCCCGATAACCCAAATCTTGAACCGCCACCCACGAGCCCGAAGACTCGGAAGGGTTAAAAGGATGGTGTGGAGATACACAAGAATCTAAAATAATTGCAGAGCTACGCAGATTAAATGAATTAAGTAGGAAGGAATAAATGACATTAATTAAATTACATGATCCACAAAAATAACAGCAGTCTAAAATATAACAGTAGTCCACAACTAGTACAATCCAAAGAGAAAAGTACAACAACATGGGTCACACCCCGGAACTGGCAACTGGCAACTAACCCTGGGCACCTGAACCATGTGGAACCTCAGAAGCGCTCCCCTGAAGCCGCGTCTCACATGAAACATGGAAAACACATAGGGAATGAGCCTCAAAACACAAGGCTCAATAGGGATCATCCGATCCCACCTCGCAAACTGAGAAACTGCGCGAAAAGTAACTACAAGCTACTACAATGGCTAGTACCGAACACACAGTAAGAAAACCGAGACAACTCGTCAAAAGCCAAAGAGTCACTACCAGACAAAGACAAGAGTACCAACCCACTAGAAGCAAAGACGGATGCGTCTGTTGATGACTTAAACCTCACCTCGGGTGTTCCCCTCGACCCCTGGTGGAACGGGGACACCGTACAAGTAACCACAGAACAAGTGACTAGTTGGGGTAGCGCTCGTCAGTGCGGGTCTACTGCCCCTTACCACGTGTGCAAAAATAGACCATACGTCCTAGGTCTGGCCCTCTGACTGGTTTTCCCCTCAGTCGGACTCTGGCGTCAAATGTGGGGCCCAACGGAAACCAGTCTAAAAATCATCTCTCGGGGTAGCCTCGCCACCACTCTGATGCGGGACAGACACGGGAGACGACACTATTAGGTGCCACCCTCGGACTCTAGATGAAGACGCGACCTGCAGCACACACCAGGGAGACACTAAGCCCGACACTACGAGCTCCTAGTGGCAAAACATCGCTAATAGAAGTGGAAGCTCACTCGTCGTCCCAAGCGAGGGAAAGCGCGGACCGTGCGCGGTTAAGGAACCGGCGGAGGTCAAGGGTAGTCCGACTCAACTTCCGGACTCGGATCGAGTCGCGGGACGGGTCACTCTCACTCTCACAGCGGTGACATGGACACACGGGCTAGTACCTACACTCTCGGCAGCGGCAGAAGACCGTATACTAGCTAAGCAAATGAACGCCAAGAAGTTAAGACTTTACCTCCACGCACCCGGCGTGGCAAAGACAACCCCGGCCAATCGCGGACTCCTGGTTAACACAATTTTACAGAAATACAATAATTTGACCCACTCCACGCAGGGACGTAAAAGGTCACATGCGGGGCCTGGGAATCACGCAAATTGGGTTGATGGGCAGCATCTTGATGTCGCCCGACGGTGCCGAACTCCGCGTTTTCGTGCTTTCCGAACGGCGGGTTCTGCGGGCCCGCGGGGCCCACGGATGGCGCTGTCCTCCGGATCTGCGGGGGTGGGACCCACTATGATGGGGACCCCTGATGGCGCGCCTCCACGGACGGCGGTCCGCCGGGAACACCGATCGGGGGTCGATCGGCCCCGATTCCCAACTGATGAGCTAGCTGTCCACGGATTTTGGTTGCTGTCTTCCGGCGCGCGCTCCGGCGAAAACGGCCGCTGTGATCAATCCCGACGTCGGATCGGGACGTATAAGCTATCGTTGGAAAGCTCTCTTCAAATGTTTCAATCTAGACCCAAGGAGATCTGCTGGATCTCTGGAACATCTAGTAAAATTCCCAGGTCGATCTGAGCTCGTGGTTGATGGCTGAATTTCGTGGAAGCTGCTGTGGTACTGCGCGGGCAGAACTCCGATGAAGACGTTGGCGGTGCGGTGGCGGCTCGTGGCGGCGGCGGCGGCGACCGGAACTGATAGGGTGGAGTCTCACCACCAGAAGGAAGCCTTCACAGCTTCAAGGGGAGAGGGAGGGGTGGCCTAAGCCTTGCTCAAGGGATTTTCTTTCAATTCAAATGCATTAATTCTACTAAAATGGAAAATACAAGCTTAAATAGGTTACATCTCACATCCATCCACAACCATTGGATCTAGGGGATGGGAATGGAGGGTTGGGATGGAGTGTGACACACACACACAAAATAATATAAAAAAAACAAAGGGGGGGGGGGGCCTTGGACCAAGGAGAGAGGGTGGACTAGTTGGTGGGGGTAGGTGGCCTCCCATGTGGACTTTTCTAGTCCATTGTCCCCCATGTGTCCAATTCCCATTCAAACTTCTAGATGCTCCCATGTGGCATGTTGACTGACCCCACGTGGGACCCTAGGCTGAGGTGGCCCAATGGGGTGGGGCCTGGGGGGCCCGTGGGGCCCACGGGGTCCGAATTGCACATAAGCCCCTATTACAATCAAAATGTCAAACTGAATGCAACGAAATAAACATAAATTAAACACACAAAGTCTAACTAAATATAATAAGCGGGAGACTCAAGGGGGAGTCTCCAGGCCATCTCCGAGCCAGATGGAAGCTGAGGTGGCTCGTGTCATGCTCCGTGTGCGGTACCGGTGGCTCGGCGTATCGTGCCGATCAACTGCTCGGGTGTCCGCACCAATTCTCCCCGGGTGGGAGAAACTCGACCCTGTCGAGTAAGGGTCTGCATCGCTCCTATATCGCTCCAAAAGGTCTGGATCAATCCGCTGCAACTCGCCATGTGTGATCCATGTGTCCTCAGTAGCGGGCCATCCTCTCCATCGCACTAGGTAGCGCGGGTAAGATCCACTCCTGGTAACTGTCACTTGCTCGTCCAGTATATGATCTATATGCTCATGCTGCCGTGAAAAAGGGGCTGGAGGTGGAAGTGGACACTCAGGTGTGGGATCACTCTCAAGGGGAGGAGATGGCTCAAAAGGCTCACTAGGGATCACCGCTGGGTCCCTATATGCAACAAGATCCGATACATTGAAGGTAGAGCTTATACCATATTCCTCGGGCAGGTCCACAACATACGCATTGGATCCAACGCGTTTCAACACTCTAAAGGAACCGGCTCCACGAGCTTGAAACTTCTTAACGGTTCCAGAGGGAAACCATTCAGGTCTTACCCTGATCATGACATATTCACCCTCTTGGAACTCTCGGTGGTGTCGATGGACATCGGCTAACTCCTTGTATCGTGCATTGCTGGCCTCAACTGTGACGACGGACATCGTCATGCAGACTCCTAACATGTTTAGCAAAAGAAAAGAAACACAGGATGCACACACGACCTAACATGCTTACCAAAAGAAAAGAAACACACGGATGCACACACGACCCTAAACAACCCTACAGTTAGTAAAACCCAATCATATGCAAGGTGGTCCAGGACATCCGAATGTGTGTCATGCATGCATTTGACATAACCGGAGGTTAATGTCATGGTGGACTCCTAGACATCCTACGATGCACCAACCATGGACATGGGGTTTGGATGTGGGAAGTCCGGGAGGTTTGGGTGGTTGAGGTGGCCCGGGGAAACCAAAGTCCTCATTACCCCGAAATGACGGTTCGGACCTATTGCCATGTAAAGGTTGCCAGGCCCGAGTAGGAGGGGTGTGATAGTGGACTTCCTTAAAGAGGTGGAATGGAGGTTGTGGGCCAAAGGGCCCATGAAGAAAGGGATCGAAGGGATCAAAGAATGTGTGACCCCTCGATATGGATTCCCTCATTTCAAGGTCCCATGTGTGGAATTCTAGAAGGTGTTGATGGTCACCTTCATCCGTGAAGGGAGATGAGACGGTGGGGGTATGATGGTGGACTCTCTCGAAAAGGTGGTGTAAATATGGTGGGTCACAGAGTCCATAAGAGAACGGGTCGAAGGGATCAAAGAAGGTATGACCCCTCGCACTAGGCTTCCACAAATCACTGTCCCACATTTGGAAATCTTGGAGGTGTAAATGATCACCTTCATTCATTGCGAGAGATGGGACGACAGTCATAGGTAGAAAGTAAGATTCCTCCATTGGGCAAAGGGGAATGAAGTTGGACTTGGCCGGCAAAGGGAGGAGTAGAAGAACCTCCGTGGTAACATGACCCACAGTGTACACGGAGGTGATGGACCCTAGGGATGGATGTGTGAAGCTACGACCTGTAGGTCGGTCGAAGCGTGGGGCCAACAAGTGCGTAAATGTAAACTGTCGGTCTAATCCTTTAAGAAGATCATCTAATGTATCCACATAGTGACTAGACCGAAAGGTGGTATGAAATGAATTGATTGGCACCAGAGGTAGGATAGGGTCCATAGATGGGAAGGGAAGTGGGACCAAGCCCTTCTTGAGCCAGCTAAGAAGCGGCTCGGCTATGACAAGCATACCCATTAGAAACACGGGTGGCTCGGGCTGAGGTGGCTTAGAATAAAGATCGGAGAGTGGGGCTTCTCCAACCCTTTTGTCCCTTATGTCTAGAGATGTCCGAGTGGGACATTGTCCGGCGTAGTGGCCGAACCCCTGGCAGCGATAACACTGCTGTCGTGACCCACTACGCTCCCTGATAAGTGGGTCCCTACCCTTATCCTCCTGACGGACAGGGCGTGTAGGCAATGGGGCTCTCGTGGGTGGGAGAAGAGGCTCCACTATGATGGGGAGAGGGCTTGGGGACTCCGTTGCTGGGGCCGGGTTAAGACTACCGGCGATGACCTCCTTAGGCTCGGGTTGGAGTACATCACTAGGAGTACGTGTCCTATCCACCCCATCCAATCGGTCCAAAATCATTTGCATAAGTTCGGCAATGGAGTGGGTTGGAATAGGGATATCATGGTGGACTCGCCCGTAGTCAACCGTCCTAGGATTGGGTCTTGGCTCATCTACGTGTGGGACTCTTTGCCTCCGACTAGAACCCACTTGGTTGGAAGTGATTGGGTGGGGCCGGTTGGAGGTGACCGGTTGTGGCACGTAGACCTTCCTAAGCTCTCTCTTCATGTCCCACCATGACTCGATGGGCCATTGCCCCCTAACCGCTCTCATTCTTTTGATGTAATCCCACTTTTCGGCAGCCTCATGAAGAAGCTGCTCTTTGGCGAAAGAGAATTGCATTGCCTCGGACATAGTATAACAATCAAAGTATGTGTCCATGGCGGCCTCCCACTTGAGGTAGTCCCCCGGGCCATTGGAGCCATAAAAATCCGAGGCTTCGGGCCTATGGAAGTGGAGTGGGTGGTTGCCAAGCCCATGGGTGAACCAACCGCCATATTGCCCGGGTGATTGGGAATCCATGGGAAATTGAGGGGGGGGAACTATATGTTGGACATGCCGACACTTGGACACTACACTAGACCGGCTATGCAAGGTTGGAATACACTAACTAATGCAAACACCAACTAATGCACCAAGACCTAAACCAATATCCAGTACATGGCGGAGTTAATCGATCCGAAGATCACTCGCGCAAGTGTGCGGTCTTCCCGATAGGCGTAACCTAACGTTCGGACGACACCTTTTGATATACCGAGTTATCGGGATGAAAATTCAATTTTAAAACACATTTTTTTTGTATTGAAAATGATGATGATCCTAGACTCGACTTAGACCATGATGCATGCAAGACTTATGCAAAGACTACCCTAGACTCAACTCGCTCTGATACCAAACTGATGCGGGACGGACACGGGAGACGACACTATTAGGTGCCACCCTCGGACTCTAGATGAAGACGCGACTAGCAGCACACACCAGGGAGACACTAAGCCCGACACTACGAGCTCCTAGTGGCAAAACGTCACTAACAGAAGTGGAAGCTCACTCGTCGTCCCAAGCGAGGGAAAGCGCGGACCGTGCGCGGTTAAGGAACAGGCGGAGGTCAAGGGTAGTCCGACTCAACTTCCGGACTCGGATCGAGTCGCGGGACGGGTTACTCTCACTCTCACAGCGGTGACATGGACACACGGGCTAGTACCTACACTCTCGGCAGCGGCAGAAGACCGTATACTAGCTAAGCAAATGAACGCCAAGAAGTTAAGACTTTACCTCCACGCACCCGGCATGGCGAAGACAACCCCGGCCAATCGCGGACTCCCGGTTAACATAATTTTACAGAAATACAATAATTTGACCCACTCCACGCAGGGAGGTAAAAGGTCACATGCGGGGCCCGGGAATCACGCAAATTGGGTTGACGGGCAGCATCTTGATGTCGCCCGACGGTGCCGAACTCCGCGTTTTAGTGCTTTCCGAACGGCGGGTTCTGCGGGCTCGCGGGGCCCACGGATGGCGCTGTCCTCCGGATCTGCGGGGGTGAGACCCACTATGATGGGGACCCCTGATGGCGTGCCTCCACGGACGGCGGTCCGCCGGGAACACCGATCGGGGGTCGATCGGCCCCGATTCCCAACTGATGAGCTAGCTGTCCACGGATTTTGGTTGCTGTCTTCCGGCGCGCGCTCCGGCGAAAACGGCCGCTGTGATCAATCCCGACGTCGGATCGGGACGCATAAGCTATCATTGGAAAGCTCTCTTCAAATGCTTCAATCTAGACCCAAGGAGATCTGCTGGATCTCTAGAACATCCAGTAAAATTCCCAGGTCGATCTGAGCTCGTGGTTGATGGCTGAATTTCGTGGAAGCTGCTGTGGTACTGCGCGGGCAGAACTCCGATGAAGACGTTGGCGGTGCGGTGGCGGCTCGTGGCGGCGGCGGCGGCGACCGGAACTGATAGGGTGGAGTCTCACCACTAGAAGGAAGCCTTCACAGCTTCAAGGGGAGAGGGAGGGGCGGCCTAAGCCTTGCTCAAGGGATTTTCTTTCAATTCAAATGCATTAATTCTACTAAAATGGAAAATACAAGCTTAAATAGGTTACATCTCACATCCATCCACAACCATTTGATCTAGGGGATGGGAATGGAGGGTTGGGATGGAGTGTAACACACACACACAAAATAATATAAAAAAAACAAAGGGGGGGGGCGGCCCTTGGACCAAGGAGAGAGGGTGGACTAGTTGGTGGGGGTAGGTGGCCTCCCATGTGGACTTTTCTAGTCCATTGTCCCCCATGTGTCCAATTCCCATTCAAACTTCTAGATGCTTCCATGTGGCATGTTGACTGACCCCACGTGGGACCCTAGGCTGAGGTGGCCCAATGGGGTGGGGCCTGGGGGGCCCGTGGGGCCCACGGGGTCTGAATTGTACATAAGCCCCTATTACAATCAAAATGTCAAATCGAATGCAACGAAATAAACACAAATTAAACACACATAAAGTCTAACTAAATATAATAAGCGGGAGACTCAAGGGGGAGTCTCCAGGCCATCTCCGAGCCAGATGGAAGCTGAGGTGGCTCGTGTCATGCTCCGTGTGCGGTACCGGTGGCTCGGCGTATCGTGCCGATCAACTGCTCGGGTGTCCGCACCACACTCCCTGGTGGGACCACTCGCGTGTCAGAAGGCTACGACTAGTGGAGGGTCACTGAAAGATTAGACTCTCTAAACAACGAAAAACAAGGTCTAAATCGGACAAAGTACAAGGGTCGCTCCTCGTACCAACACCGACTCACGGTGATATAAGCCGAGAACACCACCTCCCGGGATCCCACGGCGCCCTACATGTGGCCCCCATATGATGCCCAGCATCAATCAGACCACGGGTCAGCACGCGGGTCGAGATCCATTCACCCGGGACTCGAATCGACAAAGAATAATTCCGGTTAAACATGAACTGTTGGCGGTCCAACTTTGGGCTGCCACAGAGGCTAGCGGTCCAACATTGGGCCGCCACAGAGACTGTAGCGGTCCAACTATAGGCCGCCATACTCTGGGTTGCGAAGAAACTAGCGGTCCTACTCAGGTCCGCCACAGGGATGAGGCGGGCGCACCTTCGGCCGCCAGACCCCAAAAATTCCCAACGGTCGAAAATCAACGGTTAACTCGCCCTCTGGCGGTCTGACCCTCGGCCGCCACACCGTCTGGCGATTTATCATGCAGTCGCCAGACGACATAGGGACCTGCCGACAAAACAGTGCCCTGTGGCACACCCACCTTGGGCCACTACAGGCTCTGGCACACCTACCCTTGGCCGCCAAAGGCTCTGGCGGTCTCTTGAAGGACCGCGACACCAACCAGAGAATGGGCCGGCGGGAAGAAATCCAAAAACTTGTACCACTCCCCGATAATCCACGGATGAGGGGGAAAATAAGGTGGAAGCTCCCCTATAACCCCCAGCATGCATCTATGCCCTCGAATCGGTCTGAAACGTGACGAAACGATAGATCGGCACACAACCCCCAAAACATGGATTTTGCCCTACCCGGCTCAAAAACGCCCCTCTCGACCTCTCCTCGGCCTACAATTCGCGGGGGACGACGGGATGAGCATGGGGATTCGTCTCCCTACCTCGGATTCGTCCGAAATACGGTGGATCACCGCTGATCCTCAAAACTCGCTTGAAAACCCCCATTCTCGGGTTGGTGTGGCGGTCATTCCAGAGACCGCCAAAGCCTTTTGCGGCCCAGGGAAGGTGCGCCAGAGCCTGTGGCGGCCCAAGGTGAGTACGCCATAGCGAACTGTTTTGTCGGCATGTCCCTGTGTCGTCTGGCGGCTGCATGATAAACCGCCAGATAGTGTGGCGGCCGAGGGTCTGACCGCCAGAGGGCGAGTTGACCGTTGATTTTCAACCGTTGGTTTTTGACCGTTGGGAATGTTTGGGGTCTGGCGGCCGAAGGTACTCCCGCCTCATCCCTGTGGCGGACCTGAGTAGGACCGCTAGTTTCTTCACAACCCAGAGTGTGGCGGCCTATAGTTGGACCGCTACAGTCACTGTAGCGGCCCAATGTTGGACCGCTAGCCTCTGTGGCGGCCTAAAGTTGGACCGCCAGCGGTTCATGTTCAACCAGAATTATGCTTTGTCGATTCGAGTCTCGGGTGAGTGGATCTCGATCCGCGTGCTGACCCGTGGTCTGACTGATGCTGGGCATCATGTGGGGGCCACATGTAGGGCGTCGTGGGATCCTGGGAGGTGGTGTTCTCGGCTTATATCACCGTGAGTCGGTGTCGGTACGAGGAGCGACCCTTGTACTTTGTTCGGTTTAGATGTTATTTTCGTTGATTAGAGAGTCTACTCTTTCAGTGACCCTCCACTAGTCGTAGCCTTCCGACACGCGAGTGGTCCCACGAGGGAGTGGTGGCGAGGCTACCCCGAGAGACGATTTTTAGACTGGTTTCCGTAGGGCCCCACGTTTGAGGCTAGAGTCCGGCTGAGGGGAAAACCAGTGAGAGGGCCAGACCTAGGACGTATGGTCTGTGTGTGCACACGTGGTTGGGGGCAGTGGACCCGCACTGACGAGCGCGACCCCAGCTAGTCACTTGTTCTGTGGTTACTTGTACGGTATCCCCGTTCTACCAAGGGTCGAGGGGGACACCCGAGTCACGGTTTAAGTCATCAACGGACGCATCCTGCCTTGCTTCTAGTGGGTTGGTACTCCTGTCTTTGTCTGGTAGTGACTCTTTGGCTTTTGACGAGTTGTCTCGATTTTCATGTTGTGTGTTCGGTACTAGCTGTCGTAGTAGCTTGTAGTTCCTTTTCGCGTAGTTTCTCGGTTTACGAGGTGGAGATCGGATGATCCCTACTGAACCTTGTGTTTTGAGGCTCATTCCCTACATGTTTTCCGTGTTTCAGGTGAGACGCGACTTCAGGAAAGCGCTTCTGAGGCTCCACATGGTTCAGGTGCCCAGGGTTAGTTGCCAGTTGCCAGTTCCGGGGTATACCCCGTGTTGTTATACTTTTCTCTTTGAATTGTACTAGTTGTGGACTATTGTTGTATTTTAGGGCTACTGTTATTTTTATGGACCATGTAATTTAATTAATGTCATTTATTGCTTCCTGCTTAATTCATTTAATCTGTGTAGCTCTGCAATTATTTTAGATTCTTGTGTATCTCCACACCATCCTTTTAACCCTTCCGAGTCTTCGGGCTCGTGGGTGGCGGTTCGAGATTTGGGTTATTGGGCATTCCCGGTGTTCGGATCTCGGGTCGTTACAGCGGATTTTCCCCAAAATGGCAATAATCCCACGCTCGGCTCGCCACCTTAAACCACAATCTTAACACATCAGGGGCTGGATAAACCTCAAGCTGGAGTGGCGAGACTCAACAACAACTCCCTCAGAGCACGCTCATGGCCACTTAACCACAACCAATTCTCGCCAGCCACCTAACCTCGCTGCAGAAACCTCGAACACAGCACCATAGCAACGCACTTACCGGCAACCTCTACCCAGCGCAGCGCAATCGGGATCACCACCGATGAGGGAGAAGATCTCAACCTCGATCCTTAGATCCCACATCGGCACAGAAGCCGTGAACAGCAACCACCTTCATAGCACCGCGTGGCGCACTCAAGCTCTCGAGCGAGAAACAAGGTGAAAAACAAACACAAAACCATAAGCCAGCTGCCGACTGTACTGGACCTTAAGGACTCTGATCACTGCAATGTTTTGAATTCCTATGTACGTCCACAACCACCGCTCTGATACTAGCTGTGATGACCTGAGATCCGAACACCGGGAAGGCCCGATAACCCGAATCTCGAATCGCCACCCACGAGCCCGAAGACTCGAAAGGGTTAAAAGGATGGTGTGGAGATACACAAGAATCTAAAATAATTGCAGAGCTACACAGATTAAAAGAATTAAGCAGGAAGCAATAAATGTCATTAATTAAATTACATGGTCCACAAAAATAACAGCAGTCTAAAATATAACAGTACTCCACAACTAGTACAATCCAAAGAGAAAAGTACAACAACACGGGGCATAGCCCGGAACTGGCAACTGGCAACTAACCCTGGGCACCTGAACCATGTGGAGCCTCAGAAGCGCTCCCCTGAAGCCGCGTCTCACCTGAAACACGAAAAACACGCAGGGAATGAGTCTCAAAACACAAGGCTTAGTAGGGATCATCCGGTCCCCACCTCGCAAACCGAGAAATTGCGCAGAAAGTAACTACAAGCTACTACGACGGCTAGTACCGAACACACGGCATGAAAATCGAAACAACTCGTAAAAAGCCAAAGAGTCACTACCAGACAAAGACAGGAGTACCAACCCACTAGAAGCAAGGACGGATGCGTATGCTGATGACTTAAACCGCGCCTCGGGTGTCCCCCTCGACCCCTGGTGGAACGGGGACACTGTACAAGTAACCACAGAACAAGTGACTAGCTGGGGTCGCGCTAGTCAGCGCGGGTCCACTGCCTCGAACCACGTGTGCACACACAGACCAAACGTCCTAGGTCTGGCTCTCTGACTAGTTTTCCCCTCAGCCGAACTCTATTGTTGCATTTGTTTATTTATTTCTGTTAATTGTTGAATTGTCCTGCTCTATTTCCTATTTCTTTATACCTCCACACTCCTTTTAGCCCTTCCGAGCCCTCCCGGCTCATGGGCGGCGGGCCAGGATTCGAATGGTATCTGGCTCCTCCCGGTATCCGGATCTTGGGTAGTCACAGGATTATTCTCAACTTAAATCATTAAAAGGTCTATTAAAACCCCTAAAATATTTCCCATAATATCAACTTGTTTGACTTGGGTGAAAATTCTCACATTGCATTGATTGTGTTGTTTGGGCTTGACCAAGCCCATTAGTGGTGTTTTGTGTTGCATCCACATGTTTTGCTGTTGTTGGGCCCATTTAGGCTAGCCCATTTTGTGTGTTCATTGTCTGGTCCATTGTCCCTTGGTCCATTTTCCATTCGTCCTTACATTAGTGGGTCAATCCCTTCTTGTCCTCAAGCCCATTAAGCCCCTGCTTCCCACTTGTATTCTCCTTGATATCCTTGTATTAAGTCTCCATTTTCCCTCATGGAGCATCATTCCAACCCCTTGTATCATTCTTTTTCCCAATCTTCTTCCTATTCCCGCGTGGAATCCTCTTCCGACGCGGGCCCATCTTCCCGTGGTCCCTCTCATCCATCCGAGGAACATGCTAATCTCATGGCCCACTTATCAAGCCTTGTTCGCCAAATGGACCCGGCCCAAGCCCAACGTCTCATTGCATATCATCTTAATGGGCCTTCTTCTCATAATGGGCCCTCTTCCCTTCATGGGCCTTTTTCTTCTCCTTCATACGCTGCTGGCCCAATTTATAATGGCTTATTTCACCCTAATGGGCCTGCTCCTTCTGCCCATTTTGCCACTAGCCTAATGGATCCTTATACTCATGCTTCTTACAGGCCTGCATATCCTTCCACTCCTGGAATGGGCCCTTCTTCTTCTCAGCCCGGATCCTCTTATCCGGCCCAATATCATCATTCTGGTCAAAATTCACAACCTCTTGCTCAGGCTGACCCACCTTTCTCTCGATCTCTCCCTACTCAGGAGATGATTGCTCAAGCCCAACACCAGCTTGATGAACTCCAACGTCAAATCGATCCCAAATCCTCCTTAAGTATTCCATTTGCATTCCAAGGTCTTCGACTTCCGCCATCTTCATAAATTCCCGAATATCGCCATTATGGTGGAGTCGGTAACCCCTACGTGCACTTAAAGGAGTTCATTTATGAGTCGACCCAGTTTTGACACGACCAATGCTTAATGGCCGATCTATTCGGTCTGTCTTTGGAAGGCGTGGCTCGGTATTGGTTTCTTTCTCTTCCGCAAGAGCAAGTTGTGAATTTCCAAGTCGTGCAAGAGAAGTTCATTCAGCAATTTCATGACCAGGTTGGGCCCAAGTATTCTATGGTGGATCTGGTCTATGAGAAAATGAAGCCCGATGAGGAGTTCTGCACCTTTGCTGATCACTGGCGTCGCCTTGCCACGCAGGTCTCGGGGCATATTCCAGAGCCGGAGCAAATCAAGATGATGATATTGTTAAGTAAGAGGACGGTGAGCTAGAAGGGGAGGGGATGAATAGATCACTGTTTAAAAAATATTTGTCCTAGCCGAGGTAATCTTAGAAGATGAGATGGGCTAGGAAGAATGACTATATGTAAAATAATCTGAAACCTCAACCAAGATAACGTAGGTCACGAGCGCAGAACATATATCACTCAGAATTTCATCAGCACATATGCAGAAGCACTAAGCGAGCAGTCAGACCAAGGTTTCGATCATCAACAATCACACTTACTTCGTGAAACCAGACAAAAGCATAAAGAGAAAAGATGCGCACAATCACACCACGAAGAACAAGAGGTTTAGATGGTTCAGTCTGCAACCTGCAGACTTACGTCCATCCCTCACTCAAGGCCGAGTGAGGCTTCCCTTTCACAAGAAAGAACCACAGACTCAGTCTGCCAACAACACGCTGATCCACAGCTTGGGGATCGAAATCCCTACAGACGCTGAACACACAGCTTGCACCCAGGTCTCACACCCCAAGACCTAACCCGAAGATAACTCTCCCTTCCTCTTAGACAAGAGGGAACCCAGCAGTGACCCACACTCACTGCAAATCAGAGATGCTGTCTCTCTTCCTCCACAGCCGGAGGGAACAACCCAGATAGCCTCCTTACTATCTGAACACAAGAACCCCGGAGACCACCTCCCTTCCTCTGATCTGATTCAGAGGGAACCACAATGCAACCCAGAGGATTCACCTCTCTTCCTCTACATCTAGAGGAACGATAAAACAGAGTATCGGAATTTAAGAACAAACAACTGAAAACATAAAGAAATATCGAAGACAATCGAACGGAGAAACAATGTAGCTTCTTAAAGAAGCATAGACAAAACATAGTAGAAAACCATCCTCTCCTTCATCACTCTCTCTCTTCCAGGTATGCTCAACGAATGGATCAGGATGGCTTCTCCTCTCCTTCCTCTCGCTCTGGCCTCACCCTTTTCCTTGTGGCTTCGGCAGCTTTTCAAGAGCAGAAACCTTCATATATATATCCAACCTCACGAGAGAGAGAGTGAGGGTTTGGGAGACACGCGCGAAGTAATGCTTCCAGATGAACCGAGCCACGTATTAGACGATTATTCCCTCGGATCACGTTCTCACATGATTGGAATAAAGTTCCAATTTATCTTTAAGTCCCTGTAGGGTTTCAGAGAACATTCAGTCAATCTCAGAAATATTCAAGTCATACATTGTTCACACAGATTGCACGGGACTTATCAAAGGACTGAAGAACGCGTCAACGCACTAAAGCCAAGGCGTTAACGCAATGGATATAATGGAGAACAAGTCCCTTGATAAAACACACTAATGCATCAACGCATCAGTTGACAGTGTCGACGCTTCTGCTTGGTGGTTGATCAAAAGAACCTTTGGTCATAAACTCAAGGCGTCGACGCTTCCATTGTGTAGCGTTGCCTCAGCTCCTTGGGCGAGACGCACAATCTCTTGGTAACAAGCCAATGCGTCAACGCTTCAGGTGACAGCGTCGACTCAGCTTCATAGGCGAGACGCTCAAGCCCTTGGCACCAAGCCAATGCGTCAACGCTTCAGGTGACAGCATCGACTCAGCTTCATAGGCGAGACGCTCAAGCCCTTGGCACCAAGCCAATGCGTCAACGCATCTAGTGACATCGTCGACGCAGTGGACAAAACAGCAAGCGAAAGACACACTATTGCGTCTACGCAGCCAGCCAAGTGTGTCAACGCACTAGATGCACAGAACCCATATAAACAAGACAGATAAGTATGAGCTTATGGGTGAACATGATAGAGGACCATTAAATCAGAAAGGCATGATGAAAAAGCATTTGATCCATAGATGTGCATGCAAGACAACAACATTAGATCCTAAGAATATTTAACCAATGCAGGATCTTTATCATTCATCAAGGAGCATCAAAATAATTATCATAAAAATAATTTGATTCATAGTGTTAGTCATCATCAAAACTACAGAGATGCAACAATCTCCCCCTTTTTGATGATGGCAACACCATGAGTCAAATTCAGTGAAAGAAGAAACACCAACTTAAAATATTCTCAATAAGGGCAGCAATGGTGACCTTTCAAGGTCTGAACTCACAGCATGCATCAACTTTTACCTAAAACCATTCCAAAACCTTCCTTCCACTAGCTAGCTACTAGATCACCCATCCTTTCAACCTCTTTACTCCCCCTTTCAACCTTCTCCCCTTTTCAGACTTTTCAACCTTCTCCCCCTTTGACATCATCAAAATAAGGAGAAAGAGAGATGTTGACGCTGGACTGATGAGTAAAGATGGAGAGAATTCCAACAGTAGACACTCATTGTCAAATCTTAGATGCTTAAGTGGGGCTGTAAGGTCCAGTGAAGAATCTTGGAGTTCTGGTAAGAGAAAGAGATTCAGAATAAACTTGAAGTTTATCAACTTACTATGATTATGAGAGAAGAGCAAGTGGCAACAAGTATGACTGAGGTAGCTGTTAAGGCTTGTCAAAGAGACAACAAGAGTTTGAACCACTAAGACAGCCTGTAGGCATTGAGGACAAACAGTCCAGGCAGAGAGAGCACAGTTATAGAGTGTATTTGGCCAGTTACACTTTTGACATTAAGTATGCACCTTGGTCAGAGGCCAGCATCCTCAGTTACTCAGTGTAAGAGCCTCATCACTTCTCAATTAGAGAACAGAGATAGTGACCATTGGTTGTTACATGAGGAGACACCTTGATCAGATGCCAGAATCCCCAGTTACTCACCATATTGTCATCATTGCTCTGCCAAGCACAATTTTGAATTGTATTTCTTTCTTTTGATTTTGTTTATGAGAACTGATACCTCATGACATAGGAAATTCTCATTTCATTGATGGGATTCTTAGTTTCTCAGTATGCAGTTTTAAGCACAGATCAGTTTAATTAGCTCAACAAGGGGTTGTTTGAAGACAAAAACCAGGGCAAATATTAGAGGTCTTATCAAGATGTCCAATGAGAAGCTCATAAACAGAAACTATTTCTTACAAGTCTAGCTTGTTCATGAGTCATGCAACAAAGTAAGAGGATATACTTGTGAAGGTTAATCTTAGCCTCTTAAAACTTACTAGAAGAGGATTCTAGCTGGACTTTAATTGCACATACTTAAGAATGTAGGAAATGAATGAGGTTCTATTAAGAGGAATATTCAAGATCAATTCTAACATTTAATCCAGCAATAACACCCATCTTTCAAGCGTTTCTAATTAGTCAAGCTCCCCCTCTTTAGTAGCTCTATCTTCCATTCTACCCAGAAAACAGCAGTGAAGCAGAATTGACTTTACTCAAAGCACACACCCGCTCCCCCTCACATAGGGACCCCCACCAGAAAAGGTATGACAAAACTACCACTAAATTTATGGAAATACATGAACCAGAATTCATTGCCTTAAATCAGTCAGAGTTTGTAAATACCAAGTTCTCTTCTCAAAGAAGTGAATTTTTCAGTATCTAGAGGTTTGTAAAAATATCAGCAATTTCATCTGCAGTCCCAACATGAATTAATTCAAATGTCTTATTTGCAATTTCATTTCTGATAAAGTGGTGCCTGATTTCAATGTGTTTTGTTCGTGAGTGTAAAACAGGATTCTTTGCAATGTTTATGGCACTAGTGTTATCATAAAAAATGGGAGTGCAACCTGTCTCTACTTGATAATCCTGAAGCTGATGCTTGATCCAGGTAACCTGAGTGCCACAGCTGCTTGCAGCCACGTATTCAGCCTCAGCAGTGGAAAGAGCCATTGAATGTTGTTTCTTTGAACTCCAAGAAACTAGGCATCCTCCTAAGAATTGGCAGTGGCCACTGGTGCTCTTCCTATCTAGTTTGCATCCAGCAAAGTCTGCATCAGTGTATGCAACTAAATCTAATGTGCGTGAAGCAGGATACCATAAGCCTAATGTATGTGTATCAGACAGATATCTAAAGATTCTTTTTACAGCAGACAAATGAAGTTCAGTAGGCCTAGACTGATATCTTGCACATAAACCAACACTGAATTGTATGTCTGGCCTAGAGGCAGTTAAGTACAAGAGGGATCCGATCATACCTCTGTAGAGTTTTTCATCCACTTGTTTACCTGACTCATCTGCATTAAGGGTCATGCTTGTGCTCATTGGGGTGGATATTTGCTTCAGGTTAGTCATTCCAAACCTTTTTAGGATATCCAGTGTGTACTTGGTTTGGTGGAAGAAGCAACCATCTGACATTTGATTTATCTGCAAGCCAAGGAAATAAGTCAGTTCTCCAACTAAGCTCATCTCAAATTCAACTGACATAAGCCGTGAGAATTCTTTACACAGTTCAGGATTTGTTGATCCAAAAATGATGTCGTCTACATATACCTGAACTATGATGAGATCTTGTCTTGAATTCTTAGTGAATAAGGTTTGGTCAACTTTACCTCTGTTATATCCTTTATTCAGTAAGAAACTGGTCAGTCTTTCATACCAGGCCCGAGGAGCCTGCTTTAGTCCATAAAGAGCTTTGTTTAACCTGAAAACTTGATCAGGTTTAGTCGAAAACTGAAAACCAGGAGGTTGTTCAACATAAACTTCTTCTTTTAGAATTCCATTCAAGAAAGCACTCTTAACATCCATTTGTTGAAGTTTTATGTTGTTTGAACAAGCAAATGCTAATAGAATTCTGATAGCCTCCATTCTAGCTACTGGAGCAAAGGATTCATCAAAGTCCACTCCATACTCCTGATTGTAGCCTTTAGCTACAAGTCTAGCTTTATTCCTAGAGATGACACCTTCTTCATTCAGTTTGTTCTTAAAAACCCATTTTGTTCCTATTACATTGAAATTTTCAGGTCTAGGTACAAGCTCCCAGACATTATTTCTATCAAATTGCCCTAGTTCTTCACACATGGCAGTTACCCAATTCTCATCACTTAAGGCTTCTTCAATGGTCTTAGGCTCAATTTGAGAAACTAAAGCAATTAAGTCCTGATTCTGAACATTTCTGAAATGAGATCTTGTTCTAGGGGGATCATTAAGACTACCAATAATATTGGTTACAGGGTGGTCTTTTAAAACTCTGACATTTGTTGAGGACTCACCTTGTTCAGCTGTACTTACTGGGTTCAGATCAGTGGGTTCTTCAGCCGGTTGTACTTCCTCCTCTTGCATTTGTTCCAGGAACTCTCCATCATGACTTGTAGACCTTTCAAGAGTTCATATGGTGTTTTCTTATGTATGGGTCTTACCAAAGTTCTATTAAGTATGTAGCAGGCTGTGTTTGCCGCTTCTGCCCAAAAGCTCTTAGGTAGCTGACTCTCCATTAGTAGTGTTCTTGCCATTTCCACTATTGTTCGATTCCTTCTCTCCACAATTCCATTCTGCTCTGGGGTCCTGGGAGAAGAAAATTTGTGAGTCAGTCCCTCCTTGTCACAGAAGCTAGAAAATGAGGAGTTCTCAAACTCTCCTCCATGATCTGATTGGATAACAGTGATCTTGTGCCCTATATGTTTTTGCTTATTGAAAAAATGTTCAAATTTTTGAAAAGCATCACTCTTATTTGCCAAGAAAAACAGCCATGCAAATCTAGAGTAGTCATCGACAATGACAAAACCAAATCTCTTACCATTTAGACTCTGGGTTCTGGTAGGACCAAAGAGGTCGATGTGCAAGTGTTCCATGATCTTTGTTGACAAGCTCTCAGACCTAATTTTAAAAGAAGCTCGAGTTTGCTTGACTAGAGCACAGGCCTCGCAAGGCTTAGAGAATGATTTGAACTTCAAGCTAGGCATCCCTCTAACTAAATCAAATTTAGCTAATTTATGCAAGGTGTTAAAGCTAGCATGGCATAGTCGCCTATGCCAGTCAAACATGTTATTCTCTGAATCAGCAGTGAGACACAGATTAGACTCAGACTCAACATCAAGATCCACAATATAGACATTATTAACTCTATTTGCAATGAACTTTATTTTATCGGAGTTTGGTTCTAAAATTTTGCAAGCATGCTCATCAAAAAGAACCTTGTGACCCTTGTCACATAACTGACTAATACTCAATAAATTGTGTTGCAGACCTTCAACCAACAAGACTTTTTCAACAGAGTTGGAGGTTTTCTTACTGATGGTTCCAGTCCCAATGATTTGACCTTTGTTTTTACCTCCAAACTTAACTGACCCTCCTGCTTTCAATTCAAGCTTGCTGAACTTTCTTTGATCCCCTGTCATGTGCCTCGAGCAGCCACTGTCGAGATACCACTTGTTGTTCTCGGCTGCTAGGCTCACCTGCACAATAACAATTTAAGTTGTATGCTTTGGAACCCAAGGTAAGTTGGGTCCAAAAATACCGTTCAATTCATTAAGCACAGTCTTGGGAATCCAGATCTATTTTAACCCCTTTTTCTTTCTGTGCTGAGGGTTGACAGTTGTGTTATTGATGTGCATTTCATTTGTTTCTTTTTGTTTCTCAAGTTGTGTCCAGTTTCTGTTGATAAAGGTTTGGGTCCCAGCCAGACCATAATTTTTAACCTGTCTAGATGAAGGCATTTTATTGACAGTATTCTGTGTGTAGTTAGACGTTCCCATGTTGCTTTTAAAATAGCCCATTCTTTTATTAGAGTCATAGTTGTTGAATTGACAGACACCTTGCTTCTGGTGCGTGGGCTTGTTGAATTTCTTGAAGATATTTTTTTCCAAAATCAGCTTGTTGTCTATGGATGTTCTTTTGTTGTTCAGTAGTTTTGGAACTGGATGGAATGTCCAGTTTCTCTTTTCCTTTCTCAGTGCAGAAAGTAGTGGTTTTTACCCCAAATGCTTCCTTCTTACTTGGGTTGAAACCCAACCCCTCTCTGTTAAAGTTTACTTTGGTGCCTAACAAGGCATTCAAATTACTCTCTCCCAAAACAAACCTCTCAAGGGTTTTCTTCTTATCTTCCAACTCCTTCCGCAGACATATATTGTTTTCCAGCAATTCATCATTGACCCTTTTAACAGCTTCATACCCTTCCCTGAGTAAGTCATTTTGTCTCAGGTTTTCTTCAGTATGTTGATTGGTTTCATCAAGCTGTTTTCTAAGTTTTTCAAGCTCATTTTTAACAAGATTGTTCTCATTTCTTACATTTTCCATTTGAGCTAATTCAGCTATCAGTTTGAAATTTTCTATCTTGATGAGTTCTTGTTCTTCATTAACCACATTGAGTTTGCGTTTGGTGACTCTATGTTCTTTAGCTAAGGCATTGTACATATCTAGCAGTTCACCATACTTATCTTCCCAGTCATCAACAGAGTAAGTCACAAAGGGATTGATTATCTCATTTTTCTCGTCGGCCATCAGACATACTCCTTCAGTCTCCTTTCCTGAGGAATTAGTCTCTGAGTCTTCTTCTTTATCACTCCAAGTGCATACCATAGCTTTTGGCTTTTTCTTGTACACTTTGGAGCCTTTCTTATGGTAATCCAGTGTCTTCTTCTGAAGCTCAGGGCAATCTTGCTTCATGTGCCCAAGGTTCCTGCAATGATAACACATCACACTTTTAGCATTCCTATCCTTGTCATTGCCATTGTTCGGATATTTACCTGATGAGTAGTTTCTTCTTCTCCCATATGATTTTCCCTTCAGTTTCAGAAATTTCCTGAACTGTCGTGTGAGCAAGGCTTTTTCACTCCTGTCAAGGTCTGGAATTCCATCAGAGTCTCCATTGCTCCTGCTGCTGCTGCTGCTGCTGCTGTGTCGTTCAACCTTAAGAGCAACATTCTTGCCCTTTCTGTCACTACCTTCTCCTGTTTTCTTGAGATTCATCTCATAGGTCATAAGAGACCCTATGAGTTCAGTGACAGTCATGGTTGTTAAATCCTTTGATTCCTCTATCATAGTGGCCTTTGTGTGCCACGCTGGAGTCAAAGATCTCAAGATCTTCCTGACTATATCCCCTTCAGATATTTCCTTTCCAAACCCCTTGAGGCTGTTTGTGATCAGTGACAGCCTAGCGTACATATCAGTCGCGCTCTCCTCTGACTTCATCTTGAATAATTCATACTCAGAGGTTAGGTAGTTTACCTTGGTAGCTCTGACTTGAGAGGCACCCTCGTAAATTAGCGCTAGTTCATCCCACATCTTCTTAGCTGTCTTGCACGCCGAAATTCGGGCATATTCTTCAGGGTGAACTGCGCACTGGATGATGTTGAGCGCAGACCAGTTCATTCTGGATAATTTGACTTGTTCTTCAGACCACATCTCCTCATTCAGAGGTAAATCATACGGTCCAGTTGTAATGACTCTCCACAGCTTGTGGCTCTGAGATCGGATGAAAACTTCCATCCTGTTTTTCCAAAAGAAATAATTAGAACCATCAAAATATGGGGGACGGGAGATTGACTATCCTTCAGCTATGTAGCTACGAGGACCGCTGGTTCCAGGATTACCCTGGTCGTTGGACCACATCTCGGGTAAACCTGCTCTGATACCAACTGTTAAGTAAGAGGACGGTGAGCTAGAAGGGGAGGGGATGAGTAGATCACCGTTTAAAAAATATTTGTCCTAGCCGAGGTAATCTTAGAAGATGAGATGGGCTAGGAAGAATGACTATATGTAAAATAATCCGAAACCTCAACCAAGATAACGCAGGTCACGAGCGCAGAACATATATCACTCAGAATTTCATCAGCACATATGCAGAAGCACTAACGAGCAGTCAGACCAAGGTTTCGATCATCAACAATCACACTTACTTCGTGAAACCAGACAAAAGCATAAAGAGAAAAGATGCGCACAATCACACCATGAAGAACAAGAGGTTTAGATGGTTCAGTCTGCAACCTGCAGACTTACGTCCATCCCTCACTCAAGGCCGAGTGAGGCTTCCCTTTCACAAGAAAGAACCGCAGACTCAGTCTGCCAACAACACGCTGATCCACAGCTTGGGGATCGAAATCCCTACAGACGCTGAACACACAGCTTGCACCCAGGTCTCACACCCCAAGACCTGACCCGGAGATAACTCTCCCTTCCTCTTAGACAAGAGGGAACCCAGCAGTGACCCACACTCACTGCAAATCAGAGACGCTGTCTCTCTTCCTCCACAGTCGGAGGGAACAACCCAGATAGCCTCCTTACTATCTGAACACAAGAACCCCGGAGACCACCTCCCTTCCTCTGATCTGATTCAGAGGAAACCACAATGCAACCCAGAGGATTCACCTCTCTTCCTCTACACCTAGAGGGAAGGATAAAACAGAGTATCAGAATTTAAGAACAAACAACTGAAAACATAAAGAAATATCGAAGACAATCGAACGGAGAAATAATGTAGCTTTTTAAAGAAGCATAGACAAAACATAGCAGAAAACCATCCTCTCCTTCATCACTCTCTCTCTTACAGGTATGCTCAACGAATGGATCAGGATGGCTTCTCCTCTCCTTCCTCTCGCTCTGGCCTCACCCTTTTCCTTGTGGCTTCGGCAGCTTTTCAGGAGCAGAAACCTTCATATATATATATCCAACCTCACGAGAGAGAGAGTGAGGGTTTGGGAGACACGCGCGAAGTAATGCTTCCAGATGAACCGAGCCACGTATTAGACGATTATTCCCTCGGATCACGTGCTCACATGATTGGAATAAAGTTCCAATTTGTCTTTAAGTCCCTATAGGGTTTCAGAGAACATTCAGTCAATCTCAGAAATATTCAAGTCATACATTGTTCACACAGATTGCACGGGACTTATCAAAGGACTGAAGAACGCATCAACGCACTAAAGCCAAGGCGTTAACGCAATGGATATAATGGAGAACAAGTCCCTTGATAAAACACACTAATGCATCAACGCATCAGTTGACAGCATCGACGCTTCTGCTTGGTGGTTGATCAAAAGAACCTTTGGTCATAAACTCAAGGCGTCGACGCTTCCATTGTGTAGCGTTGCCTCAGCTCCTTGGGCGAGACGCACAATCTCTTGGTAACAAGCCAATGCGTCAACGCTTCAGGTGACAGCGTCGACTCAGCTTCATAGGCGAGACGCTCAAGCCCTTGGCACCAAGCCAATGCGTCAACGCTTCAGGTGACAGCGTCGACTCAACTTCATAGGCGAGACGCTCAAGCCCTTGGCACCAAGCCAATGCGTCAACGTATCTAGTGACAGCGTCGACGCAGTGGACAAAATAGCAAGCGAAAGACACACTATTGCGTCTACGCAGCCAGCCAAGTGCGTCAACGCACTAGATGCACAGAACCCATATAAACAAGACAGATAAGTATGAGCTTATGGGTGAACATGATAGAGGACCATTAAATCAGAAAGGCATGATGAAAAAGCATTTGATCCATAGATGTGCATGCAAGATAACAACATTAGATCCTAAGAATATTTAACCAATGCAGGATCTTTATCATTCATCAAGGAGCATCAAAATAATTATCATAAAAATAATTTGATTCATAGTGTTAGTCATCATCAAAACTACAGAGATGCAATAGATATCTAACGCAACGCCCGAGTATTGCTTCATCTTAGCCCTTAACGACATCACCTCCTGACACCAACTTTATAGTAGAGCCCGCTTCATTCGTCAACAAATCCAAGATTTCCTTGACCACAAGTCTTCTCCCCCGCATTCCACGCCCACTTACACCTCACCCTCCACAAGCCAACCCTACGCTCCCATGAGCCAGCCTACCATGAGTCAGCATCACGCCACATCCACCTCCACATATCAAATCTCCGCATATCAAACCTCCACATATCAACCTTCCATGATTCAGCCTTCCCCACATCCGCCGCCACCTCCAGTCAAGAGAATACTGCACCCCGAGCAGGTAGATGTCGTCCACTACATTCCCGCTCATGTACCATTGCCTAGTCCCTCCACTAGCCATGCACCCTTGCCAACGCAACCGCCACAACCACCTTCCCATATCCCTCGGCATCCACCTTGCCCGAAGCAGGCTCCTTCTTATCCTCCGTTGCTGGAGTGTTTTATCGACATTTTCAGGGCTTTGATGGCCACTCACGCATTGTCGCTCCCTCCGGTTGTGCCTTGCCGACCCGCGGTCGGGAATATGCTTCAGTTCTGTGATTTTCACCGTCAACAGGGGCATTTGGTCAAGGATTGCCCCAAGTTCCGGGATTATATTTATGATCTGGAAGATCAGAATAGGATTGATTAGGCCGCCATTCGCAAGGTCATTTTATATCTCCATAATAAGCAGCAGTAGCAAGCGCCACCTAGGCAGTCGTCTCCGTCTCTACAAGACCAGGGGCACCCCTGTGATCCCTCATCTAGCGTTGCACCCGCTCCATCACCTATTCCCTCACCTAAGCCGTCGCCTACCCTGTTACCTTCTTCGCCGTCTCCTACCCCTCCATATACCCAAGCCTCTGCTCAGGCCAGTGCCTCCCCTTCTTCTCTCGCCGCCACTTCCACTATTGCTCGACGTGTTGTGTCAATACGTCAACATTGGGCCCCACGGCTTTCCACTGCACCTTCACCCTCTCCACCGTCTCCACCACCAACATTACCCCCATTGCCCGCATCAGCACCTCCATCACCAATCCCATTACCCGCATCACCACCTCCACCATCTCCATCACCTCCATTACCTTTACCGTCTCCACCCTCTCCTCCATCTTTCTTGCCGCCCGAGCCTGAGCAAGCTCCACTTTCGCCTTCACCTTCGCCCGAGCCAGTCATCACCGCTATCCTTCCAATGCCTGAGGCCTCTACATCTTCTAAGCCTTCACCTCCACTACTTATCAAACCTCTTACCACCACTTCTCTACCTACTTCCACCCCACGGAGCAGGTGTGCATTACCTCCGATGCCTCTTGGGCCTGGTCCCCATGGAGACGATGAGCCGAATCAGGATGATGCATTACCAGTTCTACATTTGAAGTTCCAAGATTTTATCTATCGCATGCCGATCCGCATCCTGGTCCCTGGCTATTTTGGGGATGATGTGCCTGCACTCCCGATGACAGTTGCTAAAAAGAGTCCCCTTGCACTGATGTCAATGTCTTCAAGAGCGAGACCGGTGGCAAGCTCATTGCTCGCCGAAAAGTTCACCATTTTTGCTGTTGTAACTTCTCGCTCCGTTGTTGTTCAGATAACTGGCCAAGAGGGGTTCTCCACCCAGATTTTGCTAACTCATACGGCTGCCAAAGGATTGGTGAATTCCATGTTCAAGGGGCAGTTGGCCATATTTTTTGCACTTTCAAAGGACACTTTGCACATTATATGCAACCTCTCTCAGTTTGTCAGTATGCCGGCCACGTCAACGCCGTGTATTACTCTCCCTCAGTTTCGTCCTTCTCTACTAGCAAGGGAGTTACGCTTCAAGTCTGATTGTTGAGTGGAGCTGCCAAATCTCATGCTACTTGTGCCAAGTAACAAGACCCCATGATTTTATGATATTCAACATTATGAGGAGTTAGTTGTTCAAGAATGTCCATCTACTGTTGTTAGCGCCGGGTGTCTAGGGGCAACCGCCCCGATGAAGCTGCATATTCATAGCTGGTTCAGGTCCTCTGCCAGATGGTCCCGTTATTTAAGGAGACACTACAAATCAAGAAGCCTAAAGGTCCGGGTTCGTGTTAGGCAGGCCCGTGTTCAAGAGATTTTGGCTAAGAAGAGATAGTGGCGCAAGTACAAGGGCCGCAAGTTGTGCACTCCGGGGTCCACCCCTTCTTCTTCCTCCTCTCGTTCATCATTTCTCCTACTCAGCTCCCACCCTTGGGTGGTGTATCTTCCCACTTCAGATCATGTTTCAAATATTTTCTCCTCTCTTCCTCAGTCCGCAAACCCCCATTCCTCTTCTTGCCATCCAGAGTCTCTGGATTTTCCCTCCTCTCACAACCCCAGGCCTCGGCCTATGCCCTCTCATTATCCCGATCTCGGGATATCTCCCGATTCTTCTCCCCCGATATGTCCGGATTATGCTTCTGATTCGCCTCTGACCTTGTCGGGTGATTACCATCCTCGTTCCCCGACCATGTCGGGTGATTACCCTTCTCTTTCTCCGACTCTATTGGGTGTCTCTCATTCTCCTTCTCCGACCCTGTCGGATGATTCCCATTCTCTTTCTCCGACCATGTCGGATGATTCTTTTTCTCATCTTTCTACTCATTCCTTCTCACCCTTTTGGGGTTATTATCCTTTTTCTTGCTGTTTTCGAGGCTTTAGTCTGCCTTGATCCCAGCTAATCTTTGCTTATCATGTATCTGGTTCCTTATTATCAGGGTCTTTGTGCCTTAACGAGAGAGTTCTAGCCCTCGTCTCTCTTCCTTTTTAATCCTTCTTCGTCTAGTTTGGTGTTTGCCGCTCCTCTGTGTCGAGGAATCTACAACCTCTTGCTATCCTCTCCATTTTGTCCTATCAAGCAAGGAATATAAAGCTCGTGCTACCCAAAGTTTGATGATCAAGATCGCTTCAGGATGCTACTTCCACACTATGGATTTGCAAGGTATCTTTATTTTGTGCAAGAATATGCTATCATTTCCATTATTACTTCATGCGCAAGGTTATAATGCTATTCCTCAACATGTTTGAGTGGCTTTTAGAAATTTGCTTAGTTAAGTTTAGTCAAAAAAGAATTTCACTTCTGTAGCATCATTAGGCTGGTGATAGCTCTACGCTGGGAGTCTAGTTTCTTTCCCCGATCGTCGAGGGTGACCTTTTGTATGGGTTTTTCACACACTTCATGGCAAGCCATAGTCGATTCCTCTGAGGCACACCATTGCTGCTTTGGCCATACTTTGGGTATGCACAAGGGTCTTTTCTTATCTCTGCTCAGTCAAGTGCAGGGGCAAGAGATGGATGGATGAGATGGCCAACCTAGGCGCTCCCTAATACGAGAGAGGTCTCAAATAGGGACAGTCTTGACCATCAAAAATGAGCTTTCATGCTAAATCTAGCCAATAAGGGCTATCAAAAAAATAAATCAATGATCTGATCAATGTAAAATTATGAATCAAAGGCATGGCAAAGAGTGGCAGTACAGTTCCCCGCGGGATGTCATGAGCCCGGTCGCATGCATGCCTAACAAATATGGGTCTCAAAATTAAAGACAGAAAGTTCCGACGCAACAGACTGTATCTTTGAGGGGTAGTGCCCTGGAAGGAATTCAAGTCCTGATATCTCTCATCCTGCACAAAGCTTGTCTCCAATTTTTCTTCTGCTCCTCCCTCTTAGGCTGAGTTGTATCTCGGGTATGACCTTAATAGGGGCACCGTTCTTTAGAGACGGTTGGTTGTGGCGAGCCACCCTTACATGCACGCCCTGCTTAAGGAAAACCTTTTATAAGAGGGGTAGGAACGACGATCCCTGGCCAATAGTTTAAGCCCGTCTCTGGGTGCTGCAGATAGCTTTGTAAAAAAAAATCATATAATACTTCAAAATTCCAAATAAAAAAATGAAATATTTCAAAATAAAAAAAACAAATACTTCGAAAAAAATCAAATATTTTCAAAATTCTAAAAAAATTAGAAAAATTGAAAATTCCAAAAATATTTGTCTTCCGTTCCTTTCTTCATGTGCTTTCTATCTATTTATTTTGAGGACGGATATGATCTGTTTGCTAAGTGTGCAGGTTGCAAGTGTTCAAGCTTCTTTGCTATATCTTTTGCTCTGTCCCTTGTTCACGTGCTTCTGATCTGTTCTCTCTTCCTCAATCTATATCTCTCGATCTGTTCTGAAGCTCATTTAAACATGATCATATCTCCATGAGAGGGCTTTACCTCATGATTATGAACCTGGAGGTTCTGCTTCATCTGATCTTGGGCTTTGATTGAAGGGTGTATTTGTCATGTCTTTCATCCCGCCGTGTCCTTGTCGTGTGTCTATGTCCCTCCGTGTCATCCTACGCACGTTGTTGTCTCTCACCACATGTTGTTAGTTGTCTTGCATATGTTGTTAGTCGTCCCTCTATGTCCCGTGTGTTGTCCCAACCATGTGGTCATCCCTCATATTCTTGTCCCAACCATGTGTTGTCTCACCGCGTTGTTATCTTGTCCCACCATGTTCATCGTGCATACATGTGGTTTGTTCATGACATTGCATATGTGCTTGTTTGTCTCGTTTACCATTCGTTTGATCATGTTATCGTTATGTTCATCTTTATGTTTGTTCATGTTGTGGTTGTCTTATGATGAAAATTCATAAAAATCAGAAAATACAGAAATCTAAAAAATGCCGTCTCGCTTGGTAGGTAAGTCATGTAAGTATTTCGATCCCTAGTCCCTAAATGCATTACTATATGGTATCTATATTATTATATTATCTCAAGAATCGGCTGGTCATTCATGTGTTCTAGGATCTGATGTTCCTCTTTAACAAAAATGATGATGATCTAGGCGCACATGTTTAATCGTTGGATAGGCCATTAGGTTGGAAGAGTTGGGGAACAATGGTTCTATATTGCACATCATGGTTGCGAATAGTATCTTGACCCTGATTTGTCCGGTCTAGCAATACTATTCTCGAGTATCTTGCTATTTTGTCCTTTCTTTGCATTCGTTTTGATGATTTCTTTATTTTAGCCCAGCATGCATCATGCGCATCTTTGAGCATTCATCTGTCTGAGTGTCTTAGTAATGCTGGATAACTGTGTCTATGGTCTTGAGTAAGGAGAGTCATTCCACTCTGAGTTGGAAGGTTTCCTTCGGTCTATTTGCTCGGTCTGGTTAGCTGAGGATTCCTATCTGGAGTTTAGTTACTCGTCTCTTTACTTTTTCGCTTGCTCCGACCGCCTATCAGTTGTGTGTTCCAGTGAGGAGGTTGGTCGTGTTTTTATTTTCTTTAGTTGTTAGTTCCTCCAGGCATGCGTCATTCAGTTTTCTGGTCCTTGTGATTGGTCCGAAGTTTTTCGGAAGATTCCTATCGCTCGTTGGTTGCGGACGGGTGTCGGTTTACGTTAATGCCCGCTTTTCAGTCCACTCTGCTTCATTTCCGCTTCACCTCCATGATTCCATGTCGCTTTCACTTCACCTCCGCTCGTTCCCCTGCAAAGAGGACGTTAAGAAGGGGCATCTGTTGACACCTGTTTTATGACCAATGAGTTAGGTCATCTCCTTATTTATCTGTATGATGCTCCGAGTTATACGCCATTTATTGAGCCATCTTGGTCAGCTTTGAGGCTTATTTTGTGGGTTGTTCTCCTTGATTAGGTCTCGCTCCTCATTTGTTTTTCCGTGGGTTGAAGCTTAGTAGGCCTTTTATTTGTTTTGCCACACCATTGTCTCTGGCAGTCTATCATATGGGCGTTTGATGACGTTTGGCGGTCTATCGTAAGACCGTTTGATGACGCCAGAGTCCAGAGCAAACGTCTTTCTTTCAGCCTTATCCTTTCTTATCCGTTGAGCTCTGGCAGTTTATCGTATGGCCGTTAGAGGCATTGTGGCGATTTTATCTTAGACCATTTCTTGGCTCTAGAGTCCTGTTCACGAAGTCTTCGCATGTTGGTCTTATCCTTTGGTGGACATTTGAGGGTGGCAGTCTATACTTGGACTGTTAATTCCAAGTGGTGGTTTATTGTAAGACCATTTTCGATGACAGATAGTCCTGATTTATTGAACTTCCTCTGTTGCACCGTGGCCGAAGTAGAGTTTTTGATTTGGTGATTTCTCTCTCGATGGTGATCCTTAGAAGCTTCCGTTTGTTTCTATGGACTCTTGGGAGTATTATCTTGAAGAGTTTGCTAAGTTTCATCCTACTTTTTAGCTGGAATCTCTCCAACTCGAACCTAGGGTTTGGGGATCTATAAATAGAACCCTTGAGTTCATGGGTTGAGGAGGAGATTTCTGGAGATTACATCGAGGTGCTGCCATGTTCTGGAGCGAGTACCCATCAAGCAGAAGTGTTGTCTACGTCCATTAGCCTACAAGTCTAGGGAGTATTAAGTTCTAAGGGTTAATAGTGTTGTTTTCTTCTTTGGTTTCTTCCCCTCTTCATAGCATTCACAAGCATCTTCCCTCTTCTTCTTCCACGTTCCTAGCATCTCAATCACGTTTTAAACATCCTCCCATCTTTTCCACGCCCCATAGGGGTTAAAAAATCAAACCTCCCAGGTATCTACCTTTCCTTTTGCATGCACTTTAGCTTATTTGCATTATAGCTGCTACACTTGTCATAGGGCTAATTTCATTTTTCTTTACTTCTACACTTTTTGCAGGTTTACAAGGTTCCTAGCACGAGGCCGAACTCTTCTGGTCGGCCGGGAGAGGTGGAGATCTAAGTCCCAACTTGCTGTTTCGTGCGCTCTGGCGGCTATATTTAGGACCATTTGAGGATCTGTGGCGGCTTATCGTAAGGCCGTCTCTTGCTCGTTAGCGGCCGTATATTAGACCGTTTCTGCTCGCAGAGTTCCTGATTTTCATCTCCCATGGGTGGGTGTTTCATCCTCCTCTTTCCAAGGTATTTAGCTTAGCTTTGCTATTTTAATTACCTTGGTGGCGATCACACTTCCTTAGTTGGGTATTGTTCATCATTGTCATCTTGCTTGCTCTTTTCTTTGCTTTATTTGCTCCACACCTACGGTGTGTGTTTTCATTTTATTCCTTTACTCCATGCCCCGGTGTGTGTTTTTATTTTTTTCCTCATGAACATTGATGACATGCCCATGCTTCTGATTTTTGTGATTGTTTGAGTTAGGCTATTTACTTTCTCACACATCTTCATATATCTCTCATACCACCATATTCACCTTCACACATCATCACGTCATCATCACATCAAAAAGACCATCAACAGCGGCCTCGCGGTCCGAAGGAGACCGCTAGGCTCCCTCACGGTCCAAAGAGGACCGCTAGGCGGTTCTTTGTGCTTGCCGTGCCCGTTTTGCGATGTGTCGGTCTCCGGTCGACCTGGTTGTGATCCAGTGGTTGACCTTCGGCCTCGTGGATGTTCCAGACACCCCGTGGGTTCTATGTCAATGTTTCTGGGTGTCTGAAGGTACCATGTTACCCCTATGAGCGTGCCCGTAGGTTTGGTGGGTCCGGGTGACCCCACGTGATCCGGGCTTTCATGTTCTTGCTAGAACGAGTCGCCGTGTATCGGCATGCGTGAGGTGGTTTATTCCCGCACGTCATTGGCTTTTCGAAAAGTATTTTTCGTGCGGGCCATGTGTGTGGTCTTGGACTGTGAGTCCAGTCTCCCAGCCTGGGGTTGGAGGTCTCTTGAGTTCCCTTTAAGAGGGAATGATCTCAGCGGCTGTGAACTGTCTCGTGAGTCATCGTGCCGTGGTTTTGGACATAGGGATTACGCTAGATTGATGGCGCGATGCTGTCCTTGCACAATGGTCCTGACTCGAGTCGTGTGACTCAAGGGCCGTTGGGTTTATTAGGTCTAGTGGACCATCCAGAGTCTGGTGGCCCTGAGCCACCTGGTACTCCACGTTACTTGCGATGGGTGCGTGCGTGGCTTTCCGTGTTCATGTTTAGTACCTCCCACTAGTCATAGCCTTCATACGGCACGCGTGTGCTGACCCACCCGGGAGTGGTGGAGCGGCTTATCTGAGAGAGACGGTTTTTAGGCTGGTTACCGTAGGGCCCCTTGCCTTTGCAGCCTGCTTCCGTGCTGGGGAGGGAAAACCAGCTAGAGGACCTGACTTAGAATGGATGGTCTATGGGTGCACACTTAGTTAGTGGTTGTCGGACCCGCGCTGATGAGCGCGGTCCCAACTAGTCCTTGTTCAAGGTACTGGTTACTGTGGTGTCTCTGTCTCCGCCTGGGACGTCGGAGCGAGACACTTGAGGTGCGGTGTAAGTCGTCAGTGGACTGTGGATGCACTTTTTCTTATCATTAAATCTCTTGTATATTCGTTTATTGGTTTATTCGGTGGGTTTGTTCGTTTATTAAGTGCGTGGGCGTGCCAGTCACAAAGTGATGATTTATTTGGGCTCCGAAGAGCCACGGGTGCGCTCTATCTGACTCGGTCAGACGATTGTGTAGTTCGTGTCGGGACCAAAACCCACTGCGCCATAACGATCATGGCGTCATTTACATCCCCTCGGAGAGGGGAACACCCTTGATTAATCACCGGGAAAAGGGGCCTCATGGCCAGAAATTTAATTGCATAAAAAACTATTAAGAAACATTAAAGTCCTCGTACGAGGGCGTGAAGAAAGTATTTAAGCTCATGTCGGTCATGTGTTGACCATTTAATGTTCGGACGACTGTCGGGCTCGAGAAAAGCGCAATCGTCACGGGGAAACCTGAGCATATGTATGTCAAGATGTGACAAATTTATTGTTCGGAGGAACGAGAAATATTCAGTTAAATCCCGGTTAATGTGGTCAGAAACCAACAAGTTTGTCGGCCCGGTGCAAGATCAAGCTGTGACCATATTGCGGTGGGCCCCCCCGCGGTCGAAGTTAGGTTTGCATGGGCATCGTCAATGTTTCCGGTGCCGAAGGGCGGCGGGAGAGTATCCCAGGATTAGATTTCGAAACGAAGATATGTTCGAAGATAGCGGGCAGTAGGCCTAGGATATGGGTCAGGCAATGATCATGATTGGGGCGAACCTGTGGTCTAAGCATGACCCAGGAAGGTCTTATCAATATTCCCATGCAAGGGGTCTGGAGAGGACGAGAACCGCCTCGTTCCATTCTGATTTTGTCTGTCATTCATGGACCACTTTATGTTCGGACAAAGGTCCGTATTGAAGGTACGACGTAAACGGAAACAAAGCCATACAAATGTATGCCGAGTTTACGACAATTTTAATAAGAAGACGGGATTAGATCCTGGTGGCAAAGGGGGGGGTGTGACTTCGGTGAGATATTGGCCCAAAATAAGGTTGAGCAATAAACACGACGGGGGGAGGTAACTCCCGAGGGCAAAGCCCGGCCTACGAGGGCATCATTAATATTCCCAAACCCAGGGTCCGGGGGAGACAGAGGCTGCATCGTTCTATTTGTTATTGTTATTATTATTTATTACCATCATTCATTTATTATTACTATCATTTCTTTGTTGATTGTTTTTATCACCCATGGACCATGAATTCCTCTCCCTCTTATTAAAATTTTTTATTATCCCTTCCCTTTTTACCATTGTTATTTTCACTATATTTTTTTTAATTAAAATCCCTTTTTTTACCATTATCATTATATAAATTTCCCCCTTTTTATTATCATTATACCCCTTTTTGGTGTGGTATTTGAATGCAGAGTGTGCCGGGAGGGAGAGCAAGCCAGGGAGTGTGCCGTTGAAGGGCACGAAGGGTGTATTGCTGGGTTAGGTAGTGTGCCGCTAGAAGAGGGCAGGAGTGCACCGGATAGGGGGGGTTGACAGTGTACTGGGTGGAGGTGTTCTTGGGTGCTCCGAGTAGGACATCGGCCTAGTGTGCCGGGTAGGATTAAGTCGAGGGTGTACTGCCGGGGAAGGCACGTGTGTACCGGTCAGGGGGGTTGAAGGTGTGCCGGGCTAGGGCGCCATTGAGTGTGCCGGGTGGAGGTTGGGCAAGGTCGGTGCAAGCTAGGCTGGGCCAGAAGTGGGGTCGGTGCAAATCTGCCAAGGCTGAAAGTAGGTCAGTGCAATGGCTGAGGAGGGCTGAGAAGGTCGGTGCAGCGCTGGGCAAGGTCGGTGCAGCTTCACCTGGGCCAGCACGAAGTCGGAGCAGGTCCAGGCTGTGAGGAGGGTAAGGTCGGTGCAGCCCTGGGTTCTAGAAGAGGAAGGTCAGTGCACATGGAGGCTGAAATCTGAGTACGTTGGGCTCGGAGTCTGAGCATGCCTAGAGTAAGGTCGGTGCAAGAGGGGCCAAGGTTAGTGCAGGTTGGCCAAAGTCTGAGCATGCCTAGCTCACGGTCAGTGTAAGAGGGCCAAAGTCAGAGCATATGAGGGTATGGGTCTGAGCATGGGCAGGCCAGATTGGAATGCAAGTCAATGCAATTGAGGTGTGCCGGGGAGGGCTTGATTGAAGGTGTACCGGGTAAGCATGGGTTTGACTGCACTGGGTAAAGGGGTGGCCAGGACTGTGCCGGATAAAGGCACAGGGAGTGTGTCGGAGAGAGGAAGAGATGAAGGCACGAGTGTGCCCGGGGAGATTGGTAGGGTTGGTGGAGCGAGAGTGTGCCGTTCAAGGGGGAGAGGGCTAGTGTGCCGGGCAAGGCATTGGAGGAGCTGGGGCCAGCGCTCTCTCTTTCTCTCTTCTTCTCTTCTCCTTTTCTTCTCTTCACTCGGGCGACGATGGGTGAAGCACCAGGGGGAGCCCCAGCCTCTCCTTCTCTTCTTCTTCTTCTCTTTTCTACGCAGGAACCCTTCCTCTTTTCTCTAGTCTCTCTTATCATTTGCTCTTCGACGTGAGCGGTTTTTATACCCCCGGCCACGTTGGCGTCTGCTGACGGTGGGAGTTAATTGGGGGTTGACCCCCTGTCTTGTCTTTTGGCAGGGAGTGCCCGCGTGTTTACACTAGGGCGTCGATAGCTGGGCTTTCCAGCTGGTTCGAAGGGAGTCCGTTGCACGCCAAGGGTGGGGACTGTGACCGCAGGAGGGGTTGCCATTGGATGATGCTGCACCGGGTGGAGGGCGTTTGGAGGTGTGCCACTGAGAGGGCCTAACAGGTGCACTGTTAAAAGGGCACAATGAGTGTGCCGTTGGAGAGACACCAAGAGTGTGTCGTTGGAGAGCTGTTTGGGGGTGTGCCGTTGGAGGCACTTAAAGGGTGTGTCGTTGGAGGCCCATCGTGAGTGTGCCGATGGAGGGGCACTTGGGTGTGTGCCACTGGGGGCTTTAAGAGGTGTGCCGTTGGAGGCACTTCAAGGAGTGTGCCACTGGAGGGCACCAGGGGGTGTGCCGCTGGGAAGGCACCAAGGGTGTGCCGCTAGGGGGCGTTTGAGCTTTTCTTCAGGAACTCAGCAACTGTGAGCTTCTTGGGACATTCTTCACCGCTAGGGACCCGAAGTCGGATTCGTAGCAGTGTATAGATTCAGGGGGTATCCTGCTTTTCTCTTTGTCATTTAATTCACCTGTGTAGATGTGAGGATTTGCCAGATGGTAGTACTCTCCGGATCTTCTTTCTTCAGTTCTATTTCTGACTCGGAATCCCGGGGGGATTACGAGCATGAAATTTTATGCGTCCACAAATGCCCCCCACCCACGGGTAGCTCGGGCGAAGGCTAAGACAAGCGGTGCACGTGGGTGCACTTGCTCTCATAGCATATCTTCTTTTCTCTCTCTCTCTCTCTCTCTCTCTCTCTCTCTCTCTCTCTCTCATTTTCTTCTCTTTTTTTCTTCTTTTTCATTTTTTTCTTTTTTTTCTCTCTTTTTTTAATACCACCTCTGGACAGTTGCTGGCATGGCTGCCGATGACGAAGGAGATGTTGGCTCGAGTGCCAATAATGGGGAAGCTGTGGGCCGGGAGCCAATGGTTGGATAGTTTTCGGCTCAGAGGCCGATAAGGGATAGCTGTCGGCCGGGAGCCAATAAGGGATATCTGTTGGCTCAAACGCCGATAAGTGAATAGATGTCGGCTCAGAGGCCGATAAGTGGACAGCTGTTGGCTCAGGTGCCAATAGAGCAGGCCATGACGGCCAAGGCTGAAAGCAGGCTTCAAAAGCCGAAGTTATGAAAGGCAAGCCATGAGGGGAGAGAGAAGGGTTCATTGATACAAAGGGATATTCGTCGTCCGAAGGGACGGAGAGAAGAGTTTGTTAATTCAATGATTTGACAGGAGGTCCGGATCGAACAGATTATTCGTCAGTCGAAGGGATGGAGAGAAGAGTTTGTTGATTCAATGATCTGGACAGGAGGTCCGGATCGAGCGGATTATTCATCACCCGAAGGGGCGGAGAGAAGAGTTTGTTGATTCTGTGATCTGGATAGGAGGTCCGAATCGAATGGCTTATTCGTCACCTGAAGGGTCGGAGGGAAGAGTTTGTTGATTCAAAAGGGATATTCGTCGCCCGAAGGGACGGAGAGAAGAGTTTGTTGATTCAAAAGGGATATTCATCGTCTGAAGGGACAGAGAGAAGAGTTTGTTGATTCGATGATCTGGACAGGAGGTCCGAATCGAACGGATTATTCGTCACCCGAAGGGACGGAGAGAAGAGTTTATTGATTCAATGACTTGGACGGAAGGTCCAGATTAAAAGAGGTATTCGTCACCCGAAGGGACGGAGAGAAGAGTTTGTTGATTCAATGACCCGGACGGAAGGTCCAAGTCGAAAGGGACATTCGTCACTACGAGGGACGGAGAGAAGAGTTTGTTGATTCAGTGACCTGGACGGAAGGTCCAGATCAAAAGAGATATTCATCACCCAAAGGGACGGAGAGAAGAGTTTATTGATTCAATGACCTGGATGACATGTCCAAGTCAAAAAAAGGGGGGTATTCGTCACCCGAAGGGACGGAGAGAAGAATTTGTTGATTCAATGATCTGGACAGAAGGTCCAAGTCAAAAGGGATATTCGTCACCCAGAGGGATGGAGAGAAGGTCAGATCGTTGACATGGGCTAGTGTCAGCGCCAGGGAAGGGGGTTGATTCCTCACCCGAATGACTGGTTCGGGCCAAGGTGAAAGGGTATTTTGTTCTTTAATGCGCCGGGGGTACCGACTGTATGAAAGGTCTTTTAATTCTTTGGCTGGACGGAAGGTCCAAACCGGAGTGGAGAGAAATCTTTTTGGTTCTCTAGCCGGATGGAAGGTCCGAATCAAAGCAGAAGGAATCTTTTTATTCTCTAACCGGATGGAAGGTCCGATCTAGAGTGGAAGGATCTTTTTATTCTCTAGCCGGACGGAAGGTCCGATCTAGGGTGAAAGGGATCTTTTGTTCTCCAACCGGACGGAAGGTCCGATCTAGAGTGGAAAGAGTCTTTTTATTCTCTAGCCGGATGGAAGGTCCAAGCTAAAGTGAAAGGGATCTTTTAGCTCTCCAACCGGATGGAAGGTCCGATCCAGAGTGAAAGGATCTTTTTGTTCTCTAGCAGGACGGAAGGTCCGATCTAGAGTGAAAAGTATGTTTGTTCTCTGGCTGGACGGCAGGTCCGAACCAAAGTGGAAGGGTCTCTTTTAGTTCTCTAGCCGGAGGAAAGGTCCGATCTAGAGTGGAGAGAATCTTTTTGTTCTCTGGCTAGACGGCAGATCCGAACCAAAGTGAAAGGATCCTTTTATTCTCTAGCCGGATGGAATGTCCGATCTAGAGTGAAGGGATTTGATGTTCTTCAATGCGCCAGGAGTACCGGCTGTGAAATTTGAACCCGAGAAAGTGGATTGCAAGGGCCAGAATCGGTGTCATAGAAGTAGGCCGTGAAGGCTGAAATCGGGGCAGCGAACTACAAGAGCCGCAGTCGGGAAGCTGGCTACAAAAGCCGAAATTGGGGAGCATGCTATGAGAGCCAAAATTGGGGAAGCGGACTACAGAATCCAAAGTTGGGAGATTAGCGAGACGCAAGGGTAGGAAGTAGGCCGTGGGGGTCAAGATTGGGCTGTACAAGCCAACACTGGGAAAGCAGGCTGCGATAGCCGAAATTATGTTTATTTTTATTGTTATTTTTTTATTTATTTTTTATTCAAACATGCAGGCATTCGTCAACAGGCATAACATAAATATAAATAAGGCAGCTCCCTCTACAGGGGATGGGATAGGGACATCGCCCATGATTCGCAGACACGGTGTGGGCCAGGAGGCACAGCTAAGGGGTGGTGCACCCGTCAAAATGATATCGCATGTCTTGCATGCATATCTTAAATTCACGCATTCCACCCAAGATAACTCTTTGTGGAGTGGAGAAGCAAACGTGTGAGCAAAAGGCCCTAAACACAGGGATATGCAGGTTTTCTAAGCAACACTCGAGGATTACTCTAGCGCCTGCACATGGGTTTTAGGATCTCGATTTCGGTAGCTTCGCACAGCCCCCACCTATTTATTTTGGTAGTGGATTTCACCGTTCGGCGCGAGTCTCATCATATATCGCAATGGGGATTCCCGGCTACTAGCCTTCGTCTTTATTATAATTCTATTGCTGATTCCACCGTTTGACGCGAGTTTCCACATATGTCTCGATGGGGATTCCCGACTACTAGGTTTCATCCTTATTGTAATTCGCTTCACCATTTCACGCGAGTCTCCTCATGTGTCTCAATGGGGATTCCCGGCTACTTAGATTCACGTTTCCCTTTTTTTGCATCATTTTTTAAAGTGGGGGTAGGCAGCTTTTTCCTCATGATTACCTTTCACGCGAGTGCAAAAATTCAAGCATCCGTAGAGTGCTAAGAAGAAAGTGAGGCAATCCCTGTGGTTGAAGACCATTGAACACATTAAGTGCGAAGCGTAGGAGTGTTGTCTCGGGTTTATTTTGTGAGTTGGACTTAGCAATTTAGCCATGACTCTTCCCCTTGACGTGTGCACCCGCCATAATTGGGTTCCCTTCGAGCGTATGTCGTGACGCACGTGCATCCGGAATCGGGGTGACATTTTTTAGCAAGGAAACATGATCCTAAAGAATTCCAAGGAGGTGTATTATTCTATATTATAAGCAAGCATGCAAGCAGGGCAGCCACGCATTTCTCCCTCTCTCTTTTTGCGTAAGAACATACTGTCGTTACGTATAAGTGTAGTGGTAGTAAATGTATTAGGGAAGTAGACCACGAAGGACCGAAAAGATATTAGGGAAGCGGGCTATAGAAGCCAAGGGACATTAGAGGAGCGGGCCATAAGGGCCAAAAGATGCCGGGAAGTAGGCCAGAAAAGCCGAGGGACATCAGGGAAGTAGGCCATAGAAGCCGGGAGATGCTGGGAAGCGGGCTACAAGGGCCAAAGGTTGGGGGAGCAGGCTACGAGAGCCAACATTGGGAAGCAGGCCACGAAGGCCAAAGGTTGGGGGAGCAGACTATGAGAGCTAGAATTGGGAAGTAGGCCACGAAGGTAAAAGGTAAGCATGCTACGAGAGTCAGAATTGGGAAGCGAGCTGTAAGAGCCGAAATTGAGAGAGCAGGCTACAGAAGCCAAAGTATGGGAAGCGGGCTGCGAGAGCCGAAACTGGGAAGCAGGCTGTAGGAGCAAAATTCGGTAAGCAGGCTACAAGAGCCAAAGGTATTGGAAAGTGGGTTGCAGGCCAAAGTCGGGAAAGCGGGCTACGAGAGCCGAGAAGCAGGCTACAAAGGTCAGAGGTTGGTGAAGCGGGCTACAAGAGCCGAAGTTGAGATGGCGGGCTAAGAGAGTCGAAATTAGGTTAGCGGGCTCCGAGAGCCAAAATCGGGAAGCAGGCTGCAAGAGCCAAAATTGGGAAGCGAGCTGCGAAGAGACGAAATTTTATGAAGCATGCTGCAAGAGCCGAAGTTGGGATATTGGAAAGTAGGCTAAAAAGCCAAGAGATATTGGGAGCGGGCTAACAAGCCGAGAGGTATTAGAAGCCGGCTATAAAGCTGAAAGATATCGGAGAGCGCAGTGGGATGGATGGATTAATCCTGATAGTGGGACTTGGTCGAAATGGCTGAGCCGAAGAGAAGGGTCTCTTTTTGTTCTCTGGCCGGGGGAAGGATCCGAGCCAAAGTGAGAGGTCTATTCTTCTGCTCTCAGGCCGGGGAGGATCCGAACGAGGGTGAGAGGTCTCTTTTTGTAATTCTCTGGCTGGGGAAGGATTCGAACCAAAGTGGAAGGTTTATTCTTTGGTTCTCTGGCCGGGAAAGGATCCGAATAAAGTGAAAGGTTGATTCTTTAATTCTCTGGTCGGGGAAAGGATCCGAACCAAAGTGAACGGTTAATTCTTTAATTCTCTGGTCGGGGAAAGGATCCGAACCAAAGTGAAGGGTTAATTCTTTAATTCTATGGTCGGGAAAGGATCCGAACCAAAGTGAAAGGTTGATTTTTTGATTCTCTGGTCGGGAAAGGATTCGAACCAAAGTGAAAGGTTGATTCTTTAATTCTCTGGTCGGGGAAAGGATCCGAACCAAAGTGAAGGGTTAATTTTTTAATTCTCTGGTCGGGAAAGGATCTGAACCAAAGTGAAAGGTTGATTCTTTGATTCTCTGGCCAAGAAAGGATCCGAACCAAAGTGAAAGGTTGATTCTTTGATTCTCTGGCCGGGGAAAGGATCCGAACCAAAGTGAAGGGTTGATTCTTTAATTCTCTGGTCGGGAAAGGATTCGAACCAAAGTAAAGGGTTGATTCTTTAATTCTCTGGCCAGGGAAGGACCCGAATCAAAGTGAAAGGTTGATTCTTTGATTCTCTGGCCGAGGAAGGACCCGAACCAAAGTGGAGGGTTGATTCTTTAATTCTCTGGCCGAGGAGGGACCCGAACCAAAGTGGAAGGTTGATTCTTTGATTCTCTGGCCGAGGAAAGGATCCGAACCAAAATAAAGGGTTGATTCTTTAATTCTCTGGTTGGGAAAGGATCCGAACCAAAGTGAAAGGTTGATTCTTTAATTCTCTGGTCGGGAAAGGATCCGAACGAAAGTGGAAGGTTTATTCTTTGATTCTCTGGTTGGGAAAGGACCCGAACCAAAGTGGATGGTTGATTCTTTGATTCTCTGGCCGGGGAAGGATCCGAACCAAAGTGAAAGGGTTATTATTATTTTTTAATTGGGATGCCGTCGGCTTGGAGGCTGATGATGGGACATCCTTCGGTCGAATCCCTGGTGGCTGGACATCTGTCGGCTTGAAACCCCGATGGCTGAACATCTTTCGATTGAAGCCCCGATGGCTGGACATCTGTCGGTTGAAGCCCCGATGGCTGAATATTTTTCGGCTTGAAGCCCCAGTGGCTAATCATCTTGTCGGTTTAACACCCTGTTGGCAGAAGATCTTATCGGTTTAACTCCCCATTGGCAGAATGCTATCAGTTTGGATGAAAGGCCGTGGCGCCGACTTCAAGAGGGGTCTATTTGTTGAATGGATGAAGGCCGAAGGTAAAGGACCACGTCTGCCTCATGACTTTTCTTTCCTTTCTTCTCCTCTTCTTTTGTGTGAAGAGGTGGGTGCAAAGACCACAACTGCCTCACGACTTTCTTTCTTTTCTTCTCTTCTTCTTTTGTGTGAAGAGGCGGGTGCAAAGACCACGTCTGTCTCGTGACTTTTCCTTTCTTTTTCTTTTCTCATTAATACCCCCGGACTGGGGGTATTTCTCTTAACGTGCCCCCAGGTTGGGGCATAGCTTTTCTTCATCTGCCCCCCCCCCATGGCGAGGTATATTTCTCCTTCAAATGCTCCCAAGCCGGGGTGAGTTTCTCTCTTTGTGTGTCCCCAGGCGGGGTATAGTCTTTGCTTCTCATGCCCCCATAGCGGGGTGTAACTTTTGCTTTATGTGCCCCCGAGTCGGGGTAGATTCTCTTCATGTGCCCCAGGCCGGGGTGCAACTGTGTTTCTTATTATGCCCCCAGGTCGGGGTAGATTCTACTCACATGCCCCGAGTCGGGGTGTATTCTCTTCATGTGCCCCCCTAAGCGGGGTGTATCTTTTGCTTCTTATGTCCCTGAGCGGGGTGGATTCTTCTTCTTCTACCCCGACACACTAGGGGATGTTTGATTCTTATGCACCCATGGTGGGGTGTATTTGTAATGCCTCGGATTTTTCAGATATTTTTCGGATCATTTTTAGTGGGTTTCGGAGTGTATTTTGTGCTTTACACTTGTTTTTCCCTGATGTGCCTTTGGAACTCAGTGCAGGGCGAACCGTGGCGCTCTCCGACTCCAGGACAGTTCCTGTGCATTGTACTCCTTCCGAGGATCGCGGAGGTAATTTTTCATATTTTTTTGAATTTCTGTAATTTTTAGATTTTTCTATATATATTAACCCTTTTCTCTCTCCCCCTCTCATTCTCTCTTTCTCACTCTCTCTCATCTCTTTCTCTCCCCCTCTCCCCGAGCGGCCGACGGTGGCGGAGGAGGGCGAGGCGGCGATGGTGGGAGGCGAGGAACGGGGAACGGGTCGAGGATCGAGGGCCGGTGGCGCGTGGAAGCTCGGGCGCGGGTTCGTGGAACGGCGAGGGTTTCAAGGCGTTTTCTTCGCGGATCGGCATCCACGTTGCGTCGTTTCTTTGGTGGAGGTAGAGAGATGGACCCCCAGCTCGTGCATTCCCTTTCCTGCAAGTTTTGTAGGCCGTGGTGAGCCGAGCGGGCGTATTTGGGGATTTTGGGAAAAATTCATGTTTTTGGGGTTGAGCGTCGATCCACCGTTTCATTACGTTTTTAGCCGATCCGAGGCCGTAGATGCATGCTAGGGGCTATTTGGGGGCTTCCCCCTTGTTTTCCCCCTCTCCCGTGGAGGTATGGGGGCGTGGGATGATTTTTGGGTCGTTTTCCGCCGTAGCGTTCTCGGGATGGTGTGACGGTCCTTCCAGTGACCGTCACAGTCTGTAACGCCCCAGGGTGGGTGCGTTACGTGCTGTGACGCCCCAAGGAGGGTGCGTCACAGGGTCCTATTTTGTCGGCACGGCGTCGATTGCTCTGGCGGTCTTACGATAAACCGCCAGAGAGTTTGACACGCCTGGGTTAGACCGCTACGTCTGTTTTCATGTTTTCGGACCGTTGGGGTCACGAGTCTTTGACGCGCCTAGGTAGGACCGTCAGAGCACTATGACGCCCCTAAATGGGAGCGTTAGAGCTGACGCAGCCCATTCTTCTGACGCTCCTAGGTAGGACCGTCAGAGGATATGACACCCCGAGGGGTGTGCGTCACAACCTGTTTTGTTCTGTCTTCTAACGCACCAGGCTTGGTTCGTTAGAGACTGTGACGCCCCAGGGTGGGTGCGTCACAGTCGGTGTTGCCCCTCTCGTGTGACGCTCCTGTGTTGGACCGTTAGAGTGCTGTGACAGTCTAGCCTTGGACCGTTACAGCTGTGACAGCCCAAAGGTAGACCGCCAGGCACTGTGTTGCGCCGAAGTGGTTCTTCGTGCTTGCCGTGATTGTTTCGCGTTGTATAGGTCCCTAGTCGACTCGGTGGAGACCCAGCGGTCGACTTGCAGTCTTGTGAATGCCCCAGACACCCGTGGGATTCTGTGTCCATGTTATGAGGGTGTCAGGAGGACCGTGCTACCTCGTTTAGCGTGCCCATGGGTTTAAGAGTCTGGGTGACTCCTCATGTGCCGGGCTTTCGTGTTACGCTTGATCGAGTCACCGTGTATCGGTGTGTGTGCGGTGGGGTCTCCCCCACATGCCGTGAGTTTTCCTGGAACATGATTCCCGAGTGGGCCATGTATTTGGCCTTGGACTGCGAGTCCAGTTATCGGCATGGCAGCTTGTGCGTTGCCCTGGGAATCGTGCTTCTGTGCTTTCCGTGTAGGCCATGTGTGTGTGGCCTTGGACCGCGAGTCCAGTTGTCCAGCCTGGAGCTGGAGGGTTCCCGCTTTTCCCTGAGAGTGGGATTCGGTTTGGCGGCCAGTGAGCTACCTTAGGAACCGTACTTCTGTGTTTCTTTGTGGACTGTGAGTCCCGTTTCTTCTCCGACTGTGGTCACCGTGCGACGGTGCTGGTACGTGGGACGGTCCCCGTACTTCTTCGGGTTTGGACGTTATTTTTCGTTGACTTGAGAGTCTACTCTCTCAGTGACCCTCCACTAGTCGTAGCCTGCTTACACATTTAGTGGTCCCACCTGGGAGTAGGTGGAGAGGCTTACCCTGAGGATGGTTTTGGACTGGTTTCCGTTGGGCCCCGCGTCTAGCAGCTAGAGTCTGGCTGAGGGGAAAACCGGTCAGAGGGCCAGACCAGGGACGGACGGTCTATGTGTGCACACGTGTTTAGGGGCGGTTGGACCCACGCCGACGGGCGTGACCCTAGCTAGTCAATTGTTTGTGGTTACTTGTACGGTGTCTTAGTTTCCCGCTGGGCCGGAGGGAGACACCTGAGGCGCGGTCAAAGACGTCAGTGGACGCATCCGGCCTTGCTTCTAGTGGGAGGTACTCCTGTTCTGGACAGAGAGTGACAAGCTGTCAGCTTCAGTGACTTCGACCTTCGGGTTTTTGGTTGTGTTGACCGTTGAGTTTCGGTTGTTTCACCGTGGCACGTATGTCAATTTTCGTGCCGTGAGACTAATGCTAGTGGCTTTACCGAGGTGGCGTCTTGTTGTGCGGTACCCGGGACCGGATGGTCGGAGTTGCACCTTGGATAGCGTGCCCAGGTTGGCCATGCCCCGGGAGACAGGCCTCTACGGCGGGGTTGCCGTAGGTTTTACTTTGTTAAGTGATGCTAGTAGGGTCCGGTTCCCAACTGTGAGATCGGGATTTCTCTTTCTGCTTTACCGGTACAGTAGGAGTAGTTGTAGTGCCGAGTTTTGACCGGCCACCGGGTTTACTGTTCCTACTGTTACTGTTGCACTTGTGGTTACAGCTTTCTGTGCCGCCGTTGTTCTTAGTTGGGGTTCCGCAGGATCCCTACTGGGCCAGTGACAGGAGGCTCACCCCTACTTTTCAGGTGTGGCGGTTCTTCCTCGTGGTTCGAGGATGCGGTTCAGGTGTTCTTAGCTGCCAGCTCGCCAGGCCGAGTGTTCACTCGGCATGTGGTACGTTTTACTGCTTTAGACTGTACTTTCTTTTGGACTGGACTCTATTGTAGTAGTAGTTATTTATTTATTTCTGTTAATTGTTGAATTGTCCTACCTTATTTCTTATTTCTTTGTGCCTCCACACTCCTTTTAGCCCTTCCGAGCCCTCCCGGCTCGTGGGCGGCGGTTCGAGTCTCAGATTATCGGGCCTTCCCGACAATCGGATTCTCGGGTCGTTACAGATGGTATCAGAGCGGTGGTTGTGGACGTACATGGGAATTCAAAATATTGCAGTGATCAGAGTCCATAAGGTCCAGTACAGTCGGCAGCTGGCATAGGGTTTTGGGTTCACTTTCCACCTAGTTTTTCGCTTAAGAGCTTTAGTGCGCTGTGCGGCGCTGTGAAGGTGGTTGCTGTCCGTGGTTTTCAAGCCAGCATGGGGTCTAAGGATTGAGGTCGAGAGCCTTCTCTCTCATCGGTGGTGGCCCTGGTTGTGCTGCGTTGGGTAGAGGTTGCTGACTGGCGTGAGCTCGCGGTGCTGCGTTCGAGGTGTTTGCAGCGTGGTCAGGTGGCTGGTGTGGATTGCTTGTGGTTAAGTGGCCGTGAGTGTGCTCTGAGGGAGCTACTGCTGGTTTTGGCCACTCCAGCTTGAGGCCTATCCAGCCCCTGAGGTATTAAAGTCATGGTTTGAGGTGTCGGAGCGGGTGCTCTGATCGAGAAGTGTGATCAGGCGAGTGGAGGATATTCTCGGTGAGCTGCTGTTTCGTCGAGCCTGATGTTCTTATCGTGCTCTGTGGCGTCAGAAATGACGTGTCGGTCCCGGTTGTTTCACGGATTTCAAGGCAAGAATGGGCTGAGGTGTCCCAATAAGTTTTGCTCCTGCGCTCTTGTGTGCCAATGGGTTGTATTCGCCTTGAGTTGGTTTGAGATATGAAGGTTCCGCAGTGAGTTTCGGGACTCGAGGATGAGCATTGACGGTCGTCGGTTATGGCTCGTGTTGCGGCTCTTAGCGTGGTGTGCTGCGGTTCGAGGAATTACAGTGGTGGTGCATCGGTAGATGCTGTGATTGTGGTCCGATGTGACACTCGTCGAGTGTGACGGAGGGGCTGACCTGATGGAAGCGATGGTTTTCCTTGGTGCTGGATGGTGCTGTTTCCAACGTGCGCGAGATTCGAGATCAGGTCAGACGTGGAGTTCTTCTGTTGGTCGGAGGTGCGATTGGTTTCTCCTTTGGTTAGAGAGATTGCATTTGGCCAAGGTTCGTCGTCTTCCATTGTGTGTTCGGATTGGTTGGCCTTCATGTGCCATGAAGTCCGTGCGAGACGTGATCCATGTTTTGGCAAGGTGGTTTCCTGTGAGAAGTTGTGCCCATTCCCTTGTCGTGTAAGGGTGCTGGCGCTATTCCGAAAGGATGAGTGCTAGTCGGGCTGTGTTCGCATTCTTGGTTGTGCGCGCGTGGATCAGAGTGCACAGCGGAAGCGTGATGGGCTCATAACCCACTGGTTTAGGATTGTAGCGTTGGTTGCTACGGGCGAATTCCTGAGTTTGCATTGAGCATTGGAGGATTGGTTCCCCGGTGTGAGACGTGTTGATGCCGTGCCATTGCTCGAGGTATCGTGGTTCTTGGCACTGGCAGGATGGAGGGTTGGGGAATGTATTGGCTAGTACGCCACATGAGTACCCTATTCCTGTGATGGAAGCCGTATCAGGTGTCGGTGTTAGACCTGGATGGGGTTGTTGAGGATATCGCCTGATGGAGGTCAAGGACATGTTGGTCAGAGTTGGTGGCTTGGTGCCTGATTTGTATTGGAGGTTGTGTCCTCAGATGAGATCATGTTTTGAGGAAGTGATCTCTGAGAGATTTTGGGTTCCGGTTGGTTACTGCGAGTCACTGGTAAGGCTAGTCTCGTAGTCGACCATGATAAAGTGTGTACTGTTGGGGACCCGTGTGCTTTGGTCGCGGTGTTGGCGACCAGGTTGTTGTGAGATTGGGTGGCACTTCCCTCCCTTAGAGACATGTGCCATGAATTGTTCCAGTGGTGTCCCGTGGCTCTGTGGTAAGGACGGAATCGGGATTGGCAGGTGTCCACTTGGATCCGTTGTGATAGGATTTGATGAGACTAGACGGAAGAGTGACGCTTGTGGTTGGAGGCCTTGGTGGTCGTTTCCGTGATGTGCTTTTCCGGATGGGATCTGGGCTCTGTCGAAGTTTGTCTTCTGAGCTCTGGCAGAGTTGGCACAGTGATACGTCTGGCTTTTGGTTTGCCAGGTGTGAGGTGATCCTTGGCGCTGAGCCGATGAGCTGGTTGTGGTCTGTTGAGATGGCTGCATGAGCTGTTGGAGGCTCTATGTTGGTTGTTCCCTTGAGAAGGGGGTGCGACCTGTCAGCTGGTTGTTAAGCTGATGTGTGATTTGTCTACTGACCATAAGGATGGATCGGTAGCTGGTCTTGTGACGAGGACTGCCTTTCCTCGGTGGGCGAGATGGTGGCAGCGGAGCCATGATTGGGTTAGTTGTGACTGAGGTGACGCCGGACTGTGTTTGTTAGTGTGCCTACTCTGATGGCCGGTGTGCGCGGCATGCGGAGCGAGGTGTCGTTCGTGATGGTAGTTTGGCTGTGTCCCTCAGGATCTGTGTTTTCGTGAGAATCGAGATTTTTTATGCTAGGGCTCTGACAGCGTTGTCAGTTGGTTAAGGTGTTCTTCCCCTGTGACTTGGTGCTAGTCTTGAATTTCGAGGATGAAATTCTTTTAAGGGGGGAGGGCTGTAATGCCCCGGATTTTTCAGATATTTTTCGGATCATTTTTAGTGGGTCTCGGAGTGTATTTTGTGCTTTACACGTGTTTTTTCCTGATGTGCCTTCGGAACTCTGTGCAGGGCGAACCGTGGCGTTCTCCGACTCCGGGACAATTCCTGCGCGTTGTACTCCTTCCGAGGATTGCGGAGGTAATTTTTCATAATTTTTTAAATTTCTGTAATTTTTAGATTTTTTTATATATATTAACCATTTTCTCTCTCCCCCTCTCATTCTCTCTTTCTCACTCTCTCTCATCTCTTTCTCTCCCCCTCTCCCCGGGTGACCGACGGTGGCGGAGGAGGGCGAGGCGGCTATGGTGGCAGGTGAGGAACGGGGAACGGGTCAAGGATCGAGGGCCGGTGGCGCGTGAAAGCTCCGCCGGGGGTTCGTGGAACGGCAAGGGTTTCACGGTGTTTTCATCGCGGATCGGCGTCCACGGCGCGTCATTTCTTCGGTGGAGGTAGGGAGATGGACCCCCAGCTCGTGCATTCCCTTTCCCGCAAGTTTTGTAGGCCGCGGTGAGCTGAGCAGGCGTATTTGGGGATTTTGGGAAAATTTCATGTTTTTGTTGTTGAGCGTTGATCCGCCGTTTCATTGCGTTTTTGGCCGATCCGAGTCTGTAGATGCATGCTAGGGGATATTTGGGGGCTTCCCCCTTATTTTCCTCCTCTCCCGTGGATGTATGGGGCGTGGGATGATTTTTGGGTCATTTCCTGCCGTAGCGTTCTCGGGATGGTGTGACGGTCCTTCCAGTGACCGTCACAATCTGTAACGCCCCAGGGTGGGTGCGTTACGTGCTGTGACGCCCCAAGGAGGGTGCATCACAGGGTCTTATTTTGTCGGCAGGGCATCGGTTGCTCTGGCGGTCTTACGATAAACCGCCAGAGAGTGTGATGCGCCTGGGTTCGATTGCTACGTCTATTTTCATGTTTTCAGACCGTTGGGGTCACGAGTCTCTGACGCGCCTAGGTAGGACCGTCAGAGCACTGTGACACCCCTGAATGGGAGCGTCAGAGCTGACGCAGCCCATTCTTCTGACGTGCCTAGGTAGGACCGTCAAAGGCTGTGACGCCCCGAGGGGTGTGCGTCACAACCTGTTTCGTTATGTCTTCTAACGCACCAGGCTTGGTCCGTTAGAGACTGTGACGCCCCAGGGTGGGTGCGTCACAGTCGGTGTTGCCCCTCTCGCGTGACGCTCCTATGTTGGACCGTTAGAGTGCTGTGACGGTCTAGCCTTGGACTATTATAGCTGTGACGGCCCAAAGGTAGACCGCTAGGCACTGTGTTACACCGAAGTGGTTCTTCGTGCTTGCCATGATTGTTTCACGTTGTGTAGGTCCCTAGTCGACTTGGTTGAGACCCAGCGGTCGACTTGCGGTCTTGTGAATGCCCCAGACACCCATGAGATTCTGTGTCCGTGTTTTGAGGGTGTCGGGAGGACCGTGCTATCTCGTTTAGCGTGCCCGTGGGTTTGAGAGTCCGGGTGACTCCTCATGTGCCGAGCTTTTGTGTTACGCTTGACCGAGTCACCGTGTATCGATGTGTGTGCGGTGGGGTCTCTCCCGCATGCCATGAGTTTTCCTGGAAGATGATTCCCGAGTGGGCCATGTGTTTGGCCTTGGACTACGAGTCCAGTTATCGGCGTGGCAGCTTGTGCGTTGCCCTGAGAATCGTGCTTCTGTGCTTTCCGTGTGGGCCATGTGTGTGTGGCCTTGGACCGCGAGTCCAGTTGTCCAGCCTGGAGCTGGAGGGTTCCCACTTTTCCCAGAGAGTGGGATTCGGTTTGTCGGCCTGTGAGCTACCTTGGGAACCGTACTTCTGCGTTTCTTTGTAGAGTGTGAGTCCCGTTTCTTCACCGACTGTGGACACCGTGCGACGGTGCTGGTACGTGGGATGGTCCCCGTACTTCATCGGGTTTGGACGTTATTTTCCATTGACTTGAGAGTCTACTCTCTCAGCGACCCTCCACTAGTCGTAGCCTGCTTACACGTTTAGTGGTCCCACCTGGGAGTAGGTGGAGAGGCTTACCCTGAGGATGGTTTTGGACTGGTTTTCGTCGGGCCCCGCGTCTAGCAGCCAGAGTCCGACTGAGGGGAAAACCGGTCAGAGGGCCAGACCAGGGACGGACAGTCTGTATGTGCACACGTGGTTAGGGGCGGTTGGACCCACGCCGACGGGCGTGACCCCAGCTAGTCACTTGTTTGTGGTTACTAGTACGTTGTCTCAGTTTCCCGTTGGGCCGGAGGGAGACACCTGAGGCGCGGTCTAAGACGTCAGTGGACGCATCCGGCCTTGCTTCTAGTGGGAGGTACTCCTATTCTGGACAGAGAGTGACAGGCTGTCAGCTTTAGTGACTTCGACCTTCGGGTTTTTGGTCATGTTGACCGTTGAGTTCCGGTGGTTTCGCCATGGCACGTGTGTCCATTTTCGTGCCGTGAGACTAGTGCTAGTGGCTTTACCGAGGTGGCGTCTTGTTGTGCGGTACCCGTGACCGGATGGTCAGGGTTACTCCTTGGATAGCGTGTCTAGGTTGGCCGTGCCCTGGGAGACAGGCCTCTACGGCGGGGTTGCCGTAGGTTTTACTTCGGTAAGTGATGCTAGTATGGTCCGGTTCCCGACTGTGAGATCGGGATTTCTCTTTCTGCTTGACCGGTACAGTAGGAGTAGTTGTAGTGCCGAGTTTTGACCGGCCACCGTGTTTATTGTTCCAGCTGTTACTGTTGCACTTGTGGTTACAGCTTTCCGTACCACCGTTGTTCTCAGTTGGGGTTCCGCGGGATTCCTACTGGGCCAGTGACAGGAGGCTCACCCCTGCTTTTCAGGTGCAGCGGTTCTTCCTCGTGGTTCGAGGATGCGATTTAGATGTTTTAGCTGCCAGCTCGCCGGGCCGAGTGTTCACTCGGCATGTGGTACGTTTTGCTACTTCAGACTGTACTTTTTGTTGGACTGGACTCTATTGTAGTAGTAGTTATTTATTTATTTCTGTTAATTGTTGAATTGTCCTACCTTATTTCCTATTTCTTTATGCTTCCACACTCCTTTTAGCCCTTCCGAGCCCTCTCGGCTCGTGGGTGGCGGTTCGAGTCTCGGATTATCAGGCCTTCCCAGCAATCGGATTCTCGGGTCGTTATAGTATTGCTGCTTCTAATGCCCCCAAGGTGGGGTGTATTACTGCTTCTGATGCCCCCAAGATGGGGTGTATTGCTGCTTCTGATGCCCCCAAGGCGGGGTGTAATTCTTTATGTACTCTATGCCCTCAAGGTGGGGTGTGTTTCACTTTTTTTTATGCTTCTTGGGAGAGAGTTCGATTCTTGGCTTCATATGCCCCTCAACCGGGGGTATGTCTTGCTACTTGTGCCCCCAAGGTGGGGTGTGTTTCATTTTTTTTATGCCCCCAAGACGGGGTGTATCTTCTACTTATTATGCCCCCGGAGCGGGGTGGATTCTGTTTCTTCTGCCCCTCAAGGCGGGGTGTGTGTCTTTTCATATATTCTCGGAGCGGGGTGTAGTTTCTTCTTCAAATGCCCCAAGGCCGGGGTAGCGTCTTTGCTTCTTATGCCCCTATGGTGGGATAGATGCGTGCTCTTCTCGGGAGTTGTGGCCGTGCTTGGCCTCAATGTTATGAAGCATTCTCCGCAGCAGGTAGTAATTCATCAAGCTACAGTTGCGACTTGTTGGATCTTCGAACAGCCACTCGAGGAGCCCTCTTATGCCGGATAGGGTAACAGGAAGGTGGAACGGACCAAGGCATTGCACCATGGACTTGGACCCTTCCTAGAGCCGGGCGGGGTGCCGACCTTCTTCTTGTTCTCTTGGTCGGCGATGCTTGCCAACTTTTCTTTTGTCCTTTCTTTTCTTCTCTTCCCTTTTTTGTGTAATAGACCAAGAGAGGTGCGCAGGAGAGCGCTCACCCCCTCAGGGAGGGGATGAGTGGTTCGCTCCACCGCATCAATCCCACAGTGGTAATCTTTGTTCAGCATGGGTGTCGACGGATATGGCCGTGCAACCCTCTCTCGCCAATTCTCTCTCTTCTTCTTCTTTTCTTTCTTTCTTCACTTTTTATTCTTTTCTTTCTTTTCTTCTTCTTAGGGACGGGGGGATGATTTCCCCTCCCTTCTTCTTTCTTTCTTTTTCTCCAACAGCCTTCATGATTCCCGGAAGCTGCAGGTGCCATGGAGTGGCATCCTCGAGGCCACAAAGACAATTTTGCCCAGTCCGGCTTTTCTCCCCATAGAGCTGGCAAAGACAGCACCTGTAATTCATCAAAGTAGGCAAACATCGTTTATTAGGAGGCCATAAGGCCCTAAATCCTGGCGAATAGATGAAGGGTGGTTCAGTCCCACCGGGCGTGCCAGACTTGTGGACGCACTTTTTCTTATCATTAAATCTCTTGTATATTCATTTATTGGTTTATTCGGTGGGTTTGTTCGTTTATTAAGTGCGTGGGCGTGTCAGTCACAAAGTGACCATTTATTTGGGCTCCGAAGAGCCACGGGTGCGCTCTATTTGACTCGGTCAGACGATTGTGTGGTTCGTGTCGGGACCAAAACCCGCTGCGCCATAAAGGTCACGGCGTCATTTACATCCCCTCGAAGAGGGGAACACCCTTGATTAATCACCGGGAAAAGGGGCTTCATTGCCAGAAAATTAATTGCATAAAAATCTATTAAGAAACATTGAAGTCCTAGTACGAGGGCGTGAAGAAAGTATTTAAGCTCATGTCGGTCATGTGTTGACCATTTAATGTTCGGACGAGTGTCGGGCTCGAGAAAAGCGCAATCGTCACGGGAAAATCGGAGCATATGTATGTCAAGATGTGACAAATTTATTGTTCAGAGGAACGAGAAATATTCAGTTAAATCCCGGTTAAAGTGATCAGAAACCAACAAGTTTGTCGGCCCGATGCAAGATCAAGCCGCGACCATACTACGGTGGGCCCCCCGCGGTCGAAGTCAGGCTCGCGTGGGCATCGTCAATGTTTTCGGACGCCGAAGGGCGGCGGGAGAGTATCCCAGGATTAGATTTCGAAACGAAGACATGTTCGAAGATAGCGGGCTGTAGGCCTAGGATATGGGTCAGGCAATGACCATGATTGGGGCGAACCCATGGTCTAAGCATGACCCAGGAAGGTCTTATCAATATTCCCATGCAACGGGTCCGGAGAGGACGAGAGCCGCCTCGTTCCATTCTGATTTTGTCGGTCATTCATGGACCACTTTATGTTCGGACAAAGGTCCGTATTGAAGGTACGACGTAAACGAAAACAAAGTCGTACAAATGTATGCCGAGTTTATGATAATTTTAATAAGAAGACGGGATTAGATCCTGGTGGCAAAGGGGGGTGTAACTTCGGTGAGATATTGGCCCAAAATAAGGTTGAGCAATAAACACGACGGGGGGAGGTAACTCCGGAGGGCAAAGCCCGACCTACGAGGGCATCATTAATATTCCCAAACCCATGGTCCGGGGGAGACAGAGGCTGCATCATTCTATTTGTTATTGTGATTATTATTTATTACCATCATTCATTTATTATTACTATCATTTCTTTGTTGACTATTTTTATCACCCATGGACCATGAATTCCTCTCCCTCTTATTAAATTTTTTTATTACCCCTTCCCTTTTTACCATTGTTATTTTCACTATATTTTTTTTAATTAAAATCCCTTTTTTACCATTATCATTATATAAATTTCCCCCTTTTTATTATCATTATACCCCTTTTTGGTGTGGTATTTGAATGCAGAGTGTGCCGGGAGGGAGAGCAAGCCAGGGAGTGTGCCGTTGAAGAGCACGAAGGGTGTACTGTTGGGTTAGGTAGTGTGCCGCTAGAAGAGGGCAGGAGTGCACCGGATAGGGGGGGTTGACAGTGTACCGGGTGGAGGTGTTCTTGGGTGCTCCGAGTAGGACATCGGCCTAGTGTGCCGGATAGGATTAAGTCGAGGGTGTACCGCCGGGGAAGGCACGTGTGTACCAGTCAGGGGGGTTGAAGGTGTGCCGGGCTAGGGCGCCATTGAGTGTGCCGGGTGGAGGTTGGGCAAGGTCGGTGCAAGCTAGGCTGGGCCAGAAGTGGGGTCGGTGCAAATCTGCCAAGGCTAAAAGTAGGTCAGTGCAATGGCTGAGAAGGTCGGTGCAGCGCTGGGCAAGGTCGGTGCAGCTTCACCTGGGCCAGCACGAAGTCGGTGCAGCTCCAGGCTATGAGGAGGGTAAGGTCAGTGCAGCCCCGGGTTTTAGAAGAGGAAGGTCAGTGCACATGGAGGCTGAAATCTGAGCACGTTGGGCTCAGAGTCTGAGCATGCCTAGAGCAAGGTCGGGGCAAGAGGGGCCAAGGTCAGTGCAGGTTGGCCAAAGTCTGAGCATGCCTAGCTCACGGTCAGTGTAAGAGGGCCAAAGTCAGAGCATATGAGGGTATGGGTCTGAGCATGGGCAGGCCAGATTGGAATGCAAGTCAATGCAACTGAGGTGTGCCGGGGAGGGCTTGATTGAAAGTGTACCGGGTAAGCATGGGTTTGACTGCACCGGGTAAAGGGGTGGCCAGGATTGTGCCGGATAAAGGCACAGGGAGTGTGCCGGAGAGAGGAAGAGAGGAAGGCACGAGGGTGCCGGAGAGAGGAAGAGAGGAAGGCACGAGTGTGCCGGGGGAGATTGGTAGGGTTGGTGGAGCGGGAGTGTGCCGTTCAAGGGGGAGAGGGCTAGTGTGCCGGGCAAGGCGTTGGTGGAACTGGGGGCATGAGTGTGTTGGGCTACGTAGGCTGAAAGGTGTGCCGGGTTGGAGTCAATTGGAGTGTACCGTTCAAGGCTGGCCGGGGGAGGTTCGGACCGAGGTGGTTCAAAAGGGCAATGCCGCTTGAGGCAAAATCCACATGAATGGGATGAGGTCTGAAGGGAGGCCTCTGGCTTGTGTAGTTCATGTGGAGAGTTCCAAACGGCAGGCTTTCAATTTGCTGTCATTTATTTAAATCCAAAGACAAGTTCAGTGGTCCAATTCTTTGAGTCTTGCATGGTTCCTTTGTCTTGGTTAAAGTGTTTTATTGTTGTTTATTTCATTTGTTTGTCGCTTCCTTTTATCTGTTAACATGTTATTTCTGACAAAAATTCGGTAGCATCTCCCCTTAACCCGGATGGTAAGGGAGTGAAAATGGAACACGCCCACAAGGAGTGGCATGACCCGACAATTTGAGGTGTGTGCCGAGACAGCCACCTTTGAGAAAACTTTGGAAAACTTGGAGGAAACATCGAACGAGATGCCGCTAGACTAACTCAAGTCACAGGTGCACCGTGGAATCAGTGGATAGGGTGTGCCTGGCTAGACTGGCTAGGGGTGTGCCGCTGGGGCACAGCCAGGGGGGTCTGCCGGCCACGGCAGGCACCAGGGGGTGTGTCGGGCAAGGCACATTGGGGTGTGCCAGGCTAGGTGGTTTGAGATGTGCCGGCAGGTAGGCTGGGGAGTGCACCGGCCAAAGGCTGTTGGGAGTGTGCCGGATGGAGCACCCCGAGGGTGTGCCGGGCTGAACATGCTATGGGTGCTGGTGGAGGGGGGATCAACCCGTTACGAAAACCGTTGGAAGGAAGCCGGCCTCATGCCATCATGCTAGAGACACCACCCATTGGGTTGGATAGACTCTGCAACATTCCAGCGAGCAGGCAGCCCGAAAGATGAGAAATGAAAGGATGAAGAAAACAATCCACCATGTACACCATGGGGTAAAAGATGGTCTAAACAAAACAATAGGGGGAAATCATTCGAGGCGCAGGCGAGAGGTGCACCGGAGGACATTCATGGGTCAAGAACGATTGTGGAACTTCTATTCTTATATAAAAAAATGGAAGCAACCATGGGGGCTAATACATCTTAAGAAAAGCAAACAAAAGCACAAAGGGGAGCAAGATACAACGAGGGGGGGGGGGAAGGGGACGGAGCACTAGCTCCTTGTCTCTCTTCTTCTCTTCTCTCCTTCCGTCTTCTTCTTCTTCTTCTCTTCTCACAGGCGATGGTGAACGGGGCAGTGCTCTCTCTTTCTCTCTTCTTCTCTTCTCCTTTTCTTCCCTTCACTCGGGCGACGGTGGGTGAAGCACCAGGGGGAGCCCCAGCCTCTTCTTCCCTTCTTCTCTTCTTCTTCTTCTCTTTTCTACGCAGAAACCCTTCCTCTTTTCTCTGGTCTCTCTTCTCTTTAGCTCTTTGACGTGAGCGGTTTTTATACCCCCGGCCACGTTGACGTCTGCTGATGGTGGGAGTTAATTGGGGGTTGACCCCTGGTCTTGTCTTTTGACAGGGAGTGCCTGCGTGTTTACACCAGGGCGTCGACAGCTGGGCTTTCCAGCTGGTTCGACGGGAGTCCACTGCGCGCCAAGGGTGGGGGCTGTGACCGCAGGAGGGGTTGCCGTTGGATGATACTCCACTGGGTGGAGGGCGTTTGGAGGTGTGCCGCTGAGAGGGCCTAACATATGCACCGTTAAAAGGGCACAACGAGTGTGCCGTTGGAGAGACACCAAGAGTGTGTCGTTGGAGTGCTGTTTGGGGGTGTGCCGTTGGAGGCACTTAAAGGGTGTGCCGTTGGAGGCCCATCGTGAGTGTGCCGATGGAGGGGCACTTGGGTGTGTGCCGCTGGGGGCTTTAAGAGGTGTGCCGTTGGAGGCACTTCAAGGAGTGTGCCACTGGAGGGCACCAGGGGGTGTGCCACTGGGAAGGCACCAAGGGGTGTGCCGCTGGGAAGGCACCAAGGGTGTGCTGCTAGGGGGCGTTTGAGCTTTTCTTCATGAACTCAGCAACTGTGAGCTTCTTGGGACATTCTTCACCGCCATGGACCCGAAGTCAGATTCGTAGCAGTGTATAGATTCAGGGGGTATCCTGCTTTTCTCTTTGTCATTTGATTCGCCCGTGCAGATGTGAGGATTTTCCAGATGGTAGTACTCTCCGGATCTTCTTTCTTCAGTTCTATTTCTGACTCGGAATCTCGGGGGGATTGCGAGCGTGAAATTTTATGCGTCCACATGGACCCATCCGGCTTTGCTTCTAGTGGGCAGTGCTCCCATCACGTGACGTGAGTTTCTTGTGACTTGAGTTTCTGATTCCCGTCTGCGAGATGTGGGTTTACGTGCATTCGGGTGTGTTCCCGAGGTAGAGGTCTTGGGTTCCGGTGAGCGTCACCGAGGGTTCTCCCTAGACGGTGTTAGGTCCACGACAGTATTGTCGTGATGTTTCTTCCGATAGCGTAGCTAGAGGTTTCCCCGTTAGTTCGGTGGTCCCCCGATTGTGAGATCGGGACGTGTTTTCAGGTACAGTAGGAGTAGCTGTAGTGCCGAGTTTTTACCGGCCACCGGGTTGATGTTCCTACTGTTGTTGCTACTTTTCGTTACCACCGTTGTTTACAGTTGGGGTTCCGCGGGATCCTTACTGAGCCACTGACAGGAGGCTCACCTCTGCTTTTCAAGTGCGATAGCTCTTCCTCGTGGTTCGAGGGTGTTGTGCGGAGGTTCTCAGTCGCCAGCTCGCCGGGCCGAGTGTTCACTTCGCATTTGGTACATTCTCTATCTTAGACGGTACTTTCTGTTGGACTAGACTCTGCTGTTGTAGTTGTTTATTTATTTCTATTAATTGTTGAATTGTCCTGCTTTTTTTTCTATTTCTTTGTACCTCCACACTCCTTTTTAGCCTTTCCGAGCCCCTGCTCGTGGGTGGCAGGCCAGGATTCGAATGGTATCGGATTCCTTTCTCGATATCCAGATCTTGGGTCATTATAGTTTCACTCTCTCTCATGCCTCTCCTCTCCGGTCCCCCTCTCATGTCACCCCTTCCATCGACCCACCCTCTCTTTCCTCTCTATCCATGCATCAAGGGATAGCCCTCTCTCTCTCTCTCTCTCTCTCTCTCTCTCTCTCTCTCTCTCTCTCTCTCTCTCTCTCTCTCTCTCTCTCTCTCTTGTGTGTGTGTGTGTGTGTGTGTGTGTGTGTGTAGCTTTGTACAGAGTGTTGACGCCAAAGGGGGTGGAGGGGAACTATCCTCCTTATGCGCTCTCTCTCTCCCCAATTGTAACGACCCAAGATCCAGATACCGGGAGGAGCCCGATACCATTCGAATCCTGACCCGCCGCTGTTGACACCCAGAAAATGAACAAGGGTGGAAGCATGATTGAAAAGAAGATCTGACCAACAGCGAAAGACTAAGGCTGATGTCCGAGCTCGTCGCCATTCGAGTGGCGATATTGATAAGATGAGAATCCTGTCTACGGACTGATAGAATCCTGTCTACGGACTGATAAAACCCGGTCTACGGACTGATAAAACCCTGTCTACGGACTGATAGAATCCTGTCTACGGACTGATAAAACCCTGTCTACGGACTGATAGAATCCTGTCTATGGACTGATAGAACCCTGTCTACGGACTGATAAAACCCTGTCTACGGACTGATAGAACCCTGTCTACGGACTGATGAAAATTGCAATCATGATGTCAATACAAGATATTTTCAGAGATGATAGACCCTTTGGAATGATGATGCATTTGAAGAAACCCCAAGTGGACCTATATGAAGATGAGTCACCTCTCGGCGCCCCCCTTTCCGGCGCGCCCATGAAGCTTTAGGCACCTCTCGGCGCCCCCCCTTTCCGGCGCGCCCAGAAGCCTGCCGAGAAGAAAGAAGAAAGGGGTTATAAAACCCCCTCCCTTCGAAAGAACGGAGAGACTCTGTGAGGGCTAAAGAAAAAAAAAAGCTGAAGAGAAAAAAGAGAGAAAGCCAGATAGAAAAAGGGGATCGTTCGGAGAGAAAGAGCCACCCCCCCCCTTTCGATCAACAGAGAGGAAATAGAAGAGAAGGAGAAGGAAAGCTCCAGGTGGGCACTGGGGAGGGAGAGGAGTCAATGCTCCACCCTCCCCTCCATGTTTTCTTTCCTTATCTGATGCAATATATCGAGTTCTCTCTCGATTTCTCTAACTGTAGCCGGAGTTCCGGCCTTCTCTTTTGATTTCTGCCTTATATTTTTCTTTCACGATCAGTGTAATATTTCTTTTATGCAATGCAATGAAACGTCAAGATGGCCCGTTTGGGTGTTGATAGATTAAGACATCGATCTCTGTCTGTCTCTCTATGTATATAGCCTTCGTCTGAAGGGAACATAGATTAGATTCTTTGGGTTTCGAAGCCGATCGCGTGGGTTTGTTCTTCGAAGAGGGATGAGGATAAGACTCCTAACCCCATCCGATGGGTTACTGAGTTTCGTTCTCTTCTTCCCTCTCCGATCTCAATGCCTATTTTTTTCCATACATATATAATCTGGTTTTTTTTTTAGGAGCCCCCCTTTTGGCGGTTCAGGAACCAGAGATATCAGTCTCTTGGTTTCCTGGGCTGCCCAGCTCTCATAAATAATGATCGGATCTCAGGTCCTCCATCCTAAATATTGAATGTTTAGGACCCGAAGTTTATACGATTGATAGCCTCTCCTTCTCCGTTGGTTTAATATCACTGGGCTCATCTGGAGGGGTCGGAGGACAGTCATCTCCTGACTCCCCCAAATGGCCAAATGGCCTGCAACAGACGGGCAAAACTCTCCACAGGATCAGGTGGTCTGATCTCCTCCATTTGATTCCGTCGTTCAAACCCCTTGGCACCCTTCCAATAGAAGCCTCCATGAAATTCCTCTCTTGCATCTCTGGCCCGGCATCAATTCGAGCTTGAAATCCCCAGAAAACACCCAAACAGAGCATCGTTTCTGAGCTCTGGAAACCCTGAAATTCTTCCGCATTTCACCTTCTCGGCGTGCGAGTTTCCCCACCGAGAACCATAAGGCCGAGAGGCCTTCCCCTTCTTTTAGCTAAACGACAACCCAATCGGTTACCAACGCTTTTCTCGTGAGGCTATATGTGCAAGGCTCCCGGCGTGTAGACTCCCGGCGCGGCCAGGAGCGCGCCGGGAAGCCCTCTGCCGAGAACCCTTCTGCCTCTACAACCATCCACACACCCTTTTGCCCAATCTTGAAGCTGCCCCTCTCGGCGCCCCCCCTTTCCGGCGCGCCCAGGTGCCCGCCGAAAATCGCCAGGCCGAGAGGCTCCCCTCCTTCTTCTGGCCACCGAGAACCCCGGCCGAGAGACTCTTTTGGCCGCCGAGAACCCTCGGCCGAGAGCCTTCCCTTGGCCGCCGAGAAGCTCTTTGGCCAGCCCAATGACCAGGCCGAGAGCCCCTCTCCATCCACCAAATACCAGGCTGAGAGCCCCATTTTGTCCAGACCAAAGGCCAGGCTGAGATCCCTCCTTCAGTCAGATGAAACCCACTCTGGGGCCCATCTCTGCACCATTCTTCAATAAACTTCTTAATCTCCCCTACATCTGTTTAAGGAGATACTCATAGACCATCACTTGTGCCTTGATGAGATACAATAATGGGGAAGATCTCCCCTACAGCTCTCGTCCCGAATCCGGATTTCACCGATGCCTTATGAACCCAAAGAACCATGTCATTATATGTGTTCTGATGGGTTCCAAGGGAATATTGATCAATAATATGAAGGCAAGAGATGTCCCTGGGCCTGGTGCCCATCTTTGTTCGGTCGTTGTCCCGGCTCTCCGTGGATGATGACCTATTCTTCCTTGGCATAATCTAGGTTGAGGGAACATGCTGCCGAAATTTACATATCCCCACCAATCGAGTGTGGCATTCTCCTCTAACCCCGCTGGCCCACGGAGGTATGCCCTTGCGTGATCTCCGATGGCCCTCCAAAGGGGGATATTAATAAGACATCGCACTCATACCGGGTGTGTTACATCAGGCCGGTCCCCATCCGGATTTCGGGTTATGTCTATATACCCGACCTTTTGCGGAGCCTACCCTGCCGCTGCATGGGTGGTTTCCTATTCCCCACTTGGCATCATCCAAGATGGTGGGAATATGCCGTCGGGTTTCTCCCGTAATTAATAAACCCCAGCTCTGTTCAAATACGTTTAACGTCTTGCAAGCAGATGAACTTTGTCTCCTTTGAGCACACGGCTTTACCGCTGCATTCCTCCTACCTCTAGCGTTTAATCAAGGGTTGTCTTCCTTAGGGAGGACGTAATTAACGTCATAGCGTTCAGGGTATGACGGAATACTAGTCCAGACACGATCACTCACAATCGACTGACCAAGTCAGATCGAGCGCACAATGAAATCGTCACACATGTGACTGGCACGCCAATAAATCAATAAATAAATAAATAAGATATATACGAGATAAAATCCGCGTCCACAAGTCTGGCACGCCCGGTGGGACTGAGTCTCCCTTCATCTTTACGCTAAGGCAGGAGGCCCAGCCGGCCCCCCCTCAATTTCTGATTCTGTGTACTTTCCTTATTTCCAGGAATCTACAATGACCGCCGGAATCATGTCCGTTTGCTTCGGCCAGCAGTCGATTGACATGCATGTGCGAGAAGGCTACCTGGCGGTACCCCTCGCGTTCGGATCAATGCCGCCCGCCGTCGGGCTGCCCAACTGTCTGGGCCTTATCTTCACCGACCTGCTGCAGGTCGACAACAACAAGCAAGGCGCCGCTGCAAGTGCCCCGATAAGGGCTGCTGATGAGAAGGCTAGCTTACCGGAGAAGACGGCCTCGACAGCCGTCGCCTGCTATGTGCACCATGTTCAAAGGAGGGACGTGGTCTCCACTGCCGCCCAGGAGGAAAAAAGAACCAACCGGAGGAGCCGGTATGCTGCTGCTGACCGTCGTCTTTCAAATTCTGGGAAGACAATGATGATGGGCGATGTTAGGGTGAACCTCGACGGTCGCCCCCGAGAAGTCCGGCCAGACAGGATTGTCCCGACCATCCAGATTAACAACAAGTTCCAAGTTCTGGCTACCAGGAAGGCCAACTGGGAAGCTGATGGGAGGAAGCCACTGGCGCCCAAGCCAGCAAGATATAAGCAGATATGGCGACCGAAGAAGATGCAGAGCTGGGCTCCAGCTCAAGATGAGGAGAAGGCTACCAATGATGCTGTTGCCCACTTCAGGGTGGGAAGCCGAAGAAGAAAGGGGAAAGAAACAGGAAATACTATTGCTGCTCACCCCAGAGCCTGGGGTAGGAGAGATGAAAGAAATGATGGAGAAAGAAAACTGACTACTGCTCGCCCCATGATGAGGGGTAGAAGACCTGAAAAGAAAGAAGACCCTGCTGTCACCCACCTCAGGGCCGGGGGAAGAAGATGGCAGAGTAAGAACCATGATGTTACTGCCAACTGCTGCCAGAATGGCGATGCGGGAATGTGTGAACCAGCCATGGTTGCCGTCCCAAGAAGATCGAGGGCCTGTGCCAGACAGGCCGACATCTTCAGATATTCCAAGACCAAGCATTTGAATGCTCAGATAACAAGACTGGCCTATCAGCAAAGAAGCCAAGAAAGACTGATGTTCCAACCTGAGCCGCAGAGGCACAACTCTGAAGAGATGAAGCAAGTGGTCCAGGACTACTTCCACTACCTTGGGAACTCCGCCCTCGGTCAACAAAGATTATCCCGTGCCTTGGGTACCGTGGATGAGGAAGAAGAAGATATCCCTCAAGAAATGATGTACGGAGTCTCTTCCTCCGATTCAAATGATTATGAAGAAGGCCTCAGGGCCGGACATGATGAAGAAGGCCTGTACAAGGAAGAAGCCAAAGAAAGAATATCGGCCTTTGACCGGCTCAAATATCCTGACCAGGTGGAAAGAAAGGTCTACAGGCGAAAAGGAAAAATGTAAATCTTCGCCTGCAACATGGCTGGACTGGCCAGGGGGCAAGATATATTGCCAACTCAGCAAGATGAATTGCTTAGGCTGGCAACCAGACCTGGTCCTGTCACAAGAAGAGGCCAGGCAGCAAAAGATAAAATCAAAATTGATGATGAAGCCCGCAGGGTTACCACTATGACAGTTAATGTAGTAACAGCGGAAGATGGAGATAACCCCTTCGTTGATGATGCTGAAGGGACTTCTGAAGATATACAAATTCCATCAACCATGGATCCCATGATCCAGATGATGTTCAGAAGATACCAACAGGAGATCAGTGCTCTCCGAAGATAGCTCAATGAGAGACATGAAGCTACATCAGTCTCGAAGCAAGCTGAACCTGCGGGGCAGACATCCAGTTCCACAGAAACAACTATCCTGGCTAATCCTCTCTTAGCTGATAAGGGCAAAGCACCAAGCCAACCTGTTCCACAGCAAACAGTAGCTCAGCCCTCTGTGTCTCAGACGCAGCCTACCGCGCCCATCTTGTGCGCCACCGTGATGACAACTCCTCACAGTCAGCGACAAGCCCACTTCTTTCCAGAAGATATAGATCCAGCTGTAGCCCACCAGCAGATGATTGAAAGAATTGTGGAAATGAAGCTGTCAGAAAAGACTGGTGGTGATGCGGGTACTTATGATGTGTACAAGGTACCGTATCCTCCCCAGTATGCTGCCAAAAGGCTGCCTCCAGGCGTCAGCAAGCCGCCAAAGTTTGAGAAATTCAATGGCCAGGGCTCCCCCAGGGAGCATATAGCCTACTATACTACAATCATGGGCGACCTAGCAGTCGATGAAGCCTATCTGCTCAAGTTCTTTGGCTCGTCCCTCACTGGGTTGGCCTTTGAATGGTATTCAAGCTTGTCAGCAGGATCAGTGGTTGATTGGCCCGATATGCAGAGAAAATTCCGCGACATGTTTCATGTCACGGAAAGGGAAATCACAATAGCAGAACTGTATGCTACCAGGCAGAAACAGGATGAAACTGCGCTGGAGTACATCAAAAGATGGAGAAATCTAGCCATGAGATGCAGGAGACCTCCTCATCAGGAGGATGCAGTGCAGATATGCAAGCAGAACCTCAGGAGGGAGGTACTGGAAAAAATGATCGGTGCAGATGTCAAAACATTTGACCGACTGAACAATATAGTGGCGGAGGTCGAGACGTTCTTGTCCAAACGTCCGACCGTCAATACTCCCGCCATGCCAAAAGGTAAATCCAACGATCGACGGCCGTCACACTCTGAGGCCAACACCGTCGATTTTAGAACCTTTGAGCAACAAAAAGGGAAGAAAGGGGCAGATGAAGCTCCCCCGATGGCAGATACAGCAGAAAGAAGAGACAAGGTCTCTCTAAGGGACAGGATGAGAAGGGCTTACTCTTTTCCCAAGGATAAGACTGCAGCATTATTTAACTGGGCGTATAAGTTCAATAAGGTAACATTGCCTGAACCGAAGAAGCCCGAAGATGCAGAAAAGAAAGATGATCCGATGTTCTGTCCATTTCACCGGGTGTTGGGGCACCCAATTGAGGACTGTTATGTCTTCAAAGATATCATGGAAGGAATGGTCAAGAAGGGTGAACTGCAGCTGGGAGATTACCAGGTGAAGCCGCCTCGGCCACATGAGCTTCCGCCCTGGAGGGTGGCCGCTAATATGATCTCAATCTATCAACAACTGCCTAAGGAAGCCATTGAAGAATGCACCAGGCACACCTATGAAGCCTGCCTCCTCACCCCATTGAGAGATCAGGAAGGATGGCAGACGGTACCCACAAAAAACAAAAAGAAGACTCCCGCGGTCAAAACCAACGGAGCAGTTATCCGGGGTGTCACCCCAAGGTCTGAGTCGCCTCCAATAAAGCCAATATGGCCTGCAGTTGAGACCGGACCAGTCATCCGGATCCATACTCGCAACCGGAGGAGACAAACTCCCCTCCCTGCACATAAAGAAGACAATCCTGCAACCAGGCGTCTGCAGCAATATATTAATGAGCTTGATGAGTATGAGCAGAAAAAGCCGAAACACCTGTTGGTGAAAGACTGTATACTCTGGGAGCAGCTCGAAGAATTGAAAATTGAAGAGCAGCCGGAGGCAGAACAAAGAAAAGATGAGACTGAGTCCTTCTGGGGGCAGGAACTAGCAAAGCCAACTTCTGTGGAACGCACTGAGTTTCGTTGGGTGAAAATATCGTGGGATATCGGTGTTCTTTTTATCGGTTTATCTAGTGCGAGGGCGTGCCAGTCACCTAGGTGACAATGTGTTCGGGCTTCGAGACTGGAGTGGTCCGAAGCCCGGGGTGCGCTCCATCTGACTGATCAGACGATTGTGGATATCGGGTCGGGACTGGAGACCCGCCGCGCCATAAAGGCCACGACGTTAATTACATCCCCTCGGAGAAGGGAAGACCTCTGATTAATCGCCAAGAAAAGGGGTCAAATGACCTAAAGATCATTTTTCATTAAAGCATGTGAGTTGGGTTGACATGATTTAAACCCTCCGCATCGGTACGCAAAACGGTGTTCAAAACCATACAAATACTTGCTGCGAGTGCGGCGAATTTAATGAAAGTGCGGGATTAGATCCCGGTATATATATATATATATATATATATATATATATCAGTCACTAACAGACAATCCAGTATTCGGTCGAGAGTCCATATTCGAAGTATCGAAGGTAACAACAAAGACATTCGGATATCTGCCGTAGGTACGGTACACTTCACGTGGGTGCGGGATCGGATCCCGGAAGAAGTGGGTCAAGCTGATGAACTATCGGCCCAAGAGGTGCACGGATCATGACCATGTCGGGGATCCCGAGGTCCACGTCCGATACCACGGGGCATCATTGCTTTTCTCTTCACGCACAGTCCGGGGGAGCGGGTTGTTAAGTGTAAAGCCAAAACTCGGCAACGTGCGCCCTCGCACTCGGATCGACCTGCGCGGTCAGGCCGCGGGGTTTTCGGGGGGGTCAAGGGGGCAACGCCCCTTGCGGGGGTTTTCGGGGGCAACGCCCCCGGAACAAAATTTGGATTATAGTGGAGGGGAGACTTTTGATTAGTTTTCTATTAGCTTGAATTGCATGTTTTCTTTTATTTTCTTGATCACCTTCTCTCTTCCAGGCACGCCGGATTAAGTGATATTGAAGGGGGGCGCGCCGGTTAAGGATGCCACAAAGGGGAAGGGCGCGCCGGTTTAAGGACACTACAAGGGGGCTGAGGGGCGCGCCGGTTTAAGGGAGTTCAAGGGGGGGCGCGCCGGTTAAAGTCCAGGAAGGGGGGCGCGCCGGTTAAGGCCCAGGAAGGGGGGCGCGCCGGTTAAATGGACTAGTACAAGGGGGCGCGCCGGATTGCTGCAAGGAAAAAAATATGGGTTTTGAGTGTGGGGTTAAACCGGCGCGGGGGGGTACCGCGCCGGATTAACCCGCGTCGGATTAGGGGGCGCCGGATTAAGCATTGTATAGCTTCTTTCAACCCGTTTATGCTCTGTTTCTTCTTTTCTTCAACTGCAAGTTGATTTATTGATTGGTTTGTTCATCTTATTGATGAGTTATGTTTGTGGAAAGAAGATTTAAGTGTTTGTTCAGGTGGATTGTCGTGATGATTCGAGTGTTTTATTAGAACAGTTTGTTGTGCAGGAACTTGGAAGTTTAGTTTTTCTGTCTGTTCTTATGCATCCTATGTTCTTACATGTTCTTCCTCTGGCAAAATTTGGGCAGCACCTCCCCCGGACCGACGATTGCCAGAGAAAATAGAGGAACACCAAGTGGATTACTCCAGGGTGAACCTCAAAATGTAGACCTCACGCGGTCCAATAACCCAAGTGTGAGTGTGGAAAAGCTCGAGGACTAGCCTTCAAGAGCTCTCACGACTCACGGGTAATGATCCCTCGAAGGGGAACAAGTGGGGAGGGAGATCAAAAGCACTGGAGGCCAAGTAGAAAGGGGGAGAAGAAGATGCAACGTATCAAAAAAGAGGATCTCCCGAAGGATCGTTTTCATTTCACCACGAAGGGGTGCAAATACATGGGCTCTTCATGCATCTAAAGAAAAGAACCAACGGGAAGAATACATCGGAGGAAAAGGAAAAGAAACAAAGGGGAGGGGAGAGCTATATCTCCCTCACCTCACCTCACTCTCTGCTCTCTCCTTCTCTTTTCTCACTTCACTTCGCTCTCACAGGAACACTGGCTTCGGGCTTCAAGGAGTTTCTCTCCCTCTAACCTTCCCAACCGATTTAAGCTTCGCCTGGGCACTCCTTTTATAGGGGCCGGAGGTCCTGTTTTGGAGGGATGCCCTTTGGATTCTTCTTCCTCCCATTGGTTCCTTGTTTCTCGCAACCACCACTGCTACCGCTGACGTTGGTGACGTTGCCCTGCTGCTGCTGTCGACGTTGCCTCCGGCGAGGCTATGGTGTGATCGGGAGGGGGGGCAGAGGCATAGCCTCCTCCTCCGCTGGCACATCCACCGCGAGCCACGTTGCTATCATCATTTGCTGAAGAATGGCCGGCCGACGGACGGAATGAGCACAAGGCGGGATGGGGCTCGAGAAATTCCATTCATGGCATATGCTCGGTTGCCCGTCGGATCAAAGTGGGAGCTTTAACTATTTTGGGCTTGTTCGTCATCATGCCGTTCCCAGGAAACAGGGGACCGCATTGATGACGGGATGGCTTCACTGCACGCCGGATAAAGGCCTCAGAGAAAGGCTTGTTTCTAAACTAAGCGCGCCGTATTAGCACTCCGAAATGGGCGCGCCGGTTTAGTGCATTCAAAGGGGTGGTACTTCAACGGGAGCGCCATATAAGCAAGAGGGTTCATGGGGCACGCCGGAATAGCATCTTGTAAAGGGCGCACCGGTTTAAGGCTCCCTTAGGGGCGCACCGGTTTAAAGACCATATAAGAGCGCGCCGGTTTAGACTTCGTCTCGGCTTCACGGCTATTCGGATGGATGCTTATCCTACTGTATTGTTTTAGTCGTAATGCACCGCCGTCGGGGTGTTTAGTTCAGGGCCTCTGCATCCCGATTTGGAACTTCGAGTGATCCCCGGCGCGTGACGAACACGTGTTCGAATTTTCGAGTTTCTTTTGATTCAGCCTTTGGCAATGCCGACTGGAGAGCCGGGGCTGTCTCTTCAACACGAGGGGATTCTTTGTCGGGTGGCGGAGCACCGGGTAGGTATTCGTCCTGCTTGGAGGAGGCACAGGGTTTATTTAGCCTTTCCGTCTTCGACTCGCTCTCGAGTGCTGAGACGTGCATGTCGTATGATCATCATCATTCATTTTTTTTTGACGTCCACAACTTCCCAGAAAAAGAAGAGACGGCCTAAGGCCAAAAAGGGAAAGAAGGTCACGACAGTACAATGCAATACTCTGTCTGCACTCTTTTCCCTGCCCGGGGAGGATGATGAACAAGAAGCATCAGATGTCCCGCTAGAAGCCAATCATGCTGAGGCCTCTACCTCAGCCCATGCAACACGTTCTGGGAGAAAATGGGGGCGTCCGCCACCAGCCAACCATAATATTATGTTCAGAGGGGAGCAACCCTATCAAATCCCAAAACCAGAGGTGCGCGGTGTCCAGGTTCCTCCCCCTGCCAGCTTGTACCAAGGAAAAGATAAAGCAGAAGGAGCCCCTTCATTCCTGGAGTTCCTGTCCAGCTTAGAAAACGAGCAGCCATCTCATACTGCTCCAGCTAAAAGTGATAAATGCCAGCAGACAGCAACCGGAAAGCAGAAGCAGCATAAAGAAAATGAAGAAAATAGCCCTCTAGCAAAGCCAGGGGCAGTCACTACAGAAGAAGCCCTCCGGGAGACCGATGAAGAAAATGAAACTGGGACTGGGCAGCAAAGGTCACAGGCACCACATGAACCTTCAAGACCCCAGTGGGCAGAGGAGATGAGGCTGTCTAATGTTCGGGTTGGCAGTCGAATCATGAAAATGTTGAAGAAGCTCCCCACCAGATTCTCCATCTGGGAGATACTCTCTCTGAGTAAAGAGGCCCGCCAAGCAATTGTGGATGCCCTGCAGTCGCCGGCACAATATGAAGCACTCTTGGCAGAAGTGAATGCTGGACCATCAGTCACGTTCACAGAAGATGATATGCTGATCCCAAATGCCAGTCACAACAGACCGTTGTACATGAGGGGCTCCCTGAACTGTCAGTCGCTGAGCAGGATACTGATAGATCCCGGGGCTACTGTAAATATTCTCCCATATCGCATCTATCAGAAATACTACTTTGATCTACAGCTTACCAAGGTCAGAGACATGAAGATTGCTGGGTTCAACCAGAAATGTGAAACACCTCTCGGGGTGGCTGATTTCAACCTCACATTGGGCGATCTCACTACCGTGGTACGATTCTATGTGATCGACTCCAACACCACGTATAAGGCCCTGTTGGGGAGACCGTGGCTGCATGAATATCAGATAGTACCATCCACGCTACACCAATGCATAAAATACTGCCATGAAGGAAAGGAAGAAAGGGTGTTTGCAGACCTACATCCCTTTGAAGTGTTCGAGTGCCATATGCTCGATGCATCCTACTACACCGAGGTGTCACAAAAGGATGAAAAGAAAGAGGCTGTAATCAGCCAGAAGAAGCCGGCGACGAAGGCAAAAGCTTGGTCTCCACCACCACCCAGGGGTTATGTTGAAAAGCATGAAGTAGCTCACATCTCTTATGCTGATGATTTTGCTCAGATCACCCCTCCTAGCATCCATCCAGATAGCACTGATCAAGAAATGAAAGAAAGGTGCATATAGGTGAAGGTCCCACGAGGTTTAATCAAACCCGTCGCCAGCCTAGAATACCAAATAGTGCTGCCACTGAAGACTATGGAAATCCCTCGCTTCTGCGAGCCACCTACCATATTCTACACCGGGGAGGCAGTCGAAGAAGATGATCAAGAATGCATGGTCCCTGAAGAAGCCGCAAACTAGATGGTGCCGATTACGGGTCTGGAGTATACTACCCAGTGGGTTTCGTAGATGTTCTCCAAGATGCAAATACCATCACTACAATCTGCAGCCCAGAAGAAAGCATTCAGGGAGCTATGGGATCCGCCTCGAGATAATAAGGAACTGAGGAAGATCACACAGCATCCGGGATTGGGTTATACCCTTCAAGAATATTATGAAGCCGAGGTGGATGTCATCTCTACCTTCTACCAGCATGGAGACTCCCCTGGGATAGGATATGATCAATATCCCTTTGAGGATGAAGAGATTATGTATCAAACCATAACAGACAATGAAGCCCAAGATGACCAGCCAGAAGCAGGGATGTCTGATAAAACTGAGAGGGGTCGGTGCTGGAAGGACCCGTCCTGCAAGGAGGATCTATTCCAGGCCGAAGCACAGTTTGATACGGGAACCCCGGATGAAGACCAGATGGCCAAAGAACTGAGAGAATGCCTGGAATTTGAGCGCATTCTGGAAGAAGTCAGGGCTCTACAGAAAGATGACCTTTCAGGGGAGCCTGCAACAGAAAGATCCCTAACAGCGGAAGATTCCACTTTTGAATTCTCTTCTGAACCAGTCTCGTCCTCGGGGCAGACTGAACAGAATCCGATGGTATCGGCCTTATATGATAAGCCGACATCCGCTGATGAGTAGGATGACGATACAGAAGAACATGAAACTGAAGAGAATTATATCCCGGGAGGCTTTATTGATTTGCAAGAAGCCCCACCCGAAGTTGAGGACGGAGGCCAGGCCACCGTCGATGAGCTGATAGAAGTGAATCTGGGGTCAGCAGATGAGCCAAGGCCGACATTCCTCAGTGCACTACTAGAACCAGCTGCCAGAGAACAGTACATACAGTTTCTGAAAGAGTTCCGAGACTGCTTTGCATGGACATATGATGAGATGCCGGGACTGAGCTCTGATGTGGCACAGCACCGATTGGCGATAAACCCGGGGGCAAGCCCTGTAAAGCAGCCTTCCAGGAGAATGCGTCCTGAACTGATAAATCAGATCAACAAAGAAGTCGACCAGCTGATTGATGTGGGCTTTGTTGAAGAAAACCAGTATACTACATGGCTGGCCAATATAGTGCCCGTGAAGAAGAAAAATGGGCAGATCAAAATATGTGTGGATTTCAGGGACCTGAATAAGGCTTGCCCGAAGGATGATTTCCCAGTGCCAATCACTGAAGTAATGATCGATGCAACCACTGGCCATGAAGCCCTGTCATTCATGGATGGGTCATCTGGATATAACCAGATCTGGATTGCTGAAGAAGACAGAGTGCACACCGCATTCCGCACCCCGAAGGGGATATTTCATTATAAAAGAATGCCGTTCGGCCTCAAGAATGCCGGCGCTACTTACCAAAGAGCTATGACAAAGATCTTTGATGATTTGCTCTTCAAGAAGGTAGAATGCTACATTGATGACCTGGTGGTGAAAACCAGCAGAAAAGAAGACCATTTGTAGGATCTGAGAGTAGTATTCCAGAGGCTGCGCAAATATGAGCTCAAAATGAACCCATGAAATGTGCCTTCGGCGTATCCAGTGGAAAATTCCTTGGGTTCATCGTCCGTCACAGGGGTATTGAGATTGACCCATCCAAGATTAAAGCCATCCAGGAGCTCCCTCCACCAAGGAATCTCCACGAGCTGAGATCTCTACAAGGGCGTTTGGCCTACATCCGACGATTCATATCAAATCTGTCGGGAAGATGCCACCCTTTTCACAAGCTCATGATGAAAGATGTGCCGTTCCTCTGGGACGATGGCTATCAGGAAGCCTTTGAGAAGCTGAAAGAATATCTCAAAACCCCTACAGTGCTGGGGGCACCTATTAAGGGCAGACCCCTGATACTATACATTGCAGCCACACACTGTTCCCTGGGGGCAATGCTAGCACAGATAAATGAAGAAGGCAAAGAGCAGGCTCTATACTACCTGAGTAGGAGGCTGATCAGAACAGAAGAAAGCTACAGCTATATAGAAAAGACATGCTTGGCACTAGTCTTTGCCGTTAAAAAGCTCCGGCACTATATGCTGTCACATGAAATTAGATTGATATCTGCGGTAGATCCACTCAAATACATACTGACTCAACCAGTACTGAAAGGCCGGTTGGGCAAATGGGCAGTAATTCTGATGGAATTCGATATCACATATATACCCCAGAGGGCAATAAAAGGACAGGCCGTGGCCGATTTCTTCGCAGAACATCCTGTGCCAGAGAATGATATGTTGGGGACTGAGTTACCCGACGATGAGACACTAGAAGCCTGCCAAGCTCAGTCAACTATGTGGCAGCTGTTCTTTGACGGAGCATCTAGAACAGAGACGGACTCCAATGGAAAGATCAGAATACGAGCCGGAGCCGGTATTGTGCTGAAATCGCCAGATGGGGAGGTTGTGCATACTTCCTGTTCTATAAACAAGCCCTGCACTAATAATGAAGCCGAGTATGAAGCTCTGATAATCGGACTGCATATAAGCCTCAACATGGGTATCCAGATGCTTCAGGTATTCGGGGATTCAATGTTGATAATAAAGCAAATCCAAGGGGAGTTCGAAGTGCGGAAGCCGGAGTTGAACCCCTACCACCAAAAAGATGTGCGCCTCATGGCGAAATTCTATCATATTGAGCTCAAGCATGTGGGCCGTGCACATAATGCCCAGGCTGATGCATTGGCAAAGCTAGCCAGCTCAATAGCAGTCCCACCAGATGAGACACTGAACATTGTTGTTATAAATCGGCGGCAAGTCCCCAGCATGCTAGAAGGCTGCCCCGAGGAAAATGAAGTCGCCACGATCAGTACAGAACAGGCATCTGATTGGAGACAACACCTGCTACAATGGTTTTTACACCAACAGCTGCCGCAGAAAAGAGAAGAAAAGATGAAACTCTTGTGAATTAAAGATTCTTATGAATTCAGGAATGGGACTTTGTTCCGAATAATGGCAGATGCACGCAAGAAGATTCTGCTCCGCTTCCTGTCCACTGAGGAAGCTTGGCAAGCGATGAAAGAAGTACATGCTGGGACAGCAGGTGCCCATCAGGCTGGCCCCAAGATGAAGATAGAAATCAAGAAACTGGGCTACTATTAGCCCACTATGTTTGAAGACTGTTGCACATTTGCAAAGTCATGCTAGAAGTGTCAGGAGCATGCTGTTGTGCCTAGAAGGCCACCTACAATTCTGCACCCTACAGTCCCTAGCTGGCCGTTTGCACAATGGGGGACTGATGTAGTCGGCCCACTACCGACTTCCTCGGCCGGGCATAAGTATATACTGGCCATAACAGATTACTTCTCCCGATGGGCGGAAGCTATAGCACTACGGGAAGTGACCGGTGAGCTGGTCGCCAGATTCATCAAGCAAAACATCATCTTCCGGTTTGGGATCCCCAGCCGAATAATATCTGACAATGGGAGTCATTTCAGAAATCAGAAAGTTTATCGGCTTGCCGAGAAATATAAGATCGAATGGAGGACTTCCACTCCTTACAATCCACAGGCAAATGGATTGGCAGAAGCTTTCAATAAGACTTTGTGCACCCTGCTGGCCAAAGTCATCAGTGCCAATAAGAAGGATTGGGAAGAAAAGATGTATGAAGCTCTGTGGGCGTATCGCACCGTCTTCAAAACACCTACAGGGTGCTCACCATACTCCTTGGTATACGGCTCAGAGGCAGTAGTCCCACTAGAGCTGGAAGTCCCGTCACTCAGAGTGGCAGTCCAATACGACCTAGCCCATGGCGAACAAACCAATGCAGAAAGAAGATTAGAAGAATTGACTGAATTGGAAGGGAAGCGCCTCCAAGCTCAGCAGAATATCCAGATGTATCAGGCCCGCATGGCCACCGCATTCAACAAACTCGTAAAAGGGCGAGAATTCAAGAAAGGTGACCTTGTCATGGTCAAGAAAAAAGAAGTCATGGCGTCCAACCCGAAGGGAAAGCTAAATCCCAATTGGGAAGGTCCATATGTGATACAAAGGGTCTACGAAGGAGGGGCCTACATAGTTGTTAATCATCGAGGGGAGATCCAATTCTCACCACTCAACGGTAAACACCTGAAGCTGTATCATGCTGCACAGCTGATATTCCCCGAGTAATCGGGCAAGAGATATCCTTTTCTTGGCCTAGCGGCACTCCGCCCTAGCCGAATTACCCTTCCTTGGTCTAGTGGCACTCCGCCCTAGCCGAGATATCCTTTCCTTGGTCTAGTGGCACCCCGCCCTAGTCAAGATACCTCTGCCTTGGCCTGGCGGCACTTCGCCCTAGCCGAACTACCCTTCCTTGGCCTAGTGGCACTCCGCCCTAGCCGAACTACCCTTCCTTGGTCTAATGGCACTCCGCCCTAGCCGAGATATCATTTCCTTGGTATAGTGACATTCCGTCCTAACCAAGCTACCACTCATCGTGGTCCTGTGCCGTCACGGTCTGACACCCTCTAAACAAGTAGGGGGGGAATAGAAGACAATAAATATATATATATACATATATATATATATATATAATGGGGTTAAAAATAGAGATACCCCGCCAGTCTTGTTCAGACATTCTGAACAAGGGCAAAAATGGCCAAAACCCAGATGTGGTGAAAACCCGAAAGGGCACTGCAGGCAAAATCGGGCACCCCGCCATGCGAAAACCTGAAAGGGCGCATGGGCAAAAGCAAGAGGGGGCTGGCTCTGGTGAAAACCCGAAATGGCACTTGGGTCGGTAATGTGGTAACCGCGAAGAAACCCGCGTATCTCTTTACGTCCCGCCGTGATAAAACCCACCCAGTTTGGACCTTACGTCTATCCTGGTGAAATCTATAAAAAAATCCTTGCATTGGTATAAACCCAATACCGATGATGAAACCCGTTGCTGATTGATTGGCGCATTGCCCGATCAGCGATGAAACCTGTCCAGTTTAGACCTTACGTCTATCCTGATGAAACCTATAAAAATCCTTGCATTGGTATAAACCCAATACCGATGATGCAACCCGTTGCTGATTGATTGGTGCGCTGCCCAATCAGCGATGAAATCCATCCAGTTTAGACCTTACGTCTATCCTGATGAAACCTATAAAAATCCTTGCATTGGTATGAACCCAATACCGATGATGCAACCCGTTGCTGATTGATTGGCGCATTGCCCGATCAGCGATGAAATCCATCCAGTTTAGACCTTACGTCTATCCTGATAAAACCTATAAAAATCCTTGCATTGATGTTAGCACCCACGTCAATGATGATATATGCACAAACTGCGCCTATCAGTTATAGAATCAAAGTTTCAATAAAAAAAAAGAAGAGAGAAGAGATAAAATGGGGTTAAAAATAGAGATACCCCGCCAGTCTTGTTCAGGCACTCTGAACAAGGGCAAAAATGGCTAAAACCCAGCTGTGGTGAAAACCCGAAAGGGCACTGTAGGCAAAATCGGGTACCCCGCCACGTGAAAATCTGAAAGGACGCGTGGGCAAAAGCAAGAGGGGGCTGGCTCTGGTGAAAACCCGAAAGGGCACTTGGGTCAGTAATATGGTAACCCAAAAAGTCCCGTGCCAACCGGCACGATACCTTCATCTGCCTTCATTGGTAAAACCTTCCGTCGGTCATATGGCTCCATGCCCCACCGATGATAAAGCCTTTCTGGGACAGACCTTACGTTTGCCCTGGGGAAATCCACATACCCCATACGCATGTCCCACAAACAATGAAATCCATCACTATTCTGATGAAACCTATACATTCTTGGCAGTCCCACCTATGATAAAACCCTACTCAGTGTAGACCTTTCGTCTATTCTGAGGAAACTTATAAATCCTTCTTGCATCGATATAAACCCAATATCGATGATGAAATCAACTGTTGATCGATTGGCACCTCGCCCGATCAATGATAAAACCCTACTCAGCTTAGACCTTTCGTCTATTCTGAGGAAACTTATAAACCCTTCTTGCATCGATATAAATCCAATATCGATGATGAAATCAACTGTTGATCGATTGGCACCTCGCCCGATCAATGATAAAACCCTACTCAGTTTAGACCTTTCGCATATTCTGAGGAAACTTATGAAAATTCTTGCATCGATATAAACCCAATATCGATGATGAAATCAACTGTTGATCGATTGGCACCTCGCCCGATCAATGATAAAACCCTACTCAGCTTAGACCTTTCATCTATTCTGAGGAAACTTATAAATCCTTCTTGCATCGATATAAACCCAATATCGATGATGAAATCAACTGTTGATCGATTGGCACCTCGCCCGATCAATGATAAAACCCTACTCAGCTTAGACCTTTCGTCTATTCTAAGGAAACTTATAAACCCTTCTTACATCGATATAAATCCAATATCGATGATGAAATCAACTGTTGATCGATTGGCACCTCGCCTGATCAATGATAAAACCCTACTCAGTTTAGACCTTTCGCCTATTCTGAGGAAACTTATGAAAATTCTTGCATCGATATAAACCCAATATCGATGATGAAATCAACTGTTGATCGATTGGCACCTCGCCCGATCAATGATAAAACCCTACTCAGCTTAGACCTTTCGTCTATTCTGAGGAAACTTATAAATCCTTCTTGCATCGATATAAACCCAATATCGATGATGAAATCAACTGTTGATCGATTGGCACCTCGCCCGATCAATGATAAAACCCTACTCAGCTTAGACCTTTCGTATATTCTGAGGAAACTTATAAATCCTTCTTGCATCGATATAAACCCAATATCGATGATGAAATCAACTGTTGATCGATTGGCACCTCGCCCGATCAATGATAAAACCCTACTCAGTTTAGACCTTTCGTCTATTCTGAGGAAATTTATGAACTCTTCTTGCATCGATATAAATCCAATATCGATGATGAAATCAACTATTGATCCACTCGCCCGATCAATGATGAGACCCCACTCAGCTTAGACCTTTCGTCTATTCTGAGGAAACTTATAAATCCTTCTTGCATCGGTATAAATCCAATATCGATGATGAAATCAACTGTTGATCGATTGGCACCTCGCCCGATCAATGATAAAACCCTACTCAGTTTAGACCTTTCGTCTATTCTGAGGAAATTTATGAACTCTTCTTGCATCGATATAAACCCAATGTCGATGATGAAACCAGCTATTGATCGACTGGCATTTCGCCTGATCAATGATAAAACCCTATTCAGTTCAGACCTTACGTCTGTCTTGATGAAAACCACATATCCTGTAATCGTCCCACCTGCTATAACCTCTACCCAGTCTAGACTTTCCGTCTATTCTGATAAGGCCCTTTCTTTCACATTCCTGCAAATTGTCTCCCTCACAGCACATATTGCCAAGAGGAACATTTGCCGCTACCAACAGAATCCGGTTTAAGCACCTCTTCGGATGCCGTCACGCGGTGGAGCGAGTTCCCCATCCTTTCTCTGAAGGGGTGGACGCTCTCCTGCCAGATACGAGCCATTCGCATGAGGGGTTTGCTAAAACCACTACCCCACTTCCCTGAAGTGATAAAACCACATGGAAAAGAAGGTGGATACACATAAGGCAAAATTTTTCCTTTCATTAAGAAGTGAGTACATAAAGGGCCCCGAGGGGACATTGTATCACAAAAGAGCAAAAAAAAAGGAGAAGCAGAAAAGAAAAAGAAAATGATTCATGGCTGCCGGAAGATATCCTCGAATGCCAGAAGACCCACAGAAGGGGCGGCTCCTAGTTCATGAAGCCGAGCCTCCTCTTCCTGCAGTCGAACAGACTGGTCTCGAAAGGATGCCACCTGCCCCTCTAATAAAGCTACTTCTTCCTCGAGGTGCGGTCGAGAAGTTGTCAGCTGTGGCAGCTCAGCTCGGAGATCAGACAGTTCAGCTTCCAGGATAGTTATCCGGTCGCGCACGAAATGCTCCCGCTCCGCCAAAGACTGCATTTGACGCTGGCGCTCCTGAAAGATAGAGTTCATCTTTGCCAGCTCAGACTTGCACTCCATTCTTTGCAACTTCAAGGCTGCCAATCTGTCCGACATGATATGTGTCAAGAAATCCCGGCGATGAACAAATTTTAACAGCAAAAGAACCCGCTGGGCCCATATTTCCGTGGGACATCCCATCGCCTGTAAACCGATGGTGAAGCGCCCGGCTATATCCTTCAACTGTAAATAAGTTAGTCCAGGTTGGGACTCCACCAGTTGACGCAGCATGCCCAGATGTTGCCAAACAAAACTTTCAGGGGAAGTGAAGCCAGGCGAAGGAAGAGAAGCTACTTCAAAAGATACTTCACTGTCTATATCCGCCCATAGGGTGATGTCCGGCTGCGAAGAAGAAGACGGCAGGTCTGCCGAAGCCACCAGCTGAGCTCCACCCATAGCCTCTGATGTGGCCGGGAGATCTTCCACCTCCATCTCCTCGGAGGCGGCCGTCGGAATAATCCCGGACGCAACTTCAAGCATCTCCTCCTCAGATTCTGAAAATGCGGAAGCAGATTCCGTGGCTGTTGTAGGCGAATACTCCCAGTTCTCCAACAGATACCTCTCCTTCTTCCATTTCGGTGCCCGCCCCCTGCAATGTCAAGGCTGCGGGGGCCACGATCTGAAGAGGCAAAGGTTTGCTCTCCATGACTGATACTGTGGGAACTGTTGATTCTGGAGCGATGGTCATCACTGCAGCTGATATAAAGGCAGAACCCCTGGCTGGGTCCATTTCAGCTCTAAAATCCAAAGCCTTGATGAGAGCCGGGCCTTCCCCTGCATTCCGCAGGTCCAATGATGCTAAGTCTGTGGAGGACTGCACCCTCACCGGCACAGGGCGAATTATCTCAAGAATGGCTGCCGAAGCAGGAACAATAGCCAAGGTGCCAGATAAAGTGGCTTCAACGGCTGCACTCGTAGCCGGGAGGGCAACAATGGATTCCTGTGAACGAATCAATGCAGCGTCAAGCAGCAGATAAAGATGGGGAAAAGGAAACCATAAAGGGAAGAGACTCACTTCTAAAGTGATGCCAATATCCTCAAAAGATTGCAGAGAAGAGGAAAGCTCCGCTGATGAGACCACAAAAGGGGGAGTTATATCTGCCTCGGTATCCAGAGCGGCGAACTCCTCTGGCAATTCTTCTCTAGAAAATGGCACCAGCAGCTTGGGGGGTGTAAATGATAAAACAATGGCGATACATACGGGTGGGGCCTCTGGTTTGGAGGCACCCTCCGTGTCACTCCCGCTGAAATCTGTTTCTTCTCCACCTGCCTCAGAAGCGGCCGCAGAGCTACCGGAAGAGATTTCTACTCTGTCCACGGGCGGGGCCATCAATTCTAACATCTGCTTCGAGGAAGACCGGGTAACTATGTGCCTTCCGGGAGCGGGGCCCCATTTCGCCTGGGTCTTGTGACCCTCCCGCGGCTGAGTAATATCGCCAGCCGCTCCTGTAATCTCAGTCTCCTCCCCGGCCATCACTATAAAGAAAAGCCTGTGAGAGGGACGATGAAAGATAGTTGAAGCAAACATAAAAAGATAAAAAAGGAATGCTTACCCTCCGCCTCACTAGTCGGCATGGGAGAGGGCAACCGGGTCTCCACCTCGGAGGGCGCCGCGACTGGCTCTTGGGCTATGCGAGAAGAAGTGGTCAGATTTAAACACTCCTCTGAAATCCAGCAAGATAGAATGAAGAATGCAATGGCAGAATATTGATGTTACCCTGAACTGATGCCTGAGCGACCTCCCTCTGAGTTTCGAACTCATCAAATGAGGGAATGTCAGGGAGAGGGGTCCCGGTGTCCATCACTACCGAAGTCGATTGTTGAGCCTGAGCTCTCTTGGCCTTCCTGGCCTTCCCAACTGCAGCCTTGACTGCAGAAGCCTTCCTCTTCTTGCCAGGAGGCAGGGGAGTAGTGGTCAGTGCTGCAGCAGGAACTTCAAAATAAGCAGGCTTCTCGGCCTGTGCAATAATCTTCCTATAGAGCCCCTGCCGCTTTATGTCGGGCCGGTCTGTTAAGAACGGCAGAAAGATGATGGGATCAATAGATGCAAAATTCAGATGTTAGACAGAAAACACTGCAGTCAGAAAGGAAAAGATGATACCTGCTGGTCCATCATAAAATACAGAGAGCGGCCAATACAGATAAGCCACTTCTTTGGAGCGGGAAGCAGCCTCCTTGATGAGCCAACACACATCGCCGAATGTCTGGCATTTCTCCACCAAAGCTGCCAGGTCATTATGGCCATGAAAATCCAAGCAGCGAAACAAGTCAAGATGGTCCATGCCCCAGCCATCGACATAATGAAATGATATAAATAGCGGCTTGTTCAAAATGCCAGCTATCGGACTTTCTGCAGATAATCCATGCAAATTCAGCAGAATGAACAGCCAGGACGTTTGCTTATAGTACGTCTGAGTTCTATCTTCCCGGCGTACAAACGTCCTATACGGATGAAATTTATCAACTGGACCCCTCCAATGAGCTACCGCCGGGAGCGGCTCTTCAACAGGAAATGGATACTGTTGTGCCTCCAAGCGATCATCTCCTATATGGCACAAATGTTTCAGGGTCTTTATGAAACTGTCTTCATTAATAGCAGCAAAGACAGGAGCGGGTGGCTCAGAATTCTTTTCCTTCAGAGCTCGACGCTGGGCCAGATAGTTCTCTGCCTCTCTCGGGTTCTGCGAATAAAGCTTCCTCAGATGGGCCTCGGGGATTTCAAACACCGGCCCAGGCTGCTGTTTCAGGAAAGAGCGCTCTGCTACATCCCAGAAAGCACCCCTACCATCCCTGAAAAAGCCGGTCCGAATGTTCCACCATTTAATATATTCTGATGTTACCCGGGGAACACGGTTGGAGACGGTGGGCACCCTGAAAATTGCGTCGTCATGACGATGATAGAAATCCCACCACAACCGACCGTCGCCGACAATGGTGGACCCGTGCTTGGCCCTGCTATCCAGGGGAAATTGAGCAACTGAAGTAGGGATGTGCTGGTCATAACCAAAGTTCCGTCCAAATCGGAACGGATAGTACGGCTCCAACAGAAGCAGGCCGCCCTTTCTGTAAACCAAAACACTAGGCCGAATTTCCATGGCCCATCTCACCAGCTCCGGTTCCAGGATTGGCCGAGCAGTGTTGATCCCTGAGACAGGGTGGATATATGTCTCTACCTCCTCTAGCTTGCACTCTCTTTGAGGATCAATCAAAGGAGCTGAACCTGCGGCCAAGCTCCAAAAATGTATGCTGCCAGGGGCGTCCACTGGCACTCTTATCAGTCGGCCCCTTATTTTAAATAGCTGATCATAAAAGGGACCAGGCTCAGCGCTGGCAAATTCAACCATCCTGGGTAGCACTGTATCCGCCTGCAAGGTTCTCGGAGCCAATTCAGGGAATATACTGCAGACCCAGGCATTGAAGAAATGAAAAGGACCCACGGTCCTCAAAGAACGGGGAGTCCGGTGCTTGTACAGGTCCCCCAAAGATTTATAGATCAAACACAGGGCCACCGGGCAGAGCGACAGCTTCATCCCCCAGGCCATCTGACAAGCTGGATATATGGCCTCTGGCCGAATGACTGTCTCGTCCCCTTGTGGAAGAGCAAAAGTACACAGCCAGAATGTGAAATAAGCTGCACAGTGTGTGATGGGATCTACCCCTGCCGGGTTGGGACCACCTTTGCCCGCATGGCGCAATGAAGATGGCAGTGCCGATTTATAGCGGGGAGCTCTTATCTGCTTGCTCGCAACATGACCCATGGAGGGGAAATCTGCATATTTCAGGGGCCCGTCGAAAAAGTACTGGAGCCACTGCCCGATCCGGACCCTCAGTTTGCTACCTTTCTCTCGGGGATGATAGCCTTTGGAGGATCCTCTACTATATGCCAGACAGATGGAGCGATAGACCTTCATCAGATATCGGTAAGAGAAGCCAAGGGAATACTTGCCTTCTCCATCAGAGCTGTCTTTCTCGGAGTCTGCCAAACAGACTTCTTCATACGGCTCGCCATCAATGGGCAGGCCGGAAAGCCGCGATAAACTCCAGAGGTCTAGGGATGTCTCACCCTCTGCTGTATAAAAAGTGTTGAACAAAGGACAGAACACTTCAAACATCCCACAGCATAACCCCCTGGAGATGGGATATCGGAATCTGGAAGCAAAAACACTGTGGTATACACCCGCTCTGATCAGCAGAGGGGCATATTCCGTCAGAACAAATTCAGTAAATTCTACTGCCCCTACTCGGAATAGATGGGAGTCAGTGATCTTGCAGTCTCCGAACCAACCAGCTGACAAATGGTATTTGAACTGAATGGCCGAACAATTTAGCACGAAGGGCTCTTCGCGATATCCCCACTTTATAGGTGCCAGGAACATACCATAGCCGGGCTTCTCCCTATTAACTTGGCCGCCAGCATTGTCCCACCGAGCAGGTGTAAATTCCGGTGCCCGGGTAAGCATCTTCTTCTCCGGTTCCAGCTCCGATATTCCAAGGACTGCATCCCAGTCCCGCTTCTCCCCCGGAAGATATATGGCCTTGCTGCGATACACTGATTCCTTCAGGCTATCTCGCTCAGCAAGGATGGCAGCTTCAACTACGCGAGCTATCCGATAATCTCGCAGGCCACCCACTGTGAAGGTCCGGATGAACGGCATCAAGTGGCGATCCTTCGGGAAATCTGGCCGGTAGTTACTATCCCGCCTGAAGTATGTTTCGGTCCCCGTGGAATATACCCGGGCCGTCGGCAATGTGTCGGTTTCAGAATCAGACGATTCGTCAACTGAAGCTATTCTATCATATCCATAATCCAAGCTGTGCACGTTCAACCAATTTACTGTGGCCCGAGATATGTCTGGCTGGGCCGATGAACTAGCTCCAACAACTCCCGAAGATGCAGCAGCAAAGCCAGAAGCCATTGCTATATCTGTAAGCAAAAGAAGAAATGTGGATTAAAAGTCAGTCTTATAAGGATTGCAACATGAGATTCTATAGAAATTTCGGCAGCATATCCCCTTATTCGGGATATGCCCAAAAGAATAGGGAGTCACCAACCAAGAGGGGGTGATCCCAGAAGCAAAGGGATTGAATCCCAAAAGACGTCACCCAGGACGGAAGGCTCGCGGCAACGGCCGAGAGGACGGAGGCGGCTCACGCCGAAGAGAAGAAATGGAGAAAAGATGAAGAAAGAGAAAGTCGAATGAAGAATGAGGAAAAAAGGGCCATCGGCGCCCTAAATAGGGGCCCAGGCGACTGAGGTCTCGGCGCGGCGAAATGCGCGCCGAGAACCTCTCGCCCGAGAGCCCCCCAGCGTCCAGAAGGCGCGCCGAGAAGCCCCCAGGCCGAGATCGTCTGCGGCCAGGGCGCGCCGAGAAGCCCCCCAGGCCGAGACCGTCTGCGGCCAGGGCGCGCCGAGAAGCCCCCCAGGCCGAGATCCTCTGCGGCCAGGGCGCGCCGAGGAGATCCCCGCGCCGAGAAGGTCCCCAGGCCGAGACCCTCTGCGGCCAGGGCGCGTCGAGAAGCCTCCCATGCCGATAACATCCCAGGCCGAGACCCCCGCGCCGAGAAGCTTCGCGTCGGGAGGTACTGCAGGCCGAAAAGCCCTAAATGCTGAAAATGATGACAGAAAATATGAAGAGAAGAAACATCGATGTGCAGAATACTGTTACAGCAAGATGATCAAGTCTGAGAACTGAATTGAAGACAAATTGAGGAAGATACCCTCGAATAGTGAAAGACACCTGCAACCCCCGTGGCGCTTATTCTACGCTTGCGCCGCCCGCAGGTGGGGGGCATTTGTTGACACCCAGAAAATGAACAAGGGTGGAAGCATGATTGAAAAGAAGATCTGACCAACAGCGAAAGACTAAGGCTGATGTCCGAGCTCGTCGCCATTCGAGTGGCGATATTGATAAGATGAGAATCCTGTCTACGGACTGATGGAATCCTGTCTACGGACTGATAAAACCCTGTCTACGGACTGATAGAATCCTGTCTACGGACTGATAAAACCCTGTCTATGGACTGATAGAATCCTGTCTACGGACTGATAGAACCCTGTCTACGGACTGATAAAACCCTGTCTACGGACTGATAGAACCCTGTCTACGGACTGATGAAAATTGCAATCATGATGTCAATACAAGATATTTTCAGAGATGATAGACCCTTTGGGATGATGATGCATTTGAAGAAACCCCAAGTGGACCTATATGAAGATGAGTCACCTCTCGGCGCCCCCCTTTCCGGCGCGCCCATGAAGCTTCAGGCACCTCTCAGCGCCCCCCCTTTCCGGCGCGCCCAGAAGCCTGCCGAGAAGAAAGAAGAAAGGGGTTATAAAACCCCCTCCCTTCGAAAGAACGGAGAGACTCTGTGAGGGCTAAAGAAAAAAAAAGCTGAAGAGAAAAAAGAGAGAAAGCCAGATAGAAAAAGGGGATCGTTCGGAGAGAAAGAGCCACCCCCCCCCTTTCGATCAACAGAGAGGAAATAGAAGAGAAGGAGAAGGAAAGCTCCAGGTGGGCACTGGGGAGGGAGAGGAGTCAATGCTCCACCCTCCCCTCCATGTTTTCTTTCCTTATCTGATGCAATATATCGAGTTCTCTCTCGATTTCTCTAACTGTAGCCGGAGTTCCGGCCTTCTCTTTTGATTTCTACCTTATATTTTTCTTTCACGATCAGTGTAATATTTCCTTTATGCAATGCAATGAAACGTCAAGATGGCCCGTTTGGGTGTTGATAGATTAAGACATCGATCTCTGTCTGTCTCTCTATGTATATAGCCTTCGTCTGAAGGGAACATAGATTAGATTCTTTGGGTTTCGAAGCCGATCGCGTGGGTTTGTTCTTCGAAGAGGGATGAGGATAAGACTCCTAACCCCATCCGATGGGTTACTGAGTTTCGTTCTCTTCTTCCCTCTCCGATCTCAATGCCTATTTTTTTTCATACATATATAATCTGGTTTTTTTTTGAGGAGCCCCCCTTTTGGCGGTTCAGGAACCAGAGATATCAGTCTCTTGGTTTCCTGGGCTGCCCAGCTCTCATAAATAATGATCGGATCTCAGGTCCTCCATCCTAAATATTGAATGTTTAGGACCCGAAGTTTATACGATTGATAGCCTCTCCTTCTCCGTTGGTTTAATATCACTGGGCTCATCTGGAGGGGTCGGAGGACAGTCATCTCCTGACTCCCCCAAATGGCCAAATGGCCTGCAACAGACGGGCAAAACTCTCCACAGGATCAGGTGGTCTGATCTCCTCCATTTGATTCCGTCGTTCAAACCCCTTGGCACCCTTCCAATAGAAGCCTCCATGAAATTCCTCTCTTGCATCTCTGGCCCGGCATCGATTCGAGCTTGAAATCCCCAGAAAACACCCAAACAGAGCATCGTTTCTGAGCTCTGGAAACCCTGAAATTCTTCCGCATTTCACCTTCTCGGCGTGCGAGTTTCCCCGCCGAGAACCATAAGGCCGAGAGGCCTTCCCCTTCTTTTAGCTAAACGACAACCCAATCGGTTACCAACGCTTTCCTCGTGAGGCTATATGTGCAAGGCTCCCGGCGTGTAGACTCCCGGCGCGGCCAGGAGCGCGCCGGGAAGCCCTCTGCCGAGAACCCTTCTGCCTCTACAACCATCCACACACCCTTTTGCCCAATCTTGAAGCTGCCCCTCTCGGCGCCCCCCCTTTCCGGCGCGCCCAGGTGCCCGCCGAAAATCGCCAGGCCGAGAGGCTCCCCTCCTTCTTCTGGCCACCGAGAACCCCGGCCGAGAGACTCTTTTGGCCGCCGAGAACCCTCGGCCGAGAGCCTTCCCTTGGCCGCCGAGAAGCTCTTTGGCCAGCCCAATGACCAGGCCGAGAGCCCCTCTCCATCCACCAAATACCAGGCTGAGAGCCCCATTTTGTCCAGACCAAAGGCCAGGCCGAGATCCCTCCTTCAGTCAGATGAAACCCACTCCGGGGCCCATCTCTGCACCATTCTTCAATAAACTTCTTAATCTCCCCTATATCTGTTTAAGGAGATACTCATAGACCATCACTTGTGCCTTGATGAGATACAATAATGGGGAAGATCTCCCCTACAGCTCTCGTCCCGAATCCGGATTTCACCGATGCCTTATGAACCCAAAGAACCATGTCATTATATGTGTTCTGATGGGTTCCAAGGGAATATTGATCAATAATATGAAGGCAAGAGATGTCCCTGGGCCTGGTGCCCATCTTTGTTCGGTCGTTGTCCCGGCTCTCCGTGGATGATGACCTATTCTTCCTTGGCATAATCTAGGTTGAGGGAACATGCTGCCGAAATTTACATATCCCCACCAATCGAGTGTGGCATTCTCCTCTAACCCCGCTGGCCCACGGAGGTATGCCCTTGCGTGATCTCCGATGGCCCTCCAAAGGGGGATATTAATAAGACATCGCACTCGTACCGGGTGTGTTACATCAGGCCGGTCCCCATCCGGATTCCGGGTTATGTCTATATACCCGACCTTTTGCGGAGCCTACCCTGCCGCTGCATGGGTGGTTTCCTATTCCCCACTTGGCATCATCCAAGATGGTGGGAATATGCCGTCGGGTTTCTCCCGTAATTAATAAACCCCTGCTCTGTTCAAATACGTTTAACGTCTTGCAAGCAGATGAACTTTGTCTCCTTTGAGCACACGGCTTTACCGCTGCATTCCTCCTACCTCTAGCGTTTAATCAAGGGTTGTCTTCCTTAGGGAGGACGTAATTAACGTCATAGCGTTCAGGGTATGACGGACTACTAGTCCAGACACGATCACTCACAATCGACTGACCAAGTCAGATCGAGCGCACAATGAAATCGTCACACATGTGACTGGCACGCCAATAAATCAATAAATAAATAAATAAGATATATACGAGATAAAATCCGCGTCCACAGCCGCCCACGAGCCGGGAGGGATCAGAAGGGCTAAAAGGAGTGTGGAGGTACAAAGAAATAAGAAATAAAGCAGGATAATTCAACAATTAATAGAAATAAATAAAAAATCACAGCAGAGTCCAGTCCAACAGAAAGTACCGTCTAAAGTAGTAAAACGTACCACATGCCAAGTGAACACTCGGCCCGGCGAGCTCGCAGCTAAGAACCTCCGAACAGCACCCTCGAATCTTGCGGAAGAACCGTCGCACTTGAAACGCATGGGTGAGCCTCCTGTCACTGGCTCTATAGGGATCCCGCGGAACCCCAACCGAGAACAACGGCGGTAGCGGAAAGGAAAAATAGCTACAAATACAGCAGGAACAGCGAACCGGTGGCCGGTCAAAACTCGGCACTACAGCTACTCCTACTATACCAGAAAAACACGCCCCGATCTCACAGTCGGGGGACTACCGAACTAACGGAAGAACCTCTGGCTACGTCGCCAGAAGAAACGATCACGACCTCACAGTCATGGACGTAACACCGTCCAGGGAAACCCTCTGTGACGCTCACCGAAAAAACCCATAGACATCTACCTCGGGAACACTCCCTGAAACTATCGGGGGAACCATGTCTCGCAGATGGGAAACGAAACCCGAAAATAGGAGAGTCACGTCTCACGTGACAGGAGTACCTGACCACCAGAAGTAAGGCCGGATGCCTCCACTGATGACTTAGACCACGCCTCAGGTGTCCCCCTCGACCCCTGATGGAATGGGGACACCGTACAAGTAACCACAGAACAAGTGACTAGCTGGGGTCGCACTCGTTAGCGCGGGTCCAACTGCCCCCAACAACGTGTGCACACACAGACCACGCATCCTAGGTCTGGCCCTCTGACTGGTTTTCCCCTCAGCCGAACTATGGCGTCAAGACGTGGGGCCCGACGGTAACCAGCCTAAAAATCATCTCTCGGGGTAGCCTCACCACCACTCCCTGGTGGGACCACTCACGTGTCGGAAGGCTACGACTAGTGGGGAGTCACTGATGTGACCACTCTACGAGGAGAAACTCCGAGAAACACACACGCACCGTACGTGAAAGTCGAGAAGAACCAAGTGGCGCTGAGCCACTGGACTCTGGACAGTCCTCTAGACTCACTAAATCCAACGGTCCTTGAGTCACATGACTCGGGGTCAAGACCGTTGCATGCAAAGGCACAATGCCATTAATCTAGCCTAATCCCTAGGTCTAAAACCACGGTAGCACGAATATCAAGGTAGCTCACGAGCCGCGGAGACCATCCCCTCAAAAGGGAACTCAAGAGACCTCCAACCCCAGGCTGGGTGACTGGACTCAGAGTCCAAGGCCACACACATGGCCCACGCGGAAAGCACAGAAGCATGACTCCCAAGGCAGCTCACATGCCGCCACGCCGATTCCCCATCCCATGAAAAAGTGGGAAACCTCCTGCCCCAGGCTGGGTGACTGGACTCACAGTCCACAGGCCACACACATGGCCCACGCAGAAAACACAGAAGCACGGTTCCCAAGGAAGCTCGCAATCCGCCAAGCCGATTACCCCTCTCAGGAAAAAGCGGGAAACCTCCAACCCCAGGCTGGGTGACTGGACTCGCAGTCCAGAGCCATACACTTGGCCCACTCGGGAACCACTTTCCGGAAGAACTCACAACGTACGGGGAAGCCCCCACCGCACTCAAGCCGATACACGGCGACTCGATCTAGCGAAACACGAAAGCCCGGAACACAAGGGTCACTCGGACCCCCCAAACCCACGGGCATGCTAATCAAGGTAACATGGTTGAGAAACCGGCAATGAGTCGAGTAGTCAACTCTCTCACGTGCCCGGATCAGGTCATCGGACGGGTTTCGCTCTCTCTCGCAGTGGTGATAAAAAAATATATCAAGCTATGTCCTATCACTCTAGCAGCGGGCCAGCGGCATACGAAAATATACGAATTGAGCAAATGCGATAGAGAGAGTGGCGAGTTTACCTCCTCGGTACCGGGCGTGGGGAAGACGATCCCGGCCAAGATAGTAACTCCCGGTACAAACAATTACAATAATTATAGAAATGAATTCTTTTGCCCACTCCACGCAGGGAGGTAAAGGGCTACAAGTGGGGCCCGGGAGGACCGATCTTGGGTTGATGGGCGGCTTCTTGGACAGCTCCGGCGGTAACGCGTGCCAATAAACATGGGGCCCACATCCTGGTCGGAGGGCCGAACGGGCTGGGAGTGGTACCGCAGCGGTGGGGACTCCTGGAGGGATGACCCCTGGGAAGGGATCGTGCTGGTTTGCCTCGTGGGAGGCGAGGCGGTCCGACCGGGGGCGTTGTTGATTGCTGCCCACGGACCTATTATGCTGTCACAGCACTGCGCAACCCGACGAGAACGGCTGCTGCGATCAGACCATAGCTTAGAACGATGTGAGACTAGCGCCGTTGAAAAGCTCTCTCAGAGATCTACAACCATTGGTTGTCACAGGAATTTTAATCTCTCTGTAGTGGCTATGGTGGAATTTATAACAGGCTGGCTCTCAGGTTCAGATCTGGCAGGATATATTTCGATCTGCCTGAGAATGAGGGTTGACCATGACTGAAACTTCGGATCTGGGTGATGGGATTTTTATGGAAGCTAGAGGAAGAACTAAGGAAGACGGGGATATATTTTTTGTAAATTTTGGTGGAGGTTTGATATGGGAAAGGGATTTTCTAACAGAGATGGGTCGGATCTGGACTGCACAGGACAGAACAGATTTGGGAAAATGCAGTGGTTTTTAAAAATGATAAGCGAACTCTAAAAATCCTAAGAAAAATTATGGAAGGGGGTTTCTGTGGACAGAACTCCCAGTTAAAATTGCAGCTCATTCAGAAAAGGGAAAGTGGGTGAAAAGGGCAAAGAGGTGTCTTGCTGGTTGGTGGATCTGCATAGGGGCAGGTTACTAGGGGTGGGAAGAACATATTGGAAAAAATGGTAACCGACGGGTAAATAACCTGAATTTTTTTGTGGAGGTTGGGGTGGACGTGGGGAACTCACCCTCCAAATTTCATCACGATCTGAGCTCCTGATTGAGAGCTAAAAATCGTGAACTAGGCTGTTGTCCAGAGTGGACAGAACACCAACGAAGTGGCGGTGGCGGTGCGATGGCGGCTCGATGGCGGCGGCGGCGGCGATGAGCTTCACACTCAAAGGGGGATGGATAGAGAGGAATCACACCTCAGGAATTGGAGCTCTCATAGCTGCAAGGGGAGAGAGGGGAGAGGAAGGGGCGCACTTGGTCTTCTTAGCTATTTTTTCAAAAAATTCATTCATTAATTGTATCAAAAATGGAAAATACATGGCTTTTATATGAAATGGGCACCCTAGGCAAATGACCACCCTTACCCTCAGATCTAGGATGGGGGAGGGGTAATTTGGGAATGCAAAAACCCAATTTTCCCCATGTGGTCAAAGCTTAATAAACAACTTAGCCTAATGATGCCAAAATAAGGGGCGCCCCCCTTCATGGGTCAAATATGGTGACTTTGGGCCAAGGACCAACCAATTGGCCCATGAACCATGTCTAGCCTATGGGGCCTTCCAAGCAAGGAAGCCCATGGGAGAGGGAAAAAGCCCAATTGGGCCTTAAGTGGCCTTAAGGTCCAATATGAACTTATCCCTTAATGGATTCTAACTAAACTTGACCCAATGGCTTCTTAAAGCCTTACAAAGGAGCCCCAATAAAGAACTTGACCCAAACAAACACACATTACAATCCATATTACACAATTACATCTCACACATATAATAAAATATCCCTGATGCCCCATCACGATTCGACGAAACCGTCGCACGCCCTAAAAACGTGATTTTAACCCCCAACGACGATAAACCCATGCTCGGCTCACCACGGCCTACCAAAATCGCGGGAAATAAAGTACACCAGCTGAGGATCCATCTCCCTACCTCCACCGGAGATTTGACGTGCCGTGGACGCCAATCCACGAAGAAAATGCCACGAAACCCCGCCGACATCCCACGCTCACGAACCGGCTTCACCACGCCATCACGCCTCAATCCTCGCCCCGTCCACGCCGCTCCTCGCCCCACGAGCACCGCCACCTCACCCTCGTCCATCCCCGTCGGCCTCCCGGAGAGAAGAGAGGGGGAGAGGAGAGAACGTGAGAGAGAAGAGAGAGGGAAAGAGTGAGAAATGAGAGGGGAGAGAGAGAAAGGGTTAAAATATATATAGAAAAACCCCAAAATTTAAAAAATTCAAAAAAAATACTAAAAATTACCTCCATGATCCTCGGGAAGAGCACAATGCACTGGTAATGTCCCAAAGTTGGAGAACGCCACGGTTCGCCATGCACAGAGTTTCGAAGACATATCAGGAAAAAACACGTATAAAGCACAAAATACACTCCGAGACCCACGAAAATGATTCGAAAAACCAAAAAATCTGGGGCATTACAGCCCTCCCCCCTTAAAAAAATTTCATCCACAAAATTCAGGACAAATGCGAGAACACAGGGGAAGAAAGCCTTAACCAACGGACAACGCCATGAGAGCCCCAGCACAAAAACCTCGATTCTCACAAAAGCTCCTCACCTGAGGGACACAACTAGACTACAATCACGAACGACACCTCGCTCCGCATGCCTCACACACCGGCCATCAGAGCAGGCATACACCAAAGGACACAGTCCGGCATCACCTCAGTCACCATAAAACCAATCATGGCACCGCTGCCACCATCTCGCTCATCGAGGAGACACAATCCTCGTCACGAGAAACAGCTACCGATCCATCCTATGGTTAGTGGATAAATCACACATCAGCTTCACAATCAGCTGACAGGTCCACGCCCTGCTCAAGGGAACAACCAATACAGAGCCTCAATCAGCTCACACAGCCATCTCAACTTACCGCCATCAGATCATCGGCTCAGCGTCAAGGGTCACCTCACACCTGGCAAGCTGAAAGTCAGACATATCAATGTGCCAACTCTATCAGAAGATAGATTCCGACAAAGCCCAGATCCCATCCGAAAAGGCACATCACAGAAACAATCACCAAAGGTCACATTGAAATACGGCTCTCACCGTTCACGATGCACCACCAACAGCATCTTCTGTCTGTGAAAAGACCACACACTGGTCACCAACTGCTCATCAACGGGAAACCCTCCTCTTGCTCAACCTCTTCCTTCTTTCCTGGTCCTACACCAGATCCGAAGGGCACATCTCAAACCTTGATGGGCCATCCGCTGACTCACACACAGACCGATATCACTTCTCGAGCTGCACTCCTCTCAGACACCACATCCGATCCTGGTCATCATGCCAACTCAACCCCCTCAGGGGAGCACGATGAAACCAAAAACAAGACTCAGGAGTCTTCGGTCATCACCTCACTCGACTCAGACTTACAGGAAAATCCTCCCATGCTGGTGTGGACACTAAAAAATTCTCACCCCCATGTTTACGTGCAGGGGGATAAAGAAGAGGAGAAAAGAGAAGAAGAAGAAAAGACGAAAAGGAAGCCCCTCAAGTGCCCTTCCAACGACACACACTCTTGGGTGCCTCTCCAACGACACACCCCTCAAGTGCCCTTCAACGGCACACCCCTTTCTTGCCTCTTCCAATGGCACAGCAACCCTCAAAGGCCTCCAACGGCACACTCTCAAGTGCCCCAACGGCACGTTTCTTGAAGCCCTTAGCGGCACACTATCCGTGTCCTTCAGCGGCACACTATTTGTGCCCCTTCAACGGCACATTGCCAACTGCCTTTCCAGTGGCACACCCTGTTGGACCCCTTCACCGGCACACTCCTGGTGACTCTTCCAACAGCACACTTCTTGAAGCCCCCAGCGGCACACCCTGCCAGCCCTTCAGGGGCACACTCCTAGTGACTCTTCCAACGGCACACCAAATAAGCCCTCCAACGGCACAGCGTTGCAACCCCCAGAACGGTACAAACTGGCAGAAGGCACAACGGTCACTAGGTGGGGCCCTTGGCATGCAGCGCGGCCACTTCAACGCCAGCTAACACTGCGCCATGGTGTCATCCTCTGATTCGGCCATGAGATCTCCACCTGACGATGATGGGACCAGAGTCAACCCCAGATGGCAGTGCCATCATGAGGTCCCCTCGTCAACACCGGATGTATAAAAAGCCCTTCACGAAGAGAGGAAAGATGATGCGCAGACAGCGATACGAGAAGGAGAAGAAGAAGAAAAAGGAAAAAGAAGAAGAGAGAAAAAAGGTAGAGGAGAGTCCAGAGAGAGAGAGTGCGATGTATGTAGTGGAGGGGGAAGGAATGCAGTAGAGGGAATAGCCACCCCTTCCTCGTTCTAACCCTCTCCTCAACAAGTTTCTATTCTTTTCCTCTTCCTTGTTGCTCCCCTCCCTCCGTCAGATGTACTATATTGTATTTGGCCTTCGGGCCATGATCTTTGTCATTTCGAGTTCTTCATGAATAAAAAGTGTCTTTTAGGTTTTACCTCTTGTTGTGCTTGTTGTTTTCTCCCCATCGTTGGCCTGTGGTTTTGCGTTCTTCCCCAACCTCCCAACTCCCTGTCCTACCTGACTTCCCATGGCATTGGCCTGCGTAGTCGATGGGTATTGTTCCTGGCTTGATTGTGGGATGCCCTCCTCCTCCTTTTAATGGTTTCCCCTCCAACATAATCATCCCTCTCTTGTCTATACGGGTTTGTTAGAACCTATTACCCCCATTCAGCACCTGGGACTCACCCACTGGCCAGAGCATCCCCCTTGTCTCCCTTTCAAAGCCCACGGTGTATATATACCTGCCTGAGTCTCCCACCGGTACACTCCCACTGGCGCACCCCATCTGCCGTTGCCCGATGCACTCCTGAGATGTCCAGCCCGACACACTACCCAGGCTTCCATCAGTATACCCTGCGTGCCTTGGCCAGCACACTTCCCTATCTTCCTGCCCGGCCCACCCCTTGGTGCCTTCTTTGGCCGATACACTCCCCCTTGACCCTCTCGGCCGGCACACCCTAGTTGACTCTCGTCCAGCACACCTTGGCCATACCCTATCTGGCACACCTCTGGCCAGTCTAGCCCTGCACACTCTAGCCACTGATTCCCCAGTGCATTTGTAACTTGAGTCAGTCTAGTGGCTTCTCATTCAGTGTTTTCTCCAAGTTTTCTGAAGTTTTCTCAAAGGTGGCTGCCTCGGCACACACCTCAAATTGTCAGGTCATGCCACTCCTTGTGGGTGTGTTCTCTTTTCACTCCCTTACCATCCGGGTTAAGGGGAGATGCTGCCGAATTTTTGTCAGAAATAACAACATGTTAAAAGATAAAAGGAAGCAACAATAAAACATTCTAATCAAATGAAGGAACCATGCAAGACTCAGAGGATTGGACTATTGAGCATGACCCTGGAATTAATCACATGACAGAAAATTGAAAGCTTGATCATTCAGGGCCCTCTGTTTGAACTCTGTGAACAAGGGACCTTCTCTCAAACCTTACTTCACCCATCTGGACTTTACTTCATCTACATTGATCCTCCATTCTCAACCCATCTGCCACCGGTATACTTTATACCCTCTCATCCGGCACAGTTGCTCTGCCTCTCTAACGACACATACCCTCACTCTCCAACGGTACACCCTCTAGCCCCTAGCCCGGCACACTCCTCAGCGGTACACCCATAGCCCTTCCAGCGGTACACTCCCTAACCTCTACCCGACACACTCATGGCTGAACTCCAGCGGTACACTCCCCAGCCTCCCAGCGCCACACTTATTCCTCACTCTCCAACCTCCCAGCGGCACACTCATTCCCCACTCCCCGACCTCCCAGCGGCACACTCATTCCTCATTCCCCAGCCTCCCAGCGGCACACTCATTCCCCACTCCCCAGCCTCCCAGCGACACACTCATTCCTCACTCTCCCTTACACCCACTCCGGCACACCTTGTGCTCAGGACATCACACCAAAAGGGGTATAATAGAATAAAAAAGGGAAAACATAATAATGATAATAAAAAAGGGGGAAATCCACCCGATAATCAAAAAAAGGGGGAAATTTATATAATAATAATGATAGAAAATGTAACAATAAAAGAAATAATAATAATAATAATAATAATAAATGAATGATGGTAATAAATAATAATAATGATGATAATAAGCACAAAATATGTATAATAAATAAACAAATAATGATAAAATGAATAAGTGATAATAATAACAAACTCACCCAAAAACATATAAATTGACAGTTAATAATGATAAAATTTCAAATAATAATAAAATGATGAGATCTGTCCCGCAGCCTCATTCTCCTCAAGACCCGGTGTAAAGGGAACATTAACGCCGTCCCTCCAAGTCGGGTTCAGACCTTGGGAGCCATCCCAATATGGCCGTAATCTGACATTGCTATGGGCTGATAGTTCATCAAACCGGACTCTTTCCCATTGGGATTCGTCTCCGCTCTTTCATTGAAATTGCCGTAAACTCGGCATACATTCGCACGGATTTATTTCTGTTTATGTCGTACCTTCGATACGGACCTTTGTCCGAATATAAAGTGGTCTATGCATGACCGACAAAATCCGAATGGAACGAGAAGGCTCTCGTCATCCCCGAACCCTATGCATGGGAATATCGATAAGACCTTCGTGAGTCAGGCTTGGACCTCGGGTTCATCCCAACCATGGTCATTGCCTGACCCACATCCTAGGCCTATAGCCAGCAATCTCTATACACGTCTTTGTTTTGGAATCTAATCTCGGGACACTTTCCTGCTGCCCTTCGGCACCGAAAATATTAACGATGTCCACGCAAGCCTCGTTTGGACCGCGGGAGGCGCCCCCGGAATAGTCCTGACTCGATCTCGCACCGGGCCAATAAACTCACTGATTTTCGACCAACCAAATGTTTCCCACCCCTCTGAACAATCAATGTGCCATACCTCGGCATACATATGCTCCGATTTTCCCGTGACAATTACGATATTCTCAAGCCGGACGCCCGTCCGAACATTAAATGGTCCCCTGAGGGACCGACATGTTTCGAATGCTTGCTTCCCTAGACATAGGGCTTTCCGACTGATTCGATATCACTATCGTCCTGTTTCTCCCAATATAATTTCCTAGCCATGAGGCCCTTATTTCCGGTGATTACTCAAGGGTGTTCCCCTCTCCGAGGGGATGTAAATGACACTGTGACCTTTATGGCGCGGCGGGTTTTGATCCCGACACGAACTACACAATTGTCTGATTAGTCATATCGAGCGCACAATAAATCGTCACTTTATGACTGGCATGCCCACGCACTTAATAAACCAATGAATGAACTCAATAAACAAATAAACTAAGATGTAATAAAAAGTGCGTCCACAAGTTTGGCACACCCGGTGGGACAGAAACCATCCTTCATCTCTTCGTCGGGATTCAAGGCCTCATGGCCTCCTAATAAACGTTGTTTGTCTGCTTTGATGAATTGCAGGTGCTGTCTTCGCCAGCCCAATGGGGAGAAAAGCCGGACTAGGCGCAATTATTTTTTTGGCCTCAAGGACGCTACTCCGAGGTATATGCAGCTTCCAGGAATCATGAAGGCCGCTAAAAAAAAGAGAAGAAGAAGAAGAGAAAGAGAGAAGAATGGAGGGGAAATCAAACCCCCCCCCTTTCCCTAAGAAGAAAAAGAAGAAAAGAAGAAAAGAAAAAAATAAAAAAGAAGAAGAGGAGAAAGAATTGGCGAGAGAGGGTTGTATGGCCATATCCGCCGACACCTGTGCTGAACAATGATTACCACTGCGGGATCGATGCGGTGGAGCGAACCACTCATCCCCTCCTTGAGGGGGTGAGCGCTCTCCTGCACACCTACCTTGGTTTACTACACAAAAAGAAGAGAAGAAAAGAAAGGACAAAAAGACTGGTAAGCATCGCCGACCAAAAGGATAAGAAGAAGGCCGGCATCCCGCCCAACTCTAGGAGGGTCCAAGTCCGTGGTGCAATGCCCCGGTCTGTTCCACCTTCCTGTTGCCTCTATCCGGCACAAGACGGCCCCTCGAGTGGCTGTTAGAAGATCCGACAAGCCACAACTATAGCTTGGTGAATTCCTGCCCGCTGTGGGGAATGCTTTATAGTAATGAGGCCAAGCACGGCCACCAATCCAGAAGAGAGCATGCATATACCCCACCATGGGGGATAAGAAGAAGAAATATACCCCGCCATGGGGGATAAGTGTAGACACGCTATTTTTACATTTTTCGCGGGTAAATCTTATATTACACTGTGATGCCCCAAAGTGGCCTGCGCATTTGATTCATGTGGGTGATTAGTCATTTTTCAGGGTTTTATATGAAAATACAAAAAGGGTTAGGAAAAGACAAAAAAAAGAAGAGAAAGATTATAAATAAAAAAGATAAAAAATGAATGGATGAGAAAAGCTTATAAAAAAAAGAAGAAGAGCTTATAAGAAAATTCAAAAGAAATAATAAATAATAAATAAAAGTAAAAAATGGGTTATAACAAAATACAAAAAAATCAAAAAAAGGTTATTAAAAATTCAAAAAGGTCATATTATAAAAATACAAAAATTGAGAAAAAGCTATAAAAACATATATAAATAAATAATAATAAACATAAAACCCCAAAAATAAACATATATACATAATTGTAATTGTAAATATATATATATGGTAGTTATTACATAAGTTAATCATAGATTAATGTATTAGTTTATGAGCTTGTTTATATTATCCCACCTCCTTAATCTCTCATGATTTCCCTACGTCTCTTTCTTTCTCCCCATATCGCATTCTATTCTCCCACCCATACATCTCTTTCACGTCTTTATCTTTGTCCCTCTCCTCACACCCTTCTTATTCACTAAACACCTACACTCTTAATAATTCTCTCTCACATCCCTCTCCTTCTGACACCTCTCTTTTTCTTACTTTCCCCATTTTGTTTCCTTCCCCCCACAACCCAACAACAATCCTCTTGACACTCCACCTAACACCCTCTCCCTTATCTCTTTCAATGATTCTCCTCTCCCATAGCTAACCACGATCACCTTGAGTCTAAACCCAAGCCTCGTCATGCAACCTCCTCCCTCCACTCTCTCCAAGAAAAAACACCGCCAACCCGCTCCACCTCTCTCCATTCCTCCCTAACATCACGCATGCGACTCCACCACCGAGCTCCCCTCCCTCACCTTCACACATCCTCTCCCCTCCTTTCCTCTGCCGGACACCTCCGCCACCCTACCGACGTCGCCCTCGATAGCCTCCACGCCAGCCACCGTGAAGCTCCCACCTCACTGGACACCAACGGTCACCGCACCACGCCGTTGAAGCCGTCCGCAAGCAGCCCACCGCCGGCTAGCAGTTGCCGCCCGACCACCGTCGCCACCACCTGTAGCTCCACTCTCGCACCACCTCCACTTCATCACCACGCCATGAAGCCGCTCCCACCTCCACGTTTGCCATTGTCCTCGTCTCCACCTCCGGCTAGTCGACGTCTTCCACGGTGCGCCCTCGCCCCCGACGTCTCCACCACGAGGACACCCCGTCTGTAAGCTGCGAAGCTCCCACGTCGAGCACCCGCTCGTCGCTCGCCGTCAAGCCCGCGAGACCCCTGCGCATGCACGCCGCTGCCATCCTCCGTCGTCTGCCACGCGAGCCGCCGCACCCGCCGTCGTCGTCCACGTCGACTGCAGCACCACCGCCGCGACTACTGGTCTCCCCCACCGCATAGTCATCTCCACCGCGAGCTGTCCTTGCACGCCAGCCGCTCCCGTCGTCGTCCACCCACGCTCCAGCCATCGTCGAACGCCGTGAGCTGCCCCTATGCCGTCGTCTCCGCCGTAGCAAGCCACTCCACATCGCCCACGTCGTCAATCCGGCTTCACCTCCGCCCACCTTGGACACTCCACCGTGAAGCCAACCCCCATGCATGCACCCCGCCCGACACCGACGCCACCACCACCCGGTCATCACAACCCCATCACCCCCGACCATCGTCATCGACACCCCGCCGCGGTCGTCTTCCTCTGTCGTGAGCTCACCTCACGCCGTCCACGTTCACCACCGTCGTGACGCCAGCAACAGCGCCAACCCCCATGCATGCACATCCACCTCCGCCTGCGCCGATCCCACGAAGCTGCCGCGGCCAACACCGTCCCGGCACCCCACACGCCGCTGACGTTCTAGCCACCATCGGCCAACCATCTCGCGTCCACGCCAGCCTCTCCGGCACCCTCATCGTCGTCGTCCCTTCACCTGCACCCCATCCGCGCCGTCCGCTCATCCTCTCCACCACGTTCACATCGCCAGCCGCGAGCTCCCCTCTCAGCCACCACCGATGTCGCCCCCGCGGCACCTACACCGCGCGGCCGCCCTTGCCGGTCACTAACGTCACCGCGAACGCCACCTCGCCACCGTGGTTCGCCGCTATCCAGCCGCCGTAAACCCGCCACAACTACCGCCGCGGACGACCTCCCTCCGCCGTTCTCTCCCTCTCTTTCTCTGCTCTCTTCCTCCCCCTCTCTTCTGTCTTCTCTCTTCCTCTCTCTCTCCCTTTCTCTCTCTCTCTCCCGCGGTCTTCCTCTCTCTCTCTCTCCCCCATCCGTTTCTCTCTCTCTCTCTCCCTCTCGATCTTTCACCCTCTTTCTTTTTTTTATTTTTTTTCCTCCCAACTCCCTCTTTCTCTCTCTCTCCCTCCGCCGTTCTCTCCCTCTCTTTCTCTGCTCTCTTCCTCCCCCTCTCTTCTGTCTTCTCTCTTCCTCTCTCTCTCCCTCTCTCCCCCCTTCCGTTTCATTCTTTTCTCTCAACCCCTCTCTCCCTCTCCCTCTTAATCTCTCTCTCCACCCGATCTCTCTCTGCTCTCTTTCTTATTTTTTTTTGTTTTTTATCTCCTCTCTCACACCCTCTCTCTAACTCTCTCTCTCTCTCGATCTCTCTCATTCTTCTTCTTTTATTTTTTTAACCCTCTCTCTTATTCTCTCTTTCCCTCTCCTGTTAGGGTGCTAGGCCCGGATACAGAGGGGGGTGAATGTATCCCTCTATGAATAATGGCCAAATAAAAACTAGGATGCAAGAGATAAATCACAAAGTAGAACCAATTCAATTCAACTCAAATACAAGCACTTGGTGCACACCTATTCAAGCATCTAGCGGAAGCTAAGCAAACAATCAGACCACTGCACAAGATAATTTTTAGGTGGTTCGGTCCACAGACCTACATCCACCCCTCACTCCCAACCGGAGTAAGGCTTCACTAGCAAATGCTAGAACCAAACAGACTCAGTCTGCAAACAGTTGCTGCCACACAGCTTGACCAGGGGAACAGCCTCCCCTCTTCCTCCCAACCAGAGGGACACCCAAGTGACTCCCAGCCACTTGGAAACTAGAGGTCGAAGACCTCTCTTCCTCCAGACCAGGAGGGACCACTGGACTTGCAACCACAAGCCCAGAATCAGAGGACTAGCCTCCCTTCCTCTAACCAGAGGGAACCCACAAGTGACAACCTATCACTTGCAACCCGGAGATCAGATCTCCCTTCTCCTGAACCACCAGGAGGAACCCGATCCCCAACAGGGCAATCGGAAGAACAAGGATAATCAGAAAACAAAGGAAAAATAATAAAGGAAAATGACACAGCAATCAGAAAGCTGTAAAAGATGAAAACATAGATATGGCTCTCAATGGAGCTGACTGGCCTGGATCTGATCCACGGTCCAGTAGGAACAAGTCTTCAGATGAAGCTTCCCATCTCTCATTCTCTCTTCTTCTTTCTCTTCCTTTTCTTCTCAGCTTCCTTCTCTCACTCGCGAGCTCTCTCTCTTTCTCTTTTTACTTCTGCTGCTTCTTTCTCTCACTCGCGAGCTCTCTCTCTCTCTTTTTACTTCTGTTCCCACTGGATCGAATACTCTCTGCTGCTCCTTTTTCTCTTTTTCAATCGATCAGCCTTTTTTAGTGGAAGAAAGCACATATATATAGCAGCAGCAGCAGTAGCTCCTGGGCGCGTGGCTTCCACGTTTTCCCGCCCAAGGAATTTGCTAGATCCGAGGCAGCTTCATCCACATGTCAGCATCTTCATACCTCGTCCTCCTGGGATCACTAGCCAGGTCATCAATCTCGGTAAGAATCCATTGTATAGACTTCACACATGAAGACATCCGCTGTTCAAACTTGAATAACATTCAGTAATGCATTGTATTGACTCCACCAACCTGCAGCATTGACGCATTAGAGTAATCCAGTAAGCTTCTTTCTTGATTGTTTGAACTACAGCGTCCACGCCACTTGATCAAGACGTTGATGCATTGGTGTCCAGTGATCAATGTCTTCAGTATATAAGCGTGCTGCGTCGACGCTGCTAGCCCATAGCGTTGACGCAGTGGTGTTCCAGCAGCTAATACTTTAGCTTGTTTGCTTGCTGCGTGGACGCTACCAGGCCGTGGCGTTGACGCAGTGATGTGTTCCAGCAGCTAATACTTTAGCTTGTTTGCTTGCTGCGTGGACGCTACCAGGCCGTGGCGTTGACGCAGTGATGTGTTCCAGCAGCTAATACTTCTACTAGTATACTTGCTGCGTGGACGCTACCAGGCCATGGCGTTGACGCAGTGATGTGTTCCAGCAGCTAATACTTCTACTAGTATACTTGCTGCGTGGACGTTGTGGTCATTCTGCGTTAACCCTATACACACAAAAAATCTTATAATCATAACATAGAACAAGTGGTTATTTAAATCTTATAACACCGAGTGTATATACTCTGAAACAGCAAATGGGCAAGTATGTACACTGAGAGAGTGTATAGACTTGGAAGTCTTCTTGTGAGCTCAGTGTATATACTTTCCAATGTCTAGACTACAGGAGATGAAGACCAATGAGCAGACATGAGCTATGCAAGATACAGTGTCGTTGTATGGACATGGGGTTCAGCTGAGGATGTATGGACTTGCAATGCAAACAATAATGTATAGACTTCATGTAAAAGCCCAATGTATAGACATTGAAATCGAAGACCAATGTGAGACGATGGCTAAGACACTGCACAGTCGGATGTATAGACTTTCGTTACTGTAGCAACGTGTAGACTTTGCCTTAGACGCTAAGTGAGACGCTCAATGTACACACTTAACCAATTCAAAGGCAAATCGAGTGTACAGACTCTGAGTCCAAACCCAACGGCTGTACAGACTTAGAAAGTGAAGACTGATGTACAGACTTCATTAATCAAAGCATGAATGAGACGCTGTACACACTTAGCCTAGGACAATGTATAGACTCAATCAAATGAAGAGCTTCCAGTGTGTAGACTTGAAAAACTGAAGCCCACGTTATATAGACTTTGAAATCTGAATCGACAAAGCAGGCTGTACAGACTTTGAGAGTCTTGACGGATGTACAGACTTTGAAGGCTTTGATGGCCAATGTACAGACTTGTAACACTTGAGGACTGATGTATAGACTTCGCCTGAACACTGTCCGATGTACAGGCTTTAGTCTGAAGCGTTGTATGGACTTGCAAGAGACGCACAAAGAGACACTGCCTGAGACGGTCAACTGGACGCTGACTCTGTACAGACTTCAACTTAAAGATGCACGATGTACAGACTTGCTAGTCTGAAGGCTAATGTATGGACTTAAAGGTTAACACTCGAATGTATAGAGTTGAAGGGCTAACAATCTAGTGTATAGACTTCAAAAGGACAAAGCATCCACAGACCATACGATGTACAGACTTTGCCAATATGAGACACTGTACAGACTTTGTTAAGTGACTGGCTGTACAAACTTCAGAAGATGAAGACTCTGTATCGACTTGAAGACCATGAGCCAATGTATAGACCTGCCTTAACAATGAATGAGTAGACTTTGAAACAGGAGTCAGGCAAACGGATGTACAGAGTTGGCCAAAGCAGCAATGTATAGACTTTGAAACCCAGACAGTCAGTGTTCTGATGGGTCGACGCATCAGTAGGGGTGGGTCGACCCACTACTGTCCATACTAACTAAATAGACTTGGCCAATGCATGAAGCACAGTCCAGTGTATAGACTCGATGCCTTGAAGATCAATGTACATACTTTGAAGACAGACCTAGCAGGTTGTGTAGACTTAGAATTCAACCAGGATGTCTAGACTTGATGTGAGGCAATGCACAATAAACATGAACCAATGAATTGAATGCATATAGCAGATATGAACTGAATGTATGCAGGAGAACTAATTAAAGCATTACCTGATCTGAGCATTCACCTTACCTATCATGATTTAACTTTGACTCTTTGACTTGGGTTAACTTCATGACCTGTGAGACATCCTCAACCCTGTTCTGATAGTTTCTCATAATGCAACAGGATTATATCATCAAGGATGTAAACATAATGAGACATAATATCTGTCATCATCAAAACTCCAGAACCACAGGGGACACAACAGTCTCCCCCTTTTTGATGATGGCAATATAATGAGTCATTGCAATAGGTCCATCATGATGATTATGAAATACCATCCATCATGATGATTATGAAATACCATGTGACAGTTCATAAACATGCACCCATAATGACTAATGCATGCACCAATAAAGACTAATGACTCACACCAAAAGTTCTCCCCCTTTGTCAACATCAAAAAGAATGGAGTGGTCATTGACTGTTTAAGAATTTGAAATAGGAGCTATTATGCAAACAGAGTTACTATCATCTAAAACTCCCCCTGACAAGATACTCTCCTGAATGAACATTGAACCACAGGGACATGCAAAAGTTCTCCCCCTTAGATGGATAGTCAATGAAGTCTGAAATAATGGAGTTCATTGTGAGAAAGAAGGCACTCAGAATAAATGAGAAAGGTTTTCAATGGGATATCAATTTCATAAATCTGATTAAATAGGTATTTCAGACTCTTCTATTATAGAGATTTATGAATGATCTTCATTGACAAATCAGATCAGAATATGATGTATGCAAGGCTTGTTCATAAGCTTTCTGTACTCATATCTGAAATCAGTTTTAATAAAGGTGAACCTTGCTTTCATATTGACAGTCTTGTTTAACCTTCTTCTTCCTTACTCACTTAATTTCAAAGATTCCTTTAAGAGATGCAATCAATAGTAATGAAGTTAAACACATAAGAAAAACATTTGTTTCTGTCAAGGGTTCCAATAGAATATTTCTTTTGCACATATCTTTCAAATGGTATACTAGATTAGCAGCAATTTTCATAACATTCTTCATGAACACTTGAGTTTAGTACACCCTTGTAACTAGAGGATACACGTTGTTTAGACGCCAGTATCCCTAAGCACTTGGATGGACTAACTGTCATGCTTCATAGGAACAGAGGTTACATTTACACTTCATGACACACTACAGATCATTTCTTTGGTGAGTGAGATGTATTTCTCAGTGTGCATGCTATTGCTCTGCCAGATTATCAATCATTTTTAAGCAGAGTTAACTATGGCACCTCATGACTCAGTCCTTTGGACATGATTTCTCAGTGACCAAGGTCATTGCTCTGACAAGATTTACCCTTAGACATAATCCATATTCTCAGATGTTTAAAAATCAATACTAATTTCATACATATCAATCAAGGAATATCATGATTTCAGAATTCAGAAGAGTTTAAAAGACTCAACATGAAAATGTTGGTTATGGTTTATTAAGACCAACTCAGATATTTTCAAGATATGTTCATAAGCAAACACAAGACATACATGAAACATCAATCGGCTGAAAGAATCAGACATTCATAATCCTATATAATAGAAGATTCATGTTTAAGTTATTTTTCAGATTTATGATCAGGATATGTACAGAGAATTCTTTCTGAGTTTTCAGGAAAGGCCGAAACATTTTTGGGAACAGCCAATTCAACAGATGATACCAATGAATAGGATGAGTGAAGATTGTTGATAACAGTTGAAGCAGGAAGCTGAAATGTGTTGCATTACACATTCATCACAGGGATTTAGGCAAGATAGCAGTTCAATCTCAAGATGGGAAGTTCAGATGGTAGAATATGAATAATGCTCCCCCTAAATGTATGCATGATCTAACATTCCTAAATGTATGCAACTCTGACCTATGGTACTAGGCGGAGGACTTGGTCTAAAGACTACCTCACACATAGTAAGCACTTCCAGACAGAGTTCATCTGCCCTTTAGTATCTAACTATTTATATACCAAGAATCATGCATGACAATCCAATGCATATGCAATTCTACATGCATCTTTTAGCTAACAATGTGCCACTTATATGCAATTGTGATGCATGTGCATGTCAAATGTGCAGATGAGCATTTTTTAAGCATGAGACATCATCCAAGCAACAGACTTACTCAACTCACCTTTTCAGATTTTTTAGAATGCAATTTGTTTTCAGAGATTATGCATTTTAACAAATATCAACTAACTGCAATTAACATATGTATGCATCAAATGCAGACATTCTTTAAACTCATGTATGCACCAGTGCATGATAAAAGAAAATTATAAAAGGCAGATGCAGTTCTGGACATGTATGCATTGACATATTAAGCATGATGTTCAACAAAAAAAATTCAGGTGAAGAAACATTTAATCAGCAGAGTTGGGGTTTACCATACTTTGGATGTCTTGGTTTATTTGACCCCCTTTTATTCCTCATCCCAAGGCATACCTGCAAAGCACAGATCTCATTTTATGTTTCTAGGTACCCAAGACTTCTTGGGTCCTACTTTGTTAGTAACACCTCTGATAGGTGCTTTCCACATTCTTTGGGCATGTAAGTCATCAGACTTCATTAAATTACACTCACTCATGGAGTGCCCAACCTGCTCACCATAATGACAGGAAACAGCAGATCTTGAATTCTTTTTATTCACAACATTGTTAGCATGGAATCTGTGTGCATTATTCTGAACATAAATTTTATGTGCATTGGCATGAAGATTTCTGTTACTTGCATGAGATTTTGGTTTACCTTTACCTGCCCACCAGCATTCCAAAGCTCGGTGGCCAAATTTTTCACATTCAAAGCATGCCAGACTCTTTTCTTTAAAAATAGTTTTATTTCTTCCAAAAACATTTCTATTTGCAGGGAGTTTTATATTCTGAGAGAAAGTTCTTCCCTGAGCATGCCAACAGTCCTTGACTGTATGGCCATGTTTTCCACAATGAGAACAATTAGAAAAGGTATTTCTATGAGGGCCTAACCAGCATTGTGCAGCAACATGTCCTATTTTTCCACAGTTATAACAATGAATTTTCTTTTCCCTAAGGACATGATTTCTACACTGATTGTTTTGAGCAGCTGCTAGGTCATCTTTTTCCATCAAATTACACTCATGCATCAAATGTCCATATTTGTGACAGTAGTGACAGATCATTTTCTTTCTAGATGCATGCGAGTGAGTGGGTGAAACATGCAGAGTGGGAAGAGGAACATGTTGATGCTTTTCTTTCTATTTTTCTGTTGTTTTCTCTTGAGCAGTTAACTGATAACCTGGAAGGTTCTGAGGGCTGTGAGAGGTTGAGCTGGAAACAAAGGAAGTTTGAACTTTGTTTTGAAAACTCTTCTTATTTGAGGGATTATAGCCCAACCCTTCCTTCTGAAAATTTACCTTAGTTCCTAGAATTTTGTCCAGATTATCTTTTCCGTCCACAAATTTTGACAAGGAATTATTCAAATCTTCAATTTCATTTTCCAAAGAAACGATGTGTATTTCATAACTGGCAATCTCTTGTTCATTGCAATTTACACATTCGCTTAGCACCTTGTTTGCAATTTTACATTCCTCAATTTCTTGTTCCAGATTTCTCAATTTTTCAGACTCTTCAATGTAAACAATTTTTCCTTTTTCTAAGAGAAGAAGTTTCTCTGACATAGCAGTGTTCAACTGCTTCAATCCTTCAACCTCTTGAATTAGTTTGTCATTTTTTGATTTCAGATTTTCAATTTCTTCAACAGAGTCTTTATCAATTTTTATTGAGCTCATTTTATCATTCAACTCTTCCTCTATCTGTTCAAGCTCCAGAATCTTGTTTAACAGATCTTTGTTTTCTTCCTTTAGAGAAACAATAAACTCCTTATGCCATTCTAAATTTGAGTGAAGATTTTCATTTATTTCCTTGAGGAATGGACACTCATTGCACGCAGATTTAACCGAACATATTGTTTGAACCTGGAGTTTTTCACATTGTTTCTCAAGACATTCATTTTCAGATTTCAGTCTACTTAGTTCAGAGCAAACACATTTAAGTTCATTCATCAATTTTTTATTCTGGTTTTTATGCATATGGATATCTGACAAATAGGCATCATGAGATTGCTTCATCTTTGAACAATTTTCACATGGTGAACTTGAACTACCCTGATCACTTTTCTTTTTCAAGTTCTTGTATCGTTTTCTTAATTGTTCATGAGACTCAAACAGCTCAGCATATGCATTCTCCCAATCATCTAAAGAAAAATTCTCGAAGATGTTTACCTCCTCCTCATCATCTTCTTCTTCATTTTGGCTGCTGCTAGGAATACTTCCTTTAACCATCATGCAGTTGTCTTCATTTAACCTGTGAGTTAGCTTCAGCTCCTCCAGGATGTCCTTGGCAGACCTGCAATCATAAAAACAAGAGTGTAAGGCTCTGTCAGTGGCTGCTTTCATCAGATTGAAGGCTTTCTGATTTTCTCCATCCTTTGATCTGTGGCTGTTGGTCCATTTGGACACTTTCTTTGGTAATGTGTGAGGACCTTGTGAAATTAATTTCCACAGATCAGGATTAACTGCATCAACATAATTTCGTAGACTGATAAACCACGCATTAAAATTAGAACCATTGAAAACCGGTGGATCACCCATGAAAGCTGATCAGATAAATGCAACAGGAATAATGAAGCACCAAGACAGCAGGATCGAATCTACAGATCGCTGGACCTTCTAAGCAGACAACCTGCTCTGATACCAATTGTTAGGGTGCTAGGCCCGGATACAGAGGGGGGTGAATGTATCCCTCTATGAATAATGGCCAAATAAAAACTAGGATGCAAGAGATAAACCACAGAGTAGAACCAATTCAATTCAACTCAAATACAAGCACTTGGTGGGCACCTATTCAAGCATCTAGCGGAAGCTAAGAAAACAATCAGACCACTGCACAAGATAATTTTTAGGTGGTTCGGTCCACAGACCTACATCCACCCCTCACTCCCAACCGGAGTGAGGCTTCACTAGCAAATGCTAGAACCAAGCAGACTCAGTCTGTAAACAGTTGCTGCCACACAGCTTGACCAGGGGAACAGTCTCCCCTCTTCCTCCCAACCAGAGGGACACCCAAGTGACTCCCAGCCACTTGGAAACTAGAGGTCGAAGACCTCTCTTCCTCCAGACCAGGAGGGACCACTGGACTTGCAACCACAAGCCCAGAACCGGAGGACTAGCCTCCCTTCCTCTAACCAGAGGGAACCCACAAGTGACAACCTGTCACTTGCAACCCGGAGATCAGATCTCCCTTCTCCTGAACCACCAGGAGGAACCCGATCCCCAACAGGGCAATCGGAAGAACAAGGATAATCAGAAAACAAAGGAAAAACAATAAAGGGAAATGACACAGCAATCAGAAAGCTGTAAAAGATGAAAACACAGATATGGCTCTCAATGGAGCTGACTGGCCTGGATCTGATCCACGGTCCAGTAGGAACAAGTCTTCAGATGAAGCTTCCCATCTCTCGTTCTCTCTTCTTCTTTCTCTTCCTTTTCTTCTCTGCTTCCTTCTCTCACTCACGAGCTCTCTCTCTTTCTCTTTTTACTTCTGCTGCTTCTTTCTCTCACTAGCGAGCTCTCTCTCTTTCTCTTTTTACTTCTGTTCTCACTGGATCGAATACTCTCTGCTGCTCCTTTTTCTCTTTTTCTATCGATCAGCCTTCTTTAGTGGAAGAAAGCACATATATATAGCAGCAGCAGCTCCTGGGCGCGTGGCTTCCACGTTTTCCCGCCCAAGGAATTTGCTAGATCCGAGGCAGCTTCATCCACGTGTCAGCATCTTCATACCTCGTCCTCCTGGGATCACGAGCCAGGTCATCAATCTCGGTAAGAATCCATTGTATAAGCTTCACACATGAAGACATCAGCTGTTCAGACTTGAATAACATTCAGCAATGCATTGTATTGACTCCACCAGCCTGCAGCATTGACGCATCAGAGTAATCCAGTAAGCTTCTTTCTTGATTGTTTGAACTACAGCGTCCACGCCACTTGATCAAGACGTTGACGCATTGGTGTCCAGTGATCAATGTCTTCAGTATATAAGCGTGCTGCGTCGACGCTGCTAGCCCATAGCGTTGACGCAGTGGTGTTCCAGCAGCTAATACTTTAGCTTGTTTGCTTGCTGCGTGGACGCTACCAGGCCGTGGCGTTGACGCAGTGATTTGTTCCAACAGCTAATACTTTAGCTTGTTTGCTTGCTGCGTGGACGCTACCAGGCCGTGGCGTTGACGCAGTGATGTGTTCCAGTAGCTAATACTTCTACTAGTATACTTGCTGCGTGGACGCTACCAGGCCGTGGCGTTGACACAGTGATGTGTTCCAACAGCTAATACTTCTACTAGTATACTTGCTACGTGGACGCTGTGGTCATTCTGCGTTAACCCTATACACACAAAAAATCTTATAATCATAACATAGAACAAGTGGTTATTTAAATCTTATAACACCGAGTGTATATACTCTTAAACAGCAAATGGGCAAGTATGTACACTGAGAGAGTGTATAGACTTGGAAGTCTTCTTGTGAGCTCAGTGTATATACTTTCCAATGTCTAGACTACAGGAGATGAAGACCAATGAGCAGACATGAGCTATGCAAGCTACAGTGTCGTTGTATGGACATGGGGTTCAGCTGAGGATGTATGGACTTGCAATGCAAACAACAATGTATAGACTTCATGTAAAAGCCCAATGTATAGACATTGAAATCGAAGACCAATGTGAGACGATGGCTAAGACACTGGATAGTCGGATGTATAGACTTTCGTTACTGTAGCAACGTGTAGACTTTGCCTTAGACACTAAGTGAGACGCTCAATGTACACACTTAACTAATTCAAAGGCAAATCGAGTGTACAGACTCTGAGTCCAAACCCAACGGCTGTACAGACTTAGAAAGTGAAGACTGATGTACAGACTTCATTAATCAAAGCATGAATGAGACGCTGTACACACTTAGCCTAGGACAATGTATAGACTCAATCAAATGAAGAGCTTCCAGTGTGTAGACTTGAAAAACTGAAGCCCACGTTGTATAGACTTTGAAATCTGAATCGACAAAGCAGGCTGTACAGACTTTGAGAGTCTTGACGGATGTACAGACTTTGAAGGCTTTGATGGCCAATGTACAGACTTGTAACACTTGAGGACTGATGTATAGACTTCGCCTGAACACTGTCCGATGTATAGGCTTTAGTCTGAAGCGTTGTATGGACTTGCAAGAGACGCACAAAGAGACACTGCCTGAGACGGTCAACTGGACGCTGACTCTGTACAGACTTCAACTTAAAGATGCACGATGTACAGACTTGCTAGTCTGAAGGCTAATGTATGGACTTAAAGGTTAACACTCGAATGTATAGAGTTGAAGGGCTAACAATCTAGTGTATAGACTTCAAAAGGACGAAGCATCCACAGACCATACGATGTACAGACTTTGCCAATATAAGACACTGTACAGACTTTGTTAAGTGACTGGCTGTACAAACTTCAGAAGATGAAGACTCTGTATCGACTTGAAGACCATGAGCCAATGTATAGACTTGCCTTAACAATGAATGAGTAGACTTTGAAACAGGAGTCAGGCAAACGGATGTACAGAGTTGGCCAAAGCAGCAATGTATAGACTTTGAAACCCAGACAGTCAGTGTTCTGATGGGTCGACGCATCAATAGGGGTGGGTCGACCCACTACTGTCCATACTAACTAAACAGACTTGGCCAATGCATGAAGCACAGTCCAGTGTATAGACTCGATGCCTTGAAGATCAATGTACATACTTTGAAGACTGACCTAGCAGGTTGTGTAGACTTAGAATTCAACCAGGATGTCTAGACTTGATGTGAGGTAATGCACAATAAACATGAACCAATGAATTGAATGCATATAGCAGACATGAACTGAATGTATGCAGGAGAACTAATTAAAGCATTACCTGATCTGAGCATTCACCTTACCTGTCATGATTTAACTTTGACTCTTTGACTTGGGTTAACTTCATGACCTGTGAGACATCCTCAACCCGGTTCTGACAGTTTCTCATAATGCAACAGGATTATATCATCAAGGATGTAAACATAATGAGACATAATATCTGTCATCATCAAAACTCCAGAACCACAGGGGACACAACATCTCCATCCCTCTCTTTCCTCTTTTTTTTAATATTCTATGTCCTCTCTTTTCTCTCCCTGTCACGATCTCTCTCTCCCCCTCTCGGTTCTCTTTCTCTCCCCTCCCCCACGATCTCTCTTTCTCTCTTCTATTATTTCTTTCTCACTTTCTTTCCCTCTCTCCCTCTTTCTCCCTCACACTGCTTCTCTTCTTTTCTCTGTTTGCACACAGTCACTTCATTTCATACTCACGTACACACACTGCACACACATGCACTCTTCCACCTTCACTCCACATACTCATGCTATTCACCCTTTTCACTTTCATGCACACACCATCCACGTAGGTAGTTTGTTAGCTTATTTCTATTAGCATGTTCACCCTCCTTCATCCTTATATACATACTTATATACATATACTTGTATATATTTATACATATATCTATCAATAAGAGCATATACTTGTATATATTTATACATATATCTATCAATAAGAGTATATATATATATTAGATATACCTATATATATACTATATACTCATATATATACATACATATATATATATATATTCTCTATACCTTTTTTTAGATTTATATATATATGTATACATATACATATATATATATATATATGTGTGTGTATGTTTATAATATGACCATATCTATATATGTGAGTATGACGTGTTTGCCATCCATCTAAAATTGCAGAAAAAGGGGAAGCCTTCGGCTCATTTAGTACTTCTCGTGTCTCTGCACACGAGAGAAGTGTCGCCCCACCGTTCACCAGGGCCGTGCCCGCTCGGATCCCCCCGGGCTTCTAAATAATCTCCCCTCACCTCTTGTTATTTTAGGCATTTTTAATTTTTTATTTATGTTATTATCACGTTATCTCAAGAATTGTTATTATATCAGTTTTTTGACTTAATTTTATTTTGTGTTTGTTTATTTTGCAGGGTAATCACTCAAAAGCCCTCTTCTTCGGTCAGTCAAACGAAGAGGAAGAAGGAACCCACGCATCCCGCGTCAAAGGCAAAAGCGATCAACCAGTTTGGGACCCTCGGTCCTTGTCGATCACACCACCAAACGCGTGCTTGTAGTAATTTTTACTTTATGTCTATAATACCTGCGAATAGCTAAATCCCGGGTCTGTTTGTACTATAATCGGCCGCGGTGAGTCATTTAACCGTGGTCATTTACTTTCGGCATTTTTCTTTCTACCCCTGTTATATTGTTGTTAAAATCCCGCAAGGATCAATATCCTGCGGTGGTCTGTTTACTCTCTGTTATATTCCTGTTATTACAACTGTGTGAGGAGTGATATGCCGTTCCAAATTCTTAGTCTACGTATGTCTTTGTGTCCGCCAATTTTTACTACGTAGAGTCCCAGGATACGAACTCGGTATATGAAAAACTACTCACGGAATGGTAGGCCACGCCTATCGGGAAAGGAGTTTAGTTTGTGCGAGAGGATCTTCGGATCCCCATCTCCACCCTGTACCGGAGTCCGGTAAGTCTTTTTAGGTCGTACTCTCCATCTTTTCCCATATCACCCCCTTTTTACGCACGTGTTTCATCATTTTTTCTTTTACAGAGAGGGAGAAATCCCATCTCTCTCTCTCAGTCCACCACGTGACGCGTTCACATCTCTGGCGATCACGGTGGGACCTGCTTTTTGCTTTTTTGTCTACCCACAAACTTTTGGCACCCACGTGCGCACCTCCTTTTGACACCCACGTGTGCCCTTCCCTATTGCGCCCACGTGCGCCTACTCCCCTCGTGCACCTCGTGCACTCCCCCCGGTCCTTTATGATTACTTGAGAGGTTAGCGTTGTCTTGTGCACTTTGTGCACTCCTCCTCCATTTGGCACCCACGTGTGCCCCTCCATTTAGCACCCACGTGTGCTCTCCTCTACTTGGCACCCACGTGTGCCCTCTCCATTTAGCACCCACGTGTGCTTTCCTCCATTCGGCACTCACGTGTGCCCCTCCATTTAGCACCCACGTGTGCTCCCCTCTACTCGGCACCCACGTGTGCCCTTCCTTATTGCGCCCGCGTGCGCCACGTCATCCCCCTTGTGCACCACCTGCACTCCCATAGTCTTTTCTATTTTTCCAAGTAATCTACGTGTCTCGGAAAGAAGAACTGTTATATCTTACTGTATCTGTTTACTGTTGTTATATCTGTTATATCATTGTTATCTCTGTTATATTTGTGTGTTTATCCCTTTTATATTTCTGTGTTTCATTTCTTTCATTCAGTATTGTATTTCATGCATCTACGTATCCCTTTATTTTACTTTTCTAAGGATTAACCTTTCTCGGTGAAGGAAGGACTCTCCGTTGGGAATTCCTCTTGACGGACTAGGATCTCCTCCATCGGGACCTCCGTAAGTCCCCGACATCGAAGGATTCCCTCTTCGTTCACTGGGCAGGTTGTACCATTGAAGTACCCCGATGTTAGTTACCTATCCGTGCTGAGACGAGTGTCCCTAGTTCACACGGCGGTAAAACAAAGGTGAAACTAGGTTTTCTTGTAAATTTTGTGTGAATTTTTACGTGTGTTGAAAAAGGACAAAAAAGAGTTAAAACAAAAAAAAAAAAAAAAGGTGACGTAAGATCATCCACTTGTTTGGTAATCTTTGATATTGTTTGCTGGTGTATGCGCTTACGTTCTGGAAAAATAAAAATGGCTCACGGCTCTTTCGAAGAGAATTAACAGGGTCGTGGTCACTCAGTTGACCCACGCGTCCATGCACTGGACCCAGGCCCTTCCCGTGAGACCTCACAAGAGGTCCCCGCTGTTTCACGGGAAGTAGCCCCACCTCAGGACATCTTTTCCCTGTTATGTGTCCTCGCCAGTACACAGCTCAGCTCTGAGCAACTTTTGGCATTTCAGGTCATTTTAAAGGGGAAATCTGTTTCTCCCCCTCCTCAGGAGTCAACTCCGGCTCCCACATTCCAACATCAGCCGCTCCAGGCTACCACCTTTCCATCATATGTACATGACATTCCTTCTTCGTCACTTCAACCACAGGCGAGTCAACTGCCCGCCTCTTACCAATTTCCCTCTCCACAATCTCAAATCCCAGCCATCCTTCATACGGTACCTTAAACGGGTCCGTTCACTAGTGGGGCCTCCTCCTCCACTAGTATTTCATATGCCTTCATGGCTTCTCAGATGGACTCTCTACGCTCTGAATTTGAAGCTATAAAGGATGATTTTAGGAAGAAATCTCATCCTCCTTCTCCTCCTCAAGTCAACCCCCTTCACGCTAAAATTGCTGAAATAGATAAGGAGTGGAAGAAGGCAAGAGATGAGTATGAGCAAGAGCTTCTTTCAAGTCGTTACGATCAAATGGATGCCATCTACCCATCACCCATTTATCACGCTAATTCATACGGTCCTCCGTCTCCACAGCCATATCCATATACGCAAAATCCTCTATACCAATATACGTCACCTCACCTCATCAATACGCCTCCATCACAACATCCATTTGAACTTAATGATTATGAGGAATTGCAAATGGCACCTGATCACATCTACGGAAACTTTGAAGATTTACCCACTCCGAGGTTTCTTCGTTCCTTCCCTCTTCCACCACCACCACCAGAAGATTTCTATGCTCAGGATGAAACCACTGATTCTACCTCTACCTATGAGACATCATGGTATTATGACGATGGGTCAATGCTCCAGCAACCCACGTCAACGTACCATGAGTCCCCTACTAATTCTACCTCTACCTATGAGACATCAGGGTATTATGACGATGGGTCAACACTCCAGCAACCCACGTCAACATATCATGAGTCCCCTACTGATTCTACCCCAACTTATGAGACATTATGGTATTATGACGATGGGTCAATTCTCCAGCAACCTACGTCAACGTACCATGAGTCTCCTACTAATTTTACCCCTACCTATGAAACCACATGGTGTTATGATGATGGGTCTACACCCCAACAACCCGCATCAATGCACCAAGAATCGCCTTCTATCCTTAACCCCCCATGTACCACCAAAATCCGACGCTTCCTACGCACCAAGTGTCCTACTGTTACCCCTCTAACTACACAAGTAACCCCCATACCATCAGCCTCCATTGAGCCTCCAGTTAACCCTTGTTCCCAACCTAGTAACCCTCCATTACCTCCGCTTAAAACCTCCATCATCCCTATAACCCCGAATCCAACCATCCCTATTCCTCCACTCCCCTTACCCAAACCCCTGATTAGTCCTGAGCATGGCCCATCTATTTTTGCACCCGAGCTAACCTTGTCTCCTCCCAAGCATAAGGAGAAGCTCGTCGTGTTTCAACCCTCACTTACTCTTTCCACAACTCTTTTCATTGAACCTCTATTACCCGCTGAGCCTGTTGCCTCCATCTCGCCTCCATCACTTAAGGCCTCCACCATTCCTATAACTTCAAACCCAACCCCTCTTACTCCTCCACTTGACTCCTCACCCAAATCCGTGACTAATCCTGAGCAGGGCCCATCTATTTTTGCACCCGAGTCAACCTCGTCTGCTCCCGAGCAGGAGGAGAAGCTCGTCGTGTTTCAACCTCCACTTACCCTTCCTATAGCCCCCATCATTGAATCTCTATTACCCGTTGAGTCTGTTGTCTCCATCTCACTTCCCCCCATCACCTCTCGGAGTGGGTGTATTCTTACAAATACACGTGCCAAAGATGATGATCAAGAACCGGACAAGAAGAATTCGGTTACGACTATGCCGTTCAAAATTCAAGATTTTATATGCCGAATGCCAATTCGAGTTCTTGTGCCGACCATTTTTGAGAAGTCTGAATCTCTATCTGCACCAATGCCCATCAAGAATGACTCTCACGAATTGGTGTTGAGCAAATCAGGGACCAAAACAATAGCGATCACGTTACTCATTGGCCAACATGCTTTCAAGGCCCTTTTTACCCCTTGTTCGGTCATAGTCCAAATGGCCAATCAAAAGAAGGGTTCTCCTCATGCATAGTAATGACACATTCTACTGCCGAGGAGATGATGAATTCTATGCTCAAGGGCGGGTCAGGTCACTCCTTGTTGGAAGCTTTTGACGTTTTGTCTACTCCTCACCAACTTCCATGTAAGGGGCGAACACTTGTGTTACCAAGCATATTCCCACATGATATTCTCATGGTCTTGAGCAGTGTCCCAAACAAGAAGCTCCTTCTGCCGAAGGTCAAACTCCCAATGATAGATACCATCCATTTATTAAGGGAGTTATTTCCAAAGGAGCCATTTCATGTTAAGATCCTTACTTCACAAGCAAAACTCTCAAATTTTTGCTATCATCATTTGCCAAGAGAGTTGCCATTCACTTTTAAACGTCCAAGGGCTCTTATTAAAAGTCCGTCAAATGAGAGCCCGTGGGCCCTGACCGGATCGATTGAGCCGATTGGTCAGAGAAGGACCAGGCCGTCTTTTGGGGCGCATAATTGGGAGTGGCCTACGAGGCCAAGAGGGCAACAAGTTATGTTGAAGGTTGAGAGGCCGCGCTATGAGAGAGTATCCACCAGGAAGAAGGGAAAGTATAAAGTGAAGCTTAAGGGCGAGAATTCCCATGTTGAGGAGCCATCTTGTAGCCCATCTACTTCATATCCCATTCTGTCACTACTCGTGATGTTGTTCTGCTTCTTTTTATGGGTGATCTATCGGCTGAGAGGACGCTTCCCATCATCTAGATCTAAGCAATCAAGCTCCTCCTCTGTTCTAGGGTCTTTGGACCCTCACATTCCACCCCCTCCGGAACCTCCGGACCCTTACCTTTTACCTCGTCCGGAATCTTCGGACCTCTATATTCATCCCCGTCCGGAACCTCCGGACCCCTCCCTATTTAATTCCATGTTTTTATCCATCCCTCATCATCATCCCCGTCCGAAGCCTTCGGACCCCTCTCTATTTTATTCCCTGTCATTTCTCCATCCCCCTCCGGAACCTCCGGATCCTTACCTTCCACTTCATCCGGAATCTTCAGACCCCTATATTCATCCCCGTCTGGAACCTCCGGACCCCTCCCTATTTAATTCGATGTTTTTATTCATCCCTCATCATCGTCTCCGTCCGGAACCTCCAGACCCCGCTCTGTTTAGTTCCATATTTTTATCCTACCCTTATATTCCACCCCCTCCGGAACCTACGGACCCTTACCTTCTACCTTGTCCGAAATCTCCGGGCCCCTATACTCATCCTCGTCTGGAACCTCCGGACCCCTCCTTATTTAATTCCATCTTTTTATCCATCCTTCCTCATCGTCTCCGTCCGGAACCTCCGGACCCCGCTCTATTTAGTTCCTTGTCTTTATCCTACCCTCACATTCCACCCCGTCCGAAACCTCCGGACCTCTCCATGTTTAATTCCTTATCTTTATCCGTCTCTCACCTCCCTCCAGAACCTCCGGATTTCTCATCTTGTTATCCATCCCTCCTAGGGCATCGTGCCCTACCTTTTCATATCCATCCGAAGACTACGGACCTTTCCTTCTTCCGATTTATCCTTTTGTTCTTCCGTGGCATTGTGTCCTTCGTCCTTTTCATCCCTTTAAATTGCCTTTTTGTATACCTTTTCCCAGGGCATCGTGTCCCTCATCATTTTCTTCCTTCGGAACCTCCGGATCCATTCCCCCATGATTCTCCTCCTTTACGTCCGGACCCTCCGGATCCGCCTCTCTCAATTCATCAATTTCTAATTCCTCTTGATCTTGATCCCGAGTCTGACTCGATTCATGTCATATCAATTGTCTCGGGCATCTGCCCGTTCTCATACTGCTTTCGAGGCTTTAGTCCTCACCTTTTTCTTTGATTCCTTTCTTATCTTGTAAATTCTTCTAGGCATCTTCTGTGTAATCCTTTTTTTATCACTATTCCTTTACAATAAACCACAGTAGAAGACAGGAAAGCCATAAGGAGAGTTGTCTAGAGGTACACATTGAGTGTTCTTCTAAGGTGTTTTGATGACGATAAAGTCTGGAAGTGTGTAGAGGAAGCACACTCAGGCGTGTGCGGTGGCCATGTAAACAGCCAAATGCTTGCTAAGAAGATCATTCGGCAAGACTTTTACTGGCCTACCATGGAGGAAGATTGTGATGTCTATGTCCGTAGGTGTGTCAAGTGTCAACTTCACACCGATAAAATCCATTCCCCATCTTCCTCTCTTCATCCAGTGTCCTCCCCATGGCCTTTCTCCATGTGGGCATTCGACATCATTGGTCCTCTTGGTGATCCTAACTCCCTTACTAAACAAAAATCCTTCATCCTCACTGCAACGGAGTACTTCACCAAGTGAGCTGAAGCTGAAGCCTACGCAGAAATCAAGGCATCCACAGTCTGCAAGTTCATCATGAAGTACGTCATCGCCAGGTTCGGCATCCCGAGAACCATCACAATGGACCCCAATTCATTTCTCAGGACCTTCAGGACCTCTGCAAAAGGTATAAGATTGCATTGCATCATTCATCACCATATTATCCACAAGGCAATGGCCAAGCAGAGGCCACTAATAAAACCTTGATTAAAATCATAAAGAAAACATGTGAGTCTAGCAGATTCTCGGATTGGCCTGAAAGGCTTATTGAAGCTCTATGGGTCTATCGCACTTCAATCCGTACCCCTACTGGGCAAACTCCGTTCGCCCTCACTTACGGGATGGAGGCGGTAGTTCCATACAAGATTCTGGTTCCCTCTCTTAGAGTACAATTAGATAAGGATCTTCCCCTCGACGAACGTTGTGACTCTCTCCTTGCCCAGTTGGAATTCTTAGACGAGAAGCGCCTGGCCGCTGCTGAGCATGCTCGTGTATACCAAAATAGACTCTCACGTTTTTACCAAAAGAAGGTTATTGAGAGAAAATTCAAAGTTGGTGAAATGGTAGTGAAAAGAATTTTTGTAAAGCCTGGTGGCCCACGTTCTAAACTTCAACTCAATTGGGAAGGACCGTACGTGGTTCAGGCTGTGCATCTTGGCAACGCCTATAGGCTAGTCAATGATGAGGGAGTCGAGTTATCCCACCCTTGGAATGGGCTTTATCTTAAGAAGTACTACCCTTAGATAGGTGTATATAGTGTCAAAAATTGAAAACAAAACAACAAAAAAATAATGAAAAATAATGAAAACAACATAAAGATGTATATAAAACAAAGAAGAAAAGCCTAAAAAATGAAAAATTCAAAATGCTGATGTTTGGAGACCACCATGGAATCAAGTTACTGCATCTTACCCCCATGTTAGGACCGGGTTCATTAAGACTTGGTAGGTCTCATGTCTTGGTCTGTCAGAACCGTGGAGACCCCTGTCCGGCCACTTCGGCCTATGCCCACTCAAAAGAAGGCAACATGCACATACACATCTGTGTTATAAAAATTGATAGCATCGCTTATGGTGGGGCCTCACTCAAAAGGTCTCCAAGAAAGTTGTAATCTTTATTCTCTTCTTCTCGACCGAATGAGACAGCCAGCGCCCTTAAACGCTGAGCATGGGAAACACAAACACATCTCCCTAGGGCAATAGTAGGACCCAATTCTTCGAGCATAGATCAGAGTACGAGAAGAGGGCAGTGTCCCCGCAAGCATCCAAGAGAGATTCCGTAATGTCAAAATACTATGTCCCTCACAAAAATCTATCAAAAAATCAAAAGAAGCAAGAAATCAAAGTCAAATGAAAAGCCTGGTCGTAACCGTGCCTGATCCCACAAATGAAACTCCTTTGACTGAAAGTCAAATTCTATACAAAAGGAGGCATGAGATGTAAATGCTCGAGATTTGGTCTGAAGTTACCCGAAAGGGGAAGTTAAGTGCACCCCTAATTGCTCGCCGGGTTAACGATTTTGCCGGTCCTCTCAGGAGGTTTGCCCCCAATATTCTTCCTTCTTCCCCTGAAGATAAAGGCACAATGGAGTTCCTGAAGGGTGAAACTCGCCAAAGCCTGCAACATCCTTTTAACACAAACATATGGTTGTCCATTTTGAAAAGCAGAAGCCATTATCGTGAAGGAGTCTCCATGTTTCTGGCCAGTCAAAACCCTTGTCTACCACCTTAATGCCTTCTTAGTCTGACCTCGGGCTTAGACCAATGCAAGCGTGTCACCTATGGGTGCGACGGAGTCTGATTCCGGGTCAGCGTCGCGCGGTTGGTCGTTTGGGTTCCAGGGTGTTCTATTACATATCATCTAGAGTCGTGAGGAAATAGACCCGGGTCGGACAAATCATTTACCTCGAACACTTTTAGGGTGAATCTCTGTGGTCGGAAGCAACTGGGAGCCTAAACATGGCATGACGGTATTGTCATCAGGATAAGTCTTAACCGGTGGGATTATCATTCGAGGAGTCTAGAGGCCCAAATCAACCTAGATGTGCACTTAGGATACCTGGGAGGTTAGTAAGAAACCCTTGTTCTCATGCAAGTTAGATGTTATATGGAGTCGTCATCATGCATTAGCAAAAACAAAAATAAACAATCCAAAAATTCAAAAAAAGTAGAAAAATGTATATGCATAAAAAAATGGAAATATAAAAGACCAAAAAAAATAAACAAACAACAAAACACAAAAAAAATGAATACACCTACAAAAACAAAAATCGCAATTTGCATGTTGGCATTTGTATGCAGCATTCCACTTTTAAATTTTCATTTGCATCCGTGTGCTTGTATGCCGCATTCATTACCATCTTTTATCATTGCCTTCGTTAATAAAGGCTTTCCCCTTGACTCGTTATCAAGGATAGTTCAAAACCACATCTGCTTATTGAGCAAGGGGCAAGTCAGAGCAGAAATACTGACTTGTTTGCTTAGATGTGTGCAGGGATTCGAGAGATCAGAAAGAAGCAGAGAACCAAGCATAAAACATTTTATTCCACTTCCAACTGAAAATAAACAACAACCAAAAGAGCTTATATTAGGTTCCACCTTCCTTCTCCACATTACTTGTCCCGCCACTCTCCGGGTAAGACGTTCTTGAAGGTGCTATCCAACCATGAAAAGCGGTACTTCTACCGCTTTGTGGTCCTCTTTCTATCTCCACTCCCCGACGTCGATCTGCGGGGGCAGCAAAGAAGCTACTAACACGAAAGCCACGCTCTCGCGCCCTTCGGTAGCGTTCCTCGCCATCCTTCAGCCACTGCTCGGCGAGACCGAGACTGGTCCTCAATTCAAATAATTGGGCCTCCATGGCCCTCCTCTCCTCTTTCTCGGCTGATCTTTTGGCCTTCTCTCTTTCCCTATCCTTTTCCCTCTCAGCACGTTCTCTCGCTCTGTCTTTTCTCTCCAGCTGAAGGGTGATCCTTAGCTCTACAGCGTCCATAGAAGAGTCGTCATCTGGACGACGACGCAGTTCCTCTTCTAGCTCGGCTATTCTAGCTTCCTTCTGCGTGGCATGCACGAGTGCCTCCTGTGTTTCTTTCTCCTGCCATACATATCATTTCAGGCATATCACAATACTTGAACAAGGGATATTAAATGGTGAAACCCTCACCTGTGCAGAAAGCATTCCTTCTACCTCCGCAGCCCGTTGTGTGGCATGAGCAAGCTGCTCGTGGAGTAGATCTAACTCTGAAGTAGGAATCCATAGACTGGAAGAAATGCCGTCTACCCCCATTGCCGATGAAACTGCATCGAGCTGGGCACGCTGCGACACATGAGGTGACATTTAAGTGGTTAGCGCCATGAATCTCAAATCATACCAGGAGTGTACATAAACACTTACTGATGAACCCAGAGCCACTCGGGTATCATTCAACTCTTGCTCCGTATCTGCCAAACGAGCTCGTAAGTTCGTTATTATGGTGTCACCGGCATCCTATAGTTATGGCTCTTGAGTTCACAAAAAATCAAAAAAAAATGGAAATTATAAAAGGTAAAAAAAATGGTTTTTTTACTTTACCTCCACAAGCCCTCCAAGCTGGAGCCTCTCTGCATACGCTGCCCTGTAGAGCCGTAGGTAATCTTCACTGTCTTTCGCTTATGATTCCACGAGTGTGCCACCCCGTTGCCAGTCTTCATACTGTTCGGGGAAGCGCACCCTCCAATCAACACAAGTCGCCGGCCAGCGCGTCTTCTTTTCGACGCTGGGTGATGTGGTCATATTCACCCATTCCTGGGCCAGCCCTAGGGTCCTCATGGCTAATCGTAGCCTTAGTGGCTCAATTTCATTCAAACAATAGAGCCAGAGGTCCCGTCCGAATCGGGCACGGCTTCCAATTACCCATGGCTGGTCGACATCGACCATATTCGAGTAAGGCCTCCAGTTCGTCTATGTTGGGTTGTACATATCTTCTTAGTTACTCAAAAATACAAAAAAATGGTAAAAAATGATTAATACAAAAAAATAGAAAAAAAGTATCCTACCATCGCTGCAGGGAACTCTTGTAGCTCACGTCTCAATAACATCAGTTGGTAGGATAGTGGTGATGTGCTCATGATGGGTTGCCACCGCCTAGCCAACGGGATCGTCACTGGCCACCAGTGTCGAGCTCTCCCCATTGGAATATAATAGTAGCTCCATAGCTACACCATCATGTGTCATTGACATAAACAAAACAAAAAAGCATAAAAACAAAAACAACAAAAAATAATTCCTTTACCTGGATGAAGGGCGTAAACCCACTTATTGTCACCTCCTGGCCTGTCCTTTGGGATAGACCTGTAAATAGATGCGCCAGCACGGCAGCTCCCCAGGCGTACTGTCCTACTCTCTCCATGTCCACGAGCAGCTCCAGGAAGCGGCAGTGTATATTGTCTCCCTTGGAGCCCAATAGCAACTTGCCCAACAGAAAGAGGAGGAACCTCCTCAGATCCAGGTTGGTCCTTTCCCAGTTGCTGGCGTCCATGCAGTACACAGCACGGGCTCCTCTTTCGGCCCTTTTCATGAATTCCTCCAGGGACTCATCATCTCACGGACGAATGTCAGTAAGCCCTAGTGCCTCCATGATCGATGCCTTCGCTACTGACCTGTTCTTCCGACCGTCGAGGTCCAGCCCTAATAGCTTTTGGGCACCTTCTCGGTAATCGGCATAGGTGACTCCGATCACTGCCTCCCCATCCACTTTGAGGCTCGTGATTCGGACCACATCTTCTAGGCTGGGTACCATGTGTCCCCAGGGCATCAAGAATGCCCGACTCACTGGGTCTCATCTTTCGCTCAGTGCTTGGATGAGGACCAGGTCGAGCTTGATCGGCTCGACCCGAAGAAAGGCACCAAATCCCATCACGTCTAGCCTGCCCTTCTGGAAGTCCGGAAGACCTCGATATGCGGCAACCACAAGCTCCCAGGAAATGTGTGATTTCATCATGCTCTGCACATACACAAGAAGTGAGAAATGAGAGCTTTGTCAAGGAAGAAAAAGGAAGAAGGAATGAAGGAAGGGATGACAAGGTCCAACTTACGAGTTGTGATTGGGTCCTCTCGCTGAGTTTCCCCTCGACTTCTGAAAGTCTTCTAGAGCTGCTACCAGATCTGCTTCTCTTTGAAGAGCGGGAAGACTCACCCTCTGCTCTGAAGCTAGATTCACCTTCCATCCTGAAAGGTTGAGCAACACTCACTACCCCCCTTTACAACCTTTCACTCCTCAAATCTGCTCTTACGACTTCGGTGTTTCCAAGTCGAGCGAAAGGGGAGGTATTTATAGGATCGGAAAGGAGGTGATCTAGATCTATCACCATCACCCCTAGCAACAGCCTTTGTGACAAGTCACCCCCCTTTTACTGTTGTGGCCACTCTACCATGGGGAGTGATCGATTTGGGGGCGTGATTTGTTGACTTGTCCTCCCTATTCGGTCCGAAGATTCTCCGCGTTTATTGTCTCGTTGCGACTGCTTTTAGTGTAAAGAAGAAAGTGGGGGACATTTATGCGGGAAACTAGGACCCGGGGCTGACGTTTTTAAAATTGGTGGTAGATCCTTTTGGAAAATCATGGCCACGGTACCCTCGCGTGCCACTTCACCATGTAGAGTAATTGCGGAGCCGTGATTTATTGACCCGCCACTCCTATTCACGTGTCCCTTGTCCTATTGCGACTACTTTTAGCGCAAACAAGGAAATGAGGGACATTCACGTGGGAAAAGAGCACCAAGGGCTGATATTGTTGAAGTCGGTGGTAGATCCCCTTTGAAAATCATGGCTATGGTGAGTCACCGCTCCATGTTTTAAGGAGACATCTCGTCGAGCACGTCTCGCGGGAACCCATGTGGTAGAGAAGAGCTGTAGAGCAGAAGGAACACATTAAGGGCAAACAAGTCGTGTTCAAACTAAACCATTCCACTCACACATCTATATAAGGGTTTGTGCCCGTCATGAGGAGAGAGTGGGTGTGTAAGTCACTCACTAACCCTCATCACCCTCCTGGTTACATCTCTTCTCTCTCCGAAGGCAAGCAGTCCCTCGGAGGCCTTCTATAGTTCCGTGACGCAGCAATCGCTTTGCCATGCCATACATTCCCACCTGCTCTTTGGCGGTGCTCTTCGCCGTCTTCCTGTCTCTCTCTCACGACCCCGATGGCCGCGAAGCTCCTGAAGTTGAGGACGCTGGTTGAACTGCCCTATGCTCTGCCGATGGAGACTGCATCAGCTCCAGGAGCTCCTCTGCCGCGAGCTCCAACTCCCCTCCAATCTACAGAGCAAGCCACGTCTGGACGCCCTTTCTCTCAGAGTTCCATCTCTTGGGCCTCCTGTGCTGTTATGTCTTCGCCTTTCTCTCCATTGTCTCTTATTTTACCTCTCCCTTCGCCATCCGGAGAGAAACCTTCAGTTCCAGAACGTCTCGAGGCAATTCCTCGATGATGTGTCGTCGTCATTCCCTCTCCAGTTTTGTTATCTGGGCATCACGCTCTGATTGAGCGACTTGCTCCTTCTTTGCTCAGACCGCAGGAGCTAGCAAGTCCTGAATCTCCACTACCTTCCAGCTCCAATCATCCCATAAGCTCAAACAAGTGGGCGAAGTGTGTGATTGAATTTCAAATTGAATCACGCCCACCTGATTCCCGAGCTCATGCTCGGCCCCTTCGGCACAAGCTACTGTGCCAGGAAGTTGCTTCTGGAAGGACATGATCTCCAAAAGAGGAATTGGAACCAAAAGGCCATGTCGGCCATCCCTGTTGTCACCTGCTGGGCACCCTAATAAGAAAGGGAACAAATGCCGAGTAACATTAGGAATCCAAAACCAAAAAAAAAGAGAAAAAGGATAAAACAAACAAAAAAAATGAGTTGCCACTATGTGCCTTGTCATATGAACTCTGCTTCCCCTGCTTGTGTGAATTATTGTGATTGATTGATATTTTGTACATGTGAGTGTTTATTTTTTGTGAGATATTTCTATTTTGGCTTGCCTACTGATGAATGCAGGTTTCAAAAGAACAAAAAAAAATTAACATGCAAAGAAAAAGAAAAAAAAGAAGAAAACAAAAAGCAAGAAAAAAGATGAAAGATACTAAAATAAGAAAAATGGATCATCTATTATGTCCGCATTGTGTCTACACTATTAGAATCTGTCAAGCATCGTACGCCTTGAATGAATTTGGAGTTTCAGTTCAAACTCTGATAACTCCAGAAGAGTCTGAGTCGTATGGATATCTGTTAAGTTGTGCTAGAATGGGGATGACAGTTCTGTTCGGTTTGTCGATAAACGGGCTCCGACTCATTACCAGCTCATCGAATCGGTATCCTGACCCAGTCTCCACAGCTTAACCTTAGCTAGTTGATCTCATTGTGGAAATCATTCACTTAAGTCGATTGTGCAAGCCACTGTGTTTAAACACTCTGAAATATGAGATATTCCATTCTGAGTTGAGTACTGAGTTTTCCCGAGGCTGCCTTGGGATGTTTCTCCGGAAGAAATCATTGTTTGGATTTAACTCCAATTCATCTTTTATTTCCCTCGGACCCACCTTGGCTGTAGCACGTCCACAATGACTGGTAACTGCTCTCCAATGGTGAAACCTGCAGGCCTACGACCCAGGTACTTCGCCACCGTGAAGTTGGTCCACTTTTAGTTGTTTGTGCCCCAGCGCACATTTTGTCATTCCTTGTGTATTTATCATCCAAACAATGATCGATTCGGAGAGCTTTCTTCAAGGTTACTTCGGTGAAACTCAGGAAAGATTCCCATCAGGAAAATGATGAAGGCGTGTCTCATCACACCTTGGCACCTGCTTTTCACTCCACTCCATTTCATTCCATCCCATTACATGTCCTTTCTCTACAAAACAGATGCCAAGGCGGGGCAGCTGTAGACACGCTATTTTCACATTTTTCGCGGATAAATCTTATATTACACCGTGATGCCCCAAAGTGGCCTGCGCATTTGATTCATGTGGGTGATTAGTCATTTTTTAGGGTTTTATATGAAAATACAAAAAGGGTTAGGAAAAGACAAAAAAAAGAAGAGAAAGATTATAAATAAAAAAGATAAAAAATGAATGGATGAGAAAAGCTTATAAAAAAAAGAAGAAGAGCTTATAAGAAAATTCAAAAAATAATAATAAATAATAAATAAAAGAAAAAATGGGTTATACGAAAATACAAAAAAATCAAAAAAAGGTTATTAAAAATTCAAAAAGGTCATATTATAAAAATACAAAAAAATGAGAAAAAGCTATAAAAACAAATATAAATAAATAATAATAAACATTAAACCCCAAAAATAAACATATATACATAATTGTAATTGTAAATATATATATATGGTAGTTATTACATAAGTTAATCATAGATTAATGTATTAGTTTATGAGCTTGTTTATATTATCCCACCTCCTTAATCTCTCATGATTTCCCTACGTCTCTTTCTTTCTCCCCATATCGCATTCTATTCTCCCACCCATACATCTCTTTCACGTCTTTATCTTTGTCCCTCTCCTCACACCCTTCTTATTCACTAAACACCTACACTCTTAATAATTCTCTCTCACATCCCTCTCCTTCCGACACCTCTCTTTTTCTTACTTTCCCCATTTTGTTTCCTTCCCCCACAACCCAACAACTATCCTCTTGACACTCCACCTAACACCCTCTCCCTTATCTCCTTCAATGATTCTCCTCTCCCATAGCTAACCACGATCACCCTGAGTCTAAACCCAAGCCTCGTCATGCAACCTCCTCCCTCCACTCTCTCCAAGAAAAAACATCGCCAACCCGCTCCACCTCTCTCCATTCCTCCCTAACATCACGCATGCGACTCCACCACCGAGCTCCCCTCCCTCACCTTCACACATCCTCTCCCCTCCTTTCCTCTGCTGGACACCTCCGCCACCCTACCGACGTCGCCCTCGACAGCCTCCACGCTAACCACCGTGAAGCTCCCACCTCACCGGACACCAACGGTCACCGCACCACGCCATTGAAGCCGTCCGCAAGAAGCCCACTGCCGGCTAGCAGTTGCCGCCCGACCACCGTCGCCACCACCTGTAGCTCCACTCTCGCACCACCTCCACTTCGTCACCACACCATGAACCCGCTCCCACCTCCACGTTTGCCATCGTCCTAGTCTCCACCTCCGGCTAGTCGACGTCGTCCACGGTGCGCCCTCGCCCCCGACGTCTCCACCGCGAGGACACCCCCTCTGTAAGCTGCGAAGCTCCCCCGTCGAGCACCCGCTCGCCGCTCGCCGTCAAGCCCGCGAGACCCTTGCGCATGCACGCCGCTGCCATCCTCCGTCGTCTACCACGCGAGCCGCCGCACCCGCCGTCGTCGTCCACATCGACTGCAGCACCACCGCCGCGACTACAGGTCTCCCCCACCGCATAGTCATCTCCACCGCGAGCTGTTCTTGCACGCCAGCCGCTCCCGTCGTCGTCCACCCACGCTCCAGCCATCGTCGAACGCCGTGAGCCGCCCCTATGCCGTCGTCTCCGCCGTAGCAAGCCACTCCACGTCACCCACGTCGTCAGTCCGGCTTCACCTCCACCCACCTTGGACGCTCCACCGTGAAGCCAACCCCCGTGCATGCACCCCACCCGACACCGACGCCGCCACCACCCGGTCATCACAACCCCATCACCCCCGACCATCGTCATCGACACCCCTCCGCGGTCGTCTTCCTCTGTCGTGAGCTCACCTCACGCCGTCCACGTTCACCACCGCCGTGACGCCACCAACAGCGCCAACCCCCGTGCTTGCACATCCACTTCCGCCTGCGCCGATCCCACGAAGCTACCGTGGCCAACACCGTCCCGGCACCCCACACGCCGTTGACGTTCTAGCCGCCATCGGCCAACCATCTCGCGTCCACGCCAGCCTCTCCGACACCCTCACCGTCGTCATCCCTTCACCGGCACCCCAGCCGCGCCGTCCGCTCATCCTCTCCACCACGTCCACATCGCCAACCGCGAGCTCCCCTCTCAGCCACCACCGTTGTCGCCCCGCGGCACCTACACCGCGTGGCCGCCCTTGCCGGTCACCAACGTCACCGCGAACGCCACCTCGCCACCGTGGTTCGCCGCTGTCCAGCCGCCGTAAACCCGCCACAACTACCGCCGCGGACGACCTCCCTCCGCCGTTCTCTCCCTCTCTTTCTCTGCTCTCTTCCTCCCCCTCTCTTCTGTCTTCTCTCTTCCTCTCTCTCTCCCTTTCTCTCTCTCTCTCCCGTGGTCTTCCTCTCTCTCTCTCCCCCATCCGTTTCTCTCTCTCTCTCCCTATCGATCTTTCACCCTCTTTCTTTTTTTTATTTTTATTTTTTTTCCTCCCAACTCCCTCTTTCTCTCTCTCTCTCTCCCTCTGCCGTTCTCTCCCTCTCTTTCTCTGCTCTCTCCCTCCCCCTCTCTTCTGTCTTCTCTCTTCCTCTCTCTCTCCCTCTCTCCCCCCTTCCGTTTCATTCTTTTCTCTCACCCCCTCTCTCCCTCTCCCTCTTAATCTCTCTCTCCACCCGATCTCTCTCTGCTCTCTTTCTTATTTTTTTTGTTTTTTATCTCCTCTCTCGCACCCTCTCTCTAACTCTCTCTCTCTCGATCTCTCTCATTCTTATTCTTTTATTTTTTTAACCCTCTCTCTTATTCTCTCTTTCCCTCTCCATCCCTCTCTTTCCTCTTTTTTTAATATTCTATGTCCTCGCTTTTCTCTCCCTGTCACGATCTCTCTCTCCCCCTCTCGGTTCTCTTTCTCTCCCCTCCCCCACGATCTCTCTTTCTCTCTTCTATTATTTCTTTCTCACTTTCTTTCCCTCTCTCCCTCTTTCTCCCTCACACTGCTTCTCTTCTTTTCTCTGTTTGCACATAGTCACTTCATTTCATACTCACGTACACACACTGCACACACATGCACTCTTCCACCTTCACTCCACATACTCATGCTATTCACCCTTTTCACTTTCATGCACACACCATCCACGTAGGTAGTTTGTTAGCTTATTTCTATTAGCATGTTCACCCTCCTTCATCCTTATATACATACTTATATACATATACTTGTATATATTTATACATATATCTATCAATAAGAGTATACATATATATTAGATATACCTATATATATACTATATACATATATATATACATACATATATATATATATATATTCTCTATACCATTTTTTAGATTTATATATATATGTATACATATACATATATATATATATATATGTATGTTTATAATATGACCATATCTATATATGTGAGTATGACGTGTTTGCCATCCATCTAAAATTACAGAAAAAGGGGAAGCCTTCGGCTCATTTAGTACTTCTCGTGTCTCTGCACACGAGAGAAGTGTCGCCCCACCGTTCACCAGGGCCGTGCCCGCTCGGTGCCCCCCGGGCTTCTAAATAATCTCCCCTCACCTCTTGTTATTTTAGGCATTTTTAATTTGTTATTTATGTTATTATCACGTTATCTAATGAATTGTTATTATATCAGTTTTCTGACTTAATTTTATTTTGTGTTTGTTTATTTTGCAGGGTAATCACTCAAAAGCCCTCTTCTTCGGCCAGTCGAACGAAGAGGAAGAAGGAGCCAACGCATCCCGCGTCAAAGGCAAAAGCGATCAGCCAGTTCGGGACCCTCGGTCCCTGGCGATCACACCACCAAACGCGTGCTTGTAGTAATTTTTACTTTATGTCTATAATACCTGCGGATAGCTAAATCCCGAGTCTGTTTGTACTATAATCGGCCGCGGTGAGTCATTTCACCGTGGTCATTTACTTTCGGCATTTTTCTTTCTGCCCCTATTATATTGTTGTTAAAATCCCGCAAGGATCAATATCTTGCGGTGGTCTGTTTACTCTCTGTTATATTCCTGTTATTACAACTGTGTGAGGAGTGATATGCCGTTCCAAATTCTGAGTCTACGTATGTCTTTGTGTCCGCCAATTTTTACTACGTAGAGTCCCAGGATACGAACTCGGTATATGAAAAACTACTCACGGAACGGTAGGCCACGCCTATCGGGAAAGGAGTTTAGTTTGCGCGAGAGGATCTTCAGATCCCCATCTCCGCCCTATACCGGAGTCCGGTAAGTCTTTTTAGGTCGTACTCTCCATCTTTTCCCATATCACCCCCTTTTTACGCACGCGTTTCATCATTTTTTCTTTCACAGAGAGGGAGAAATCCCATCTCTCTCTCTCAGTCCACCACGTGACGCGTTCACAATAAGAGGTAAGAAAGAATACACCCCGCTCCTGGGGCACGTGAGAAGAATCTACCCCGACCTGGGGGCATAAGAAGAAACAGAGTTGCACCCCAGCTTAGGGGCATTCGAAGAAGAAATGTACCCCGCCATGGGGGCGTATGAAGCAAAAGAAACACACCCCGCATGGGGGGGCATGAAAACAAGAATTTACACCCAGCCTGGGGACATAGAAGCCATAAAGGATATACCCCCGCCACGGGGGCATATGAAGAGAACCCACCCAGACTCAGGGGCACACAAAGCAAAAGTTACACCCTGGCTTAGGGGTATTCGACGAAGAAATACACTCCACCTAGGGGGCATAAGAAGCAACAGAGTTTCACCCCAATCTTGGGGGGTAAAGAGCAAAGGAATACACCCCGGCTTAGGGGAATACGTAGAGAAATATACCCCGCTCTGGGGCATAAGAAGTAGCAGCATACACTCCACCTAGGGGGCATAAGAAGCAACAGAGTTTCACCCCGATCTAGGGGCGTAAAGAGCAAAAAAATACACCCCGTCTTAGGGGAATATGAAGAGAAGTGTACCCCGCTCTGGGGCATAAGAAGCAGCAGCATACACTCCACCTAAGGGGCATAAGAAGCAACAGAGTTTCACCCCGATCTAGGGGCATAAAGAGCAAAGGAATACACCCCGGCTTAGGGGAGTACGAAGAGAAATATACCCCGCTCTGGGGCATAAGAAGGAGCAGCATACACTCCACCTAGGGGGCATAACAAGCAACAGAGTTTCACCCCGATCTAGGGGCGTAAAGAGCAAAGGAATACACCCTGCCTTGGGGGTAAAATAGGCAGAGGACACCTCGCCGTGGGAGGGCATAAGAAGCAAAGACTCTACCCCGTATGGGAGGCATATGAAACAAAAAGAATACACCCCGACTTAGGGGAATACGAAGAGAAATATATCCCACTTTGGGACAGAAGAAGCAGAAGAATCTACCCTGACTTGGGGGCACAACAAGTAACAGAGTTACACCCTGATCTAGGGGCACATGAATAGAAATATATCCCGCCATAGGGGCGTAGAAGAGAAAATAGAGCAAGAATACACCCCGATCTGGGGGCACAGAAGCAAAGAGACGTACATCCCAACCTGGGAGCATATGAAGAGAGGTATACGCCGGCTTAGGGGCATTTGAAGAAGCAACGTACCCCGCCACGGGGGCATGGAATCCATGAAGAATTCACCCCAGCTCAGGGGTATTCAGAAAAAAAATCTACCCCAGTTTAGGGGCATTTGAAGAAGAAATGTACCCCGCCATGGGGGGCACATGAAGCAACATACACCTCGTCCCAGGGGCATCTGAGGCAGGACAAACAACATTCCCTGAGTCCCAGGGGCACACAAAGAAAGAAACACATCCCACCCTGGGTGCACAAGAAGCAAACATGCCCCGGTGTGTCGGGGCAGAAGAAGCGGAGTACACCCCGCCATGGGGGTATAAGAATCAAAAGGTACGCCCCGATTTAGGGGAATACGAAGAGAAACATACCCCGCTCCGAGACATAAGAAGTAGAAGTTACACCCCGTCTGGGGGCCTAGAAGTCATGAAAGATACATCCCGCTTCGGGGCATAGAAGAAAAGTACATCCCGGCCTGGGGGCATGAAAGCAAAAGCCACACCCCCGGTCTGGGGGCATGAAAGCAACGTACACCCCGGCTTTAGAGCATTTGAAGGCAAATACATCCCGATTTAGGGGCATTTGACGAAGAAACACACACCCCGCTTGGGGGCATAGAAGCCATAAAGAATATACCCCGCTCGGGTGCACAGAAGCAAAGAGGCATATCCTCCCGACCTAGGGGGGGCAGGTGAAGAAAAGCCATACCCCGCCTGGGAGCACATTAAGAGAAATACACCCCAGTACATAAGCATTAATGAGAAAAGAAGAGCATAACAAAAGAAAGGGGACATGAGGCAGACATGGTCTTCGAACCCGCCTCTTCACACAAAAGAAGAAAAAAAAGAGAAAAGAGACATGAGACAGACGTGGTCTTCGAACCCGCCTCTTCACAATAAAAGAAGCGCAGAAAAGAAAAGAACAGTCATCAAGCACATGTGGTCCTTCCACTCGCCCCTCCACATAAAAGAAGAAGAGAGGGAAAGAAAGTGAGCCTTGAGGCAGACATGGTCTTTCACCCTCTACTTGCAGTTATCCAACAAATAGACCTCTCATGTGGTCGGCATCACGACTGTTCATCTAAGCCGACAAACGTCTTCCCTTCGGTCAGGACGGCCATCTCAAGAACTAAAGAATCAACATTCACTTTGGTTCGGATCCTTTCCCCTGCCAGAGAATTAAAGAATCAACCTTTCACTCTGGTTCAGATCCTTTCCCCGACCAGAGAATTAACCCTTCACTTTGGTTCGGATCCTTTCCCGACCAGAGAATTAAAGAATCAACCCTTCACTTTGGTTCGGATCCTTTCCCGGCCAGAGAATTAAAGAATCAACCATTCACTTTGGTTCGGATCCTTTACCGGCCAGATAATTAAAGAATCAACATTTCACTTTGGTTCGGATCCTTTCCCAACCAGAGAACTAAAGAATCAACCTTTCACTTTGGTTCGGATCCTTCCCTGGCCAGAGAATTACAAAAAGAGACCTCTCACCTTGGTTTGGATCCTCCCCCGGCCAGAGAATAGAAGAATAGACCTCTCACTTTGGTTCAGATCCTTCCCCCGCCAGAGAACAAAAAGAGACCCTTCTCTTCGGCTCTCGTAGCCCGCTTTCTCGATTTCTGCTTTTGTAGCCTGCTCTGCCAATTTCTGCTCTTGTAGCCTGCTTCCCGACTTCGGCTCTTTGCAGTCCGCTCCTCAACTTCGGCTTGTAGCCCGCTTCCCTAACATTTTGGCTCTTGTAGCCCACTTCCCTTTGCCCTTCGCAGCCTGCTTCCCAGATCCTGGCTCCTGTAGCCTGCTTCCCCGATTTTGGCTCCCGTAGCCTGCTCCCCGATTTCGGCTCTCGTAGCTTGCTTCCTAACTTCAGCTCTCGCAGCCCGCTTAATTAATTTCGGCTCTTTTAGCCCGCTGCACCAACCTTCGGCCTTTGTAGCCTGCTTCTCGGCTCTCGTAGCCCGCTTTCCCGATTTCGACTTGTAGCCCGCTTCCCTAACATTTTGGCTCTTGTAGCCCACTTCCCTTTGGCCTTCGCAGCCTGCTTCCTAGATCCTGGCTCCTGTAGCCTGCTCCCCCGATTTTGGCTCTCGTAGCCTACTCCCCGATTTCGGCTCTCGTAGCTTGCTTCCTAACTTCGGCTCTCGCAGCTCGCTTTCCTAATTTCGGCTCTTGTAGCCCACTGCACCAACCTTCGGCCTTTGTAGCCTGCTTCTCGGCTCTCGTAGCCCGCTTTCCCAATTTCGGCTTTTGTAGCCTGCTTTCTCAATTTCAGCTCTTGAAGCTTGCTTCTCGGCTTCGGCTCTTGCAGTCCGCTTCGCAGATTTTGACTCTTGTAGCCTGCTTCCCAGCTTCGACTCTTGCAGCCCGCTTCCCTAATACCTTTACTACCACATACAAGATACATATACGTAACGATAGTATGTTCTTACGCAAAAAAAAGAAAGCAAAACAAAAGAGACAAAAAATGCTTGGCTGCCCTGCTTGCATGCTTGCTTATAATATAGAATAACATACTTCCTTGAAATTTTCTAGGACCATGTTTCATTGCTAAATAATGCTATCCCGACTCCGGATGCACGTTCGTCACGGCATATGCTCGAAGGGAACCCAATTATGGCGGGTGCACACGTCAAGGGGAAGAGTCATGGCTAAATTGCTAAGCTCAACTCACAAAATAAACTTGAGGCAACACTCCCACACTTCACGCTTAATGTGTTCAATGGTTCTCAACTATAGGGATTGCCCGACTTTCTTCTTAGTGTTGTCCTCCTGGTTTTGATGATGACAATCATGTATTGGATGCATGCTAAACTATACTCTAAAATGCCATGTTAAATCTGTATCAATCACACATGTATTTCTTTTCTGAATTAAGATTTGAACAGGGTTGAAGCTGGACGGCTAAGATGTCTACAAAACAGGTCATAAAGATTAAAGTGGCACCATGCGTCAACGCATTGATCAAGTAGCGTGGACGCAGAAGTTCAACCAATCAAGAAAGCAGCTTCTGGATTACTCTGATGCGTCAACGCATTGATCAAGTAGTGTGGACGCAGCAGTTCAAGTATTCCTTATTGCAGCCTCTGGAGTACCCAGGCAGTGCTGACGCTGCAGTTCGATGGGTCGACGTTGCAGTTCGATGGATTGACGCTGCAGTCTAAAGTGCAACATTAGGTGACCAGATGTGTGGACGCAGTTGCACCATGCGTCAACGCACTCCACATGAAACATGAAGCTAGAAGATGGAAGATAGGCTGCGTCAACCCTTTGGATTCACTGAGTTGACGCCATCTGAATATACTTACGAAGATCCGTGGGGTGAGCAATCATTGAGCCAACAAGTAAATCAGGTGGGGTCCACTTGCTGCACGTGGGTCGTGGTGAACGCGGGAAAGATGTGTGCTCCAGGCTTGGGCATAGCTATAAAAAGAGATAGAATTGAAGAGGGAAAGATATCGAGTATATAGAGAAAGAGGGAAGAGCAAGGGGACGAGAGTAGAAGAGCTTGAAGACGAAGAACATGTTTCTACTGCTCCGAAGATCATTTTGAGAAGACCTGAAGATCGTGAAGAAGGTGAAGCTGATCAAGCTCATCAGACAAGAAGCAGACTGATCTGCTGAGAAGAAATCTCTTCCAGAGATTTGAGTTCGCTATCAGAGTCTGCAGCGCCTTCGATCTGAGGATTAGTTTTTCTTTTCACCATTGTGTGATTTCCTTCTTTTTGTCTTTTTGTTTCTGATCTGAACTCAGACCTTGTTTGTTCTCTCTCGAATTGTTCTGCTGAGAGAGGGGTAATCTGATCCAGCGAGCTGTGCTGTGATCAGGGGTAAATAGGCCAGGGTGCCTGTAAGCTGTTTGTCAGCTGTTCAGGGTTTAGATCCTGGTGTAGCTAAGCTGTATTGCTCAGCTGTGTTGAGGAGACTGTCCCTCGTTGAAGCCAAGCTGTAAAGCTCAGCAGGGTTCCTCACTGGTTTAGTGGGGAGGTGGACGTAGGCCTCTGTTGGGAGACCGAACCACCTTAGAATTCTGTGTCCTCCTGTGGTTTGGTCTAATTCTCTTAATTTATTCTTCGCTAGATGCATGGATAGGCGCACTCTCTGATTGATTTAGCTAAGTCTTTCAATTAATTATCTAGCTGTTTTGCATCTGCTGCGAATTGTCCCACTATAATTTTTATAAGGTCAATCTATTCACCCCCTCCCCCTCTAGCTTGACCACCCTCTGTACTCAACAAGTGGTATCAGAGCGCCAGGCTCTCTTGTAAAGGTTTCACAACCTAGAGAGAACTATTAGAGAACAGAGGTCTCATGCCAGAGGGGTATGCAGTTAATAGGCCACCATTCTTTGATGGAACTAACTATTCTTACTGGAAAAATCGTATGCAAGTATTTTTGAGAGCGCAGGATCATGAAATTTGGAGGGTCGTGAGTAAGGGACCGTATCAGATTGAAGGAGACGAAGAGCTGTGGGTGAAGGAGCAGATCCGCAAATCCAATGTCAACTGGCAAGCCATGAATATCATGCAGTGTTCATTGCATCCTAAGGAGTTCTCTCGAGTATCTTCATGCGCCAGTGCCAAGGAGATGTGGGATAGACTTGAGGTTATCTACGAAGGTACCTCAGAGGTAAGAGATACTAAAGCCAACATGCTGATTTCTGAATATGAGGCATTTCGAATGAAACCTGATGAGAATATATCAGAAATGTATGCTAGATTAACCCTCTTGGTAAATGGTCTTAAAGGTCTAGGCAAGGTCTATAGTGATTATGAATTGGTGAGGAAGATTCTTAGATCCCTTACACCAGTCTGGCATACAAAGGCCACTGTTGTAGAGGAATCTAGGAACCTTCCTACAACAACCCCCGATGCGCTTATCGGGTCACTAATGGCCTATGAGTTAAACTTTAGAAAGACTGATGAGGATTTCAAGAAGAAGAAGCCTCTTGCTCTCAAGGCAGGTCCCAGCATCATGGAGAGCTCAGATGACAGTCAATATTCTACATCTGAAGATGACTCAAGTGAAATCGCCATGCTCACCAGGAAGTTCAAGAAATTTTTAAGAAAGGAAGGTAAGGCCGTAGGGAGTAGCAGACCTCCGGTAAGGAATAGTTCAAGATTCAAATCAGAAAACTCTAAAAAATCTGATAAAGTGGTGTGCTACAAATGCAGGAAACAGGGGCATATCAAATCTGAATGCCCTGAGAACTTGAAGAAGACTCAACCGAAATGGAGAAACAGGAAGCCCAAGGCTATGATAAGCACTTGGAGCGACGAGGAAAAGGACGAAGATGAAGAAAATAGTTCATCAGAAGATGAAAGTGAAATAAAGTTATGCTTCATGGCCAAGGGAGATGATCAAGATGAGGTAATCTCTTCATTTGAAGATTTCACTTGTAGTGATTGGGAAGTTGCTTTCAATGAACTTTTAGATAAATATGATAATGTGAAGAAAGAAAATAAATCTCTAAAGAAAAAGAAAAATCAGACTACTCAGGAAAGTTCATTGAATGAGAAAGTTAAAACTCTTGAAGCTGAAATTGCTCATTTAAAAAAATCCCTAGAAGAAAACGATGAAAGCAAGGCCCAATTGATTGAGATGAAAAGAGAAAATGATTTCTTACTGAATGAACATGATGAATTGAAAATGAGAATGCAAAAATTGGAAAGCGAAGTAAAAATTGCTGAGGAAAAATATGAAGCTATTTGTGGAGTAAACCTGGAACTCCAAGAAAACATAAAGAAACTTGAAAATGAAAACCAAAATAAGCAAGCCTCTCTTGAGAAATTAACCCAAGGAAAGGACAATCTTGAAGCTATCATGGGGATAAAAGGTAATTCTGGAAAAGAGGGTCTTGGGTTTAATCCAACGAAGGAAAAGGCTCTGGGAACTAGACTTGTCACATTTGTCTCAGAACAAAACACATCTAAAAAGAGCCAAACATCTGAAAAGGAAGATAATGAGAAAAGTCAAGGCAAATCTATACAGCTTGGTGAAATTAATAAGGGAAAAGGCAAGGAGAAAATGAAAGCTATCATGAATGATAATAATCTCGAGAGCTTGCCTAGGGTCAGGTGTGCTTCTACAAGTAAATTCAAGGACCCCAACTATAGTTCATCAATCAGTTCATCAGCACAACAACATGCATATAGGAAGTCTGAAAGCCAGAGGTTTGGTGGAAGTCGATCGCGTCAACGCACCTACTACGCGGAGTCAACGCATAACTTCTTCCAGAAAGGGCATCCCGTTAGAAATGCTGAATGGTGGAGTCGACGCAGTCACCATAGTGCGTCTACACGTCCCATGCATCAGAATACATATGGTCTTAGAGATGGTTGGAGTCGACGCAGCGGTCAAGGAGAGTCTACGCTGCGAGCCTACGTTCCTCTGAAAAGTCAGTACATATCCAGGGTCACTTCGCCTAGATTGTCTAATGTTTCATGGACTTGTTACAATCAGTGGAATAAGAACAGAAATAACAACTCACGTTTCTATAACAACAGAAAAGGTTCGATAAATCCATCTCAAATAAAACCTCAAGTTAATCAGAAAGTTTACAAACCATTGAATTCTAAACATCAAGAACCTCTACACAAACAGGTCTGGATTCCTAAAAGTTTGTTGTATTATCTAGAACAATCATGTGGTTTGATGGGACCCAAGCGTATTTGGGTTCCAAAATCTCTTGTTTGAAATACATTGCAGGAATGTCTTGCAGCCGTACATAACCGGTGGTATCTCGATAGTGGCTATTCAAGGCACATGACGGGCGACAAAGCTAAATTATGTTTCTTGGTTGAAAAAGATGGAGGTCATGTCACCTTTGGGGGGAACAATAAAGGTAAAATCATCGAAAAAGGTAAAGTTGGCAATAATCCTCTGAATTCTATTGATGATGTGTTACTTGTTGAAGGGCTAGAATACAATCTTCTAAGTATCAGCCAATTGTGTGATAAAGGAAACAAAGTTGTGTTTGAATCCCATGCTTGCACTATTCTTGATATGAAGTCTGAAAAAGTTAAGTTCATTGGAAAAAGAATAAACAACATGTACATGGTGGACTTAGATGATCCTGTACATAATAATCTTTGCCTTGCTGTGAATAAAAATGAACTAGCTTGGCTTTGGCACCGTAGGCTAGGGCATGCTAGCTATAGTGTCATGCATAAGTTAGTAAAGTTCAGCATGGTGAATGGTCTGCCAGATGCATCCTTTAAACAAAATGACAAAGTCTGCAATGCATGCACTCAAGGTAAGCATACTAGAAAGTCATTTAAGTCCAGACTTGAAAATCAATCCTCTAAACCTTTTGAACTCATTCATATGGATTTGTTTGGACCCACTAGAACAGCAAGTGTAAGTGGATGCAAATATGGATTCGTTTTAGTGGATGACTTTTCTAGGTTTACTTGGGTGTTCTTTCTAATTCACAAGAATGATGCATTTGAAGAATTTCAGGCCTTCTTTAAGAAAGTAAAGCAGGAGGGTAAGTTTATCATTTCATCAATCATGTCAGATCATGGAGGAGAATTTGATAACTCTGAATTTGATGATTTCTGCAGAGCAACCGGTATGTCACACAAGTTTTCCTCTCCAAGAACTCCTGAACAGAATGGAGTCGTGGAAAGGAGAAATAGAACCCTTGTGGAGATGGCCAGAACCATGCTGATCGAAGGAGAACTCCCAAGGAAGTTCTGGGCAGAGGCAGTGAATACAGCTTGTTACATTATAAACAGGGCAATGGTAAGACCTAAGTCCAAAAAGACTCCATATGAGCTAATGAAAGGTAAGAGACCTTCGGTTGCTCATTTCAGAGTCTTTGGATCAAAATGCTTTGTTCAAAACAATGACAAACGAGTTTTGGATAAATTTGAACCCAAGAGTGAACCTGCCGTTTTTCTAGGATACTCTAGTCACTCTAGGGCCTATAGAATTTTTAATCTAAAAACACAAGCTGTTGAAGAATCCCCTCATGTTGTATTTGACGAATTGAATGAAAAATCTAAGATTGAGCAATCCTGCAGGGACAAGGATGATGGGAAATTCATTGAAGAAAAAGAAGATCAAAATCCTCAAGAAGAAGAGACAAGGGCAAATGAAGTCCAAGCAGAATCAAGCAGTCGAGGTAATGCAGGTATAAATGAAGGTAATTCTCCAATTAATGTTATAACATTAAGGGATCACCCTTTATCTAGCATCATTGGAAATCTGCATGAACCCATTAGAACAAGATCTCAACTTAGAGAAATTGAGGAAATGGACAATTTAGCTCTTGTCTCGCACATTGAACCAAAGAATGTAAATGAAGCTTTGAAAGATGAATATTGGATAAATGCCATGCATGAAGAACTAAATCAATTTGAAAGAAATAAAGTGTGGCACCGTGTCCCAAGACCCAAAGAACATACTGTGATTGGAACTAAGTGGGTCTTTAGAAACAAACAAAATGAAAATGGTGTTGTTATAAGGAATAAAGCTAGATTGGTAGCACAAGGTTACAATGAAGAATTTGGGATTGATTTTGAAGAATCCTTTGCTCCAGTAGCTAGACTAGAAGCTATTAGGTTGCTTCTCGCTTATGCTTGCTGTCATGGAATAAAATTGCATCAAATGGATGTGAAAAGTGCCTTTCTTAATGGCTTAATAAAAGAAGAAGTGTATGTGGAACAACCCCCCGGGTTTGAATGTATAGACTATCCTAACCATGTGTACAGGTTGGATAAAGCCCTCTATGGACTCAAACAGGCACCTCGAGCATGGTATGACAGACTCAGCTCATTCCTTACTGAAAAAGGGTACTCAAGAGGTAAAGTGAATCAAACTCTCTTCACCAAGGTAAGAAACTCAGATATAATTCTGGTTCAGATCTATGTTGATGATATAGTATTTGGATCCACTAAAATGAGTATGTGTGAGGAATTTTCTAGCTTGATGACTAATGAATTTGAAATGAGTCTAATGGGTGAGCTTCAGTTCTTTCTAGGTCTACAAATCACCCAAAACAAGGAGGGATGCTTTATCAATCAGGCAAAGTACATATCTGAATTGTTAAAGAAATACAAAATGGAAAATTTGAAAGCCATAAGCACTCCCATGAGCACCAGCACAAATTTGGATGCAGATCTGATAGGTAACCAAGTAGATGCAAAGACTTATCGAGGTATGATCGGATCACTCCTCTATCTTACAGCATCTAGGCCAGATATTCAATTCTGTGTGTACATGTGTGCTCGTTTTCAATCTGATCCTAGAGAATCCCACTTAAGTTCTGTAAAACGTATCTTTTGATACCTTGCTGGAACTCGAGATTTAGGGATTTGGTATCCTGCATCTTGCTCCTTTGATCTTATATCCTATTCAGATGCAGACTATGTTGGATGCAAACTTGACAGGAAAAGCACAAGTGGTATTGCCAATTTTTGGGAGGTTGTTTGGTCTCTTGGGCATCCAAGAAACAACACTCAGTGGCACTATCCACTGCAGAGGTAGAATATGTCGCTGCAGGGAGTTGTGGCACTCAAGTGTTGTGGATCAAGCACCAGCTCCAGGATTATCAAACTGATCTTGGATGTGTCCGAATATTGTGTGATAACACTAGTGCCATAAATCTGGCCAAGAATCCCATCCAGCACTCTAGGACCAAACATATTGAAATAAGGCATCATTTCCTACGAGATGAAGTGAATAAGGGTAGCTTTAAATTGGTGTTTGTTGAATCTCAACATCAATTAGCTGATATTTTCACCAAGCCTCTGAACAATGAAAGATTTTCTTTTCTCGGAAGAGAGCTTGGTTTGTGTAACTCTCATCTGAATGCCTAACATGATAACATGTTTTCCTATGAAATTTGCTTGATTTACCTTGTCTTGGATTGAATTATCTTTGCCCTGCATTAATTGAAAAGTGCATATGGTTGAATGAGTCTCATATTCAGGGGGAGTTTAGCTAGATTATAAGAACATCTTTCTCTCGTTCAAATAAACCACAGCATAAATAAAATTCCTGCATGTAAAAGAAACTAATCTTCTCCCAAATATTCAATCATGCATAGTTTGAGGGGGAGTGATTTCGTTTACTCTTCCTAAGATTTGATTGATCAGTAAAATGTGCTGAGAGTTCTGTTTGCAACCCATCTTGTGGAATGGTTTGTTGTTCTGTCAACAAGGCTGAGTTGACGCTGTGATGAGACTGGGTTAACGCTGTGGGCAATGGTTTTCAGAAACTGAACTAATGGTTGAGCTGTCTAGATTGAGGAGTTGACGCAGTAATGAGGCAGGGTTAACGCAGCTGTGCCATGTTGGAATTTTTGTGTTATATCTTCCTTTTGGAGACTTCCCTATCTCAAATCAACTTGCTATGTCCATCTATCTCGTTCCTTCCGTTCTTATCCCACAATAAAGCCTCTTTGACATCCTAGTATGAGGGAAAATCTCTAGAGCACTGAGATATGTGGATAATGTCCTAAATTCAGGGGTTGTTAAAGTGACAGTTCCTAATGGGCATAAGACATATTCTGATTGGCTCCATAAAGTGCTAATGATTGGAGATTTATTGTTCTTATGATGATTGAATTCTAAAACTCTTGAACCTAATAATGCCTTGTGTATGGAATAAATACTGAACAATTTAATAAAACTGGGATCTTTTCATGTATCAAACCTTATTTTAAAAAAAAAAGTAAAGAAACCATTATGAGTAAAGGAATTTAATATCGGTATTGGCTTTAAACTCACAAAGGGTCTAATACATGCTAGAGAAATACACCCCACATATGTGTTATAAAAATCAGAGCAATGGCAGAGATACACTGAGAAACTAACTCTATGCACCAAAGAAGTGCTAAAGAGGAAGTCATGAGGTTGACTGCTATCTCTGGTATCAAACAAAAGTCAACTCATTACAGAGCAATGGTGACTGTCAACTGAGAAACCACCTTCATGCACCTATGAAGTGCTGAAAGGCGTGTCATGAGGTTGGTTACCAACTCTGATGCATCAAGCAGAATAGTCAGTCATGCTGAGTAACCAGGGACTCTGATGTCTGATAAACATGTGCATCTGTGTAAAAAGGCCAGCTGCACTTGACTGCCACTGAGAATGTTGAAAATAAGAATTAAAAATTCACATTCTTCCATAAATGAATACTGTGGGTGTGATTGATCTAAAAAATATTTGTTCCCTAGAGTTTATCCTCAATACTAGTTAAATTTCTCTCTCTCTCAGTAATGGCTTCTTGAAATTGAAAAATGTAGGGGACAGAAATGAAAATGCTCCCGGTGTGAAAAGAGTTCAATTTTTACTCCTGACATGGATTTTTAGTGTTCATGGTTTTAATTTAATATCTTAAAGAACATTTTATATCTTCACCATTAAATGGATTGGTGTCCATCTCAGTATATCCTTTTCATGGGAACTTGATCTGCAACAATTGAAAATCCTTGAATATAAGCATGTCTACTCATTATCTTAGTATCTTAAGAAAATTCCTTGTATGGATGTCTTTCTGGCTATTTTTTCTTGCAATGTTCGTTCATATCTGCTTCACTGCGTAGACGCAATATCCCTTGGCGTCAACGCAATGCTTCGAGTAATATTTTTTTCACAATCCGGTTCACTGACTTGAACCGGTTGAGCCGCTCACTAAAAGGGGTTTCTATCTCTCCTATCAAAACCCTCGTGCATTTGCCTTCCGCGTCCAAAACCCTTCCACTCCATTTCTTGTCTCCGATCATCTTCGCCAAAGGGTGCTCAGAAGGGAAAGCAGTTGATGGAGCAGAGCTTGAGGGATTCTAGTGCGGCACAGTTGATGACTGAGTCACGCACAAAGGGTGCGCATGATGTACCAGTGGCCAGCCCTCCTGAAGAGACACCATCTCCAACTATTTCCAGGAAGCGCAAAGGAAAGAAGATGGTGAGACGTCCTCAGAGTCCTAGTCCGCCGGTCAAGAGAAGGAAACCCTCAAAATCAAAATCAAAATCAGCTGAACCGCGCACGTCTTCTGGCACAACGGGGAAAAAGAAATCCAGGTCTTCTGAACCTTCTGTTGTTATTAATATAGAAGAACCTCTCAAGGTTCTTATCCCCAGATACGTTGTGAGTTCTGATGAAGAGCTACTTGCTGCATTTCCTGAGGTACGGCCTGCATTAGAATTTCAAGGCTGGTGGGAGTTTGTGACGAAACACAAAGTTTTTTATCCTACTCCCGTTAGGGAATTTTATCAGAACTTGAAATATGAACCGCAGATTCCCAAAATGTCCTCCACAGTTAGAAATGTTTATTTTGAGTTAACTAGTGACCTGCTTGCTCGTGTTTGGAAAATACCAATGGGTGGAGCAGAGCTTCATTCGTTTATGCTTGATGAGCATGAGGCGTTTGCTGTTTTGACTGGGAACAACAAAGACCCTTCTGACGTGAAACAGACATACCTGTCTAGTCTGAAAGCTAATAGATTTTTACCATCTGTCAGACTACTTCATCACATCTGCACGTCTATCATCACACCTCAGAGTAGTGGTAGAGAAAGAGTAACATATATGCAGCGATTTCTGTTGTATTGCATGCTAAAGGAAATTAAGATTTCATTAATCGATGTTGTAATTCAGACAATCGGAACATGTCTTCACAACTCTAGAACTCTACCTTATGCAGCACACCTCACATCAATTTTCAAAAAGGTAGGAGTGGATTTTGGAACTGAAAAGAAACATGTAATCCCCAAAGGAAACATATATTCCATGTCTTACATTCAGAAATTTATGGGCTTTAAAATCATTGATGGTAAGCCAGTTAGAATTCTTCCCAGTCAGCAAACAGCTCCATTAGAAACAGGTCAGGCATCAAGAACAGACACTGTGGATGCTAGTCAAGTGAACAGGACAGAGGTACCAATTCCACCTGTGGTACGAGAAGAAAGACCAGAGGGTAGTTCAGCAAGAGGAGAGCATGATTTTGAGGAAACATTTGCTAGATCATCAAGCCCTCAGCTGGAAACTGGGGAACCCAGTGGCTCTGCACCTACAATGGAACCCCTTATGACTGGAGCCATTGGAGTTTATAGAAGAACTTTTCCAACTTCCGATGTAGCTCAACCTCCAGCAACTGTTGAAGAGATGTTCGCAAACATGACTATGATGTTGCAGCGTCAGGATGCAAAGATGGACAAGTTAATGGAGTTCACAAACTATCATCTCAACAGACTGACTACTCGGATTGTACACTTTGAAGTTTCCGTCTTATCCGAGTGGCAAAAATTCTTACTCACCAAGATGATAACTGACCAAGCTACAAGGACCGTCTTGCAAAATATATCATCTCTCCTTGACAAGTTATCCACACTGGTGAACGATATGCACAGCAATCAAGCTTCATTTTTTCAATCCCTTGCCAAGATTACTGATTTATGTTTTGATGTGAGGATAGCAGCTGAAACCATCAACGGTCCTGTCAATGCACTTCCTCAATGCATCAAAGCTGTTTTAGCCAAGATTGACACTGTGACTGAAACACTTACCTCTCTTGGCAACCAACTGAAGAACACCAAAACTGTCCAAGAAGATTTGTCCTCTGCAATTGCAAATGTGAGGACCACATTGCACCATGACCTAGCTGAGATATCTCAAGACATTTCCACTTTGCTGGCCAGAGATCAATCTGCTTCTCAAAGATTTCAGTCTGCTCAACGTCAAGCACCCAGGGCTCGCGGATCCACTTCCAGACTAGGCCATTTTTTCAATTGAGGTTTCATGACAGAAGTCTTTCACTTGCCCCCTTCATGATGATGTCAAAGGGGGAGAGCATGAGTTCAAATCGAATGTTGAACGCATTGATGAATGACTGCATATGTTTCTTTTTGTAATTAAGCATACATGAAGTAATTCTTTTTGTGTCTTCTTTGTGATGCAATCCAATGAAGCTTCAAGAATTATAGATACGTGTGCTTCTGATTGACGATAGCTATGCATTTGCTTGATGTCTCATCCTTAAATCATTTCAGAGTTGCCATCATCAAAAAGGGGGAGATTGTTGTCCTCCTGGTTTTGATGATGACAATCATGTATTGGATGCATGCTAAACTATACTCTAAAATGCCATGTTAAATCTGTATCAATCACACATGTATTTCTTTTCTGAATTAAGATTTGAATAGGGTTGAAGCTGGACGGCTAAGATGTCTACAAAACAGGTCATAAAGATTAAAGTGGCACCATGCGTCAACGCATTGATCAAGTAGCGTGGACGCAGAAGTTCAACCAATCAAGAAAGCAGCTTCTGGATTACTCTGATGCGTCAACGCATTGATCAAGTAGCGTGGACGCAGCAGTTCAAGTATTCCTTATTGTAGCCTCTGGAGTACCCAGGCAGTGCCGACGCTGCAGTTCGATGGGTCGACGTTGCAGTTCGATGGATTGACACTGCAGTCTAAAGTGCAACATTAGGTGACCAGATGCGTGGACGCAGTTGCACCATGCGTCAACGCACTCCGCATGAAACATGAAGCTAGAAGATGGAAGATAGGCTGCGTCAACCCTTTGGATTCACTGAGTTGACGCCATCTGAATATACTTACGAAGATCCGTGGGGTGAGCAATCATTGAGCCAACAAGTAAATCAGGTGGGGTCCACTTGCTGCACGTGGGTCGTGGTGAACGCGAGAAAGATGTGTGCTCCAGGTTTGGGCATAGCTATAAAAAGAGATAGAATTGAAGAGGGAAAAATATCAAGTATATAGAAGAAAGAGGGAAGAGCAAGGGGACGAGAGTAGAAGAGCTTAAAGATGAAGAACATGTTTCTACTGCTCTGAAGATCATTTTGAGAAGACCTGAAGATCGTGAAGAAGGTGAAGCTGATCAAGCTCATCAGACAAGAAGCAGACTGATCTGCTGAGAAGAAATCTCTTCCAGAGATTTAAGTTCGCTATCAGAGTCTGCAGCACCTTCGATCTGAGGATTAGTTTTTCTTCTCACCATTGTGTGATTTCCTTGTTTTTGTCTTTTTGTTTCTGATCTGAACTCAGACCTTGTTTGTTCTCTCTCGGATTGTTCTGCTGAGAGAGGGGTAATCTGATCCAGCGAGCTGTGCTATGATCAGGGGTAAATAGGCCAGGGTGCCTGTAAGCTGTTTGTCAGCTGTTCAGGGTTTAGATCCTGGCGTAGCTAAGCTGTATTGCTCAGCTGTGTTGAGGAGATTGTCCCTCGTTGAAGCCAAGCTGTAAAGCTCAGCAGGGTTCCTCACTGGTTTAGTGGGGAGGTGGATGTAGGCCTCCGCTAGGAGACCGAACCACCTTAAAATTCTGTGTCCTCCTGTGGTTTGGTCTAATTCTCTTAATTTATTCTTCGCTAGATGCATGGATAGGCGCGCTCTCTGATTAATTTAGCTAAGTCTTTCAATTGATTATCTAGCTGTTTTGCATCTGCTGCTAATTGCCCCACTATAATTTTTATAAGGTCAATCTATTCACCCCCTCCCCCTCTAGCTTGACCACCCTCTGTACTCAACACTTAGCACTCTACGGAGACTTGAATTCCTGCACTCACGTGAAAGGTAATCGTGAGGAAAAAGCTGCCCACCCCCACTTAAAAAAGATGCAAAAAAAAGGGAAAAAAAGAGAAACGATGAATTAATCGAATGCGGATCCAAGTAGCCGGGAATCCCCACTAAGACAAATAAGGAAACTCGCGCGGAATGGTGAAGCGAATTTCAATAAGGATGAAGCTTAGTAGCCGGGAATCCCCTTTGAGACACATGAGGAAACTCGCGTCAAACGGTGGAATCCGTAATAAAATTATGACAAGGACGAATCCTAGTAGCCTGGAATCACCACTGAAATAAATGAGGAGACTTGCGCCGAACGGTGAAATCCGCTACCAAAATAAACAGATGGGGACTGTGCGAAGCTACCGAAATCGAGAACCTGAAACCCATGTGTAGGCGCTAGAGTAATCCTCGAGTGTTGCTCAGAAAACCTGCATATCTCGATGTGTAGGGCCTTTTGCTCACACGTTTGCTCCTCCACTCCACAGAGAATTGCCTCAGGTGAAATGCGGGAATTTAAGCTATGCATGCAAGACATGCGATATCCTCTTGACGGGTGCACCACCTCTTAGCTGTGCCTTCTGGCCTGCACCGTGTCTGCGAATTATGGGCGATGTCCCTATCCCATCCCCTATAGAGGGAGCTGCCTTATGTATACTTATGTTATGCCTACTGATGATTGCCTGCATGCTTAAAAAAAAGTAATAAATAATAGTAATAAAAAAATAAACTCAATTTCGGCTATCGCAGCCTGCTTTCCCAGTTCTGGCTCGTACAACCCAATCTTGGCCCTCACGGCCTACTTCCTGCCCTTGCGGCTTGCTAAGCTCCCAACTTCGGCTTCTATAGTCCGCTTCCCCAATTTGGGCTCTCATAGCCCGCTCCCCAATTTCAACTTTTGTAGCCAGCTTCCCGACTTCGGCTTCTATAGTCCGCTTCCCCAATTTGGGCTCTCATAGCATGCTCCCCAATTTCGGCTTTTGTAGCCAGCTTCCCGACTTTGGCTTCTATAGTCCACTTCCTCAATTTCAGCTCTCATAGCCTGCTCCCCAATTTCGGCACTTGTATCCAGCTTCCTGATTGTGGCTTCTATAGTCCGCTTCCCCGATTTCAGCTTTCACAGCCTACTTCCGCAACACCGATTCTGGCCCTTGCGGTCCACTTTCCCGGGTTCAGATTTCACAGCCGGTACTCCTGGTGCATTGAAGAACATCAAATCCTCTCACTTTGGTTCGGACCTTCCGTCCGACTAGAGAACAAAATAAAATCCTTTCACTTTGGTTTGGGCATGTCGCCCAGCCATAGAACAAACAGACCCCTCCACTCTAGATCGGACCTTTCGTCCGGCCAGAGAACGAAAACACCCTCTCACTTTGGTTCTAACCTGCCGTCCAGCCATAGAACAAAAAGACCATTTCCACTCTAGATCAGACCTTCCCTCCACCTAGAGAACAAAAAGATCCTTTCACTCTAGATCAGACCTTCCGTCCAGCTAGAGAACAAAAAGACCCTTTCACTTTAGCTCAGACCTTCTATCTGGCTAGAGGATAAAAAGACTCTCTCCACTCTAGATCGGACCTTCTTTCCGGTTAGAGAACAAAAAGATTTTCCACTCTAGATTGGACCTTCTGTTCGGCTAGAGAACAAAAAGACCCTTCCAATCTGGATCGGACCTTCCGTCCGGCCGGAGAACCAAAAGATCCTTTCACTCTAGATTGGACCTTCCATCCGGCTAGAGAACCAAAAGATCCTATCACTTTGGTTCGGACCTGTTGTCCAGCCAAAGAACGAAGAGATTCTCTGTACTACCCGCGGCCACTCTTTCCCTTTCTCACCTTCGCCCGGCTCACGGCCACTTGGCCACACCACGTCGCCCTCCTCTCCTCTCCTTTTGCTGTGATAGTACCTCACCCGGCCACCTACGCTCGCTGCCATGCCACCGTGAAGCCACCTCCCCACGCCAGCCGCCTCTCCCAGTCGCCGGCTACTCTTGCCGTCAACCCAACCGGTCACCCCACGTCGCCCGTGACCCACCTTCATAGCCGTCGCGACATAGCCTCCCACCGTCCGCCAACCAGCCACTCCACGTCGCCCGTGACCCACCTTCATAGCCGCCGCGACCGAGCCTCCCACCATCCGCCAACCTGGCCACCTGCATGCGCCGTCCGAGCCCGCCGCACCGCTGCTCCCCACGCCGGCTAACCACCTCCCACGACCGTTTTCTCTCCCGATCTCTCACTCCCGCCGCCCCCTTGCTCCTTCCCTCTCTCTTCCGTTCTCTCTATCTCTCTCTTTCTTTTTATCTATTTTTTTATTTCTTATCACCTCTTTCTCCTCCTGTCTCACCCGATCTCTCTCTCTCTATTTTAATATTTTTCCTCTCTCCCCCTTCTCTCATCCTCTCTCTTCTCTCTCTCTCTCCCCATCTCTCGAACTCTCTTTCTCTTTCTATTTTTCACTCTCTACTCTTTCCCCCCTCACATAATCTCTCTGTCTTTTTATTATTCCCTCTCACATACGGTTTCACCTTTCATATGCACACAGTTTCGCACACACAGTCACACACATGCACCTAATTTCAAATTCACGTACACGCACATGCACGTGATCTCTTCTTTATTTTGTTTCATTAGTATATTCACCCTCCTTTATCTATATATATCTACATATATATACTTATATATATATTTACTTATATACATACTAAGAAGAGAAGTATATTTATTCATACATATATTGTATATTTATATATCTATATAAATATATAAGTACCCGTATATCTATATATGTATATATTTAACATATGTATGCGTGTATAGTTATATATATGTAAATATTTTATTTATTTACACTAGTTTATTATCCACTGTAAAATTCATAAAGAAAGGGGAAGTTTCGGCCCAATCAGCGCTCCTGCGTGTTCTCGTACACGAGGGAAGTCGTGTCATCCCACCATTCGCTCGCCCCGTGCTCGAAGTCCCCAGCGGCTTCTTAATAAGCTCCCTCTCACCCTTTGTTATCCTATAGTATTTTTAGTCTCTTATTCATATTTTTAGCATTTTATCCCATGTTATGACTTAGTTGATGTTCCTGTGTTTGTTCTTTTTTTTACAAGGGTAACCAGTTTGAAAAGCCCTCTTCTTCGGCCTGTCCAACGAAGAGGAAGAAGGAGTCCATGTTATCCCTGTCTGAGACAAAGCGATCATTCAATTCGGGGCTCCCCTAGCCCCTGGCGATCACAGCAAACGCGCGCTTGTAGTAATTTTTATTTTATGTTTATAATACCCGCGGAGAGTCAAATCCCGCACGGGTTGGCTATTATACTATAATTGGCCGTGGTGAGTTACTTCACTGTGACCGTTTACTTTCAGCACTCCCCCATCCCTTTTATATCTTGTTATATTATTGTTAAAATTACGCAAAGACCAATGTCCTGCGGTGATTTCCTTACTTTTTATATTGCTGTAATTGTGTGAGGAGTGATATACCGTTCAAATTCTGTGTCCACGTTGTGTGTCTCTCATTCACCGTTCGTGCCAACTTTTACTACGTAGAGTCCTAGGACCCGTACCTGGTATATAGAAAGCTGCTTCCGGAACGGTAGGTCACGCCTACTGGGAAGGAAGTTAGTTTACGCGAGATGATCTTTGGATCCCCATCTCCGCCCTGTACCGAAAACTCGGTAGGTCTAGGCTCTCCGCGTTCCCCTACAGAGTATCAACTTTAGGTCACTCTCCACCGTCTTTCCCACATCACCCCTTTACGTGCGCGTTTCATTTCTTTTTAAAAGAGATTGAAACCCCATCTCTCTCTTCCACCACGTGACACGTTCACATCTCTGGCGATCACGGTGGGACCTACTTTTTGCTTTCTTTGGTTACCCTTGAACCCTCGGCACCCACGTGTGCCCCTCCTTTTGGCACCCACGTGTGCCCCTCCTTATTGCGCCCACGTGCGCTATACCACTCCCCTCGTGCACCACGTGCACTCCCCCCAGTCCCTTCTGATTCCTTGAGAGGTCTGCGTTGTCTCGGCACCCACGTGCGCCCCTTCTTGTGCCCCGTCTCTCAGCACCCACGTGCCCCCCCATGTGCCCCTCCTTTTGGCACCCACGTGTGCCCCTCCTTATCGAGCCCACGTATGCCACATCATCCCCCTCGTGCACCACGTGCACTCCCCCTCACTCCCTTGTCATTTTAAGTCTATGTTGTCTTGGAAAGTAGAACGGCTATATCTTCCTCTATCTGTTTATTGTTGTTATATTCTTGTTATATCACTGTTATATATCTGTTATATTTGTGTGCTTATCTCTGCTCTATCTGTCTGTTACATATTTTTTATTCAGTATTGCATTTCATGCATCTACCTCTTTATTTTCATTTTCTAAGGATTACCCTCTCTCGGTGAAGGTAGGAGTCTCTGTCGGGAATTCCTCTCGACGGACTAGGATCTCCTCCATCGGGACCTCCGTAAGTCCCCGACAACGAAGGATTCCCTCTTCGTTCACTGGGCAGGTTGTACAACTGAAGTTCCCCGGAGTTAGTAACCCATTTGTGGTGAGACGAGAGCCCCTAGTTGACACGACGGTAAAACAAAGTGCAATTAGGGTTCTTCCTATTTGGTGTGAATTGTATATTTGCTAAAATAACAAAAAAATCAAAAAAAAGCAACAAAAAATGAAAAACAAAAAAAGGACGTAAAGCATTCACTTGTATGTTAATCTATGCTAATTATTTGCTCGTGTATGCTATTATGTTCTCGAAAAATGTGATGGATGGCTGAATATAATCACAATGCTTTCAAGGCCGACGCCTTCAACTATGAGTCCAAAATGTGTGACCCAGGTCACGACTCTTATGGAGACTATAACTCGGACTGGGGCTATCAACTCGAGCCACACGTCCATCCCATGGACGTTGGTCCGTTCTATGAGTCTTCATATGGAATGCAGGCCACTGTTAGTGGAGCTTCCTCCTCTACTGGTGTTCCCAATGCCTGGGATTTATTGGCTTCTCTCAACTCTCGAATTGAAGCCTTACAGGCTGATATTGAAAGGAAGTTTATTCTTCCTTCCACTCCTCAAGTCAACCCCCTTCACGCTAAAATCATTGAAATAGATAAGGAGTGGAAGAAGGTAAGAGATGAGTATGAGCAAGAGGTTCTTTCAAGTCGCTACAATCAAATGGACGCCGTCTACCCATTACCCATTCATCACACTAAGGCATACGGCCTCCGTCTCCACATCCATATCCATATACGCAAAATCCTCCATATCAATATACGTCACCTCACCTCACCTCATCAACACGTCTCCACTACGGCATCCATTTGAACCTAATGATTATGAAGAGTTGCAAATGGCACATGATCACATCTGCGAAAATTTGGAAGATATACCCACTCCGAGGTTTCTTCGTTCCTTCCCTCTTCCACCACCACCAGAAGATCCCCCTGCACAGGATGAAGTCACTACCCCTATCCCCGCCTATGAGACATCAAGGTGTTACGATGATGGGTCCATGCTCCAGCAACCCACATCAATGCACCATGATTTAACCACCGTCCCTACCCCTGTCTATGAGACATCATGGTGTCATGATGATGGGTCCATGCTCCAGCAACCGACGTCAATGCACCATGATTCAACCACGGTCCCTACCCCTGTCTATGAGACATCATGGTGTTCTGATGATGGGTCCATGATAAATGCTATATTTCATATCATAATTTACATCACATTTATCATCTTTGAGCATTAAAATGAATAAAGTTGTGTATTAATATGAATTAATTTCATTCTCACCATTATTTGAGTCTTCATGCATTTTATCATGTTTTGGAGTTAAAATGACCATGTGAGAATTATTCATGAATTTGCACAATTATTTGGAAATCATTTTTTGGATGAATTATATTGATATTATGAATTTTTGCATTTTCAGGGAATAGCGACCGAGATCAGGGCGCTATTTAATGAACGCCCTTTTGTGCGGACGCGTCTTAAGTAAACAGCGACAGTGTCACGGGCGTCAATTCATTTGATCAGAAAATAAAAAGAAAATGGAAAAGTTTGAGCGACAGCTTCAAGGGCGCGTATTCAGTAAGAAGCGACACAAGACCAGGCGTCAATTAATTTGAAGAAAGAAAGACAAGTAATTAGCGCTCAAGATGCAGTCGCTAATTATTGAAAGAACGCCCATATGAACAGTCGTCAATTCTTATTTTTACGAAAAATGAGAAAAATAGCAAATAAGGAAATCAAAAAAATAACACCCAAGTGAAGGGGCGCTACTTCAAGGAATGACGCCCTAGCTGAAGTCGCTATTTCAAGTTGAACCAGAAATGGCAACTACAGTTTCCCGATCGAAGTGTTCTTCCATGTTTGCTCTTATCTAAGCCATGTTTTATGGAAAGGAGGACTCTATCTATGGAAAGCCACCTCTTTTGATCAAATCTGGATGCTAGAAGTTGAGTTTTGATGGGATTCTCAAAAGCCACGATCGTGGAAGGGTTCTAAACCCTATAAATAGGATGTTGTGTTCGGTCATGAGGGATAGTTAGTTGGAGGTCCGCCGTAGGGATTGATTTTGAAGCTTTTCCTTTCATCTTTTACAGTTAAGTTCTTCTTCAAAGTTTTTCATTTTTAAGTCTCCTACAAATTCTTCTTCTTCATCTTCTTCTAATTCTCCACTATTTTTTAATCTATTCTCAATTTTTCAAGCATCTATCTCTGCGTTTTTACTGTTCATCCAATTTTTATAAACTCTGTTCTTTCTCATTTTTATCCCCCTTCTGATCCTCATCTCTCTCTGTGTTCTTCACAAAATTTGTGCGTTTTTGAAAGTTCTTCAACTTCTTCTTTAACCACTTCTTCCAAATTTTCACCGTTTTCAAGTTACAATCAGTTTTTCAAAGTTCAGTTTTTTTAGTTCATTGTTCATCCGCGAGGCTACTCTTTGGTTTTTTATATTTTTCTCCATCTTCCTCTCGTTATTTGCTTCTGAGTTCTTCCCCAATCTTCTTTCTCTTCTCATCCTCTACAACTTTGATGTTGTCCATTTTTCCTAATTCTCACCGATTTTTAAGTTATTTCTCCTCCAATCTCTCTCTATTTTCAACTTCATTATTTTCATTGTGTTTTCTATTTTATCACCCATTGTAGCCATCTCTTCCTCTCTTTTCACAACATACATGCTTTTGTTTTAATTTTATTCTTCTTCCTCCACCTTTTCATCTCCCTCTCCTATATTTCATCCACACATCCCTTTGGCGGATTCTCTTTCAATTGGTCCTCTCACGGCGTCGGTATTCAAGGCGGGGCGATCTTCATCCAAAGCTTGACAAGGAGGCGGCGTTATTCTTCATTCATTGGCTATATCTTCTTCTCTTTTCTCTTTGATATTCCAATGTTGTAATTTTTATTTCATAGTGTGACTGTTCACTATCATCTTAATGAAATTCATCATTTGAGTAAATTATGGTCTTTCCTCTCTCTATCTCTTCCAAACTCTTTTCTTAAACCCTCTCATATTCTTTAATTAGTTTTCTTGCACTTTATTTTCCTTATTTTTAATCTCACTCAAAATTCAATTTTCAAAGCATAAGGTGTTTTTCCAACGTGTTCTATAAGGATTTTTCCTCCTCGTGGGATCGACTCCACTTACCACTACGCATTTGATTTTTATATCTTTAAAAGTGAGTGAGTGCGATTATTTTAAAATTGTGGCACGACTTTCTTAACAACACTAGTCGGTGCGCATCAATTTTTGGCGCCGTTGTCGGGGAGGAAATTAATTTTTATGTTGGGAAATTCCTTGTGTTTGATTTGTATATAGTTTTACTTATTTTTCTATTTTTTATTTTACAGAAAAAATTAAAAAAATCAGAAAATTACAGAAATTCGGACCTACATATTCTCAGGAAATAATCTGTCGCAGAAAGCTGAAAATCAAAAAATTCTGAGAAATTTAAGCGTCACTAAATGTCAGTATACGTAGGAAAAGGTCATTTTTTGTGAAATTTTGAAAAATTCCTAAAAATTTGAAAAATTCTAAAACAAATCAGAAATATAGAAAACACCAAAAACATGATTTTAGATGTCACTTTACAGTAATTTTGCATATTGTTTGGTATTTTTAGTTAATAGTTTTTTTCTTCATATCTCTTTTTGAAAATTCAAAAAAAATTTGAAAAATTATCTGAAAAATAAAAAAATCAGATAATAGAAAAAAAAATCTCATCATGCTAGCATATCTTCATTTAGTTGCATTACTTTCATGCATGTGTGCATTTAGTTGATCTATTTGTTCATTCATAGTATTATTTGAAAAACTTTCTTTTCTCATCTATTTCCCCTTCTTAAGGGCATTAGGATCTTTACACCCTTCTTGGATTTGGAAGGACACTCCATTAAGTATTCCGTCTCTTTGGACTTGAAATTTCATCTCCAAGACCTCCATAAGTCCCCGCACCCGTGGATTCCCTCACGGACGCCGGGCCGGTTGTACCACGAAGCACCTTGGAGTTAGAGTGCCCTTAAAAGGTTTTCCATAAAAATTAAAAAAAATCATCATTCTTGCATTCATATAGTTAATCCTTGCATTTGCATAGTCTAGTTAACCCATAACCCATTCATATAGGGATTCATTTCATTTTGAAAAAATCATCATTACCTTTTGGGCCCTTTGCATTACATGCAAGGTAGGAGATCCCTCCACCCTCATTTGATAGGACCCATTAGTAAAGTTGAAAGGTTAGTGCATTCTAAGTCCTAACCCCAACCTAACCTCATGGAGAATCAAAATCAAAACCAACAAGTGCAACAAGCCCCCAAACAAATGAAGGATTATTTCATACCGAACCAATATCAACCATCATTCTATGTTCAAGCACCTCAGAACCAGGCGGTTCATTATGAGATTAAATCCAGCACCATTCAGATGTTACCATCATTTTATGGTAACCCTAATGAAGATCCATACAAACATCTAAATGAGTTCCTCCAGATATGTTCAACTGTCAAAATTCAAAACTTCTCAGATGATGCCCTTAAGCTTACTCTCTTCCCATTCTCCCTTAAGGACAAAGCTAAATATTGGTTGGGAGCCTTGGGTAGAACAATAGACACATGGGGAGAGATGCAAAAAGAGTTCTTGAAAAAATTCTACCCCATTGGTAGGACTAATACCATGAGAAGGGCCATCACTAGATTTACACAAAATTCTGGGGAGCAAATTCATGAGGCTTGGGACAGGTTGAAAGATCTATTGAGAAAATGTCCCCATCATGGCCTATCTAGATGGCAAATCGTGCAAGCATTTTATGAGGGATTAACGGAAAACTATAGACAAATGGTAGATGCCTCATGTGGGGGGACTTTCATGAGTAAAAGTGAGGATGAAGCCTATGATTTGTTTGAGATGTTGAGTGAAAACTCTATTAGTCATGCTTCACTTTCTTTCTATGAAAGAATGCTTGGATCTTCCAAGAAGGGTGGGCTATATGAAGTCAAAAGTCAAGGGGAGTTGGAGAATAGGATGGATATTAATGTGCTTGCTCAAAAGTTGAATAAAGTGGATTTGTTGGCACAAAGGATGGAGAAGGTAGATTTGGTAGCACAAAAGTTAGATCAATTATTATCCATGAATAAACAAGAACCTTCTTTTCATTCTATCCAACAAAATCAACCTTTCTCAAATTCTAACCTTCAAGAACTTTGCGCTTTATGTTCTAGCCCAAATCATGCTGTCATTGATTGCCCTACAGCAGCCCAACTTCCCCCGTTCATTCAAGAACAAGTCTTTGCTGCTCAGGGAGTCTCTAAGCCTAATTATGATCCATATTCCAATACTTACAACCCGGGCTGGAGAAATCACCCAAATTTTTCTTGGAAATCGCAACAAGGACCATCTACTCAAGTCAATCCCTCAATTCCTAAATAATCTTTTCAAGTTCCGAATCAATCTCACCAACATCTTCAAACCCCTTTTCAACATAATCAACAACACTTTCCATTTCAGCAACCATCGTTCCATCATGCTCAGGCCTCATATCAACAAGCTCCATCATTCCAGGGCCAATATAATCAATTTCCATCACATCGTTATCAACCTCAAGCCCCATTTCAAGCTCCTTATCAACCGCCTCCTCAACCCCCTTAGCCTCATTTTGAGGATAAATTTGACCAACTTCAGTAACTTATTCTTTCTCAGCAACAATCAATTGCTAAGTTAGAAGGTCAAATAGGTCAGCTGGTGGCTAGTAATATGAGGAGAGATGTTGGGCAGTTACCTAGTCAACCCATAGCTAATACCCGCAATCAACAACCTCCGGGTTTCCAGCAAAGAGCTCCCATTCTTCCTCCTCCCAATCAGCCCAATCAACCTCAGCCTCCCCCTCCTGTCGTTCCTCAATTCGAGAATGCCAAAGCTATCTCTACCCTTAGGAGTGGTAGGGTTCTCAATGATCCATATCAGGCTAAGGATGTGGGTGGTAGTTCGGGCCAAGATGCCCAAGAAGAGGAGAGTGATAATGAGGAAGAAGAGCCAATAATTGTTCAAGAGAAAAAGAAGCCGGATGGGGGGGAGAAGACAATGGACAAAGGAAAGGTCAAGGTTGATGAAGGTTTTCAAGGATATGTTCCTAAGGTCCCTTTTCCGGATGCATTGAAGCCAAAAGCTCAAAAGAAGCAGGTCCAACAAGAAGAGATGTTGGAATTGTTTAAACAAGTTAATATTAATATTCCACTTTTGGATGCTATTAAACATGTACCGGTGTATGCCAAGTTTTTAAAAGAGCTTTGTACACCAAGAAGGGAGCCGAAGGCGGCAACACAGAAGATCCGTCTATCTGAAGATGTTAGTGCTGTTTTAATGAATTCTTTACCAAACAAGTTGCAGGACCCTGGTGCTCCATTAATTTCATGTGATATAGGTGGAGTGACATTTGATAAAGTTTTGCTAGATCTTGGAGCTAGTGTTAATTTGTTACCCACCTACATTTATGAGCAATTTGATTTAGGGGAATTAAAGCCCACTTCTATTATCCTTCAACTAGAGGATCGGTCTGTTAAGACACCAAAGGGTTTGTTGGAGGATGTGATAGTGAAAATTCATAAATGCTATTTCCCAGTGGACTTTTTAATCTTAGATATAGCCTCATCCCAAGAGTTAAAGCATACACCAATCATTTTGGGACGCCCATTTTTGACTACGGCGAAGGCCAATATTAATTGTGCCACTGGGATGATGGATATTACCTTTGGAGGAGAGAAGGTCTCATTGAATATTTTTAAAGCTTCACAATACCCGGATCATGAGGCAGAATGTAATGTCATTGATATTTTTGAGGAAATGATTGAAGAAGGTCCGTATATGAATAAAAATGTGATTGAAGAGGGCAGTTTACTTCAGGATTCACCTCTTTCTTATTCAAGTGTGGAGCCTCTTCCTCCATTAAGATCTGAACCAGTTCTTCCATCTCTTGATCAGCCGCCCATTTTGGAACTTAAACCTCTGCCCGACTCGTTGAAATATGCTTATCTAGGCCCATATCATACCTTGCCTGTTATCATTGCTTCTAATCTTACCTCTGCTCAGGAATCTAAACTCTTAGAAGTTCTTAAGGAGCATAGGGGGGCGATAGGGTGGTCGGTAGTACGTAGATTTGAAGGGTATAAGTCCAGATGTTTGTATGCATTATATTTACTTATAGGACAATGCCAAGCCGAGCAGAGAGATGCAGCGTCGGCTGAATCCAAATATGAAGGAAGTTGTGAAGAAGGAAGTTGTTAAGTGGTTAGACGCTGGGATAATTTATCCCATTTCTGACAGTAAATGGGTCAGCCCGACACAAGTTGTTCCTAAGAAGTCGGGGATGACTGTGGTTGTAAACGAGAAAGGAGAAGAAGTGCCGATGTGATTACAGACGGGATGGAGGGTTTGTATTGATTACAGGAAATTGAATTCAGTTACAAAGAAAGATCATTTTCCACTCCCGTTTATTGATCAAATTCTGGAGAGGCTGGCTGGGCAACAATATTTTTGCTTTTTGGATGGTTATTCTGGATATAATCAAGTTGCTATCTATCTGGAGGATCAAGAAAAAACCACTTTTACGTGCCCCTATGGCACGTTTGCTTTTAGAAGGATGCCTTTCGGGCTTTGTAATGCTCCCGCCACTTTTCAAATGTGTATGATGTCGATATTTTCTGACATGGTGGGGGAGACTTTGGAAGTTTTCATGGATGATTTTTCGGTGTTTGGTGATTCTTTTGAGGGGTGCTTAGAAAATTTGACTCAGGTTTTGAAAAGGTGCATTGAATCCAATTTGGTGTTAAGTTGGGAGAAGAGCCACTTTATGGTGAGGGAAGGCATAGTTTTAGGTCATGTGATTTCGGAAAGGGGAATAGAGGTCGATAAAGCCAAAGTAGATTTGATTTTCAATCTTCCTCCCCCTACATCTGTCAAGCAAATCAGATCCTTTCTTGGCCACGCTGGATTTTATAGAAGATTCATTCATAACTTTTCTACCATTGCCCGTCCCCTCACACAGTTGCTTGCTAAAGATACTCCATTCCATTTCGATGATTCTTGTCTCAAGGCCTTTAATTTTTTGAAAGTGGCCCTTACTCAAGCTCCGATTCTTCAATCTCCAGATTGGTCGCTTCCTTTTGAGATAATGTGTGATGCCTCGGACTATGCTGTTGGAGCTGTCCTAGGTCAAAGGATAGATAAGAAGCCCGTGATAATTTACTACGCGAGTCGCACCCTCGCTAATGCTCAGTTAAATTATACCACCACGGAAAAGGAACTGCTAGCTGTTGTTTTTACCCTAGAAAATTTTCGATCATATCTTTTAGGGGCTAAGGTTATCATCTACTCTGATCACACTGCTTTAAGATATCTGCTTTCCAAGAAGGATGCTAAGCCCCGTCTCATTCGTTGGATTTTATTGTTGCAAGAATTTGATTTAGAAATAAGAGACAAGAAGGGGTTAGAAAATGTAGTTGTTGATCATTTTTCCAAGATAGTGATCCCTGAAAGTACTCCAATGTCAGATTCTTTTCCCGATGAGCAGATTATTTTCATCTCTCATTCTTCCACTCCTTGGTATGCTAATATTGTCAACTACATGGCGGTAGGTCAAATCCCGGGAGGGTGGACTAGGCAGGAGAAGGATCACTTCTTTTCTAAGGTAAAACACTATTTCTGGGAGGACCCTGAGCTGTTTCATATGGGTCCCGATCAGATCATTAGAAGATGTGTCCCTGAGGAAGAACAGCAATCAGTATTGAATTTTTGTCATAATTTAGCTTGTGGGGGACACTTCTCTGGAAAGAAGACAGCGGCAAAAGTGCTACAAAGTGGATTTTATTGGCCCACGTTATTTAAGGATGCTTATGAATTTTCTAAATCTTGTTTGAGATGTCAAGCCGTGGGCAATAATTCAAAGAAAGATATGATGCCGCTAAATCCCATTCTGGTGGTTGAAATTTTTGATGTTTGGGGAATGGATTTTCTGGGACTGTTTCCATCTTCATTTGGTAATGAATATATTTTGGTGGCAGTCGATTATGTTTCCAAATGGATTGAAGGCATTGCTACTAGGACAAATGACCATAAGGTGATTATGAAATTTGTGAAGAAGAATATCTTTTCTAGGTTTGGTTGTCCTGGGGCTATAATTAGTGATGGAGGTTCTCATTTCACTCATTTTCAATTCTGAGCTTTGCTTCGTAAGTATGGTATCACTTACAAGCTTGCTACCCCCTATCATCCCCAAACTAGTGGTCAGGTTGAAGTTTCTAATAGGGAGATCAAAAATATTTTGCATAAAACAGTTAGGCCAGATAGGAAAGACTGGTCTGAAAGGCTAGATGATGCATTATGGGCCTATAGAACTGCATATAAGACTCCCATTGGTATGTCTCCATATCGCTTGATCTTTGGTAAAGCCTCTCACTTGCCAGTAGAATTAGAGCACTGAGCATATTGGGCCATAAAATATGTTAATTTTGATTTAACTCAAGCTAGGTCCCAAAGGGCCTTTCAATTGAATGAACTGGAGGAACTAAGGAACGAAGTCTATGAAAATGCGAAGATTTACAAAGCTAAAATCAAAGCATTTCATGATAAGCACATTCACAGAAAGAGTTTTCAAGAAAATCAAAAGGTTTGACTTTTTAATTCAAGACTGTGTTTGTTCCCTGTTAAATTGAAATCTAGATGGGATGGGCCATTTGTTGTTGTTAAAGTATTCGACCATGGAGCTATTAAACTTTTAAATCCTCAAAATGGTCACATTTTTACTGTCAATGGCCAAAGGTTAAAACCTTACTTGGAGAATGAATAGTTAACTGCAAAAGAATCAATTGCTTTATGTGATTTGGAGTTATTATTTGTGAGCCTTCATGCGTCTGGCTGAAGACGGAAAACTTAGCGCTTCTGGGAGGCAACCCAAGGTTTTTGTTATTTGATGCTTTTTATTTTAGTTATTAGATTCAAGCCAAGGAGAGGAAGTTGTCACCAAAGGAGGTTCTACCCCGCACACCAGGTTGTCTCTTTCCTACTCATCAAATTTTATTGTTACATTGTTCTTTCATTTCAGCTTTACATGCCATTGAGGACAATGTCATTCAAGTTGGGGGAAGAGGGCAGAAAATTTTCATTGCATATAGTACAATCTTGTAGGAATTTTGCATGAATTCTTGCATATCATTTTTTGCAAATTTGCATGAAAGTAAGTTTTATTAATTCATGCTTGAATTGAAAGTAATTTTGGATTAGAAAAGATTAGGAAAAGGTTGAAGGAAAATTAAGTGCGAGCTAACCATGAAAAACTGATATAAGAATCTTTTTAAAGTTCATGCGCACTATTAGAAAAAATATTCACTATGCACTCTGATGAAGCAAAATAAGACAAGACCTCTGTTATTTTGGGTACTGTATCTGATACTCTGTATTTCTTGAGGAGGAGATCTATTTCAAGAAAAAGCTTTCTGTCAAGTTTTATAGAAAAAAGAAAAGCAAATGCAAAGGTATATTTTTGAAAAAAAAAAAAAGAGAAATGGTGAAATAGAAAGATCACGCCATGAAAAATGCCCCTGATCTGAGTAACCGGGCATGCTTCACCTAAGACGTGTTGAGGTTCGCGCAAAAAGGTGAAGGGTAATGCAGCATTATGGTTGTGCAAATGAAAAAAAAAAGAAAAATAAAGAAAAGTTCCAAAGGGACAAGAGAAAAAGGCAGACAAAAGCTAGTATGTTTAAATGCTCTGATCTAAGAGGTGCAGGGTCGAAAGGTATTTACTTAGAATAACAAATGGGGGATGCAATTATCTTAACTACAGATTTGGAATTACACATGCACAAGTGCTATTGAACTTTGATTTGTATTCTTAAGTCATATGCTTTAAATTTCAAATCTAAGGCTAGTATAAGCATTGATGATTCTGGACTCATAATCTTTAGTTAATTCTATGAAAGGAGAGCTGGATATGAGAGTATGATTTTTATAAACTCTTGTTGGTCCTTAATTTTGATTTAATTGTATTGCTGAGGGACTAGCAATGAGTAAGTTGGGGGTGTGATAAATGCTATATTTCATATCATAATTTACATCACATTTATCATCTTTAAGCATTAAAATGAATAAAGTTGTGCATTAATATGAATTAATTTCATTCTCACTATTATTTGAGTCTTCATGCATTTTATCATGTTTTGGAGTTAAAATGACCATGTGAGAATTATTCATGAATTTGCACAATTATTTAGAAATCATTTTTTGGATGAATTATATTGATATTATGAATTTTTGTATTTTCAGGGAATAGCGACCGAGATCATGGCGCTATTTAATGAACGCCCTTTTGTGCGGGCACGTCTTAAGTAAACAGCGACAGTGTCACGGGCGTCAATTCATTTGATCAGAAAATAAAAAAGAAAATGGAAAAGTTTGAGCGACAACTTCAAGGGCGCGTATTCAGTAAGAAGTGACATAAGACCAGGCGTCAATTAATTTGAAGAAAGAAAGACAAGTAATTAGCGTCCAAGATGCAGTCGCTAATTATTGAAAGAACGCCCATATGAACAGTCGTCAATTCTTATTTTTACGAAAAATGAGAAAAATAGCAAATAAGGAAATCAAAGAAATAACGCCCAAGTGAAGGGGTGCTACTTCAAGGAATGACGCCCTAGCTGAAGTCGCTATTTCAAGTTGAACCAGAAATGGCAACTACAGTTTCCCGATCGAAGTGTTCTTCCATGTTTGCTCTTATCTAAGCCATGTTTTATGGAAAGGAGGAATCTATCTATGGAAAGCCACCTCTTTTGATCAAATCTGGATGCTAGAAGTTGAGTTTTGATGGGATTCTCAAAAGCCACGATCGTGGAAGGGTTCTAAACCCTATAAATAGGATGTTGTGTTCGGTCATGAGGGATAGTTAGTTGGAGGTCCGCCGTAGGGATTGATTTTGAAGCTTTTCCTTTCATCTTTTACAGTTAAGTTCTTCTTCAAAGTTTTTCCTTTTTAAGTCTCCTACAAATTCTTCTTCTTCATCTTCTTCTAATTCTCCACTTTTTTTTAATCTATTCTCAGTTTTTCAAGCATCTATCTCTGCGTTTTTACTGTTCATCCGATTTTTATAAACTCTGTTCTTTCTCATTTTTCTCCCCCTTCTGATCCTCATCTCTCTCTATGTTCTTCACAAAAGTTGTGCATTTTTTAAATTTCTTCAACTTCTTCTTCTACCACTTCTTCCAAATTTTCACCGTTTTCAAGTTACAATCAGTTTTTCAAAGTTTAGTTTTTTTTAAGTTCACTGTTCATCCGCGCGGCTACTCTCTGATTTTTCATGTTTTTCTCCATCTTCCTTTCATTATTTGCTTCTGAGTTCTTCACCAATCTTCTTTCTCTTCTCATCCTCTACAACTTTGATGTTGTCCATTTTTCCTAACTCTCACCGATTTTTAAGTTATTTCTCCTCCAATCTCTCTCTATTTTCAACTTCATTATTTTCATTGTGTTTTCTATTTTATCACCCATTGTAGCCATCTCTTCCTCTCTTTTCACAACATGCATGCTTTTGTTTTAATTTTATTCTTCTTCCTCCACCTTTTCATCTCCCTCTCCTATATTTCATCCACACATCCCTTTGGCGGATTCTCTTTCAATTGGTCCTCTCACGGCGTCGGTATTCAAGGCGGGACGATCTTCATCCAAGGCTTGGCAAGGAGGCGGCGTTATTCTTCATTCATTGGCTATATCTTCTTCTCTTTTCTCTTTGATATTCCTAAGTTGTAATTTTTATTTCATAGTGTGACTGTTCACTATCATCTTAATGAAATTCATCGTTTGAGTAAATTATGGTCTTTCCTCTCTCTATCTCTTCCAAACTCTTTTCTTAAACCCTCTCATATTCTTTAATTAGTTTTCTTGCACTTTATTTTCCTTATTTTCAATCCCACTCAAAATTTGGTTTTCAAAGCATAAGGTGTTTTTCCAACGTGTTTTATAAGGATTTTTCCTCCTCGTGGGATCGACTCCACTTACCACTACGCATTTGATTTTTATATCTTTAAAAGGGAGTGAGTGCGATTATTTTGAAATTATGGCACGACTTTCTTAACGACACTAGTCGGTGCGCATCAGTCCATGCTCCAGCAACCCACATTAATCCACTATGATTCAACCATTATTCCTACCCATGTTTATGAGACATCATGGTGTTACGATGATGGGTCAATACTCCAACGACCCACATCAATACACCATGAAGCAATCACTATCCCTACCCATACCAATGAAATCACATGGTGTTAAGATAGTGGGCCTGTACTCCAACCCGCGTCAATGCACCATGAACCATCCCCTACCCTGAACCCCTCACGCACTACCAACATCCGACGTTTCCTACGTACCAAGTCTCCTATCATTACCCCTCTAACTACACAAGTAACCTCTACACCATCAGTCTCCATTGAGCCTCCCGTTAACCCTTGTCCCCAACCTAGTAACCTTCCATTGCCCCCACCTAAGGCCTCCACCATCCCTATAACTTCAAACTCAACCACTCCTATTCCTCCACTTGATCCCTTACCCAAACCCGTGATTAATCCTGAGCAGGGCCCATCTATTTTTGCACCCGAGCCAACCTCATCTGCTTCCGAGCAAGAGGAGAAGCTCGTCGTGTTTCAACCTCTACCTACCCTTCCTATAGCCCCTTCCATTGAACCTCCATTACCCGTTGAGCCTATTCCTTCCGACTCACCTCCTTCCACCACCTCTCGGAGTGAGTGTCTTTCTACAGATACATGTGCCAAAGATAATGCTCAAGAACTGGACAAGAAGAATTTGGCCACGGCTTTGCCATTCAAAATCCAAGACTTCATTTGTCGAATGCAGATTCGGGTTCTTGTGTCGGTCACCTTTGAGAAGGCCGAATCTCCATCTGCATCAATGCCCGTCAAGAATAACTCTCAAGAATTGGTGCTGAGCAAATCAGGGGACAAAACAATATCGATCAGGTTACTCATTGGCCAACATTCTTTCACGGCTCTCATTACCCCTTGCTCGGTCATAGTTCAAATGGCTAATCAAAAGAAGGGGTTCTCCTCGAGCATAATAATGACACATTCTACTGCCGAGGAGATGATGAATTCTATGCTCAAGGTCGGGTCAGGTCACTCCTTGTTGGAAGCTTTTGACGTTTTGTCTACTCCCTACCAACTTCCATGTAAGGGGCAAACGCATATGCTACCAATCACATTCACACATGATATTCCAACAGCCTTGATCGGTCCACAAAATAAGAAGCTCCTTATGCCGAGCGCTGAACTCTCAATGATAGATATCGTTCACTTATCAAGGGAGTTATTTCCAAAGGAGCTATTACATGTTAGGATCCCTACTTCACAGGCGGAACTCTCAAATCTTTGCTATGATCATTATTTGCTAAGGGAGTTACCGATGGCTTTTGAACGTCCTAGGAATCTTGTTAAAAATTCATCAAATGAGAGCCTGTGGGCCCTGACTGCACCAATCAAGCCAGTTGGTCAAAGAAGGACCATGCCGTCTTTTGGGGCGCATAATTGGGAGCGGCTTGCAAGGCCAAGAGGTCAACAAGTTATGTTGAAGGTTGAGAGGCCGCGCTATGAGAGAGTATCTACCAGAAAAAAGGGAAAGCATAAAGTGAAGCTTAAGGGAGAGAATTCCCATGTCGAGGAGCCATCATGTAGCCCATCTACTTCATATCCCATTCCATCACTACTTGTGATGTTATTCAGCTTCTTTTTATGGGTAATCCATTGGCTGATGGGACGTTTTCTATCATCTAGATCTACGCAATCAAGCTCCTCCACTGCTCTAGGGTCCCTGGACCCTCATATTCCTCCCCCTCCAGAGCCTCCGGACCCTTACATCCCACCTCGTCCGGAGCCTCCGGACCCCTATATTCGTCCCCGTCCGGAACCTCCGGACCCCTCCATGTTTAATTCCATGTCTTTATCCATCTCTCGTCTCCCTCTGGAGCCTCCGGACCCTTACATTCCACCTCATCCGGAGCCTTCGGACCCCTATATTCATCCCCGTCCAGAACCTCCGGACCCCTCTATGTTTAATTCCATGTCTTTATCCATCTCTCATCCTCGTCCGGAACCTCCGGACCCCACTCTGTTTAATTCATTGTCTTCCCGTCCGGAATCTCCGGACCCCTCTCTGTTTAGTTCCTTGTCTTTATCCGATCCTTAAATCCTTCACCCTTCTCTATTTAATTACTTATCTTTATCCGTCTCTCATCCCCCTCCGGAGCCTCCGGACCCCTCTCTATTTAATTCCTCGTCTTCATCCACCTCTCATCCTCGTCCGGAACCTCCGGACCCCTCCATGTTTAATTCCATATCTTTATCCATCTCTCATCCGCGTCTGGAACCTCCAAACCCCACTCTGTTTAATTCATTATTTTCCTGTCCGGAACCTCCAGACCCCTCTCTGTTTACTTCCTTGTCTTTATCCGACCCTCACATTCCTCCCCGTCCGGAGCCTTCGAACCCCTCCATGTTTAATTCCGTGTCTTTACCCATCTCTCCTCCGCGTCCAGAACCTCTGGATGCCCCCCTGTTTAATTCCATGTCTTTATCTATCTCTCGTCCCCCTCCGGAACCTCCTGATTTCTCATCTTGTTCTCCATCTCTCCCAGGGCATCGCGCCCTTCCCTCTCATATCCGTCCGAAGTCTCCGGACCTTTCCTTCTTCCGATTTATCCTTTTGTTCTTCAATGGCATTGTGTCCTTTGTTCTTTTCCTCCCTTTGAATTACCTTTTTCTGTACCTTTTCCCAGGGCATCGTGTCCCTCATCATCTTCTTCCTCCGGAATCTCCGGATTCATTCCCCCATGATTCTCCTCCATTACGTCCGGACCCTCTGGATCCACCTCTTTTGATTTATCAATCTCTGATTCCTCCCGATCCCGATCCCGAGTCTGACCCTATTCCTTCCACATCAACTTCCCCGGGCCTCTCCCCGTTCTCATACTGCTTTCGAGGCTTTAGTCCTCACCTTTTTCTTTGATTCCTTTCTTATCTTGTAAATCCTTTTAGGCATCTCCCGTTTAGTCCTCATTTTCGTTTTGTTTGTTTTGTCACCATTCCTTACGATAAACCACGGTAGAAGATAAGAGGGCTATAAGAAGAGTTGCCCAGAGGTACACATTGGTTGGAGGATTGTTATACAAAAGAAGCCTCACTGGTGTCCTTCTTAGGTGTCTTGATGACGATGAGGCTTGGAAGTGTGTAGAGGAAGCACACTCAGGTGTGTGCGGTGGCCATGTAAACAGCCAAATGTTTGCTAAGAAAATCATTCGGCAAGGCTTTTACTGGCCTACCATGGAGGAAGATTGTGTTGTCTATGTCCGTAGGTGTGTCAAGTGTCAACTTCACGCCGATAAGATTCATTCCCCGTCTTCCTCTCTCCATCCACTATTCTCCCCATGGCCTTTCTCCATGTGGGCATTCGACATCATTGGGCCCCTCGGTGATCCTAACTCCCTTACTAAGTAAAAATCATTCATCCTCACTACAACGGAGTACTTCACCAAATGGGCCGAAGTTGAAGCTTACGCAGAAATCAAGGCATCAACAGTCTGCAAGTTCATTATGAAGAACATCATCACCAGGTTCGGCATCCCAAGAACTATCATCACTGACAATGGGCCGCAATTCATTTCTCAGGACCTTCAGGACCTCTGCAAAAGGTATAAAATTGTATTGCATCATTAATCACCTTATTATCCACAAGGCAATGGCCAAGCAGAGGCCACTAATAAAACATTGATTAAAATCATAAAGAAAATCTGTGGGTCTAGCAGATTCTCGGATTGGCCAGAGAAGCTTATTGAAGCTCTATGGGCCTATCACACTTCAATCCGTACCCCCACTGGGCAAACTCCATTCGCCCTTACCTACGGAATGGAGGCGGTAGTTCCGTACAAGATCTTAGTTCCCTCTCTTAGAGTACAATTGGATAAAGAACTTCCACTCGACGAACGTCATGACTCACTTCTTGCCCAATTGGAACTCTTAGATGAGAAGCGCCTGGCCGTAACCGAGCATGCTCGTGTATACCAAAATAGACTCGCACATTTTTACCAAACGAAGGTTATTGAGAGAAAATTCAAAGTCGGTGAGATGGTAGTGAAAGGCGGCCCACGTTCTAAACTCCAACCCAATTGGGAAGGACCATATGTGGTTCAGGCTGTGCATCCTGGCAACGCCTATAGGCTAGTCAATGCTGAGGGGATCGAGTTATCCCACCCTTGGAATGGACTTTATCTTAAGAAGTACTACCCTTAGATAGGTGTGCATAGTGTCAAAAATAAAAAAAGTAAAAAGAAAAATAACAAAAAAATAGTGAAAACAATGAAAACAATAAAAAATATGTATATAAAAAAAAGATAAAAAAGATAAAAAAATTCAAAATGCCAATACCTGGTGATCACCATGTAGTCAAGTCACTGCATCCAGCATCCATGTTAGGATAGGGCCCATTAAGACTTGGTAGGTTCCGGGTCTTGGTCTGTCAGAACCGTGGAGATCCCTGTCTGGCCACGTCAGCTTATGCCTACTCAAAGGAAGCCAACATGTACACACTTACGTGTTTTATTCAAAAATCAGTAGCATCACCTATGGTGGGGCCTCACCCAGAAGGTCTCCAGAAGGCTGTTGGTGGGGACACCGACACCGGGTCCACTACTGGGCCCACTACTCGGAGCCGACGCCGCACTGCCCCGACACCGAGCTTATGGCTCGGAGATCCTTCCTGAAGACTCGGCCTACGGCTACGGTGGTATATTGCGTATCGAGTATCTGTATTTGTGTGTATGTATACATGTATCCCTACATGTATTTTTCTTTTCGTCTTATTAGGCTAGTCTAAGTCAAAATAACATGTGTGTAATTTTTGTATTTTATTTGATTAAAACCCCTAAGTCAATAGTGGGTTGGTGGCCTTTGTTTTATTAGGCTAGGATAGATATGCAAATAAGGAAAATAAGGAAGGTATGAATGTAATGGGCATTTCCTATAAATAGGAGGCCAATGCTTGTTACGAGACATGATTTTGATGAATAGAATGAAAGCTTTGGTTTATGCATGAGAGAGTTTCCCCTCTTTCATTTCCTTCCCTCTTTCTCCTTGTGAGTTTGAGTGTCGCCCGGTGAGAGAGCGTCCGGCGTGAGGCCGAGCTGTGTGAGATAGCAGTTATCCGTTCCCGTCCTGTTCGCGTCCCGGAGTGCCGTCGATCCATTCCCACGTCGCCGCCGCGTCAGATTTGGTATCAGAGCCCAACAAACGGCGCCTCCGTCGACCCGACGTCTCCGACGTCTCTCTCTCTTTCTCTCTCTAGTTTGCTAGAGTGAAAAAAAAAGAAAAAAAGGAAGAAGAGTAGCAGAAGGATCTGTGATTGAGAGGAAAATAAAAATAGAGAAAAAAAAACTTTTAGCAAAAGAAAAAAATATTTATGTGTTCTTTCTCTCTTTCTCTCTTTTTCCCTTTCTGTTCTCTCTCCCGCGCTCTGTCTCTCTCTCCCATATTCTCTCTATATCCTTCTCTCTCTCTCTCTCCTTCTCTCTCTCTCGGTTGAAGGAAAAACAGGAGGAAAAAAAAGGCCCAGTTCGCGGCACGGGGCCTCGTCGCCCGTGCCGGGTTCAAACGGGGGGAGCGGCCGCAACGGCCAACTCCTACCCCTCCCGGCCGCCGCGCCCAGCGCCCGGCCCCGCCCGCACCGCACCGCGCCCCGCGCCCGCCCGACCGTCGTGCGCCCGCCTGGCGCGCACCCCACGACCCTGCCGCCCAGCGCGCGCCCCGCGCCCGTCCGGCCCGCGCCCGCCCAGTGTGAGCGCCCCGCGCCCGTCCGGCCAGCGCCCCCGCGCCCGTCTGGCCTTCGCTCCTGCGCCTGCCCCGCCGGCCCGAGCGCGCCCCCACCTGCGCCTGAGCGCCGGCCTGTGCGCCAGCAGACGCGGTCGAGCGCGCCCCTGCCAGCGCCCAAGCGCGCCCCGCCTCCGCCTGTTCCCCCCGCGTGCGCCCGCCCTGCCGCGCCAGCACCCGCGCCCGAGTGCGCCCACGTCCACGGCTGCTGACGTTGACCGGCCGCTGTGTTGGAATCTCCCTCTTCCCGCCGTGAAACACGCTGGAAAAGTGTGGAAAAAAATGTGTTGAAAAGAAAAAAAAGTCAAAAGGGTAGGTGAGGAGTTAAAAAAAAGTGTGTATATAATATATATATAGCAATATATATATATAGCAATATATATATTACATCTATATTTATATTCATTGATTAAAGTGTGGCACCCGAGGTCCACAACTCTGGCTCGACCAACGGCTGAGTCATCCGGTCGTCATAGACGATCCGTAGTTCACGGAGTGTGAGTGTCCGTAAGTCTCCCTGTGCTGAGAAATTGGACTAATTTGTTCCCATGCGTGGGAAAATTTTAAAGTCACGCGGTTTTGTAATAATTGTGACCTCCCTGCGAGGAGAGAATTCTTTGTAACTGGTGAAGCTTCTTCGACGCCGTGCGGGCACACACGTCCCCGCTCGCCTTCGTCTCCGATCGGAGCTAGACTTTTTAGTCAGCTAGGTACGTGCTCCAAACTTGCTCATTTAGTATCTTTTCAATTGCCGTGCGACGAAGTAAGAGAGAGCCCGATCCATGCAGCCAGTCTTCTGAGTGCATCGCTGTGGACGGTGAGAGACTGCTTCCTTGCACCTATCCTTTAAGGTCCTATGCTGTCACATTAGGGCACCCTAATTGTCAGGAGGTAGTTCCACAACTACTTTACCTATGGGCAAGCAACTCTCCCTGACCGGTCCCTTCAACTTGGCCCTTTGCATATTTAGCCAACAAAATTCGGGTCTATAGCTTGCTAATTATCGGTCCCAGGACTGCATCATTTAGGTCCGAAGTCGTGCATGCCACGTTGGTCTAGGAATTCATCCGGCCGTCTAGAGCGCCCTTCAACTCTACAATCCCACATGGATCAGAAGAGCGTGAGTGCTATGTTGGCTCAGCTCGAGCATAATCTTCTAACCCATTTTGAAGAATCCATAGGCCAACTTCGAGCCGAGCTAGATGAGAGGATCCGAGCCTTAGAGGATCGACTGAAGGGAGAGGAAGGACGAGTGAATGGCCATGGTGATCCCGTAGCCAATCCTAGGGAGGAGAGAGAGCAAGCCCGCCCGAATCAGGCTCCCCAAGGTAGAGAGCAAGAGGCCCGTACGCCTCGAGAGAGGGACCACGATGATGAGGATATTATTCTACGGAACGTCAAGATTGACGCTCCGAGTTTTGATGGGTCCCTCAACCCCGCTACATATCTTGATTGGGAGACCGGGATGGACCAATATTTTGATTGGCATCGCCGCATGAGCCCTGCTACAAGGGTGAGGTTTACCAAAATGAAACTCCTGGGTCAAGCCAAGACCTACTGGTGCAACATCGAGAATCTCCTAGCAAGGAGACGAGAGGAGCCTATAGGCACGTGGGAAGAAATGAAGGAGAAATTGAGGGAGAAGTATCTGCCACCTTCCTACCATCAGCGTCTTTTAGACCAATGGTAGAAACTCACCCAAGATGGAAAGTCCGTGGAAGAGTACATCGCCAAATTTGATGACTTCTTCCTTCGGAGCCGAGTCATGGAGGATGCCTCCGTCACCCTCTCACGGTTTAGGGCTGGCCTACACGAGAGTATTCAGCGGGAATTATTCTTGCGGGAGGTTAACACCCTCGAGCACGCCTATCAGGTTGCTCGGGACGTCGAGCGATTTCAAAAGGTGGTCCCACCTCGGGTCCCCACCTACCGCCAACCCGAGTCCCGAAACCCCATGGTCCGCTACTCTGAGAGGCCTGGCCCCTCCACCTCCTACATCCCTACTGCTACCCCACTTAGGGCCGTTGCCCCTATTGCTCCTTTTCCAAGGAACCCTTTACCTGCACCCGCTGCTGTGCCTAGACTGGAGTATACTCCACCAGTTGAGAGGAGAGATGACAAGGGAAAAGGGGTCATCCCTATCACCTCCCAACTAGCCCCTATCTCAAGAGTTCGATGCTTCAGGTGTCATAACCTAGGGCATATTGCCACCAATTGCCCCACCTGAGCCTTGGTCATCACCGACCCCTAGTCCATGGAGCTTCCACCTCAAGAAGGAGAAACCCTTGAGAGATATGAGCCTGACCCTGATATCGTTGCCTAGTTTGAGGAATTAGATGCATGGTATGATGGAACGCATGTCGAGTACATGCAAGTGGGGGAAATTGCCGAAAGTTCAAACCAAGGAAGACTAGGTGTAGTTCGCTGCATCCTCGCACACCCACAGGAGGACGATTGGCGCCGAACCTCCATCTTCCAAACCTACATCATGGTCAAAACTCAACCCTGCAAGGTGATCTTTGACAACGGGAGCTGTATCAATGCAGTCTCTTCAGACTTTGTATCACATCTAGGTCTACCTACCCATCCTCATCCGAGGCCATACAACGTGGCTTGGGTTGACGACATGTCTATCCCAGTCACCACTACATGTGTCATTCCCATCCAGTTCCAGTCCTACCAAGGACAAATTCTATGCGATGTAGTGCCTATGAAGGTCGGGAGCATCATCCTAGGACGGCCATGGATCTACGATGTAGACCTTACTACGTTCAGTCGGTCCAATGAGTGTTCCTTCTCCCACAATGGGAAGAGGATTCAGTTGCTCCCAACACCCCCAAAGGTGGCCACGGGAAAGAGTCCTACCTCCACAGCCGCTGCATCCCCCAAAATTCAGGAGAATGCCCCAACCCCCCACCAAAGGGAAGCTTCCCATTCCCTCCTCTTCTACACCTGTCATATCCATCCCTAAGGTTCCTAAGGTTGACCATGACCCGATTAGGCGCCTTAACTTCATAGGTGTTCGTGAGATGAATAGAGAGGTTGCCGAGGGTGCCCCTGTTTGGGCTGTTGTCGTCACCATTACCCCTGAGGAGTCCCAAGTCTCAATTCCACATGAAGTCCAGGCAATCTTGCAAGACTTCCAAGATATCTTCCCGGAAGACTTGCCTTCAACACTCCCTCCCATGCGTGATGTTCAACACGCCATTGATCTTGTCCCTGGGTCCACCCTACCCAACCTTCCCCACTACATGTTGAACCCCAAGGAGCATGCTGAGCTCCAAAGGATTGTCGAGGACCTTATCCACAAAGGTTTCCTCAGGGTAAGCAAGAGCCCATGTGCGGTCCCTGCCTTGCTCACACCCAAGAAGGATGGCACCTGGCGGATGTGTGTTGACAGCCGCGCCATCAATAAGATCACTGTCAAGTATAGGTTTCCCATTTCCCGTCTTGATGACATGCTTGACATGATGAGTGGAGCCACTATCTTTTCCAAGATTGGCTTGAAAAGTGGCTACCACCAGGTCCGGATTCGACCAGGGGACGAGTGGAAGACAGCCTTCAAAACCAAAGAAGGTCTGTATGAGTGGCTTGTCATGACGTTTGGGCTATCCAATGCCCCCAACACATTCATGCGGCTTATGACGGAAATCCTTCGACCCCTCATTGGTCGCTTTGTTGTCGTCTACTTTGACGACATTCTCATCTATAGCCACAACCCTCAAGATCACATCCATCATTTGAGGGAAGTTTGCGAAACTTTGAGGAAAGAAACCATGTACGCCAATCTCAAGAAGTGTGAATTCATGACAGACCGGGTCGCTTTCCTCGGATTTGTGGTTTCTAGTCAAAGAGTGTCTGTTGACCCATCCAAGGTCCGAGCTATAGTAGACTGGCCGGAGCCCCAGAATGTCCATGACGTTCGTAGTTTCCACGGGCTAGCCACCTTCTACAGACGCTTCATCCAAGGATTTAGCACCATTATGGCACCCATTACGGATTGTATCTGTAAAGGGAATTTTGAGTGGACCAGAGCCGCCTCCCAGGCTTTTCTTGCCATAAAGGAGCTTATGACCAAAGCCCATGTCCTTTGCCTACCAGACTTTTCCAAAGTCTTTGAGATTTTCTGTGATGCATCTGGCGTAGGAATAGGTGGAGTGCTTAGCCAGGAGAGCCACCCTGTGGCTTATTTCAGCGAGAAGCTTTCTGATGCAAAGCTTCGATACTCCACCTATGATAAGGAGTTTTATGTCGTGGTCCAAACTCTCAAACACTGGAGACACTATCTCTTACCACAATAGTTCATCTTATACTCGGACCACGAGGCTTTGAAATTCCTTAACTCTCAAAAGGGCTTAAACCCAAGGCATGGTCGGTGGGTAGAATTCCTCCAGTCCTTCACATTTGTCCTAAAACATAAGGCTGGAAAGGACAATAAGGTGGCCGACACCTTGAGTCGAAGGGTCTCCCTTCTTTCCACTGTTTGGGTAGAGGTCACCAGATTTGACCGCATGAAGACACTCTATGGAGAGTGTCCTGATTTTGGCCCTGCCTACTCTACTCTGTCCGCTGGACCCTCGATAGTCTTTTCTGACTATCTACTCCAGGATGATTTTCTATTTCGAGGGCAGCAACTCTGTGTCCCGAGGACTTTTGTTCGGGACTTCCTGATTTGGGAAATGCATATTGGAGGTCTTGCTGGTCACTTTGGCCGCAATAAGACCATCCATTCTGTGGAGGAGTACTTCTATTGGCATGGCCTGAAGAGAGATGTAGCCAAGATTGTAGCCCAGTGTAGGACATGCACGATGGCCAAACAGGTCAAACAGAACATTGGTCTCTACACTCCTCTCCCCGTTCCTGATCGACCATGGGTTGATGTGAGCATGGATTTTATCCTTGGGTTACCACGCACTGCTCACAAGCATGATTCCATCTTTGTTGTCGTTGATAGGTTCTCTAAGATGGCCCACTTCATTGCATGTTCCAAAACATCTGATGCATCTAGAGTAGCCCATTTATTCTTTGATGAAGTCGTGCGTCTGCATGGTCTCTCCCAAACCATCGTGTCTGACCGAGATGTCTGATTCACTAGCTATTTTTGGAAGACACTTTGGCACCTAGTTGGCACCAAACTAAAGTTTTCCACTGCCTATCACCCCCAAACTGATGGGCAAATTGAGGTCGTCAATAGGAGTTTAGGGAATCTGTTGAGGTGTCTTGTAGGGGAACATTCCGGCACTTGGGATCTTCTTTTGTCCCGAGCCAAATTTGCATACAACAGCTCCGTCAATAGGTCCATAGGTATGAGTCCATTTGAGGTCGTGCATGGCTACAAACCTAGGAAACCTGTGGATCTCATTCCCCTTCCCCTCGAGTCTCGAACATCCAAGTCAGCTGAGGAGTTTGCACAACATGTCAAGAGTCTGCATGAGTCAATTAGCAAGCAAATCAACCTCAGTAATGAAACCTATAAAAAGTTGGCTGATTCGCATAGGCGTCACCATGAATTCCAAGAAGGTGACATGGTTATGGTACGGGTTCGACCCGGACGACTCCCCTCGGGAGCCGTTAAAAAGTTGCAAGCCCGTAGTGATGGACCCTTCCCAATTCTGCGGAAGATTGGCTCCAATGCTTATGTTGTGGACTTACCTCCCGAATATGGGATTAGCTCAACTTTTAATGTGGCAGACCTAATCGCCTACCAGGAACCAACAGTGATTCCTAGTGACCCTTTCGAACCTTCTCCTCCCATTGAGAGTGAGTCCACCCCTGTGCGTCCCACAGCCTCGAGAGTACCGCGCGAGCACATTGAGAGGATACTGGATGAGCAGGTGACCACTACACGGAGCAGGGTGTACCAGCACTACCTTGTCAGCTGGCGGGACCGTCCACCTTCTGATGATTCCTGGATCAGCCGGGAAGATCTCCAGCGCCTCGATCCAGACCTGCTGGAGCACTACCACAGCAGTGTCCCCCCTTACTCGACGGAGTCGACTTCCAGCCGCCCCGGGAGGGTTGGTGGGGACACCGACACCGGGTCCACTATTGGGCCCACTACTCGGAGCCGACGCCGCACTGCCCCGACACCGAGCTTATGGCTCGGAGATCCTTCCTAAAGACTCGGCCTACGGCTACGGTGGTATATTGCGTATCAAGTATCTGTATTTGTGTGTATGTATACATGCATCCCTACATGTATTTTTCTTTTCGTCTTATTAGGCTAGTCTAAGTCAAAATAACATGTGTGTAATTTTTGTAATTTATTTGATTAAAACCCCTAAGTCAATAGTGGGTTGGTGGCCTTTGTTTTATTAGGCTTGGATAGATATGCAAATAAGGAAAATAAGGAAGGTATGAATGTAATGGGCCTTTCCTATAAATAGGAGGCCAATGCTTGTTACGAGATATGATTTTGATGAATAGAATGAAAGCTTTGGTTTATGCATGAGAGAGTTTCCCCTCTTTCATTTCCTTCCCTCTTTCTCCTTGTGAGTTTGAGTGTCGCCCGGTGAGAGACCGTCCGGCGTGAGGCCGAGCTGTGTAAGATAGCAGTTATCCGTTCCCATCCTGTTCGCATCCCGGAGTGCCGTCGATCCATTCCCACGTCGCCCCCGCGTCAGCTGTAATCTTTATTCTCTTTCTCTTCGACCAAATGAGACAGTCGGCGCCCTTAAAACGCTGAGCATAAGAAACAGAAACTTAACCCCCTTAAGGCAAGAGTAGGATCCATTTTCTCGAGCATCGGTCAGAGCACGAGAAGAGAGCAGTGTCCCCGCAGGCATGCAAAAGGGATTCCACAATGTCAAATGACTATATTTCCCTCGAAAAAAAAAGAGAAAAATCAAAGTCAAATGAAAAGCTTGGTCGTAACCGTGCCTGATTCAATAAAGAAAACCCCTCAAAATAAAAGTCCAAATCCACAAAAGGGGCAATGTAATGTAAATGCTCAAGACTTGGTTCGAAGTTGCCTGAAAGGGAAAAGTTAAATGGGCCCTTATTGGCTCGCCGGTTTAACGGTTTTGCCGGTCCTCTCAGGAAGTTTACCCCCTACACTCTTCCTTCTTCCCCCGAAGATGAAAGCTAAATGGAGTATCCGAAGGGTGAAATCCACCAAGGCTTGTGACCTTGTTTTAACACACATATATGGTTGTCTACTTTGAAAAGTAAAAGCTATTGCTGTGAAGGAGTCTCTGTGTTTCTGGTCGGTCAAGACCTTTGTCTACCATCTTGATGTCTTCTTATCTAACCTTGGGCTTAGGCCAATGCAAGCGCGTCACCTATGGGTACGACGGCGTCTGATTCCAGGTCAGCGTCGCGCGGTTGGCCGTTAGGTGATGGGAATCGACGCCGAGCATGTACATTTTATTTTACATTTGTGTCCTTTAGTTTATTTTTATATCCATGGGAAAGTATAAGCGCAATTGTACGGCTTTGTAAGCCAATGCGCCATTCCCTTGGATTGTGTGGGTTTTTGTGCAAATGTGTAGTAGGTCCAGTTAGGGGGCCCCCTCCCCTTCCCCATTGGTCCACCTCATCCATGTGGGGCTGGTCAACCATCCTAGGTGGCCATCTAGAAGGTTTGAACGCTAATTGACCACATGGGAGACAAAGGGGTTAAAATTTCAAAGGTAGGCCACCTACCTTACCTACCTAGTCAAAGGAGTGCCCCATCCATATGTAATTTATTTATTTTGAGTTTTGACCACATGGGGGATGAAAATGACATATTTCCCACGAAATTATCAGCCCCCCCACCCCTTGCTATTTTCTATATAAACCTATGTATAGTGTCATTAGAGATTAATGAAGAAAAATTTATAAAATTGGCTTGAGCCATTGAAGGGTGTGCCCTTGTTCCTCTCTCCCCCTGGTGTTCTTCTCCTCAAACCTCAAGTTCTAGAGTGTATAAATCTTCTATCTCCCCCTCTCAACCTCCGGTGATCATTTGTGCCGCCGCCGCCGCCGTTCGTGCCGCCTTCGAGCCGCCACGGAATCATCTTCGGTTTTCTGTCCTGCTGGACAGAGGTGCAGTTCGTGAATTCCTGAAACCAGCCATGAGCTTAGATCGATTTGAAATTTTGAGGGTTGGTTCCCATCTTCTATCCCACTCTCCACAAAAAAATCCAGGTTCAAAAGTCACCGTTTCATATCTTTACCATTTCGTTCAATTCTCAATCTCAGATCTGTTCTGTCACTGTCTATAGTGACAGTAGCCTTGAGTTCTCCACCTTCGACCACCATTTTGATTTATGTTAGACCTCCTAATTTAAATGGGTGTTCTGTCCATCATCCCCTACCACCACAATGTTTCTTAAATTTTTATCATCCTTCTACCTATTTTTAATAATTCATGTTCTACCGGAGCTACAGTACTTTCAGTCAGATCCCAGATCCGACCTTCGTCCAGTAAACAAATCACAGCAAATCATAGACACATCCAAACGTGTCCAAACTAATTTTTCTGTCTTTCCAACTCAATTTCCCACAACTTTTCTGAAGAACCCAACCCCAGATTCGAACGTCTACCTCGCGGTCAAAGACAATCCACAGTCAAGTTCTCTACAGGTCTGAGTCTTCGATTACTGTACAACAGAAGATTGAAAATTCCATAAGTCAAGATCCGAGCAGATCCAGGCCATATCTTTGGGCCTAGGTTGAATAACTTCAAGCTAGCTTTCCAACGGCGCCAGTCTCGTGTAGATCCGACATCGGGGCTGATCGCAGCTCCCATTCTCGCCGGAGCGCGCGCCGAAATACAGAACCGGCAGATTTCCGATCGGGTTTTCCGACCAGTGCCGAACGGAGCCGCCGGGCCTCCGGCCGGTGAACCAGCATGCCGCCATCCCAAGGAGCGACCCTCCGGGCATCCACCACTATAGCGGTGCCACCGGGTCCCACACGGCCCCTCCGGACAGCACGTGGGCCCCACCGTCACGTGTTCGGGTGTTGCCGAATCAACGCGAGAAGCCGCCCGTCAACCCGAATTCGGTCCTCCCGGACCCCATTATGTAGCCCTTTACCTCCCTGCGTGGAGTGGGCAGCGAGTTGCATTTCTGTAATATTCGTGTATAATTGTTCCGGGAGTACGACTTCGGCCGGGCCCGTCGTCCCCACGCTGAGCGCGTGGAGGTATCGCATTCGCTCCCTTACTTGGCATTTTGCTTAATTTTCATATATACTTGCTTATGCCACTGCTAGAGAGCATGATAGGGTAATTAGCTCACTTTCTATTTATATCACCGCTGCTGCGAGAGAGAGCGTTACCGTCCCGTGACCCGATCCGGGCACAAGTGAGAGCCGACCACCCTAGCTCACAGTCGGTTCCTCAACCGCGCACATCCGACGCTTCCCTCGTTAAGGGACGATCGCGAGCTTGTCGTGTCCGTGGTCCCGTCCCGCATCAATTTGGTATCAGAGCGAGTTTGAGTGTAGGGTGTCAAAAAAAAAAGTGTGTCATTTACATCGAGTCATTAGTCGGTTTAAGTCGAGTCTAGGATCATCATTGTTTTAAAACACAAAAAAGAGTGTCTTTTCGCATTGCATCCCTTTACTCGGTATATCAAAAGGTGTTGTCCGAACGTTAGGCCATGCCTATCGAGAAGGCCGCACACTTGTGCGAGTGATCTTCGGATCGGTTATCTCCGCCACGTACCGAGTCTTGGTTTACGTCTAGGGTCCTTAGTGTGCATGCATTCCAAACTTGCATAGTCGGTCTAGTGTCTTGTCACCGTGTGTATGCATGTCCATGTCCACTACCCATGGCCGATCCCCAAGACCATACGTCCGAGTGGTCAACTTTTATGGCCAAAATGAATGTCCTCATGGACCGAGCCTTTGGTTTTGCCCCTCTCATTATGAAAGCCGCTCTACCCAACGGGTCCACAACAGAACTCCATTTCACCGATAGGGAGTCGGATAATTGGGTTTCTCTTGACATCGTGGAGTCTCTCTCCAAGACAGGCAAGATTGTCCGCGATGGTGATTTTGCTTGTGTTGAGTTCTATAAGAGGATCGGCTCTGTTCTCTACACCGATGGCGCATGGTGCAGGATCGGCACACTTGCTGGTTCATGCATCATTTTAGGGCAAAAGTGGTTAGGAGAGAGAAGGGCCAATCTTGACTGGGACAAGAGGACTTGCACCTTATGCCCACCATACCTACCCGGTAAGATCACCCTTAGGGACCCCGTATGTCCAGCCACCCAGCCCCAGCGGCCCACTCCACCTTCGGATTCGCGCTTGGAGCCACCTCATCCCGAACCACCCGTATTTCTAACGGGTACATTATACATAGCCGAGCCACTTCTTAGTTGGCTCAAGGATGGCTTGGTCCCACACCCTTACCCGTCTATGGACCCTACCCTACCTTTGGTGTCCATCAACTCCTACCACACAACTTTTCGGTCTAGTCACCATGTCGATACTTTGGATGACCTTATTATGGGATTAGATTCACAATGGGAGTTGACGCATCTTTTGGCACGAGGCTTTGACCAACCCGCTAGCTTTAGTTTCACCCATCCGGCCTTAGGATCCATTACCTCCGTGTGCACCGTGGGGTGTGTCACCACGGAGATTCTTCTACTCCTCCCGATGCCGGCCGAGTCCGACTTCATTTCCTTTTGCCCGAGGGAGGAAGTTTATTTTCTTCACATGACCATTGTCCCGTTCACTATGACGGATGAAGGTGAGCATTCACACCTTCAAGAATTTCACGATTGGGACCGTGTCATGGAGGAACCCATCTCCCGGGGTCATACCTTCTTTGACCCTTTTGACCCCTCCACTAGTGAAGCTCCCGAGCTATCACATTCCCTCCACCTCTTCCAAGGAGTTCACTATTCCACCCATACCCCTCGGTCTAGTCGGCAAGCCGTCTCTACATCTAGGGATGATGACGAAGGTAGTTTTGGATCTCCTAGCCCTTCTTCACCCAAATCCCATCGGTCACCAATGCATGAGTGGTACATCTTAGGGTGTCTAGGAGTCCTCCCTTCCATCAACCATCGTGTACATCTAGTATATGCATGGCACATATTCGGGTGTCCTGGTCCACCGTCACCCATGTACAGGTCGGACTAACAGTGTGCTTTTTCTTTGTGTGGTTTGTTTTGAGTGATTTGTTTGCATGGTCTGTGTGTCGTTTGTTTGTCTGCATGCGTCTTATGCAAGCTCGTTGTCGTTCTCTTATGAGTAAGAGGCGAGTGGACTCACTTGATGAGTATTGGGTCGATTCTACATCTATACCCGGATCAGTCACCTATTGGGACTCAGCGGTGATTCCTAGTGAGTCTTCGAGCTGCTTCCTTCCCTTTTGAGAGTACCCCACTCGGAGTGTCCACCTTTAGCCCACAGCAGTTTGTGCATATCGAGTATATATGGAATGAGCAGGTGACGGTCACTTGGAGTGGAGCGTACCCGCGTTACTTGGCACGGTGACGGATCCGCTGGAGTATTCGAGCAGCCTTACCCCTACTCGACGGGGTCGAGTTCCTCCCACCCGGGTAGAGTTGATGGGAATCGACGCCGAGCATGTACATTTTATTTTGCATTTGTGTCCTTTAGTTTATTTTTATATACATGGGAAAGTATAAGCGCAATTGTACGGCTTTGTAAGCCAATGCGCCATTCCCTTGGATTGTATGGGTTTTTGTGCAAATGTGTAGTAGGTCCAGTTAGGGGGGCCCCTCCCCTTCCCCATTGGTCCACCTCATCCATGTGGGGCTGGTCAACCATCCTAGGTGGCCATCTAGAAGGTTTGAATGCTAATTGACCACATGGGAGACAAAGGGGTTAAAATTTCAAAGGTAGGCCACCTACCTTACCTACCTAGTCAAAGGAGTGCCCCATCCATATGTAATTTATTTATTTTGAGTTTTGACCACATGGGGGATGAAAATGACATATTTCCCACGAAATTATCAGCCCCCCCACCCCTTGCTATTTTCTATATAAACCTATGTATAGTGTCATTAGAGATTAATGAAGAAAAATTTGTAAAATTGGCTTGAGCCATTGAAGGGTGTGCCCTTGTTCCTCTCTCCCCCTGGTGTTCTTCTCCTCAAACCTCAAGTTCTAGAGTGTATCAATCTTCTATCTCCCCCTCTCAACCTCCGGTGATCGTTTGTGCCGCCGCCGTTCGTGCCGCCTTCGAGCCGCCACGGGATCATCTTCGGTTTTCTATCCTGCTAGACAGAGGTGCAGTTCGTGAATTCCTGAAGCCAGCCACGAGGTCAGATCAATTTGAAATTTTGAGGGTTGGTTCCTGTCTTCTATCCCACTCTCCAAAAAAAAATCCAGGTTCAAAAGCCACCGTTTCATATCTTTACCATTTCGTTCAACTCTCAATCTCAGATCTGTTCTGTCACTATCTACAGTGACAGTAGCCTTGAGTTCTCCACCTTCGACCACCATTTTGATTTATGTTAGACCTCCCAATTTAACTGGGTGTTCTGTCCATTGTCCCCTACCACCACAATTTTTATTAAATTTTTATCGTCCTTATACCTATTTTTAATAATTCATGTTCTACCGGAGCTACAGTACTTTCAGTCAGATCCCAGATCCGACCTTCATCCAGTAAACAAATCACAGCACATCATAGACACATCCAAACGTGTCCAAACTAATTTTGCTGTCTTCCCAACTCAATTTCCCACAACTTTTCTGAAGAACCCAACCCCAGATTCGAACGTCTACCTCGCGGTCAAAGGCAATCCACAGTCAAGTTCTCTGCAGGTCTGAGTCTTCGGTTACTGTACAACAGGAGATTGAAAATTCCATAAGTCAAGATCCGAGCAGATCCAGGCCAGATCTTTGGGCCTAGGTTGAATAACTTCAAGCTAGCTTTCCAACGGCGTCAGTCTCGTGTCGATCCGACATCGGGGCTGATCGCAGCGCCCATTCTCGTCGGAGCGCGCGCCGAAATACAGAACCGGCAGATTTCCGATCGGGTTTTCTGACCGGTGCCGAACGGAGCCGCCGGGCCTCCGGCCGGCGAACCAGCGTGCCGCCATCCCAAGGAGCGACCCTCCGGGCATCCACCACTATAGCGGTGCCACCGGGTCCCACACGGCCCCTCCGGACAGCACGTGGGTCCCACCGTCACGTGTTCGGGTGTTACCGAATCAACGCGAGAAGCCGCCCGTCAACCCGAATTCGGTCCTCCCGGACCCCATTGTGTAGCCCTTTACCTCCCTGCGTGGAGTGGGCAGCGAGTTGCATTTCTGTAATATCCGTGTATAATTGTTCCGGGAGTACGACTTCGGCCGGGCCCGTCGTCCCCACGCCGAGCGCGTGGAGGTATCGCATTCGCTCCCTTACTTGGCATTTTGCTTAATTTTCATATATACTTGCTTATGCCACTGCTAGAGAGCATGATAGGGTAATTAGCTCACTTTCTATTTATATCACCGCTGCTGTGAGAGAGAGCGTTACCGTCCCGTGACCCGATCCGGGCACAAGTGAGAGCCGACCACCCTAGCTCACAGCCGGTTTCTCAACCGCGCACATCCGACGCTTCCCTCGTTAAGGGACGATCGCGAGCTTGTCGTGTCCGTGGTCCCGTCCCGCATCATTAGGGTTCCAGGGTGTTCCATCAGATGCCATCTGGACTTGTGAGGAAATAAACCCAGGTCGGGCAAATCATTTACCTCGAACATTTTTTGGGTGAATCCTTGTGGTCGGAAGCGACTGGGAACCTAGGCATGGCATGACGGTATTGTCATCAGGATAAGTCTTAGCCGGTGGGATTATCATTCGAGGAGTCTAGAGGCCCAAATCAACCTAGATGTGCATTCAGGATACCTGGGAGGTTAATAAGAAACTCTGTTCTCATGTAGGTTAGGTGCCATATGGGTGCTTACTGGGCGTTAGTAAAAAATAATAATAAAAAAAATAAAAAATAAAAAAATAAAAATAAAAATGTAGATATATGCAAAACAAAAAATGATAAAAAATAAAACAACACAAAAAATGCAAGAAAAATAAAAACAGAAAAAAATTACATCTCCAATGATCGCATTTGTATGCAGTATTTCACTTTTAAATTTCACTTGTATTCGTGTGCTTGTGTGCCGCATTTATCACTATATTTTGTCATTGTCTTTATTAATAAAGGCTTGGCCCCTTGACCCGTTATCAAGGACAGTTGAAATAAACATCTGCTTATTGAGCAAGGGGCCAAGTCAGAGCAGAAATTCTGACTTGTTTGTTCAGTGATGTGTGCAGGGATTCGAGATAGCAAGAAAGAGATGAAAACCAAAAAAACCAAACCTTTATTTCCTCTTAGAAATTGTACATTAAGTTCCACCTTCTCTCTCTACATTACTCGTCCCACCGCTCTCCAGGCAAGACGCTCTAGAGGGTGCTACCCAACTACGAAAAGCAGTACTTCTACCGCTCTGCACTCCTCTTCCCATCTCCACACCCCGGCGTCGATCTGCGGGGGCAGCAAAGAAGCCACTAACACGAAAGCCGCGCTCTCGTGCTCTTAGGTAGCGCTCCTCACCATCTCTCAGCCATTGTTCAGCAAGGCCAAGGCTGGTTCGGAGTTCAAACAACTGGGCCTCCATGGCCCTTCGTTCCTCCCTCTCAGCCAATCTGTCGGCTCTTTCTCTTTCCCTGTCCCTTTCCTTCTCTGCCCGTTCTCTTTCTCTATCTTCTCTCTCCAGCTGAAGGGTGATCCCCAGTTCCACGGCGTCCCTAAAAGAGTCATCATCTGGATGACATCGTAGTTCTTCCTCCAGCTCCGCTATTCTAGCCTCCCTTTGCGCGGCATGGGCAAGTGCCTCTTGCGTCTCTTTTTCCTGCCAGATATACCGTCTCAGATATGTGGCAAGGCATGAATAAGAAAAATTCAATAGTGAAACCCTTACCTGTATAGAGAGCATTCCTTCTGCCTCCGCGGCATGCTGTGTAGCACGAGCAAGTTACTCGTGAAGCAAATCAAGCTCTGAGGTAGGGATCCATATGCTTGAAGAGACGCCATCTGCCCCCATTATTGATGAGGCTGCGTCAATCTGGGCGCTACAACAACATGATTTGATAATTAGTGGCTGATAACCATGAATCTATGGTCATAATTAGGAGTGTGCATTGTATATACACTCACCGAGGCACTCAAGGCTCCACGGGTGTCACCCAACTGTTACTCCGTCTCTGCCAAGCGAGCTCGCAAGTTCGCTATTATGATATCACGGGCATCCTGTAGCCATGTTATAGGAGTCAGCATGTCCACAAAAACAACAAAAAAATAAGAAAGACAAGAAAAGACAAAAAGGAAAAAGGGAGACCTACCTCCACAAGTCCCCCGAGTTGGAGTCGCTCTGCATACATTATCTTATACAGACGCAGATAGTCCTCACTATCCTGCGCATGCGATTCTACGATCGTGCCACCCTGTTGTCAGTCTTCATACTGTTCGGAGAACCGCACCCGCCAATCAATGCAGGTTGCCGGTCCGCGCGTCTTTCTTCCGACGCGAGGTGGCGCAGCCGTATCCACCCATTCTTGGGCCAGCTTTAGGGTCCTCATAACTAATCGTAACCGAAGCGGCTCGATTTCATTCAGGCAGTGGATCCAAAGGTCCCGTCCAAACCGGGCACGACTTGTTGTAACCCACGGCTGGTCGACATCGACCATACCTGAGTAGGGTCTCCAGTTTACCTGGGTTAGGTTGTACATATCCTTTTAGTTGGTCAAAAGCAAAAAAACAAAACAAAAGAAAAAAGAAAAAAGGGAAAAGAATCCTACCATCGCTGCAGGGAACTCCTGCAGCTCACGTCTTAATACCATCAGTTGGTAGGATAGAGGTGTTGTACTCATGATGGGTTGCCACCGTCTGGCTAACGGCACCGTCACTGGTCGCCAATGCCGAGCTCTCCCCATCGGGAGGTAATAATAGCTCCATAACTGCATCATTATATGCCATCAGTGCCTTAAGTGAACTATTGCAAAAACAAATAAAATAATGAAATAAAATAATAAACGTACCTGGATGAATGGTGTGAAGCCACTTACAGTCACCTCTCGATCTGCCTCTTGGGACAGACCTGTAAACAGATGTGCCAGCACGGTAGCTCCCCAGGCATATTGCCCTACTCTCTCGAGGTCTACTAGCAGCTCTAGGAAGCGACAGTCGATGTTGCCTCCCTTCGAGCTCAGTAGCAATCTTCCCGGCAAAAAGAGGAGAAATCTCCTCAAATCCATGTTGGACTTTTCCCAATTTCCAAAATTTGTGCAGTACACAGCACGGCACCCTCTTTCTATCCTTTCCATGAATTCTTCCAAGGACTCGTCATCCCGTGGACGAGTATCAGTAAGCCCTAACGCCTCCATGATGGACGTCTTGGCTACTGACATGTTCTTCCGACCATCCAGGTCCAACCCCAATAGCTTCTGGGCACATTCTCGGTAATCCGCGTAGGTGACTCCGGTCACTGCCTCCCCATCCACTCTGAGGCTCGTGATTCGGACCACATCTTCCAGGCTGGGTACCATGTGTCCCCAGGGCATCAAGAATGCCCGACTCACTGGGTCCCATCTTTCACGCAGTGCTTGGATGAGGACAAGGTCGAGCTTGATTGGCTCGATCCGAAGAAAGATCCCAAATCCCATCACGTCTAACCTGGCCTTCTGGAAGTCCGAAAGACCCCGATATGCGGCAACCACAAGCTCCCACGAAATGTGCGATTTCATCATGCTCTGCACATACATAAGAAGTAAGAAAGGGGAGCTTTGCCAAGGAAGAAAAAGGAAGAAAGAACGAAGGAAGGGACGAGAAGGTTCATCTTACGAGTTGTGATTGGGTCCTCTCACTGAGCTGCCCCTCGACTACTGAAAGTCTCCTAGAACTGCTGCCAGATATGCTCCTCTTTGAGGAGCAAGAAGACTCACCTTCTGCTCTGAAGCTAGATTCACCATCCATCCTGAAATTGAGCAACTCTCACTACCTCCCCTTCTTGCAAACTTTCACTCTTCAAATTAGCTCTCACGACTCGGGTGTTCCCAAGTCGACTGAAAGGGGAGGAATTTATACGATTGGAAAGGAGACGAGCTGGATCTGGCACCATCAAGAGCTGGATCTGGCGCAGTGGCTCTTGTAATGAGGCACTCTCCCTCTACTCTCTCAAGTCATTTTGCCATCTGGAGTGATTGATTCGGAGGCGTAATTTATTGACGCGTCGTCCCTAGATGCAGTCTAAAGATTCCCCGTGTCCACTATCCCTCTGCGACTACTTTTAGCGCAAAGAAGAAAATGAGGGACATTCACGCGAGAAAACAGGACCAGGGGCCGACGTTGTTGAAATTGGTGATAGATTTCTTTGAAAACAATGGCCATAGTACCCTTGTGTGCCACTTCGCCATGTGGAGTCATGAATAGGTCGGAGGCGTGATTTGTTGACTCGCCACCCCTATATGGTCTAACGATTCCCCGTGTCCATTGTCCCATTGCGACTACTTTTAGCGCAAAGAAGAAAATGGGGGACATTCACGCGGGAAAAGAGGACCAAGAGCCGACGTTGTTGAAATCTGTGGTCGATTCCCTTTGAAAATCATGGCCACGGTGAGGCACCACTCCATGTTTGGAGCAGAAATTTTGCCGAGCGTATCACGTGGAAACCCATGTGGTAGAGAAGAGGCGTAGAGCAGAAGGAACGCATCAAGGGCAAACTAGTCATGTTTAAATCGAGTCATTCCACTCACACATCTATATAAGGGTTTGTGCCCGCCATCAGGAGAGAGTGGGTGTACAAGCGACTCAGTAAATCTCATATCACCCTCCTGATTACCTCTCTTCTCTCTCCCAAGACGAAAGTCCCTGGGAGGCCTTCTAGAGCTCCGTGACGCAACAATCGCCTTGTCGCGCCACGCATGCCCACTTACTCCGGCATTGCTCCTCGATGTTCTTCAGCCTCTCTCGCGACCCCGATGGCCGCGAAGCTCTTGAATCCGAGGCCGCTGGCTGAGCTCTCCTCTGCTCTGCCAAAGGAGAATGCATCAGTTCCAGGAGCTCCTCCACCGTGAGCTTCAACTCTCCTCTGATCTGCAGTAACTCTAAGCAAGCCACGTGTCTGGACGCTCCTTCCATCGGAGCTCCGTCGTCTGGGCCTCCCGTGCCTTCTTCTTGTTCTAACCACAATGCTGCTTTGTCAATGCTGCTCTATCCTTGCCTTTCTCTCCACCTCTCTCCTCCCCACCTGGAGAGGAATCTTCAGCTTCAAAATCTCAGGGCAACTCTTCATGCTGTAGTTGCTCCGATGCTCCAACTCTTGTCTGGCGACGGTTATCTGTCGTCTAGCGTCCGCTATTGCATTCGTCTATGCAAAATAGAAACTCAAAAAAAGAGAGAAAACACATAAAAAGAAAAAAATAAGAAGAAGAAGAAAGAAAAAGAAAAAAAGGGGGGGAAGAAAAGGGTGAGATTCAAAGCATGTGCAATAGCATTAAGCCCTTGTCTGGGCTTGTCTTTATTTCAAAATGAGGTACATTAGGATTTCAGCACCTCGCACCTCAATTTCCCCAGCTCGATTACATAAGCTTTCTGCAGTTCCTCGTCCTCGTTCACAGATTCCATTGCCTTCAGCGGAATACTTGCCTTCCACGATGCTTTGATCATCTTCACGTTCTTTGCATCACCCTCCGTCCCCAGCTCCCTTTCCTTAATCAAAGGAAGGTCGGATAGCATTCGGAAAGACTGACGAGGGAGGTCGATATGAGTATGACACCGATGGGTATTGTAGAGGACGAACTCAGTCGCGCCAATAAGCTGGAGCTCCGCATCCGGGGAAGACCTCGTGAGGAGTTCATGTGTGAGCAAACATGTTGGCGTACAAGTGAACATGTTTTGTATCATGGTGTTGAAGTGATCTCGCCAGTCTTCGTGTTTCTTCACCCACGGAACGCGATTTACCACATTACCACCAAAGCCTAACACATCGGCTATGTGGTAAAGCGGGCTTTGTTGGAAGAGTCTTGAGGTAGTTGCCATCTCCTTACGATGGTCAAACTTGAAATATAAGTCAATCCAGCAATTCAGAAGGAATATGCAACCGAAAGGAGGCTTACCCATGCTGGAAGCCGTGAGACCGCTGTAAAGGTAGGCCAGGACAGCGGGCCCCACTCTTTTGCCATCCCAAATTCCACAAATGGCGCTCAATTACTCCTCCTCTACTATGTTCTTAGCGTAAGGGAATAGGAGGGCACCCGCCAAGCAGATTGTGAATCCCTTCATGAGTTTCTCCAGTTGATCATCACTTGTCGATCCTTCCAAGGCACGCATGGTCCACTCTGCAAGCTTTTGTAAGTTGATCCCCTGTTGAGTTTGGACCACCTTGATCGCTTTCGACGGCATGAAACTTCCGAGAACCTCCTCAGAAGTTACCTTTTTCAGCATGTGCGAGATTTTTATCTTGCTATCTTTCTTGAATCTCTTCAAACCAAGCAGCAACTCCACCTCCTCAAGAAGAATTGTTGCTTCAAAAGTGGGGAAAATGAAGGTATGAGTTTCAGGGTGCCAAACCTCTACCAACGCACCCATGGCCGCCCAATCCATGTGGATCTGATTGTAATGCTTGGCATGAACCACCAGCCCTTGTAAATGCCATTTTGAAATGACAGCCCTCATGCCAATGGTTATGTTGGAGGTGAGCTTCAATAGCCAGTGCAATTTTGAAAACTTCCTCGGGCCTGGAAAGAGGGGGTATGGCTGGAATGAAAAAAGGAAAAGCTAAAAAATGGTAAAAAAAAGTTGTGCAGAAAACACGAAAACAGATCCCAACTCACCGTCCGAGAGTGAATTCTCTCGCTAAGATGCCCTTCAATATCGATGAGTCGCTTGCACTCGTTGCTGGACTTGCTTCTCTTTTGCGGGACGGGAAGACGCGCCTTCCATCTCGAAAGTTCGAGATTCCCCTCTCTCTCTTCTCTCTCTTCTCTCTCTTCCCTCTTTCTTCTTCTCTCTCCCTCCTCTCTCCCTTTAATTCCCTCAACTCCCTTGAATGAATCCTCGAAGGCCTATGGTCAATTTATAGGAAGAAAAAAGGGATTAGAGAAGATGCTTTATTTATAAAGTGTATGTTGGGTCCCGTAGTGCAGGAACACGGATCTAGAGGGGGGGTGAATAGATCCTACTACTGAAAACTATGTCCAATTAAAAACACAACTACCACACAGCGGAATATACAAGATTGATAGGATTGAGGAAATTAATCTAAACAAGTTTAAACTTGATTCACTCAATCTCGCCGAGCTCACACGATGGCACAAACATATAGGATAGTGAACACACAATCATAATAATCAAACCACAAGACACGGGGATTTTTAACATGGTTCGGGACCACAACGGGCTCCCTACGTCCACCCCTCACCAAACCAGTGAGGCTTCACTACACGCTACAAAATGTAGCAACACGGGGACGAACCCCAACACACACACGCTGCTTTCGCAGCAAACCACACACACGAGGCCTTGCCTCAACCTACTGCCACAGCAACACACACACACACTAGGGAACACACCCCAAACAAATTCCTCACACGGAGTCATAACTCCGTTCACACACATGTAGGATAATGCCTACTCAACCACACGGGAGAAAGCTCCCAACAACAACACACATGCGGATATACTCCGCACAATCAGCACACATATAACAACACACACACTCGGAGATCCCCTTCTCCGAACACCCACACAAGATATTATCTCAAATGTATATGAATCAAAACATATATATGCTATGACCTCCCAACGAATTCTATAGATGAAAACTAGAAGTATGCATCAAGTATAAGGCTCCCCCTTCTTCAGCACAATCTGATTCTCCTTGCTTGTTAACGGATGATCATGATTTAGACATCATCTTCTTCGTCTCCTCGAGATGCACTTCTTTACCTTCTTCTAATTTCTTCTTCACCTGAAAGAACAGATAGAAATGATAAGCTCCAAATCAAGCCTGTTACATCATAGAATTAATTAGCCTCATAAACCCCTCTACTCGCATCCTTGTGGTACCACTCTTCCTTCTTCTTCTGCAAGAGAAAAGAAAGCATTAGTTCATCTTGTTACTTAGGATGAAAAATATATCACTAATAAGATAGCAATCAATAGATGAACAAATGAACATGTATATATATATATATATATATTGCACCTCATAGATAATCATTCAAGACATTGAGCAATCTCAAACAAAAACACAGAAGTGAAAGATCAAGACAACTCCCTCAGATTTTCGATGAAGAGCTTCTGCAGGATGAGGAACCGTTCTTGAAGAAAAATGATCGATTCTTGCATAGATGATGCTTGTATCTTGATTCTCCACGTTGCTTCCAGTAGAGGATCGATTAGAGACTTGAATCCACGTTCTCCCCTTCACATATAAGCTCAAAACAAGGTGGAAGAGGGCTTGGGAGCTTCAACTCCGAACCTGCATACACAAGGGTTAGCAACACACCCAAAAATCGGATCTCACCTCTCTCCTTAGGGTTTGTGACCCAAAGAGAAGTATATATATGATTAGAATGGTCAAGAGACAACCCTTGGACAAGACCCACAAGTTATCGAGTGATTAGGAGAAGTTGGACTCGGATTGGAAGACTTTTGGGGCAAGAAAACGACGGTCAAAAAGGGCGGCTGGAGGTCGGAACTGAAGGGGTCGACCCTTGGGGTCGACCCTCGGGCATACAGAGGCCAAACAGAACGGAATTTGTGTTCTGTTTTACATGGGTCGACCCTCGGATTTCCAGAATTCAATGGGTCGACCCCAAGGGTCGACCCTTGGGTTTCCAGAACCCAAACAGAACACACTTTGGTTCTGGTTTACAGGGGTCGACCCTTTCTTGAGGGGTCGACCCTAAGGGTCGACCCTTTCAGGCAGCTTCACAAAAATGGCTCTGCGCGCTTCGGCGACAGGAATTAATTCTCCTAGCTCCGAACTCCGATCGAAGCAAGACTGGAGGCGTTGGAAAGAGGACTCACAGAGCTACAACATGTAATTTTTAGAGGGGAGATCCAACAGTTGGATTGAAAATGGTGAAGACTGTAAGACAGTTTGAGTTTGCAAAATAACTAAAACCTCCATCAAACCAAAGGGAAACAATTGATTAAATGGTACCATAATCCCATGAAGATCAATCATGATTTTTCATCCTGAAAAACATGATAAAGCAAGATGTTAGATCAAGATCAAAATATATGATTATGAAAGTATTAGCATGAGACTCATAAGAATTCCCATGAAAGATCTCTATGAAAGCACTTGAGAACCCATTTTTTAAACTCAAGATTAGAAGAGTATCACCATGGATTTCAATATAAATTCTTACCATTGCATGATGAACAACTTGGGAAGCAAGGCACGTAAACCATTATTGAGTCATATTCCATTTGTTCAATCTCCAAGCTCATCAATCCACACATCACAAAGTAATCTCACCAAGTGTAGAGACAATGTATATGCAATGTTTGTGCTAACCTCAAAGCATGTATGAGCCTTATAGAATCACAATGCCATGATGATATCACAATAGAAACAGTTTATGATCATTTCCTCAACCATTTCAACCTCCATACACATGACGACATGAACAACCATTCTCGCACACGGCCAAGCAACAAAGGTATTTTATAATCATCAAAATCACATGCACAACAATCTCCCCCATTTTGATGATGACAAAATATTTATGCTATAATGCTCTCTCATAAAGCTCTCTCTCCCCCTTTGACAGAATCAGAAATGGGGATCATAATGGGGGATGCAAGATGACATGATATGCATGAACTAATTGCAAAACTGTTGGATACCAATTGTTGAAATTGGAAATGTAAATGTGGACAATATGGTCATGTAGTATGCAAGATGACAATACGATATGCAAATGCTCACAAGTTGCAGCAATTGAAAATGGCGTATGGCATGACAATGATGAGCAAGCAAACAAACACTCAAACACCCAGAAAAAGGTATTGACTTATGCAAGTCCTGATGAGTTGGGCAGATAAGATCACATGTAAAGCTCCCCCTTTGACATTGACACAATATATGACTGACTTTGATTTTCAAATTTTTGATTTTTAGTTTTCTTGTGAAATGCATGAAACAGGATGTATGAAAGTGATGAGACATGAAATGCATACAATGTAATCAAGCAGATATTTATAGATACATGCAACAAAACTCCTTCACAAGAAGTGATACCAATTGAATTACAGTGAGGGGATAGGTGTAGGAAAAGTGCAAGTGAGTCATTAAGTTCAGAATGCTCATGATTACACTTAGAGGATTGTGCAGATAAATAGGAGAAGACGTACAGTAGGTCAAGCAGTTAATCAAATTTTTAAAATACATATCAAATCAAATTACCATGTGCAAGTGAGTAACATGAGAATGAAGTTTAGCCATATGGATAACCAGATTTTCAAGTAAACACAATAGTAAGTGTACAAACTACATTTCAATCTAGAGAACAGCGTATTGGAGGCTTCGCTCTACCTCAATCAAATATATCATTAGAAATTTTTATACTGACAATCTGAATTTTTCTAAGAAGGATCAGGTTCAAAATAATTCCTTTTTACGCGATGAGACACATGGAGCTCATGCCAGAATCCTCGGTTACTCAGAATGTTGAACCTTGTCACCTCATTTGAACAGAGATACTTTAGTCATCACTTTTCAGAAATGAACCACATCACGTCTCAGGTGACATGTGCCCAGTTTACTCAGTGAGACTTAGCATTGCTCTGCCTTTCATATCAACTATTTTTTTTTTGTATGTGGAGGCAGGCAGCTTTTTCCTCAACTGTCTCTTATCATCCATGCAGCAAGTTGAATTACTTTAGAGTGTTGAAATGAAATTCCTATATCCTTATGAACAACACTCAATTTCACATTAAAGTGCATGAAGTATACGAATTTGATTTAACATGTATGGAGAAAATTTAACTTAGAATAGGATAGTGTAGCTCCCCCTATGTAAATGCAATAAGCATGAAATGCTCTTCCTTAGAGTTTTACATGAAGCACACTTGTTAAGACTCAGATGCAACATTATTTATCAATGAAGTATATGGTCTTAGAAGTTTCAAGGAAGGGGTTGAATAGTATATAATAACATGCAAGCATACGATGAAGATATGCATATGCAATGCAAAATGAAAAGATATGCAATTTCAGTTCTTGAAATGTTGACTCCAAAGATATGAGACCAATTGTTGGATGTATTCATTTTGGCATTTATGCAACATGAAATGTGCAAAATGATGCATTTCAAAATATGCACTATATGTATGCTGAAAATGCCAACTATGCAACAAGACACACTATATGCACCCAATGCAACTAATGTATGACACATATTACCAAAAATTCAAATGTGAGGACACAATTTTATTCTGAAAAGAGAATTCAGAAAATTCATTCAAATCATCAAAATCATCACATGTGAACTTTTCTTGAAAATAGTTGTGCTTTTATCCAGAAAGATGCGTGGCACATTGGTAAAGACCATGGAACATTGATCAACTTCAGTCCTCAAGATGTGCAGCCACAAACACAATATCATCATGCTGAGAGAATGGAAAAACATCATTTTCAATATTTTCAGCATACAAAACTCCCCCATAATTAATACATGATTTCAGAAAATTCATTTAAGTTGGATGCCATATGCATATATGATTCATGGTACCAGGCGGAGACACATCCTCACGCATGGTGATAGCTTTCAGACAGGCTTGACCTGCCCTTCCACATGTCACCATTTTATATATCATGTAATCATTGAAATGATGATCAGAAACAAATATATTCTCATTTGACATCGGGGGTTTAGCAAAAAGCATTCAATGGCTACACTCTCATATATACTGCTCAAATGTTTCAATACCATTCAGCCAAGTATTCATTATCCACATTATCAAGAACAACCAAGGGGTATCCAAACCTTCACAATCACTGTCTTTCAAGTTATGGCATTAACATCAAGACCATAGAATTTCAGCCAAACACTTTATTTTCTCACCTTTGCCTTGTGTTACCTTTATTGACATCTTCAAATTCTTTGCTTTATTTTGGTTGAGTAATCTTCATCAACATGCTCCAAATCTCAATAGAAGTAGAATAACTTTGGCATTGAAGTCTTCTTAACCTCCTTTCTTTCTCTCCTGTAAGAAATAGAATGATATTAGCCAAAAGAAATGGAAGCAGATCAAATCTTGCATTGAAGTCCTCTTGAGCTCCTTGCTTTCTCTCCATGATTTCAAAGGTTGATGGTCATTATCAAACCTGCACTGAAAAGAGCTCAATTCATGTCAATCTCAATTCAATACAAGTGAGAAAACCAATTTCACTGTTTTTCTTCCACAAGATAATCTCTTATGAGCTGCAAGTCTGTACGATGAATTGCAAATATCAATACAAGTGATTGACTCAAGCTGTCATGAGTTCAAAACTAATCTCAGAAATTTCAGGTTTAGTCCAACATGTGTAAAGAGTCAAGTCTATGCATATATGGCATATGAAACACATAAGACTGCCTCTACAATCAAATTAGTATCAATTCAAGGACAACCCATGTTTACCAAAGCATTGCTCCAAAGACTGGCCAAGTCGACTTAGAGCCTTCCCCTTGGCCTTAAGGCAATCCTGCAACAAAGTTCTCATTTGTTTGTTTTGGGTACCCAAACCTTCTTGGGTCCCGGATGGTTAGTTGCATCTCTAGAGGGTGCCTTCCACAGTTTTTGGACATGCATATCATCAAAATGCATTAAAGAGTAATCATACATGGTATGTCCAAACTCACCACAATAATGACAACAACCAAGAGACTTCAGATTTCTCTTGAAGGAATGAGCATGAAATTTTTGTGGGTTTGAAGAGATGTTCTCATTTTTCAAATCAAAGCAATTGTTCATCATGTGACCAAACCTTCCACAATGAAAACAGTTCAATGTTGTAAATCTCTCAAATGGTCTTCTTCCATGAGCATGAGAGTTATCAAGAGTTCTTTTTATTTTTAAAAGCTTTCTTGGCTTTGTGAAGCCATTCATTTTCTTGCATGCATCTAGATCTTCAGATTTCATCAAAAAGTAATCATGCATCATATGACCAAGTTCACCACAATAAAAACATGAGATTTTCTTTATGGATGCATGTGTGTGTGTAACATGATTTTTCTTAGCATTCATCGTGACACCAACACTTTTAGCCTTTTGATGCGTTTTATTTCTTTTCCAGATTTTCATTTGATCTCTTTGTTGTTTGAGCAGTAGTTTTATTTGGAGACTCATTTGATGTGCTGGCTATGTTTGAACTATGGACAAAGGATGTATAGACTTTGTTTTCAAAATTCTTTTTGTTCACATGATTATAGCCCAGCCCCTCTCTTTGGAAATTCACCTTAGTTCCCAATATCTTGTTCAGATTTTCTTCCCCATTTACAAACTTAGACAAAGAAGCTTTCAGATCAAGAATTTCTTTTTCAAGAGATGAAATGTGCAATTCATAGGAAATGATCTCATTGTCACAAGAAATGACTTTTTCAATCAATTAGGCATTGATGGTATGGTAGCTTTCCATCTTTTGTTCTAACACATACATCTTGTCAAATTCATCAACAACTAAACTTGTCCCTTTTTCAAAAGCAAGTAATTTTTTAGACATTGTTGTGTTTAGATGTTTCAATTCTTCATTTTCAGATTTTAACAATGCATTTCCTTTTTCAAGTTTTTCATTTTTATTTGCAAGTTTATCATTCATAATCAATTCATTGCAAATATCATGATCAATAGAGTTTGACTCCATTTTATTTCTTAGATCTTTTTCAGTTTTCTCCAATTGATTGATTTTGTTCTTGAGGGCAACATTCTCATTTCTCAAACAAGCAATGGTTTCTTTGTGACATTCAACATCATGCTCTAAAATTTCAGTCAAGTTATCAAGCTCAGAACATTTATCACAAGAACCATTTTCATGGACCAAGTTTTCAGATTTCTTTTTCAATTTTCTATTTTCTGACTTGACTTTCTTATATTATTTTTCCAACTCATCATAAGCTTCAACAAGATCATCAAGAGTAAATTCTTCAGAATCTGAATTTACCTCTTCTGCACTTTTGTCACTTTGTTGATCAGTATCATCGGCCATGAGACATTTTTGTCTTTCCTTTTCTTGAGTTTTGATCAACCGGTCCATAAGCTCCTTTGCCGTCCTACATGAAGACACAAATGGATACTTGTTAGTACTTACATAAGCTTTCAATAAACTCAAAGCAGTAACATTATCATGGTGCATCATTTTATCCTGATTAGATCACTTGGTCTCATCTAGAGGTAATGTGTGTGGACCATGATAAATCAATTTCCAAAGACTATGATTAGTAGAATTGATCACCACACACAATTTACCTAGCCATGAATCAAAATCCGAACCAGTGAAGATTGGCAGACAATTCATTGAGATATGTTCAGAAAAATTCATGATTGTAGAATGTACTAGGATCACTCTGTACATCGCAAGATCTAGGAATAACAGAGCCTCACTCTGATACCAATTGTTGGGTCCCATAGTGTAGGAACACGGATCTAGAGGGGGGGGTGAATAGATCCTACTAATGAAAACTATGTCCAATTAAAAACACAACTACCACACAGCGGAATATATAAGATTGATAGGATTGAGGAAATTAATCTAAACAAGTTTAAACTTGATTCACTCAATCTCGCCGAGCTCACACGATGGCACAAACAGATAGAATAGTGAACACACAATCACAATAATCAAACCACAAGACACGGGGATTTTTAAGGTGGTTCGGGACCACGACGGGCTCCCTACGTCCACCCCTCACCAAACCGGTGAGGCTTCACTACACGCTACAAAATGTAGCAACACGGGGACGAACCCCAACACACACACGCTGCTTTCGCAGCAAACCACACACACGAGGCCTTGCCTCAACCTGCTGCCACAGCAGCACACACACACTAGAGAACACACCCCAAACAAATTCCTCGCACGGAGTCACAACTCCGTCCACACACATGTAGGACAATGCCTACTCAACCACACGGGAGAAAGCTCTCAACAACAACACACATGCGGATATACTCCGCACAATCAGCACACATATAACAACACACACACTCGGAGATCCCCTTCTCCGAACACCCACACAAGATATTATCTCAAATGTATATGAATCAAAACATATATATGCTATGACCTCCCAACGAATTCTATAGATGAAAACTAGAAGTATGCATCAAGTATAAGGCTCCCCCTTCTTCGGCACAATCTGATTCTCCTTGCTCGTTAACGGATGATCATGATTTAGACATCATCTTCTTCGTCTCCTCGAGATGCACTTCTTTACCTTCTTCTAATTTCTTCTTCACCTGAAAGAACAGATAGAAATGATAAGCTCCAAATCAAGCCTGTTACATCATAGAATTAATTAGCCTCATAAACCCCTCTACTCTCATCCTTGTGGTACCACTCTTCCTTCTTCTTCTGCAAGAGAAAAGAAAGCATTAGTTCATCTTGTTACTTAGGATGAAAAACATAGCACTAATAAGATAGCAATCAATAGATGAACAAATGAACATGTATATATATATATATATATATTGCACCTCATAGATAATCATTCAAGACCTTGAGCAATCTCAAACAAAAACACAGAAGTGAAAGATCAAGTCAACTCCCTCAGATTTTCGATGAAGAGCTTCTGTAGGATGAGGAACCGTTCTTGAAGAAAAATGATCGATTCTTGCATAGATGATGCTTGTATCTTGATTCTCCACGTTGCTTCCAGTAGAGGATCGATTAGGGACTTGAATCCACGTTCTCCCATTCACATATAAGCTCAAAACAAGGTGGAAGAGGGCTTGGGAGCTTCAACTCCGAACCTGCATACACAAGGGTTAGCAACACACCCAAAAATCGGATCTCACCTCTCTCCTTAGGGTTTGTGACCCAAAGAGAAGTATATATATGATTAGAATGGTCAAGAGACAACCCTTGGACAAGACCCACAAGTTATGGAGTGATTAGAAGAAGTTGGACTTGGATTGGAAGACTTTTGGGGCAAGAAAACGGTGGTCAAAAAGGGCGGCTGGAGGTCGGAACTGAAGGGGTCGACCCTTGGGGTCGACCCTCGGGCATACAGAGGCCAAACAGAACGGAATTTGTGTTCTGTTTTACATGGGTCGACCCTTAGGGTCGACCCTCGGATTTCCAGAATTCAATGGGTCGACCCCAAGGGTCGACCCTTGGGTTTCCAGAACCCAAACAGAACACACTTTGGTTCTGGTTTACAGGGGTCGACCCTAAGGGTCGACCCTTTCAGGCAGCTTCACAAAAATGGCTCTGCGCGCTTCGGCGACGGGAATTAATTCTCCTAGCTCCGAACTCCGATCGAAGCAAGACTGGAGGCGTTGGAAAGAGGACTCACAGAGCTACAACATGTAATTTTTAGAGGGGAGATCCAGCGGTTGGATTGAAAATGGTGAAGACTGTAAGACAGTTTGAGTTTGTAAAATAACTAAAACCTCCATCAAACCAAAGGGAAACAATTGATTAAATGTTACCATAATCCCATGAAGATCAATCATGATTTTTCATCCTGAAAAATATGATAAAGCAAGATGTTAGATCAAGATCAAAATATATGATTATGAAAGTATTAGCATGAGGCTCATAAGAATTCCCATGAAAGATCTCTATGAAAGCACTTGAGAACCCATTTTTCAAACTCAAGATTAGAAGAGTATCACCGTGGATTCCAATATAAATTCTTACCATTGCATGATGAACAACTTGAGAAGCAAGGCACGTAAACCATTATTGAGTCATATTCCATTTGTTCAATCTCCAAGCTCATCAACCCACACATCACAAAGCAATCTCACCAAGTGTAGAGACAATGTATATGCAATGTTTGTGCTAACCTCAAAGCATGTATGAGCCTTATAGAATCACAATGCACCCACATGATGATATCACAATAGAAACAGTTTATGATCATTTCCTCAACCATTTCAACCTCCATACACATGACGACATGAACAACCATTCTCGCACACGGCCAAGCAACAAAGGTATTTTGTAATCATCAAAATCACATGCACAACAGTATAATTATGATTTATGGTGTTAATTATGGAGTGGGGCACCCCTGTCCCACCGTGTCTCACCTTGTCTTCTCATTATTTAGTCATTATGGTCCCATGTAATTATGTACATTACATTGTACATATTATTGTGAAAATCATTGACTTAAGTCGATTGTGCGAGCCACTATGCTTAAACACTCTTAAATGTGAGATATTCCATTCCGAATTGAGTACTGAGTTTTCCCAAGGTTGTCTTGGGTTGTTTCTCTGGAAGAAATCATTGTTTGGATTTATCTTCAATTCATCTTTTGATTTCCCCTAGACCCACCTTGACTGGTAACTGCTCCCCAATGACTGGTAACCGCTCCCCAATGGTGAAACCTGCAGGTTTATGACCCAGGTAATTCCGCACCGTGAAGTTGGTCCCTTTGTTTGTTAGTGCCCCAGCGCACACTATGTCCTTCCTTGTTAGTTTACCATCCAAACAATTGTTGATTTCGGAGAACTTTCTTAAATGTTACTTCGGTAAAACTCTGGAAAGATTCAAACCGTGAAATGTAAAAAGTGCGTCTCATCACACCTTGACATCCACTTTTCAGTACGCTCCACTCCATTTCATTACACTTCATTTCACTCCACTACATGTCTCTCTCCTACAAAGCGGATGCCAAGGCGGGGCAGCTGTAGACACGCCAGTTTTGACTTTCACGCGGGTAAATCTCACATTACACCATAATGCCCCATATTGGTTCACGCATTTGATTTATGTGGTTGGTTGATGTTTTTTTTAGGTTTTACATTAAGAAAAAAAATAAATATAAAAAATGATTAAGAAAAGGTTATTAAAAAATTGAGAAAATGTTATAAAAAATACAAAAAATTGAGAAAAAGCTTATAAAATACAAAAAAACATTAAGAAAAGGTTATGAAAAACATAAACAAATTGAGAAAATATTATAAAAATATAATAAATATAATAAATAATAATAATAATAAATAAATAAAACCAAAAATAGATATATAATCTCCCCCTCTCTCTCCTTATTATCATTATTATTATTATTATTATTATTATTATCATAATCTTCTATCATAATCATTATTATTTTATCCACATCTTGATCGTACACCATAATCCACACCTCTCATAACTCATTTAACAACCCTCTAATCTCACACTTAACAATCCACTAAAAATCCACTTAATAACTCACCTAAAAACCCACTAAAATCCACTTAATAACCCTCTAGAACCCCCTCCACCCCCTCTCACGATCTCTCCCTAACTCTCCCTTCTCTGTCGTCCACTTGTACTCCAGTTTCTCCACTAAAACCCCGTCCACCTCCTCTCACAACCTAACCCACTCCCTCATCTCTCCCACGGATCCTTATCTCCCCCGTTTATCTCTCTGCCAGACGCACCCACGTCCCTCTGCCCACTCTCCTCTCCACTAAACCCACTCTCTCTCTCTCCCACGTCTCCTTCTCTTTCTCCACCGAACACGTCTCTCTCTCTCTCTCTCCATCCCACTCCCTCTCTTTCTTTCTCTGTTTTCCTGCCAACAACCCGAACCTCTCTTTCTCTCCCGCGGGTGCATGCTTCACCTCCGTAGACACCCTCTCCATTCCGCAGCCCAGCCATCGTTGGCCATCGTCCACCTCCCACCTTCCTCCCACCGTGAGCCTCACGCCGCCGTAACGTCGCCTCCCCCTTTCTGTATGCAACCCCATGCCCTTCCTTCCCCTGCACCTCGCCTGCGCAACGCCCTACCTCACCCCGCCGTCCGCCGGAAGCTCCTGCCACCACCACCTGCAACTCCACCGTCCTTCACACCGGAGCCGGCCACTCCACGTCGCCGCCAAGCCCGTCGGACTGCCGCCGGCCAACTCCACCGCGTCCTCCACGCCGCCGCAGCCCTCCTCGGCCGTCCTCCACCGTTGCCGGTCGCCCGCGGCAGCCCACTTCGCAGCCACCTCCCATATCGCCGCTGCACCCTTCACCGGACGCCGCTGCCGCAACCACACCCCCGGCACCCTCACCTCCGGCCATCCTTGTCGTGAACTCCCTTCACTCCCGTGACGGCCACCTCCCGGCTGCCGCGTCCAATTCCTTGCCGCGAGCCCGCCGTCGACCTCCCCTGTGTATCCGTCCTCCATCTTCCTGCTCCACCACGACATCCCTTTCTCCATCTAACCTCCTTTCTCTCCTCTCTCACCACCTACCTCGTCTCCCTCACTTTCCTTTCTCACCAACACCACAGCCGCGGCCACCTCGTCGCCCTCCCCATTCCCTCACGCTACTCTCTTCCCTCTGCTACTTACCCACTGCCAGAACCCCCCGCCGCCGACCTCTTCTCTGCCGCAAGCCGTCACCGGCCTCCACCTCTCACTATATCTCCTTCTCTTCACTCCCCCCCTTCATTCCACTCAGACCTCCCGTCGTCCACGTCACCCGGGCCAACCCCTCTCCCCACTGCCCTCTCACCGTCGCCCTTCGCCGTCGAGCCAACCTCCGTGCATGCGTCCTCCCCACGCCGGCCACCTCTCCCACGTCGCCACAGACGTCGCCACCCGCCGTCCTCTCCCGCTCCCCACGTCCATACGCCGCCCTTGCCAACGCCCCTCTCTGCCGCTCACCCTCTCTCTCTAACTACCCGCGGCCACTCTTTCCCTTTCTCACTTCGCCCGGCTCACGGCCACTTGGCCACACCACGTCGCCCTCCTCTCCTCTCCTTTTGCTGTGATAGTACCTCACCCGGCCACCTACGCTCGCTGCCATGCCACCGTGAAGCCACCTCCCCACGCCGGCCGCCTCTCCCAGTCGCCGGCTACTCTTGCCGTCAACCCAACCGGCCACTCCACGTCGCCCGCGACCCACCTTCATAGCCGCCGCGACATAGCCTCCCACCGTCCGCCAACCGGCCACACCTTCATAGCCGCCGCGACATAGCCTCCCACCGTCCGCCAACCGGCCACTCCACGTCGCCCGCGACCCACCTTCATAGCCGCCGCGACCGAGCCTCCCACCATCCGCCAACCTGGCCACCTGCATGCGCCGTCCGAGCCCGCCGCGCCGCTGCTCCCCACGCCGGCTAACCACCTCCCACGACCGTTTTCTCTCCCGGTCTCTCACTCCCGCCACCCCTGTGCTCCTTCCCTCTCTCTTCCGTTCTCTCTATCTCTCTCTTTCTTTTTATCTATTTTTTTATTTCTTATCACCTCTTTCTCCTCCTGTCTCACCCGATCTCTCTCTCTCTATATATTTTAATATTTTTTCCTCTCTCCCCCTTCTCTCATCCTCTCTCTTCTCTCTCTCTCCCCATCTCTCGAACTCTCTCTCTTTCTATTTTTCACTCTCTGCTCTTTCCGCCCTCACATAATCTCTCTGTCTTTTTATTATTCCCTCTCACATACGGTTTTACCTTTCATATGCACACAGTTTCGCACACACAGTCACACACATGCACCTAATTTCAAATTCCCGTACACACACGTGCACGTGATCTATTCTTTATTTGGTTTCATTAGTATATTCACCCTCCTTTATCTATATATATCTACATATATATACTTATATATATAGTTACTTATATACATACTAAGAAGAGAAGTATATTTATTCATACATATATTGTATATTTATATATCTATATAAATATATAAGTACCCGTATATCTATATACGTATATATTTAACATATGTATGCGTGTATAGTTATATATATGTAAATATTTTATTTATTTACGTTAGTTTATTATCCACTGTAAAATTCATAAAGAAAGGCAAAGTTTCGGCCCAATCAGCGCTCCCGCGTGTTCTCGTACACGAGGGAAGTCGTGTCATCCCACCGTTCGCTCGCCCCGAGCTCGAAGTCCCCAACAGCTTCTTAATAAGCTCCCTCTCACCATTGTTATCCTATAGTGTTTTTAGTCACTTATTCATATTTTTAGCATTTTATCCCATGTTCTGACTTAGTTGATGTTCATGTGTTTGTTCTTTTTTTTTGCAAGGGTAACCAGTTTGAAAAGCCCTCTTCTTCGGCCTGTCGAACGAAGAGGAAGAAGGAGTCCACGTTATCCCTGTCTGAGACGAAGCGATCATTCAATTCGGGGCTCCCCTAGCCCCTGGCGATCACAGCAAACGCGCGCTTGTAGTAATTTTTATTTTATGTTTATAATACCCGTGGAGAGTCAAATCCCGCACGGGTTGGCTATTGTACTATAATTGGCCACGGTGAGTCACTTCACCGTGACCGTTTACTTTCAACACTCCACCATCCCTTTTATATCTTGTTATATTGTTGTTAAAATCCCACAAAGACCAATGTCCTGCGGTGATTTCCTTACTTTTTATATTGCTGTAATTGTGTGAGGAGTGATATACCGTTCAAATTCCGTGTCCACGTTGTGTGTCTCTCATTCACCGTTCGTGCCAACTTTTACTACGTAGAGTCCTAGGACCCGTACCTGGTATATAGAAAGCTGCTTCCGAAACGGTAGGTCACGCCTACTGGGAAGGAAGTTAGTTTACGTGAGATGATCTTCGGAAAGCTGCTTCCGAAACGGTAGGTCACGCCTACTGGGAAGGAAGTTAGTTTACGCGAGATGATCTTCGGATCCCCATCTCCGCCCTATACCGGAAACTCAATAGGTCTAGGCTCTCCGTGTTCCCCTATAGAGTATCACCTTTAGGTCACTCTCCACCGTCTTTCCCACATCACCCCTTTACGCGCGCGTTTTATTTCTTTTTAAAAGAGAGGGAAACCCCATCTCTCTCTTCCACCACGTGACACGTTCACACTCCCAGCGGCAGACTCATTCCTCACTCCCTAGCCTCCCAGCGGCACACTCATTTCTCACTCTCCCTTACACCCACTCCGGCACACCTTGTGCTCGGGACATCACAGCAAAAGGGGTATAATAGAAGAAAAAAGGGAAAATATAATAATGATAATAAAAAAGGGGGAAATCCACCCGATAATCAAAAAAAGGGGGGAAATTTATATAATAATAATGATAGAAAATGTAACAATAAAAGAAATAATAATAATAATAATAATAATAAATGAATGATGGTAATAAATAATAATAATAATGATGATAATAAGCACAAAATATGTATAATAAATAAATAAATAATGATAAAATGAATAAGTAATAATAATACCAAACTCACCCAAAAACATATAAAATGACAGTTAATAATGATAAAAATTCAAATAATAATAAAATGATGAGATCTGCCCCGCATCCTCATTCTCCTCAAGACACGGTATAAAGGGAACATTAACGTCGCCCCTCCAAGTCGGGTTCGGACCTTGGGAGCCATCCCAATATGGCCGTAATCCGACATTGATATGGGCTGATAGTTCATCAAACCGGACTCTTTCCCATTGGGATTCGTCTCCGCTGTTTCATTGAAATTACCGTAAACTCGGCATACATTCGCACGGATTTATTTCTGTTTATGTCGTACCTTCGATACGGACCTTTGTCCGAACATAAAGTGGTCTATGCATGACCGACAAAATTCGAATGGAACGAGAAGGCTCTCGTCATCCCAGAACCTTACGCATGGGAATATCGATAAGACCTTTGTGAGTCACGCTTGGACCTCGGGTTCGTCCCAACCATGGTCATTGCCTGACCCACATCCTAGGCCTATAGCCAGCAATCTCTGTACACGTCTTTATTTTGGAATCTAATCTCGGGACACTTTTCCGCTGCCCTTCGGCACCAAAAATATTAACAATGCCCACGCAAGTCTCATTTGGACCGCGGGAGGCGCCCCCGAAATGGTCCTGACTCGATCTCGCACCGGGCGAATAAACTCACTGATTTTCGACCACTCTAACTGAGATTTAACCAAATGTTTCCCACCCCTCTGAACAATCAATGTGCCGTACCTCGGCATACATATGCTCCGGTTTTCCCGTGACGATTACGATATTCTCAAGCTGGACACTCGTCCGAACATTAAATGGTCCCCTGATGGACCGACATGTTTCGAATGCTTACTTCCCTAGATATAGGGCTTTCCGACTGATTCGAGATCACTATAGTCATGTTTCTCCCGATAAAATTTCCTGGCCATGAGGCCTTTATTCCCGGTGATTAATTAAGGGTGTTCCCCTCTCCGAGAGGATATAAATGACGTTGCGACCTTTATGGCGCGGCGGGTTTTGGTCCAGACACTAACTACACAATTGTCTGATTAGTCATATCGAGCGCACAATAAATCGTCACTTTGTGACTGGCACGCCCACGCACTTAATAAACCAATGAACAAACCCAATAAACAAATAAACTAAGATGTAATAAAAAGTGCGTCCACAACTGGTCACCAAACCAGGGATAACCACTCCAACGCCAACGTCCCATCAAGGACCACCATCCCGACGCCAATCTCACTAAAAGGCCTCCGCCCACAGGCATCACTCTTCCGTCTTGTCTCATCGAATCTTTCGTCTCAACTTATCCGAGTGGACACCTGCCAATCCTGATTCCGCCCTCACCACACAGCCACGGGACACCACCGGAACGATTCATGGCACACGTCTCTAGGGGAGGAAAGTGCCACCCAATCTTACGACAACCTAGTCGCCAACACCACGACCAACGCACACAGGTCTTCAAACGACACATATTCCAACACAGTTGGGTCCCGCCCATCATAATTCGACACGACCATAACCTATAGACGTTGCAGTGGTCGATCACACTGTTAGGCTCACTAGCCGCTCACAGCTACAAACAGGAACCCATAATCTGTCAGAGATCACTTCCTCAAAACACGATCTCATCCGAGGACACAACCTCCAATACAAGTCGGGCACCAAGCTACCGACTCTGACCAACACGTCCTCGACCTCCGTCAGGCGACATCCTCAACAACCCCATCCGGGTCTAGCACCGATGCCTGACACGGCTCACATCACATGAATAGGGTATTCATGCGGCACACTTACCAACATTTTCCCCCAACACTCCATCCTGCTAGTGCCAAGAACCATAATACCTCGAGCAACGGCACGGCAACAACACGTCTCAGACCGAGGAACCAATCCTCCGATGCTCAACGCAACCTCAGGAAATTCGCTCGTAGCAACCAACGCTACGATCTTGAGACCTGTGGGTTACGGGCCCACCAAGCTTCCGCTGCGCACTCTGATCCATGCGCACAGCCAATACGGCAACTCGGGACTCGCCATCCCGACAATCTACAACTCGGCTGGTCAACCTCAGAAAATAGGGTGAGGAAAGCTCCCTTACCTCGAACCCCAAGCACAGATTCACTCCCAAATCTGGCAATCCTCTACAACTCTGCAGGCTCCGAACCGCCACGCATCGGAAAATCACAACACCAGCCGCAAATTCTCAAGAACACCGCCCAACCAGCACTCATCCTTCTGGAGCAGTGCCGACACACCCTCACACAACAAGGGAATTGGGCACGACTTCTCACAGACAACCACCTTACCAAAATGCGTAACTCGTCTCGCACGGACTTCATGGCACACAGAGGCCAACCAATCCGGACACACAATGCAAGACGACGAACCTTAGCCAAACACACTCTCTCCAACCAAGGGAGAAACCAACACTCCTCCGACCAACGGAAAACTCCACGCCCGACCTAATCTCGAATCTCACGCACGTTGGGAACAGCACCTTCTAGCACTAAGAAAGCCATCGCTTCCATCAGGTCAGCGCCTCCGACACACTCAGCAAGTGTCACATCGGACCACGATCACAGCATCTCTCGATGCACCACCACTGCAATTCCTCGAACTGTAACACACCATGCCAAGAGCCGCAACACGAGCCATAATCGACAACCGTCGACGCTCATCCTCGAGTCCCGAAACTCACCGCGGAACCTTCTCATCTCAAACCAAATCCAAGGCGAACACAACCCATTCGCACACAAGAGCGCATGAGCAAGGCTTACTGGGATACCACAACCCAATCATGTCTCGAAATCCACAAGAATAGCCAGGACCGACACGTCATTTCTGACACCATAAAGCACAACAAGAGCATCAGACTCGACGAAACAACAACCCACCGAGAAGATTCTCAGCTCACCCGAGCACACTTCTCGATCAGAGCACTCCGCTCTGCCATCTCAAACCGCGACCTTAACACCTCAGGGGCTGGATAAATCCCACGCTGGAGTGGCCAAACCAATAACAACTCCTTCAGAGGACACTCATTGCCACTTAACCACAACCAATCCTCGCCACCCACCTGACCTCGCTGCAGATTCCTCGAACACAGCAACGCACTTGCCGGCAACCTCTGCCCAACGCTGTGCAACCGGGGCCACGACCCATCGAGAAGAAATCTCTCTATCACATCCCTTGGGCCCCACACCAGCACGAAAGCTACGAACAACAACCACCTTAACAGCGCCGCGCAGTGAACTCAAGCTCTCAAGCGAGAAACCAAGCGAAGAATAAACACAAAACCCTATGCCAACTGCCGATTGTACTGGACATTATGGACTTTGATCACTGCAATGTTTCGAATTCCTATGTACGTCTACAACCACTGCTCTGATACTAGCTATAACGACCCAAGATCTGGATACCGGGAGGAGCCCGATACCATTCGAATCCTGACCCGCCGCCCACGAGCCGGGAGGGCTCGGAAGGGCTAAAAGGAGTGTGGAGGTACAAAGAAATAGGAAATAAATTATGATAATTCAACAATTAACAGAAATAAATAAACAACCACAGCAGAGTCCAGTCCAACAGAAAGTACAGTCTAAAGCAGTAAAACGTATCACATGCCAAGTGAACACTCGGCCCGGCGAGCTGGCAGCTAAGAACCTCCGAACAGCACCCTCGAACCTCGAGGAAGAACCGCCGCACCTGAAACGCAGGGGTGAGCCTCCTGTCACTGGCTCAGTAGGGATCCCACGGAACCCCAACCGAGAACAACGGCGGTAGCGGAAAGGAAAAATAGCTACAACTACAGCAGGAACAACGAACCGGTAGCCGGTCAAAACTCGACACTACAACTACTCCTACTGTACTAGGAAAATACACCCCGATCTCATAGTCGGGGGACTACCGAACTAACGGAAGAACCTCTGGCTACGCCACCAGAAGAAATGATCACGACCTCACAGTCGTGGACCTAACACCGTCCAGGGAAACCCTCGGTGACGCACACCGGAAAAACCCCTAGACCTCTACCTCGGGAACACTCCCTGAAACTGTTGGGGGAATCACGTCTCGCAGACGGGAAATGAAACCCGAAAACATGAGAGTCACGTCTTACGTGACAGGAGTACCTGCCCACTAGAAGCAAGGCTGGATGCGTCCACTGACGACTTATACCGCGCCTCAGGTGTCCCCCTCGACCCCTGGTGGAACGGGGACACCGTACAAGTAACCACATAACAAGTGACTAGCTGAGGTCGCGCTCGTCAGCGCGGGTCCAATTGCCCCCAACCACGTGTGCACACACAGACCACGCGTCCTAGGTCTGGCCCTCTGACTGGTTTTCCCCTCAGCCGGACTATGGCGTCAAGACGTGGGGCCCGATGGTAACCAGCCTAAAAATCGTCTCTCGGGGTAGCCTCGTCACCACTCCCTGGTGGGACCACTCACGTGTCGGAAGGTTACGACTAGTGGAGAGTCACTGATGTGACCACTCTCCAAGGAGAAATTCCGAGAAACACACACGCACCCTACGTGAAAGTCGAGAAGAACCAAGTGGCGCCGAGCCACTGGACTCTGGACAGTCCTCTAGACTCACTAAATCCAACGGTCCTTGAGTCACATGACTTGGGGTCAAGACCGTTGCACGTAACGGCACAATACCGTTAATCTAGTCTAATCCCTAGGTCTAAAACCAAGGTAGCACGAATACCGAGGTAACTCACGAGCCGCCGAGACCATCCCCTCAAAAGGGAACTCAAGAGACCTCCAGCCCCAGGCTGGGTGACCGGACTCACAGTCCAAGGCCACACACATGGCCTATGCGGAAAGCACAGAAGCACGATTCCCAAGTTAGCTCACAAGCCGCCATGTCGATTCCCCATCCCAGGGAAAAGGGGGAAACCTCCAGCCCCAGGCTGGGTGACTGGACTCACAGTCCACAGGCCACACACACGGCCCACGCGGAAAACACAGAAGCATGATTCCCAAGGCAGCTCTCAAGCCGCCAAGCCGATTACCCCTCTCAGGGAAAAGCAGGAAACCTCTAGTCCCAGGCTGGGTGATTGGACTCGCAGTCCAGGGCCATACACTTGGCCCACTCGGAAACTGATTTCCGGAAGAACTCATAACGTGCGGGGAAGCCCCCACCGCACTCAAGCCGATACACGACGACTCGATCTAGCGAAAACACGAAAGCCCAGAACACAAGGGTCACCCAGACCCCCCAAACCCACGGGCACGCTAATCGAGATAACACGGTATCTCTGGACACCCAAAAACACGGACATAGAACCCAAGGGGTGTCCGGGACACTCATGGGGTCAAAGGTCGGTCATTAGGTCTCAACCGGACCGACCGTAACCCAAAATAGGCCAAACCTCTGCATTTCGATCGACCTCCCCAAAGGGGTCGGTCGAGCTGGCCAGCTCGGTCGACCCCCCCAGTTGGGTCGGTCGAGCCCGAACGGTCGACCGAGCCGCCCGTGGCGGTCGATCGGTTACGGCGGAAAACTGGCCGAGCTCAACCCTAGAGCACGGTTCCACACCCCATTCGATCCCAATCGAAGGGGAAAACATAGGGGACCATCCCCCTAGGCCAATAAACCCAAAAATGGAGGGAAGAAAGAGGGGAAACCTTAATCGATTCGACGAAACCGTCGCATGCCCTAAAAATGTTAACCCCCAACGGCGATAAACCAACGCCCGGCTCACCACGGCCTACCAAAATCGCGGGAAAGGAAGTACACGAGCTGAGGATCCATCTCCCTACCTCCACCGGAGATTTGACGCGCCGTGGACGCCGATTCACGAAGAAAACGTCACAAAACCCCGCCGGCATCCCACGCTCACGAACCGGCTTCACCTCGCCACCACGCCTCGATCCTTGCCCCGTCCACGCCGCTCCTCGCCCCACGAGCACTGCCACCTCGCCCTCGTCCATCCCCGTCAGCCGCCCAGAGAGAAGAGAGGGGGAGAGGAGAGAACGTGAGAGAGAAGAGAGAGGGAAAGAGTGAGAAATGAGAGGGGAGAGAGAGAGAAATGGTTAATATATATAGAGAAAAATCTAAAATTTTTAGAAATTTAGAAAAATATTAAAAATTACCTCTGCGATCCTCGGGAAGAGCACAACGTACTGGTAACGTCCCGAAGTCGGAGAACGCCACGGTTCGCCCTACACATAGTTCGGAAGGCACATCAGGGAAAAACACGTATAAAGCACAAAATACACTCCGAGACCTATGAAAATGATTCGAAAAATATCCAAAAAAATCCGGGACATTACACCCATACTTCTCTCTCTCACCCTGCGATAGTTTAACCAAGGGTATCTCAGAGATTTTCTCTCACCCACCTTAAATTAAGGGTGATAATTGTTGAGTCATGGGTATCACAGCAAGGATACATTGACTTGTTCTTAAAGATTTTAGAAATATTACGATAAATATTATAAAATAGGGATAAAAAATAATTTTACAATATTATAAAAATATATGAGTAATTGTCACTAATAAAAATTGAAGCATAATCACCTTTTTCGGTTACAGCCCGCCAATTATGGTCGCTGCGCCATCATATTAATCGTCGTCATCTTCTCGCGGATATCTGGCGGCGGCGGCGACGCCTTTCCATCTCTCTTCGCAGAGGAAAATGGAGCGGCAGGCGTCCTCCGACGAGGAGGACGACGACGGCGCGGCCCTCATCGCCCAGAGCGAGGCCAAGACTCCGCCGCACCGACGTCCTGCCGCCGCCTTCGAAGTCGGCGGGCCTCTCTCCGGCCCCATCCGCCGCCGGTTTGGCACCGGCGTGAAGTGCCTCCTTGCCGTTTGCGTACCCCTCCTGCTCATCCTCCTCGTCTACTTCTCCATCGACCCCCGGCGGCTACTCCACGGCGCCTCCGGCGTGCGGCTTGATTCCGCCCTCGAGGACAGCCGGATGCGGGAGTCCGAGCTCCGTGCTCTGTTCCTCCTCAGGAACCAGCGGGTAGGGCTCCTGCGCCTCTGGAACAGGACGTCTGATGCGGCTCATCCCAAATCCGGCGGCGTCGTCACCGTTCCAGGTTCGAACGTCACTTCCAATTCTACTCAGGTCGCTGCGGAAACTCGAGGCGAACCGCCGACATTGCAACCATCGATCTCGATCGAGGAGTTCAGATCGGCGTTGCTCGAACAGATCAAGCTGAACCAGCAGATCCAGAAAGCTCTGTTGTCCGCGCACGGGATGGCTGCTGGGAACACCTCATCGGAGCAGTTGGATGACAATGTGGATGATCTGCTGGCTGGTTCGGATGGTGTCGATGTTTGCAGGAAAGTGGGCAAGCCCGTGGGCAGGCGGACCATAGAGTGGAAGCCGAAGAAGGATAGGTTCTTGTTCACTATCTGTGTCTCTGGGCAGATGTCCAACCACCTGATCTGCCTGCAGAAGCACATGTTCTTTGCGGCGCTTTTGGATCGTATGCTGGTCCTGCCGAGCCCCAAGTTTGATTACCAGTATGACTCCGTCATCGACATCGACCACATCAGCAAGTGTTTTGGCAGAAAGGTCGTCGTCTCGTTTGAAGAGTTCTCAGAGATGAACAAGAACAAGATGCAGATAAACAGGTTCATTTGTTATATGGCGTCGCCTCCTTGTTTCGTGGACGAGGAACATGCAAAGAGGTTGAAGGCCTTGGGACTTAACTTGGCAAAACTTGAAGCCGCCTGGCCCGAGGATGCCAAGTTGACTCAGCCCAAGAAGAGGATGGTTAATGATGTTATGAGCAAGTTTTCCTACGATGACAAGGTTCTTGCAGTGGGGGACTTGTTTTATGCAAATGTGGAGGAAGAGTGGGTGATGCAGCCAGGAGGGCCCCTCTTTCACAAGTGCGAGACTGTGATCCAACCCAGTCGGCTCATTCTTCTGACCGCGCAACGTTTTGTACAGACATTCTTGGGGAGTAACTACATTGCTTTGCACTTCCGACGGCACGGCTTCTTGAAATTTTGGTAAGTTACGCCCCAGCATTGTTGCAGCCCCCGAGGCACATGAAAGGTGTAGGACATCTTGTGTTATGCACTATCATCTAGCTTTGTAAGTATTGACAATGAAGTCAACGTTGGCCAAGGTTAACCAGGATCACCCCTGACCGTAGCCCCCCTTCCCCCACCAAGGATGGCGGTGTTGGTTTCGGACTCAGTTTTGGCCGGGTCCGAAACCGAAACGACTCTATTTCGGTTTCGGCCGAAATTGGCTAAAACCCAGTCAAAACGTTCAAAAAAGTAAAATAAATCTAAAAAATTTAAAAAATTGAAAAATATAAATAATCACATAAAAATCAAAAAATTCATTAGACGTGCATTTGACTGTAACGAAATTAGATTAAGTGCAATAAACATGAAGTAGGCATTGAACATGTTAAACTAATATTCTTGAGTACATATTAAACATGAAGTAGCTTCAAGCAGTACAATAAACCTAATTAGACACAGTAAATGTTACAGAAATTAAATGATCCTAACCTAAATGATGATGCACTAATATGGATAATATCTAGAAGAACTTTCTCCCTTATCGTCTGGCTTCTGATGTTGATACTCATTAAAAAGTTGTATGTATTCTGTATATTCACTATAATCAAATAATGAGGTAGCCAAGTCCTGCATCTCTCTTTGGATCCCTCTTGGAGCGTAAGGTTGTTGGCTTGATTGGAATCCAGAATCAGCATAAGAACCTTGAGGATGAGAAAAGGATGTTGACCCATAACTGCTACTGGGTGGAACTGAATGAAATTGAAATTCTGGTTGATGACCCCACGCATAAATGTCTGCTTCTTGTTGGCCACCTCCATAACTTGATGGATGTTCATATTGGCTCTGTGAATCATATCTTCTTTCACTATGACTGTATCCTCTGCCTGTGTCTGCGTGGAAGGAGGAAGCAGGTGCATATGTGCTACCGTCAATAGTAGCACCTGCAGTTGCACTGGGATCATCATCATCATCATCATCATCAGAACCATAAGAAACCAGTCGTCTTTTAGCCTTTGGGGATGTTTTTTTTCTCTTTTGATGTGATCATTTCATTCATCTTTGAGATGAGTCCTTTTTCCCTTGACGTGTGCCTCACATAGATTTGATTCAACTGCTCAATTGCTGGGTCCTCTCGAGCAGCAGCACTAGTCCTCTCAGTTAGCTCATGCACTGATGTACTTCTTCTTAAGGATGGAGGTGGCTTGACCATTCTAGGAGTGACTGGCCTACTATTTGATTATGAGTGTCTAATTGGCTTAAACTCAGGCTGCTGCTCAATGTCATGAACAAATAAAGTTGGGTCCCTTCTCTGGTGCGCACGAGTCTCTCTGGCCATCTTTGTTGGTCTTCTAAATTCTAGATCTCTTGGTTCATCTTCATTTAGTATGCCCTCTATCCATGTTCTATCATCAACATCAAAAACAGTCTCATTAACCTGCTCTCGTATCTCCACCCAATACTGCAAAGGATTGTCATTATCAAATAAAGCATCCACATCAATTTCTAGAGTTGCATCCTCTGCGACGTGTTTATCCCTCAACTGTTGTCTTAACTTCATGTTCCTTATTCTTAACCTCATATTGTAGTGGCAGTAAATTAATTTTTTTAACCGTTCAGTCTTTAGCCGATTTCGAACCTTTGAGTGTATAAGGTTGAACGTACTCCAATTTCTTTCACATTAGCTTGCTGATGTTGTTTGACTGAGCACCCTAATTGCAATGCAAGCCAATGCATTATTGCCCACATCTCGGTTATTCACCATTATCCACCAGTCAGCTGTTCCACCAACCATAAACAAATAAATGTAAGATGTAAATAAATATTAATTCTCAATGATGTACTAATACATATTGAGGTTAAGAAAGCACAAAAATAAACTATACCTAGGCTCACTCTTCCCAAAGCGTATTGCAATTGGGAGTCAGAATATGTCCCAGTCTTTATTCTATAATAGTTCATCTACAAAGATAAAGTAATAGATTAACATAACTACTTAAGTAAATTCTATACGTCTTATTGATAAAATTAATAAAGGCCAACCTCTACTTCGGCCTGAAGTCTCTTTTCTTGTGTCCTCAACAAACGACCAAAACGACCAATGATTTTTAAAGTGCCTTGGAGCACCTCGCCATCAACATTTGCTTTTGCATTGTACACAAATCGAGGGTTGAGGAAATAACGTACATTTATGTATAGTTAACTAAATGTTTGATATAAAATAACTTAAAGAACAATGTATCAATATAATTAATCACTCACCAGCTGCATGCAAGTCGTGGTGTAATGTGTTGTCCCATTTATGATCAATAATTTTTCACCACTTTGCATATTCTCTGGGAAGAGAATTATGCAACTCTAATTTGGCACGGTCCATGGCCTCATACAAATATCTCATATCATTCTTCTCATCGCCATCCACCATTCTTAGGACCTTCACGAGGGGTGTGACTACTTTCATATACCGTGAGACCCTGTCCCAGAATTTGTTATCTTCAACAATGTGACAAACATCCAAATAATTCATCTGAGCATCAACATTAGACTTGTCTATGTATTCCCGCAGGGCATTGTGGTACATGAAAGCTTTTAGCTCATTCTTATACATGTGCAGAGACTCCAAAGAAATAAAATTTGAATCAAATACGGATGATATCTATAAGGATAAAGTAGAAAGAATTGAGCTCATTGTTATACCTGTGCAAAGACTCTAAAGAAAATTCGAAGCAAATCTGGTTGGCCCTGCACGGATGATATCTCGCCCCCCACTTGCATGCTCCCTGAACATGTTCAATATCCTATGATGGCCATAAATATACTAGGTGATTTTTTGTGCCCTGTCAATTGTTTTCTTCACATTATTTTCCTTCCCAATGTCTTCAAGTATCAGATCCAGATAATGTACTACACATGGGAGCCAATATAAATGCCTGTGCTTCTGTATCAATTTCTTCCCTGCAGCCTTATAACTGGCTTCATTATCAGTTACTACTTGCACAACATTGTCCTCTCCAATTTAGTCTACCATCTTATCCATCAAATGAAACAAATAATTGACATTATTTTCATAATTTGATGCATCTACAGATTTAACAAATATTGTACCTTCGATGCAATAGACTAAAAAGTTAATCATGGATTTCTTCGTGGTACCAGTCCAGTCATCACACATGGTACATCCTCTCTCCATCCATATATGCTTGAAGCTTTGAACCCAATGATGGAGCTCCTCAACCTCTCCCTCAAGGCCACGCCCGTATATGTCTCGACGTGACGGGATTTTCAAGTCAGGGCCAACATTTACTATGGCATCTAGCATAGGTTGGAAATATTCGTTTTCAGCTGCATATGCAGGGACACCTGCATAAAAAAATCATTTGTAGATACTTTTAAATGCTTGTCCTGCAACTTCTGCTGATTTTTTTACCCCTCTCAATACTTGCTTGATTTTAGGTTGTGTAGCACTTTGCCTTCTGTGCAGATAGCTGTCCATGGGGCCTCCTCTCTGCGGGGCTGCACCAGTGTCAGGACGTCGTACAACTCGTGCTACACCAGCTATACTAGAGTATGTCCCTAAACCTATCGGTACTTTTTCCTTTCCTTCGAGTGGCTTGTTCACACTCTATTACTTTAGTCAGCTCTGGATTTGAATCCTCGGTGCCTTCCTCCTCCTCCTCATCTCTCCTTCCCCTTCTGCCCAAAATCTCCTCAGTAATTTCAGCCTCATCTTCAGCCCTTTGTTGCATCCTCTCTTTTTTGCCCAGAAGGCACTGTCACATTTCTTCTCAGAGCTCTCGGGGACATCTGTCACATTGTTTCACCTCTCCTCTTATCCCTGTCAAATGTTACTTTCCTCTAGTAGTTTCGCCATGTATCTTCTTACCACAATAATTGCATTTCACTTTTCTTCTCCCAGCATCAACTAAGGAGAGGTGGGCCCACCCCAGATTCTCCTGTCCTTACTGCTCCTGACCTTGTTCACGTCTAGACATGATGCTGTATTAAGACAGTCAAAAATAAATAGTTGTAAGTACAAAAAGAAAAATGCAATGAAGCATAATTGAACTTCAAATTATGCTGATTTGAGATAATTAGACAAAAGTCTCAAATTTAAACAACTAATTAGGGCTTAATTTGGAGTTCTACCCTAATCACCCTTCATTAAATACAATTAGTAGCACGTTTCTGTCCTAATTATTCAATGAAGCTTAATTGAGCTTCAATTGACCCTAACTAAACCTAATTAGACAAAGTCCCAAATTTAAATAGTTAATTAGGATTTAATTATCAGTTTTATCCCAATCATCTTTCATTAAATGCAATTAGCAGCATATTCCTGTCCTAAATTATTCAATAAAATTTAATTGAGCTTCAATTAACCCTAACTAAACCTAATTAGATAAAAGTCTCAAATTTAAATATTTAATTAGGACTTAATTATCAGTTTTACGCTAATCAACCTTCATTAAATGCAATTAGTAATATGTTCCCGTCTTAAATTATTCAATGAAGTTTAATTGAGCTTCAATTGACCTTAACTAAAGTTAATTAGACAAAAATCCTAAATTTAAATAGTTAATTATGACTTAATTATCAATTTTACCCTAATCACCCTTCATTAAATGTAATTAGCAGCATGCTCCCACCCTAAATTCTTCAATGAAACTTAATTGGGCTTCAATTGACCCTAATTAAACCTAATTAGACAAAAGTCCCAAATTTAAATAACTAATTAGGGCTTAATTTGGAGTCTTAACATATTTCACTTATGAAAATTAATATATTTAAGAGTACCTTACAACAACAAAAACTATCAAACCAACCAAAAAAAATAAAAACTTACAAGATCTATTGGGAATGAGAGTCAAGAAAACGCGACTACACGCTGCAAACTCCAAGAAACGGCGACGGCGGCAGCGGCGGCGGCAACAAACCCTCCCTTTCCCCCCCCCCCCCCCTTGCAGCAGCACTCCCTAGCTCCCTTCTCCCTCGGATCTGAGAATCTGAGGGAGAACAGGTCACATCCGTTTCGGCCGAAACTGTCCGATTTCGTGTTGAAACGGTTAAGTTTCGGGCGAAACCGGTATCGGTTTCGCCCGAAACCATCAAAAATATTTTTTTTTAAGTTTCAGACCTGCTACAGTGAGTAGGTCCGATTTCGTATCGGTATGGGCCGAAACTGATACATTTCGGCCGAAATGTATCAGTTTCGGCCGATACTGCCATATATGTCCCCCACCGCCCCAAAAAAGAGGAAATTTTTAAAAAAACATGAGGTTATACCCAAAACCAAAATTGCACAAATTTCAGCTTGACTATCATAATTTTAAGCTTAAACAAGGTTCAAAACTTACATTTTATTGAAGGCTTACATTATATGTGTTGTGCACAAATTGTAATATTCAGTCGATGACATGATGCGTATACATTTGTTGGTGGATTATTAGGTAATGATGTAGATGTCTATATGACCACAAATGATTATCACTACACGGGCTATTGTACAACTGGGCATCTCTGACATGATATGAGCCTCTTGCATGCTGTTGGGATGACACATCTAAGTATTGGGATAACATCCTTTGGATAGCTCAATATATTGTAGTACTGTGCATAATCACTATTTATGTGGGTAGTCATATGCTTCAAAATGGCCTTAGATGGCACAGAGAAAACTGACTTTGCTCCAATGAATGCTTCAACATCTTTCTTGCACTTGGAAGTTTCCCTTCCTTGATGGCCTTTTCGCCCCCTCTGACCCATGCCAAAAATGAACGAAGTTTGTAATGCAGCTTAGATCTAGAAGTTTGCTGACATGTGGTATGTATGCATTATTGTGTTTTGTTACATAGGCTACTTGGTTCTCCATCTAGATGTACTTACTCGCTACCCCTTTACTTGCTTACTTCCATAGACTTCATGCTATGCTGCATGAAATCACTGCTCTGTGAAGGAAATGGAAGTATGATCATGCTGTTGAATAAGTGCACTAACTTATCCTCCTCTTGAATCATCTCTGCTACTAGGGGAGGTCATTTGATTAGACGTATGAATCAAGCTGAATTCGTTTGAGTTCCTCTTACATCCTACATGTATGAATCAAACGGATCAACCCAAATTTCTCCATCTATGGATACTTAAAGTTGTTGCATTGCTTCATATGAGTCAGACTAAATGTGTTCTAGTTCTTAGTTGTCACTGCTAGTATCTTATCATCTGCTACTGGAGACGTTATCTCACGAAAATGTGTGAACCTAACTAAATAGCACGAACTTCACCAGCCGTGATTACTTTAATTTGTTGCATTGCTTCATATGGATCAGTTTAAACGTGTTCTGATTCCTTTACATACTAAATAAGTGGCCATCTGACTCAGAATGCAGATCCCTATCGAAGGTCTTCACACCCAGGGGCACTAATACCATGATCCAGTTGCCAATTAGCTGTAAACCATGAATTTACGAATTAAAAATAGACAGCTAATAATAACCATTTAATGAATAAGATGGCAAATTGCGACTTACTTTTTGTACTAAGAATCAACACTATCCTGTACACAATATTAATTATGCAGTGGCATAGCTTTAGCATATGTTCATGCATTTTGTTGCATGTCAATATGGCTCGGTCCTCATCTGGCAATGCCATCTGATTATATTCTTCTCCATCATCATGGCGGACATTTGGACTATGCTCATCAAGGGTTAAAACAAATATCCTAGACCCAAAATAAATTAGTAGCAGTTTAGGATAACTTTTTGTATGACATTTTAAATAGCTAAGACATGGAATCTTTTGCCCTATTGTATGGATATTGGAGTTCAGTTTCTGCTTTCTTCTCACTCTCACTATTCCATTATTCACTGTACCTTAACTAGTGTTCAACCACATTCAGAACCATTTATAAAGCTCTCCAATTGAATAAGATTAACTACCTACTTTGCCTTTCTCTTGACTTTCGTTGGTGCATGGTGCTCCACGGCATATTTGCACTCCTTTAAAAGGTAATTACTCTTGACAGATTTGACTTCTGAGATTGTAGGCTCCCTAGGGAAATATACTGTGATGCAAACATTATCGCCCTTGGGATCTTGACATATGTCCTCCAGCATCAAGTCAATGCAACAGGTTGAGCATGTCACGCTATATAGATGATGATGCTTCTCCATTAGTTCTTAAAGGATACCTATGCATCTTTATACATTACTGTCCACCCATAGTTATCCCATATCTTCTCAAATAAGATCGTATTGTCCCAAATATCGAGTACCTCATGGTGTGGAGGAGATCACAAGAAATGTGTGGTGCCTGGTGATCATCTACACGGCAAAGATCTGGGAGCTAATTGGGTCGACTGTTGACTGATGTGAAGGCTAGGTGCAACAGGGGTATTGTGGGCAGGACTGGAAGTGGGATAATGTAGTGGATGGACTTGCCAAAACTGATGTCAGTACCATGATGGCTTTAATGGGATTATGTGGAACAGCTCTGACTCAGACAACACTGAAAAGTGGGTGGTGGTGTTTCTTAGTTAGGACAGAGTAAGAGGGGCACAAAGTGGAGATGCTCATGTGCTTTCATGGAATAAGGTGGATTCAAAAGAGTACTGGATCTTGCCAGGCAGTCCATTCAGTGCAGTTGTTGCAGAGTATGTTTTGTCCATCACTTGCAAACTTGCAATTTTGAAAAATGATGAAATATATTGCGGTTGTTGTCAAGGAGATGACAAGGGATGTTCAATGGCTGGCAACCATGCATGTGTGGAAAATCCAATGGCTAATGGGTTTGAGAAGGGCCGATGTGATGAGAGTAATATGGAAATGAACAGGTGCAGGAGAGAATGGCCGAGCCTTTTGTGAGTTCTATGAATAGTGCATTGGAGTAGTAAGTGGAGAAGCTCTACAGGCATGGTTCATGGACAGGTCTGACTCAGACTGCACCTAAAGGTAGTGGTCTGTGATTCTTTGATGACACTTGCAGCAACAACACACCTTGCATTGTCTCACTGTGGCAAAAAGCTAAATGAGCTAGTGGATCTACAAAGAATCTTTCCTTGAATTAAATATTGGATAATTTTCCTTTTCTTCTGTACTTTCTCATTTTACCTTCTTTCATTTATTAGCTGTGACAATGGACGCCTGCAAAGGACATGGGAGATCCTTTGGGCATTTCATAAGCAGCGGGCGTTTCCATCAAATAATACAAAGATTTTACCTATGCCCTTCCTTGTTTTTGTCCTTTAAAGTGAGTCTAATGGATATCATGTTTTGAGCAACAGGCAAAAGGATGGGTTAATTCTATGGCTGCCACCTGGTTAATGTGGAAAGAAGATTGACTTACTTTGGAAAGAAGATTTGGATTATGACTAGGAAGGGCCAGTTACCATATGGTTAACTTGAAGTCATGTGAAGACCTACCAGGTACCATGTGGGTAACTTCCAAGCTAAGACTTATATAATAGTCTGGCTTGCTTTATGGTTGTGAAAGAGAAAGAGAAGGGATGATGGGTGAGGGAGAGGGAAAGAGAATATTTCAGCTCGAATCATACTGATCAGATGCACCCTATCCAAGCATGAAGAAATGTGCCTCCTTTCCTTTTTCATTTGCCTTTTTCTTCAATTTTTTGAATGAAATCTTAATGATCAAAAAATACTTCCCTTTAATTTGGGTTGGAATCTTAAACGTAACCAGGGGAAAGGGAGAGAGTTAAAGGGTTTACTTTTGGCTTTTTCTTTATCTTCTTATTATTATTTCTTACAGGATAACATTCAAAATCCCAATTTTTTGGGCCTTTGCTTCCCAGATCTACATCTAGTTGCTTGCTTCATTTTCAAGTAGCTCAATAATTGAAGTTATCTTCCTAAAATTCATTATTGAATTCTATTGTAACATCCCAAAAAGAGGATTAAACAATGGTTCTGGCACTTTTCCATCTTTCTAACGATCGTGGTGCTAATCAGAAATTTCCACCTGCCCGAGTTATTTTTTCCTCTTTCAGATTCATGATCTATATAATGGCTTCATCACCTTAATCTCTGGTTTTGGATCGATATTGGTCACATATGTTAGAGAAGAAGAAAGCGGATACTGCTGACACGTGCAACCTTTTTTTGTTTCTTCTCCAAATCCTTTTGTTATTCTCTGTATTTATATTTCTGGGTGGTCCTTCACAGAGTTATTAACTTATTATTTATTTAATACTCACTGAAAGGGAAATTGAGTGAACCTCTGTTATTGTGCGAAAACTTGATCCATGATTTACTTGGGCTACCTTGCCGTTCTTGACCTTCGAGGCATCGGCCACATCATGGGACGTTGTTGACGCCGCCACTGACAGGCTGCACATGAGATTTAATTTAGCAAACAACACATCATGGCATTTCATTCTGTTGTGCAGTAATGCAAAAGAGGAGAGCTGCTTCTTTCCTATTCCTCAAGCAGCGGAGTGCATCCTCCGGGTGGTGGAGAAAGCAAATGCGCCAGTGGTTTATCTCTCCACAGATGCAGCAGAAAGTGAAACCAATCTTCTTCAATCTCTAGTTGTGTTAAATGGCAAGGCAATCCCTCTAGTCAAGAGGCCAGATCATACCTCAGTTGAGAAATGGGATGCACTACTGTATAGGAACCACCTTAGGGGAGACAATCAGGTAAACCTCTAACTTAATGACCTTTTTGATATGGAATAACGATCTTCTATTGTGTTCATTCTTATTTTCTAACCGGAAAATGTCCATGCTAAATTTTATTTCTTCCGAGATTATTATGTATGAGAATATAGAAACCAAGCATACCATATCATTTTGTGGGACTGTGCATGAGAATATAGAAAACATGCTTGCTTCAGTATTTTGTGAGACTGGTGTGAGTGAGACCGTGCGTGAGAATATAGAAACCATGCATGCTAACACCCTTTTGTGAGATTACGCATGAGAATACATGAATTATTCCTTCTTCATTCCCCCCCCCCCCCCAACCCCAAGGTGGAGGCCATGCTGGACAAGACAATCTGTGCCATGGCGGGTGTGTTCATTGGGTCATCTGGTTCCACATTTACGGACGACATACTTAGACTCCGGAAGGACTGGGCATCCGCGTCAGTATGTGACGAGAACTTATGTCATGGAGAACAACCAAATTATATAGCTGAAATTGAGTAAAGCAAAGCAAAGATGGAATCACGGCAATGTTCTTCTGTCTCCCACCCTGTCCTGGTGGAATCACCATGTGAGTTGTGTGACGGTTTCAGACATCTGCTTGTATACATGTAGTCGAATTGTAAGATAGTGTCACGATGAGATGTGTAATTTATTTTTGGGTGTTTTTATTTTTTATTTTTTTATTTTTTGATTTCATCATGTTCTACTCCAGGATTTGTCTAAGCAGAAAGGAGTAAATTTTGCAATTAGTGAATCCCCAAAAAAAACACACACACACACTCTCTCTCTCGGAAGCAAAACAAACCGTGTTTCCTGTCGTTACATTCGGAAGCAACAGAACCGCCGCAATGTTATTAGTACGCAGAAAGTACTGAACTTGGTGAGGCCGAGAAAAGTACTTCCATCGCTTTGTATGGATCACCAGTTTGGAATTCCGCGAGTTAAGATTTTGTTTGATCGTACATGGATCTATGTATGAGGTAATGAGATAATTCTCATTTTCAGATTGTTTAGTATAAGATCATAGTTGGTGATTGTTTATTATAGAAATTATTGAAGAAAGTCGAATCTCAGGTGCGTTAAAAATTAAATCTAAACCGTTGTTAAAAGAGGGAGAGAGGAAAAAGCTCTTGCTCTTTTGCTCAAATGAAATATGCATGTTTCAAATGAAACATGGACTGTATTTTTAAATCAAAATTTGTATTTTTCAAGTCGATCTTTATTTTTTCGATCCTATCATCTATTTGTCAGTTAAATCCTTTCTTTTTCAAACCGAACAAGTGGGACTGGGGTTCCGACACCTCCCACGAGAGTTTGTCCCCAAGGTCCTGTCTGCTGTCGCGTTGGGCCACCAGGTCCAACAAGAAGACAGGGTGCAGTCCACCTGTATTACTCAAATCTATAACAGTGGGGTGAGGGGGGGGGGGCGAGTTTAACACGTTTTCCCAGAAAACTGGCTTTTACTTAAAAGGGAAACAAGCTTTCTCATTGTCCTCTTTCTCCCACCACCACCACCAGGAGATCACTAACTTCGACCACTTCGGCACATGAAGATGCCCTTTTTGGACAGCACACCGTAATAATACTCGCGCTTGCATGTTCCTACTGATGAATCGAGTTGAACTGAGCCTAGAAAGCATTACGAAATTGAAACATGTTTGATGAAAAGTAGAAGGCACTGGCCACGGTGCCACTTCCACTCACGTAAGAAGCACAATCCTCTGGATCGGATGTAGAACTCCCGTTCAATAAGTTGGACTTTTGTTAACCGGGTGGGATTAACGTATTTGACCCCAAAGAGTCGAATGCTCTAACCGACCACGGTTAGTTATGTTGAGTGTGAGAGAAGTGGTGGGGCCCACACTGCTCTCTCTCCTCGGTTAAATTCTCCCCTCAATCTTAACCTAAAAATAAACTGGGCCTAAGAGAGTGTCACAATTCTCTGTAAGATATCAGACAAGTCATTAGGAGCTGCATCCCTCCCTCTCACAGACTGGATGCAGTGCAGTAGTGCCAAAAAGATCCACAAGGACCTCAACCCAATGTACTACTAGCATGAATAAATGAATGTATTCTTTTTTTGGATATTTTTAATTTTTTTGCATATAAATTACTGTTAAATGACTATTTACAAAAATATCATATATAAAAATACATTAGTAAAGATATCTTTAATTTTGTCAAAATAGAATATTCTTACTTTTATCAAAATAATGTAAAAATGTCACCGTGATTAACTTTCGTCGACGTAAAAATAAATATTCTAAAAATATTTGAATATTCCCATCATTATGTAATTAAATAACTAAAGCACCTCTCTCAAACTTTAAATTCTCCACCCTTATCAAAAGAGAGATGAGAGAGGCCTAGAGAAAGAGAGAGAGGGAGACGCTGGAGGGGAGGGGGGTTTATGGGGGAGGAAGGGGATGTACTGGGGGGGGGGGTCGCGAAGTTGTAGTGGGGAGTGGGATGCCGGGGAGGGAAGGGTGGAGTGCGGGGTTGTCAGGATGGGGTTGTTGGGGTAGGGAAAGGGTTTCGAGGGAGGAGAGAGTGCATACACATGAAGGGGGTACCAATAGTAGAGTGGCAGGGCAGCGACGCAACAGACCAACGACGGCTGCACCCCCCTGGCTGTAACCCAACTCGCAGCAGACCGTGGTGGAGGAAGGGGCACCGATGGCAGAGCAATAGTGACAACGATGTAGCAGACCAGTGACACCCATCGGCAAGGGCACCAACAGCGAAGTAGTAGGACAGAGACACAGCATACCAACGGTAGCCACCGACGATGGCTACAACTCCCCTCCCTAGTAACCCCGTCGGCGGCATCTGCAACCCCACTCACAACAAACTATGGTGGAGGAAGGGGTGCCAATTGTAGAGCAGTAGCAACAACGATGTAGCAAACCAGGGGCACCCACCGGCGGGGGCACCAATGGTGGAATAGTAGGGCTGCGGCACAACAGACCAGCAACAACCATCAACAGTGGCTGCAAACTCCCTCCCCCAATAACCCTCACCGGCGGCGGCTGCAGCCCCACTCGCAACAGATTGTGATGGAGGAAGGGGCATCCACTGGCGATTGCAGCATCAAGGGAGCACTGAAAAAATCCCCAATAACCGTGTAACCCAACCTCGTCGAAACGATGGTGGAGCAGGAGAATGACGTTGAAACAGTACCGCACCCCCACCCAACCCCCAACTTGCAACCCCCCTCCTGCCAGAACCCAACGCCTACCCTACAAGCCCCCCTCCCCGCTGGAACCCCCCCTGTGACCTCCCCTCCTTGCTAACCCCCTCCCGTTGGAGTCCCCCTCTTGTACGCAACCACCCCAAACACTCCCTCCTCCCGACGGCCACCCCAATGACCCCTCTACTCTATACACCCCCCCAAAGCCCAACAACCTCCCATCTGGTACGCCACCCTCTTCTCTACTTGATTAGGGTTTCATCAGAATTAGGATTGAGAGGGAGACGAAAATGAGAGAGGGATGAGCCTTTTTTTAACCATGAGTATTATCGTCTTTCCAACGTCGAGTTAAAATTAACCAGAGTTAGATTCATGACTGATAATGGGAGGTCACGACCATGATATTTTTGTACTATTTTGACAAAAATAAGAATATCTTTGCTAATGTATTTTCAGACATAATATTTTTATAAATAGACGTTTAACAATGATTTATATGCAAAAAAATCTTTTTTTGTGGGGTGAGGGGTGGGGGAGGGGAGAGGAAGAAATTGGGTAACATTGTCAGTTGCTCTGTCTGAGGGGACTTAGGAAACATCAATTGCCAAAGCTCGGGCATAAGTAAAAGAATCAATTCTCTGATAACCAAAAAGTTTCCTGTAAAGGTTCCCTCTAGCACAGAAGTGAACGTAAGCTTTACATCAAAAGATATTGCCAATTCGATGTCATACTTCAGCCCAAGACACACAAAGGATTCTTATCGTTTGATGTTCGGCATTCCTTCCTATCCTAGGTCATGCATCTTTACAAACTCCATGTGTGTGTAGTAGGAGGGAATGACCCAAAAATCTCCGTCCCTTTACAGAAGAAAATCATGCAGTAAGGCATGAGAGAGAGTTTGTAAGTCATTAGCATCTAGGTTCTTGCTTCAAATGAATGCCGCCGCCTGGTGTACAAAACATTAGTGCCTTCAAGAGAAAATGTTACAGTAAGGGTACAAATACTCATCAATATTATCATACTCTACGTCAGCAACATAAGTTTGCTCCCTGTTCCAATCTCGTAGTCATGCATAAAGAAATTTAAGGAACAACGGAAAGCAGTAGGACAATCTTTTTAGCATGCATTGTTCTCACTAAAGAAATTTAAGAAAAAAGAGAACCAGTGTATCTACTAGTAGATACCTCTCATAGTACAAAAAGAAAAAAAGAACTAGCCCAGAATGAAAAGAGGATTATAGGATTCTGAACAGGCAAAAACAACTTACAGATATGGATACAAACAATGCAGTTAAGGTATATAAAGCAGATTCAATGCAGTTACTGTAGATCTAGCAGATTCTTACCAACATTATAAAGCATATAATGATTACTTTAGTTATGTATCAAAATCCTAATCAATACCTGAGGCGCACCAAGAAGAGTGTCAAGAAGCTTCTCATCTATTGACTCTGGCAAGTGTGGCATCTGGCTCATTATCCCAGGCATCACACTCATTCTAAAAAAAAATAAAATGTAAAGATCATCTCCTATTCCATTCATCTTCATTGGGCAACATATTACAACTTCAGGCAAAAAAATACCTCTTCTGAATGGCAGTCACGTTGTTCCTTGTGTGAAAGAAGAGATCAACATTATCCTGCAGCTGCAAGCAAGCAAGGAATCTACGAAAAGTCATAAAAGAGTAGGGAACAGTTTTCTTACTGAAAAAAATGCTTGGACATAATTCCTGAAACAAAGAGCAGATTAACAAGCAACTGAATTACATTATTTTATTATAAACTGAAGGTCCAATTTCTTGGTTAAATGTAAGTTGTACTGAGATTGCATCTGTCGGATAATAATATATAAACGGCAGAGTCAATGCAAAGACTGTTCCACCTCTTTTTGGGACACAATGATCATTCATCATCATTATGTCATACCATCAGTACGACATTGACTAGATCAATTCAAGATCCAAAGGCTTTGGCAATGTTTCCTGGCAAACTCTTTTGTCCCAGTTAACCTATTCTTTGTAAGGTCATACCAAGTTCCTGAAGAAGTTTGGATGAGAGAAGGGCTTGTCAAAGGTTTAAATGGACCAGCTGGCACCTAGGAAACTAACATTATTAGTTAAGCAGTTTAAGCTCATGCAACCACAAAGTAAAACCTCACCATAATTTTATGTTGGAAAGGCTCTAGATGAAGAGGTAGAAGTTCGAGCAAGGGATATATGTCCATTGTCCAAATGCAACAATTAGCCAATGTGTGAACTGAAGCACACTTGCAGGTCTTTTAGCTAAAATTTTGTTGATGGGTTATCCCTCGACACTCCAGGACTGTTGTCTAGACAACTAATTCAGTTCAATAGTTAGTTCAAATCCTAGACAGGGTCAAACACCAAAAGGCCAAAGCACAGAACCTTGGGTACTGCCACTTCAGGTTAGGTCCCAGGCAAGTTTGCAGCTAGATCAAGAGAAGGCAACAGTCAGACTTCTTCATGCAATTTTAGGTCGCCACTGCCTGTATGGCTAGAAGAATGGACCGGACAAGTCTAAAAAAATACAAGGATCTTTTAGAAAGTTCAGTGGAAGATATGTGTATGTATGCATATATATTAATTCTAAACTGTTCCTAGAAAGTTCTTCCTCATCAATAGTATACAGCTCTTGATGTAGATACTCATATAAGAAGGAAATACAGTGCTATATGTGCTCGATAATCTTCAAAGCCACATTTTTCATTTCCATTTCAGTTTTATGGCTATGCATAAGGCTGTTAGCAAGATCAGAATCAAACTCGGGAGGGAGGGGGAGAGAGAGAGAGAGATTGGATCTTCTTGCGGAGATGTTTTAGGATCAAACATTTATTTTATGTCCTGTTTTCCATTGATTGTTTTGATGATCTACGTCTCACAAAACAAACTAAATGCTATTGCCTTGGGGGGGGGTGGCTATTCCTGGGTCCTGGGCAAGGAGCTTAGCACATGGAAAAGATGCATTTGTGCCTCCAGATTATCCTCATAACATTGTTATACATGCCAGGCTACTGGCAACATGAATTCTATTCATGCAAAGTATGGAATAGAGAAGCATAGTTGCATTTATATCTTTTCTTTTCTCTGATGGATGAATGTTTGTTATTTCTCAACCACTCAAGCCGACAGGCTTTCTAGGATACAAAGTATGAAAACCAGAAGATTTCGCAAATGTAAGTCCTCATTCATGGAAATTACAGAACTGACTTTGAAACTATTTCATGATAAAAAGTAAGAGAAAGACAGAGAAAATAAATCTAACTGTACATGACCATAGGAGAGTTTTATCCTCTCTCTTGTTTTTGACATCAAACCTCAGGATGTTAACAACCAAAACAGAGTATTTTTTTTAGGTCCCTGCGATAGTGGCAGAGTGCCGTTCAAAATAAATCAACTCCTCCCCCTCCCCCCCCCCCCAACCCAGGATCAAACCTGGGCACTCCCCAAACCCTGGTACCAACTGAGCAAAGCTCAGCCAGTAGCCAAAAGAGGCAGTAATACCAACAAAAAAGAAAATCTGAACCACCTTCAATGTACCAAGATTAGTTTCAATCTGGCACAAAAGTTGCGTAGTTTCCTCCAAAAGCAGTTGCGTTGCACCATCAATACTTGAGACTGCAAAAAGAAAAGGTCATTTAAGCATAGATATCAGACTGCACAATATGTTAAAAGAAGAATATTGAAAGAAGAAATAACGCACCAATAAACCAATTTGCTAAAGAATAAAGAAAAAGGGAGAAGTTTATCAATCATCATTTTTGTAATCGTCAACACAAAACCTTGTACCATCAATCAGGGGTTATCTTAGGTCTCTAGCTCTCAAATTCCATGGGCGGATAAGATTAATATGCTGAGGAGATGAGAATACAAATTCATCCAGAGCTTTCTTTCTATTTGATAATAAAAAAGCAAATATGATACATAGAAGTTAGATACATTCATTAAAGATATTTAAGGCTAAAACAATCAGAAGATTTATCACAGACATTGCGCTTGAGCGAAGCTCAAAAGTCAGATTGGATCAGCTGATCTGGATTTTTGGACCTCCAACCCCTATAGCTGACCCTTAGCTATGATCAGCTGCGTTGGACCGCATTGGCCTGCTCTGCCAAGGACTGCTTGTCCGGTACCGAAACCGGTACTGGGTTTGAAAACTTTGGATCCTGTTGAGAATGCAGCTCTCTCTCACGACCATTGGAATCAAGAAAGAACAAGAGAGAGAAAAAAAGAAAGCAATCACACACAAGAACATAAGGATTTTATGTGGGTCGGAGGCAATGTGCCTTCCTACGTCCACGGCTATAGCGAAGTTCCACTATTTGAATCACCACTTACAATGAAGAGAAATGCCCTTTAAATACAGAGGAGATTAGGGCACCACTAATTACCAATTATAGTAATACCCTTAATAATAAAAAAATATCTTTCGGGGGACGGAGCCCCCCGAAAACCCCCGCAAGGGGCACTGCCCCTTTGATCCCTGCGACCTGACTGCGGAGGTCGATCTGCAGCGGTGTGACGGCGGTCATTGGAGAGTTCAGGCTCCACTCTCCAACAGATCCATACCCAACAGGCAGTTTTCTAGACCTTCGGAAAGGTGGGCTAGCCATTTCAATTAACTAGCAATGGCCATTTGGAACCTTCAGGCCTTCAGGGGTATATAAATCCCTCGTTCGACCGCCCCTAGGGACCCAAAGTTCTCTCTTCCTCTCTCATTTACTCTTCAATCATGGGAAGCTGAAATTTCTCAACAGCAAGCTCTCAGACCATCACAAGATTTCTCAATTGTCAGCTTGCTATTGACAGTTCTTTCCCCACAGAAACCGTAATGTTGCAGCTGATTCTCCTGTTGCATTTAAGGTGGCACACATGATTAATGAATCCAGGGAACATGCATGTCCAAACTGGTTGCAGTGCTTCGGTTTGCCAGTTTTAGTCGGGTGCCCCACCACTTCAAGGATATTGCATTCACAATTGTTGTTATGTCAACTAGGACAAGAAAGTGAGCAATTTAAAGGTTAATCTCTTACTTCCAAATTTTCCCGAATCATGCCAAGATGACCATAATTTTGCACAGGTTTTTCCTCCCAGTAAGAGGTGTTTTCTGTTTCCTTCACATTCCTCTAAAGACTGGTAAAAACCCTTACCATTACATCCTGACTCTGGTTCTGCCTCCTACCCTGATTTCTTTTCTACATTGCTCCACCAGGCCTTGTATCCCTATTAAGTCCTTTCTAGTATCTCTCTCCACAACTCTGCATATCTTAGGGATGATACTTGCAAGAGGGAGAAAAGATGATGTAAAACAGGAGTAGCATGCTCATTAATCAAACAACTAGATAGTGATCATGATGGAATATAGAAATTTTATGATTCACCAATGACTTCACCTTACCCCCTCAATCTTTCCTCTTCTCCATTTCCCGAGACCCTCTCTGCTCCCACTCTCTTGCCATCATGGTTCTACATGTGGACCACCATCTCAGTTGCATCACTCAGAGTTTCATCAAGGACATGGCAGTCACCATTGCCACTATTCTCCCCTCCCCCTACTTGGATCGCCCTCACTTAAAAACTGGCTTGATCTTGCACGGGAAAAGTATAACAAATAGCTGGATGCCATAGTAAGGAGGAATGCATAGACCACATAGATTAATGGGTTTCCTTATGCTTCTCTCTTTCACCAAGATCATTATGCAATCAATCAAATATCCTTTGTTGACCATTCTATTTTCAGTATAAGTTGGCTACTTGTTGCCGGACTGAATGCAAGCTGGCATAATCACCATGCTCTGAATTGAATTCAATTGGCCTGAATTGGCACCTAGCCTGCTCCAGCACAAGTCAAGTTCCATTTTTTGCCATGGATTCAAGCTATTTCTTCAGAGAACACCACCAGCCAACCACCACATCTTTGAGACCTAATAGCCAAAATAGCAGCCATCCATATCAGGATACCCAGGGTTTAACATTCTCCCTATCAACGTTGATTGGGTGCATTGCCATTAAAGAAAAAGAAAGAAAGCATTAGCTTAAGTGCAAAAATCTGAATGCAATAATGTGAAAGTTCAACAAGGGGAGAAACTAAAGAAAACATCAAAATTGTATTAATTTCTTATATGTTCCTTGTAAAGATAAATCAAAAGCACCTAAGAAAGAACATAAAAATTTACTAACCTTCATGTGTAAAGGAATTGCTGCTATCCACATGGTGCATCACAAAAGAACAAGAAGGTATAATGGGAAGTTGGCTTGAAACTACATTTGCTCTTGAGGAACAATCCACTTGTTTTTCCTGCAGAGAAACCCATATTTCGAATCTAAGGTCCATCAGCATTGCACGTGGATTTGTGAACTACTGGGTAAAAAGCCTTTAGCAAAACCAAGTTAACGAAATGTGGCTTAAGGTTCCTGGAAATGGCAGTGGAGTGTTCCATTCAAAATTAGAACCTCGAATCATATGTTTCAGAGTAATTTCGTAAAAAGATTTAACTTTTGCACCAATAATTACTGATTGAAATTGCCCTAACCTTTCCTGAATTTATTTGCAAGTACATTAAATCAGCATGGAAGCATAGACAAGAAGAAAGTGTACACACATGCAGACGCACGGAGGATAGGATCAGTAAGAGAAGTCACCTTCCTGTCTTTCATCCTCTTCACGGTGTAGTATTCTTCTTGCTTACGCCGTTTCCCATTTTCCTTATTCTATAGCAAAAACAAATTTCTACATGTTAAACATAAATTTCAAAAAACATGCACTCTTATCTAGAGAGAAATAATTGGATGTACAGAAAACATATCTGCCAATTCAATTTATCACTTATGTGAACAACAAATAAATTCAGATAGGCATAAAATGCGGAGAAAAATTTGTGATAGGACACATGGCAAATGTGGTACAAATGTTAAATACAGTAGAAATGGGGTAGATACACAGTATATAGGGTTTTCTTTCTTCTTACTTGTGTTAAATATCCCCATTTGCCACCATTACCAACATTTAAGAGGGGTTTCTAGGTAAAAGACTTTTATTTCCACAGCAAGAATAACAAGATATCACATCGTCCTACATGTATTTTATTTATTTATTTTGTTGTCATACTGTCTGGAATTAAGTCTGGAATTGATGAATGCCCCAAAAGGGTAATAATATTTATTGTCAAGTAGAAATCTCAATGGAGCATAGCCAAGTGGTAAGACAATGGGGTTTGGTTCCCTTATTTGGAGTTTTGAATCCTTCCATCCCAGATTAATTCGTCGGACACAAAATGCAAAATCTCTCATTTATTAAAGCCTGAAGAAAGTCAAATAGTGAATAGCATATTCTACAGTCGATGTAGAGATTAAAGAAAAAATAGCCTTTTGGACATAATTCGATGATCTTTATCACTGATTGTAAATTAAAGACACTGAAAATGAAACTGACATAGTAAAAATCAAATAGGAATATCAAGCATATTTTGGCCAATTTATGAAACAAAAAAGTATAAGAATGTAAGGTATTTTTTATTTGAAATATCCAAGTTTGAATGATTATAAGTATCCGGATTTAATTGTTGGTTACGTCAAATTCATAGATATCCGATTTACCCATATTTTATGCCCTGGATATTGTTCTTTTTTTTGGTAGGGGGAAGTGCAATTTTGGTGCAACACACACCATAATACAATTTGAAACCTCATCTAAGTAACGAATGGCAATGCACTTGTTAAAGACAACTAAAGTGAGGCATAAAAAAAGGGAGTGCAAAAAAGCATCCTTTTGCAGCCTCTTGCTAACAAGGAACAGAACAGTGGGATCTGGGACCAAATCTATCTGGCGTAGTTCTGGTTCTTCAGCCCAGGTCCACAAATGGCTATGGAATACGGATATGTTCTTGTTGTGCAGTTAGCTAAGGAAACATGTACATACTCCAAGGAAAATGAAAAATGTATTGTTGAACCTGCTTCTGAGGGTTTCAGCATTTCTGAGAGCATAACCAGCGGAAATGGATCAGTTTATACTTGTTTGGATCCTCTTCAGCAAGTTTTGGTGTCTGAAATTGGAAGGTCAAAACACAAGACGCTCTTGCACTTATCAATTAGGTCATATGGGCATATATTCATGCAAACACAAAAAAGGGAATGTATAATTGCCTGGATAAGTGTTAACATAGAAGAGGTGGACAAGTCTTGAGGAAAAACAAAGAAGCACTCTGCAGACACATGGTATCCCACTGAAAGTTGGAAATCTTCAACCAAAGATTGTTCTGGTTAAATCAACAAATCCAAAAGCAATATGCAGGATAGAGCATATGCTTGGAGAACCAGCATCAAGACAAACTTACTTTTCCAAAAGAAAAATGAGACATCATGGAATGCACAAACTATTAGCAGATAAAATATATGAACCATTCTATATAATTAGAGTTGTAGAAGAAAGATTGGCAGCATGTAAACTATTCAGTTATCAACCTAAATTTTTGTGGACCAGTTGATCATTAGAATTACTACTGCCCAGTGCCTACTAAGTGATTTTACTAGAAATATGAAGGAAGAACAAGAACCACAGGGTTTGGCCGAGAAAAGGCATATGACAACGTGCAGATGATATTGTATAGTCATTGAACACGAAAAATTTTTCAAAGAAGTGTTCATTTGTTGAACATAAATGCATATTTGTTAGCAATTTAAATAGCATGTACATTTTTAATTCCACAGATTTAGTTTATCAAACAATCTAGGATTCGGGTACTGAACATTTCTCCACAGACCGCAGTCGGTGTTTATTTACATCGACATAAAGTCCGAATACCCTTGATTAACCATCAAAGAACACCTTTAGCCTCTATAATATCCGTTGTGATATTATGGGTTTTGTCTAATGGATATGATCTTTGATGATCATTCATTAGGCATACTCTTGCAGGAAACTAGAAAGACTTTCATCCGGAACATATATGGAATTTGGATTACAACTGGTCTCTTGAGACCTTTACATTTGGCCCCGATCATGTAATCGGACCTTCGGGTTTACATCTGGTCGCCATTTGATCACTGAGTGGTGATGTGGGACGAAAGACTGGGGGGCCTTCATTTTTCTACCGGAACGTGAAGAGCGGGGCGTCTCGCTGTCTGTCCTCAAGAATGCAGTTGCTACAGTAACCACGTTAATGATGCGGCTGACTTGAAGGCTGCGATTTGAAGGTCATCACGGCTTGTTGCGCGACCATGTTCAGGACGAACACTGTGGGTCACTCTGTTCGCACACAACGACGCTATGTTCGAAGCTCCTTGCCGGCGGCGACCGTGGGCGGCGACTGAGGTGCTACTGCTGCTGTGAGGTGGAAGAAGGCGAGAGAGAGGGGGGGAAAGGGGATGGAGCTAGGTTTTATAGTTGATAGGGCCGTCAGGAGGGGAAAAACGTGGAGGGTTGGAGACGAAGGGATGGCGGTATGGGAAATGGGGGTTGGGTTGGGGCTGTCTCACCCGTCTCCTTCGTAGAGATGATGCAACCCGGCGGCGGCGGCGACTGTGGACAGACGGTGGCTCGAACAACTGCGAGCAGAAGGCGATGGAACGGCGACGGTGGTGGTGGACAGAGGTGGAGGATAAGTAGAGATGGATAGAGGAGGTCGGTTGGGTTTTACACCCATCCTCATTGTAGGGAGGACGCAACCGGTGGCTGCTTGCTCTGCCTCCATGGGAGGATCGAGCTCTCACAGCTCACATGAGGGCATCACACCCGGGATAAAAACGCACAAAAGCCATGGCTAAAACATTTTCTTCTTCATTTTCCCTTTCGTTCATAGTTTAGGGAGTACATATAGGGGAATGGGGGAAGGGAAAAGGATGCTACTACATTGTTCACTACATGGGAAAGCAACAATTTCATTGAAGATCTCAAGCTTTGGTCGGCAGAGCAGTTGGCAGTTGAGAGTTTAAATTTGTTCTGAGATCGTAGTTTCCACAGTGGCCACGAACAGAACGCGCACCAGCTGCAGGCCGCGTTCAGCTCAGAACGCGCCCTTGATGTAGACTGCGTTTATCCTTTGACTGCCTGCGACTTCGGCTGACGTCCCCGTCAAGTAGGCCTATGCTTACACTTAGATCTCTAGATTGCTTCTATTGACAGCTAGACTGTTGAATTTGCTTCTGGTCACCATTAGATTGTTGCATTTGCTCCTAGCCTTTAGCGATTCAATGAATTTACTTTTGTCCTCAATTGGACGGCTGGATTTACTCCCGACCACGATCGGACCGTTGAATTTGCTTCTGGTCAAGATCTAGCCACTGAACTTGAGTTTCATCATGATCGGACCCTTCTTGGGTACATTTGTAATTTCTGACCCTTGTTGAGTGTTTCTATAGTTTTTGACCCTTCTTGGATATTTTAGCAAGTTCTAACCCTTCCAAAATATTTTTACAATTTTGACCCTTTCTGGATATTCGTATAACTTTCTCGTTGTCATGCCCTTATCTGTCATTTCTTGACTTCGCATGATATATTTGCAAGACATCGCTGTCATTTCTTGACTGTCCGGAGTGCTTATGTCATTCTCTGACTCTCCAAGATAATTCTGCCATTCTTAGACATTCTGGGATATTTTCATCATTTATTGACATTTTGTGGTACATCGTCATTTCTTGACGTTCTAGGGTATTTCTGTCATTCATTGACATTCCGGAATAACCCTATCATTTCTTGACTTTCAAGGGCATTCCTGTCATTTCTTAACATTCCGGAGCATTTATGTCATTTCTTGCCTTTTCGGGACACAGTTGCAGCTTTCTAACTTTCCTGGACTACTTTGTCATTTCTTGACTTCTCAGGATATTTATGTAATTTTTATGACTTCTCTAGATCTTTATGTCGTTTGTTGACTTGCCAGGACATTTCTATCATTTCTTGACATTTCTGAGTATTTATATTATTTGTTGACTTCCCAAAGTATATTTGTAAATTTTTCCTACATTTCCTGGACATTCCTATCATTTCTTGAATGTACGGGACTTATTTGCAATTTTAGGATTTCTCTGGACTTATCTGTCATTTCTTGGCTTTCCAGGGTTTATTTGTAATTTTTCGCTAGCAAGAGTATTCCCATAATTTTCTAGAGCATCAGGGCTCTTGGGTTTGATAGTTCTGGTCAGCCTTAAGCAAAATTCAGGAGAGCGCTAATCACTTCAGGGAAGTGGCATGATCCCGCTCTACTGAGTCGTGCAAGAGACGTGATCCTGGACAAGGGTATTTTGGATCTTCAGGGCAAGAATAGGAGCTTTGTGCAATTTCTATAAAGTTTAAGATTTTTACGTAATGTCTAGACATGCTAAGGTTTCTTTGCCATTTTTAGGAAGCTCAAGAGTATTTTGATAATTTTTGAACTTCGGGAGTATTTTGATAATTTCTGAATTCTAGGGTCATTTTGGTAATTTTTGGAAGGTTCCAAGGGGTAGTTTGATAATTTTTAAACTCCAAGGGTATTTTGATAATTTTTGGAAGGTTCAGAAATATTTTGATAATTTCTAAATAACACAAGGGTATTTGTGTAATTTTTAAACAACACAAGATTTTTCTATAATTTTTGGACAAATCAGGACATTTTTTTGTAATTTCTGGAATGGACAACCAGGGATATTTTCGTAATATCTAGATTGACCAATGACATTTGTGTAATTTAGGATAGACCAAGGGTATTTTGGTAATGTCTGTACTGAATAGGGGTATTTATGCAAACACAAGGACATATATGCAACATGCCCTTGTTGGGCTTCAAAAATAACACAAGGTACAAATCCCCCCTTAGTGGAGGCACACAAGACACAAGGCCCATCCTCCTTGATGGAGGCACATAAAGCATAAGGCACAAATCCACACTCCAGGGATTTCCTTCTGATTCTTCATGTGTTTAGTCCCATGCGTCCGTCAGCGCACCGCTGCGGATCGACATGCACGGTCAGGTCGCAGGGGTGAAGAGGCAGTGCCCCTTGCGAGGGGATTCTATAGGGGCAGAACCTCCCAGAAGAAAAATTACAATATGATCCCTCTCCAAGAAATGGCACAAGGGTCATAGCTACATCACGAGGGCATATATGCAAACCAAGGAATTACATAAGGCACAACTATAGGGGCATATTTACAAATCCCGAGGACACATGTGCAAATCTTGTTGGACACACACCCTCCTTGGTAGAGGCACACAAAACAAAGAACTAAGAGATTGCTTCTCCTCCACCTGCTTCCATGGACTTCGATCCATCTGTTTGTCAAATGAGGACCTCCTTGGAGGTATTTATATAGCTCGCGTGAGGGAGAACCTACTCGGCCCCGGATAGGTTCCTTGGAGAGCCTATCCGATCCGGGTAGGTCTTCCCCCCATTTCCCCCCCTTTTTTTTGAAATAGAGAGGGAGAGAAAGGTGGGAGAGAGAGAGAAAGAGGAAGATTGGGATCGGATAGGCCTTCCCCCCTTCTTTTTCCCCCCTTTTTTTAAGGAGAGAGGGGGAGAAATGGGACCAGATAGGTCCCAAGGAGACCTATCTGGGCGCAACATGTGGATTGAGAGAGGGGGTGAGCCCGGGTAGGTTCCCACCCATTTTTTCTTTCATTTTTTTTTTGTTTCAACAAAAGTGGAGACAAAAAGTTAGGGGTTACCAACGTCAACTAAGCAGTACAACTATATACCATATTATCAGCTCTCAAGTTAAAAAAGGAAGGAACACTCATCTCAAGTGCCTTCTGTTGGACCCAATAATTTTCTGATTTAATTCAGAGGGAATAAATATTTTATAGTCCCATGGCGGCACAAGATGATATAAAATCATTGCCGCTCAATCACACATAATTTTCTGATTTATTTCATAAAAAAATAAATTAAATCATGTCTCATGACGGTGCCAGATGATATAAAATCATTGTCGTTCGGCCATACATATCTCGGGGATCTGTTGGACGAAGAAATCTACGAAGTCCCGGTATGTTTCGTGCGCCATAATTCTATCAAACACCTCGTTGGCGACATAAAGCCATGAACCCGCGTGAAAAAAATTCACGAACAACGCTATCGAGAGTTGTCCATGGTATCTCGAAGTGTGGTCCCGACGATGCAAGAAGTCTGGCAGGATGACGGCATCGAATAGAGAACAAAAATCACACAAAAACCTCCATGTGTGCCATTGTATCCTGAGCAAGAAGTAATAAAAAAGGGCGAAAAGGACAAGTCAAAGCCTTTTATAGGCTCTTCCTAAAGCCACCAAAGGAGAAGAGGGGAGCAGCCGACTCTTTCTCCTCTCTCTCCCTCTCTCTTTCTCTCTTTCCCTCTCTCTTTCTCTCTCTTCACTCGCGCAAGCAAAAGGGGGGGACCCCAGTTAAACTTGGGACTTAACCGGGGGGGGGGGGGGGACTCCCCCCGGTTACGCTCATGGCGAGCAATCGGGGGAAGCCCCCCAGTTCACGCCAAAAGCCCCCTAGTCCGCCTTTGGCGTGAACTGGGGGAGCTCCCCTTGGCTACATCCTAAGCGCGAACCGGGGGGAGGCCCCCGATTCCGCCTTGGGAGCATAACCATGGAAAGCCCCCCCACGTGGACCCCACTCAACCGGGGGAAGCCCCCGACTTCCTTTTTCTCTCACAAACTAAAGAAAAAAAAGAGGAAGAAAAAAAATAAAGAGGGAGAAAAAAGCGGGAAAGCACCAAACCAGAGGGGGAGCCCATGTTCCTACCTACGCAACAAACCGGCGGGGGCCCAAGTTCCTACCTACGCAACAAACCAGGGAGGTCCCCCTCCCCCCCGGTTCTCCTTGGGAGCAAACCGGGGGAACCACCCCCGTTCTCCCTCTCTACGTTTAACCCAAAACCGGGGAACCCCCACCCCCCCGGGTTCTCCTCTCACCTGTGCAAACAAACCGGGGGGGGGCCCGCGTCCTTTCATCTCCCCATTATTTAAATGCAAATCAAGAGGTTCCCTCGGTTCACTCACCTATAAAAGGAGGGGTTGGGGGCTCATTTGAGACACACACACACAATCCAAGACACACGGGAGCTCAACACAACCTAAGGCAATTCCAAGGGAAAACCCCCTCTCAAGAACCCTAAGAACACTTGAAGCCTTGAGATAAGGCTTGGTTCACCCATCCCCCAAGAAATTTTTGATTCAGTACGTTTGATCTTATAAAATCCAAGTTTAAGGGTATGATTTAGTTTTTACATTTATACCCCTACTTTGAGAGAATTTTATGTATTTATGCCAAAATTCTGTAAAAATACAGAAATTCATGGAGAAATTCAGAAAAATTATGAAAGTCCATTTGGGACTCTTGCTTGTGTGAAAAATTACACAAAAGTCCCCATAAAGTTTGAAAATGGCAAAAATAGTCAGCAATTTTGGAAAATTACATAAATGTCCAGGAAATTACAGAAAATGCAGAAAAGTCCATAAAATTGAGAAAATTGTGCAGAGATCCCCACAAAGTCCGAAAATTGCAGAAATACCCCCACATTTATGGGAAATTACAGAAATACCATGCAACTTTATGAAATTGCATAAATATCCACGAAATTCAAGACAAATCCTTAAAGTTGAGAGATTGAACAAGAAATGTTCAAGTTTGCATAAATGTCCTCCAAAGTTAAGGAAAAAAACCCCTGTTTTGTTCAAAAGTTCAGAAAGTTGCAAGTTTACCCTAGATCTTTTTAAAATTGCATAAATATCCAAGAAAACTACAAGAATATTCTGAAAATCACCAGAATGGCAGAAGAATGTTCTGGTCATCACGAAATTGGGATTAAACCCTCATCACAAGAGATAAACCCTAGTTTAAGAGAAGATTCCAAATAAACCATAGTTCAAGTAAAAATTACAAATAAACCCCACCCTATGAGGAAATTAAATACATGTTCAAGAGTCCACAAAAGATATTATCTATTGCAATTATGCCCCTGCCTTAGGGCATGGAGGTTCCTTTTGGGACTTAATCCTTTATATCAACAGATGTTGCAAGGGTTAAAAGAGAGCTTTGACAGTTAATCAAAGATGTTCGGACTTGTTCCAATGTAAATAAACACCGACCACGGTCGGTAGGGAAAGATCCAATACATGAATCCTAAATTGTCTGTTAAATATAAAGTGCGGATATAATAGCCAACAAATGTGCATCTTTATTCAATAAATGAACACCTAATCTTTTTTCCGTTATTTTTTTCCGCGTGTGAAACACCTTTACATCTCTGCTTATTGCTATTTTACATTTTTACCCTCTTACCACCAAGGTAAAACCTGACAGCTTTCATGCAACCCTAAAGTAGAGAGAAGGAAATTGCCCCATTCACGTCCCATTCTTTCCTTGAATGATGTCAACATTGATTTGCTGTGTCTGTGTGTGTATATATTCATTTGGGTACTCATTTCTTTCAACCTCCTATCTCCCTAGCATGTTTCCTTGTAATCGCCTCCATTTTCTCTTAGGAAATACCCTAGAACATTGAGAAAAGCGAAAAAGAAGAAACAATAGGTAATAAAATATAATCACAAATTCTATAAAATGAGAATTGAGGATGGGGAGCATTATTCAAGAAGAGGTCAAGACAAGAGGATTCTTCAAGCAAGGCATAGATCATATAAATATATAGATATACATATAAATAAGATAATATTAATCATATGAACATAGACATAGCTATACATAGAGATTGCTAGTTAGACAGATGATTTATAAGACGCTATGTATCTTATGATCTATAGATCAATACAGGAACTTACTGTCAACCATCGACACCTTAAAGCAACATCCCTTACGGTTTTATTGTGCAATGTAGCTGCTATCTTGACGTACTTCATGATATTAGGTTCATCAGAGTACCTGGAGAATCTCATGTAATTAAATAAATTATTGCGAAAAAAAGAAACAGAGGAATGCAGGCTAGCATGAGAGAAGAAATAAGTAAAGCAATAGAAATATATTTTAGAAACTAAAACCATATAGACCAGTCAAAAGAGCATGCTTGCAGAGTGTAAACAAATAAAGGGCAGGATAAGTATCTTATGTGCAGACAAATAGCAGATCTTGGATCGTTGGAATAGGTCTAGCATGTAAGTATATCACACTTTATTTCTATGACAACTCTAAAGCCGAGTTACATTTCAATGTTTTCAATATGATGACCGAACAAAATAAAAGATATTGTTAGAAATCAAATCAGTGATCAAGACACATTCTGTCGTCTTATTATTCTGTCATCTTATAAATGGAGGTTATATATTTTACAATCTTCATTTGGGAAGCCACGGGGAAGCTTTTACTACCTTATGACTTAATGAGATAACATCGGTAGCATACGTCAGATAGTAGATTCCAAAAATGATGACTGAATCAAAGATTATCAAAAGGTTAAGAAGACAGGCCAATGCATAAAGTGTACAGAAACAGCAGACCACTCACTTGAAAAGGCCCTTCTCCAGCGATGACTGCTCCTCCAAGGACCAAACAACAGCCAATCCTGTATCATGCTTAAGCCCTGGAATTGGATCAAGATGGAGAACTCCAGCAGTACTCCCAGATGGAATCGCCAGGGTCATGTTGTTGCCACTCGGAATTGCACTGTATACCATCGCCTCCATGCTATTTATAGTGCCAATGCTATTCATAGCTGTGGGGATAATCCTGCTTGAGCTGATTACTGCTCCTGACTGAAAGGAAACCATGTGATTCTCATAGAAAGATGATGGTATCATCCCCTGGTGAAAACCCATGTTCGAATCATATGCCATCTCTATCTTCCAAATGCAACCAGGGTGCTATTTCGTCATAATCCACTAAACTCTAACCACCTCAATTCCCCCCAAGAAACAGCCAAAATCCACTGTCCTGGCTCCCCACGGCTGAAAAAATCTCAGAATCTGAGGCTCCGGTCCACAGATTCCCGAACAACCGCCTAGGAGTTTCCTTCAGAAATCCCAAAGGCTCACCAAGTGCATCTACTTCTGCTAAAACGACTACCTCTTAAAACCGCTTTTAGCCTGAACATGTCCAGAGACACTCGCAGGCCTCCGCAGAACAACAGATCCCAGCTTCTAAAGGAAGACGCCACCAGCACCTAAATCGAAGAGTGAAACCCTATCCGACTTCAAGAACCACCACCACCGCTCGAATCCTAGAATTCTTCTGAAAACCATCGGCAAGACCCCGTCCATCTTCTCCACATATTCACAGCTCTTATCTTTATTCTCCCCGGGGCTGCTCCCCCAACAAATGGTAGCTGCCCACGACCCACAAACAGCAACCCACTAAAAAAGATTCCAAGTTTCTATACTCCCGAGTCGCGCTGCCCCCCCAACCCGTATTTCAACTCCAAGACCGAAACTTTCCACGACAAGAGACAGGGCACGCACCCGGAGAGAAGAGGACGAGGACAGCCCGAGGCCCTTCTCCCTGCAACTCTACACAAAACCAGAAACAAAAGAAAAAAAAACAAAAAAAAAATTAATGAGGTTAGCCACGCGTATTAGCCTCCATATCCCAGAAGCCCGCCCTGCTCCCCCACCTTCCTCCCCTCCGGTGGAAGCATTGGGAAGGGGAACAGGAAAAAAGAGAATCTCACGGAAATAATGGACGATGAGAACTAATGGTGGGGGAGAGGCAGCAGCAGGCAGACCTTGGAATTCAGAGCAAAAAGTATGGATTGGCAATCCCAAGATGGAGCCTTTCGAGCGCCGGTTATTGCGGAAGGGAGAGCTCTCTGCCTCTCTCCTCCCCTGCACCAGCCCTTCTCTCCCTCTGCTTTATGCCCTCCCAATTATTAAAATCTCCCACCCCCCCCACCCCCACCCCCTCCACAACCCTCTCTTCTTGCGTCCTTGCCTCTCTCTGCTGGTTTGCTTTCTGCACCTGGATTTGGGGTCCGCCACTCCCAGCGGCTGCGGGTGGGGATTTATAGGTGGCGGGAGGAAATGACGCCCGCTCCTTGAGTGAAATTACGGGGACTGCCATTTCGCGGCATATCCGCCGGCGGCGGAGGGGTTAACACTTAACGGCAGTCTCGGTGGTTAAAACGTCTCCGAGGCGTGCGAGTTGACCGTGAGTCACACGAATCGGGTTGACCAGAAGTCCAATGCGACTCCACTTTTGGGTCATAATTTTGTGGAATGCACACGTGCAGGCCGGAGTCAAGGTCAGGATATTATATTTGGGGTTAAAAAAATTTGGTAAAATTCTTCTACTCTAATTCGACTCAATAAAAAACTTTGGTGAAAAAAACTCAACTCAAAAATATATATTCTTTTTTAAGAGTCCGGCGGAATTGAATAAACTTTTATCAGATTTTTTGTCACATATTTTTCCGATTTGAAAATCAGATGGTAAAAAAAAAAAATCAATTTAGCTTCACTGCTCTCGGACTCGAGAATGCCGAACTTAAGTTATACACCTTGTTCTTCGTTTCTTCTTCCACCCTTGTTCCCACGTTCTCATCCTTTTTTATCCACTGATGATTCAGATGTTTAGAATGTCCAAAATAATTTTTAGAAAAGTAATTAACCTATGTTGTGTTTTAACGTATTTTTTAAATTTTTAACTTTTAGAGTTTCTAATATAATAGTTTAATTTTAATACAAAAAATAATATAAATTTCGAATACGCATAAAACTTGAGTTGTATTTTTGAGACATTCTTGCATCACATAAAGTTCGAGTCGTTGATTATCTACCGAAGTAGTAGTACGATCGAGAGGAAGAAAATGATGAAGACGATCGATGCCCCCGTCGTCTGAGTATTCGTTCTCGGTCCATGCTCTGTCGTAAATCTCTTTGGGATCGCTACTCACCGTAATTATTCAAGGTTATTTTTCTTAGATTAAAACCTATTATATTTGCCGCATGGTTAAATTCTCTCTCTCTTTGGGTCGACCTTTTTAATGCAAGAAGGATTATGCCCTTCGTACGGCATTTGTCCACTATTTTTTTGTTATGGCTTTCAGCCCCCTATTCTATTATTTGCTCTTAGTAAACTAGCGCCCTGCGTTTTATTTTAAAAAATAAATTGTATTTTATGAATACTTGGAAAAGGTGCATTTCTTAAAAGGGTTTTGAGAAAAGGAATGTTGTTAAAAACAAAGCCCTTCCTTTATCTTTTTGCTCTCAATGACTAAACAAATAAGAAGATTTGACATTCTATAAGATATTGTATCACGAGATAAAAAAATCTCAAATAAAATAATTTGATGAGATTATTAATAATACATGAATGAAAATATGTAAATCGAGTCTATAAATGATGGGTTTGGACAGATTCAGAACTAAAATAGTCCTATCCAAACTCAAAGTCGCATTTCAAGTCTCCCTGTTCTCTTCTCCCGTGATTCTTTACTTTAAAGTTCAATGTTGATAAAACTCGAGTAATCCATATATTCTAATATGAGTCGAGTTCGATATGTACCTGTGCACAACAGAAGCGATAGGCCATGTAGCATCGTGAAGACGAAGAGTAAGTGACTAGAGTTGAACGTTTAAAATCTACGCTCCAAGACTCAAGGACGAGGAAAATGTCTTTTCCTAAAAGATTAAGCCGAGATACCTGTAAAATAGCGACTCACCCATGGAGACGGTATGCAACGGCCTTCTTTCTATGAGGCACGGTGACCTTTTCCTCTTATTCCTCCTTGCAACAACGAGTAGATGGGAGGAAGGCAGAGAAGAGAGGAAGGGAGACAATGAGGGCGACTACAGTAGGGAACCGCGACCTACCAGTCGCGCTCCTCTCTTTGGCGAGTAGAGTAGGGCGAGCGGCTTGTTCTCTCTCTCTCTCTCTCTCTCACACACACACACACACAGAAAGAGAGAGAGAGAGAGAGAGTAGCAATGGCAGCCGTGGCCACGCTGGCATGGGCGGCGGCTGTAGCAGGCTAAGAAGCAGTCACATCCATGAGCAGGGCCGTCGGCGATCACAACAGCAGCTGTAGCAGTGAGCAGCGGCGGCGACACAAGATAGCGACCATTGCGGGGAGCAGGGCAGCAACCACGGCGGTGAGCGGCAATGGCCAAGGAGGAAGCAGCCGCGAATGCAAATTAGTGAGGAGGCGATGATGACGGTGATGGAGAGAGCAGCAGCGACCGACCGGTCAGATGGCAGTGGGCTGCTCGCAAGGGAGGCCGTTGTGGTCTCTCTCGCTCTCTCTCTCTCTCTCTCTCTCCAGGGGCGTAGGGAACTATATGGGTCTCTCTCTTGCTTCCCCCCTGCCCTCTTATTTATAGAGGTGTAGGAGGTAGTAGTCCAACTAGAAAGTAGAGTCCATGAAGGAGTTCCCTTCCCTATTAGGACATCAGAGTCCAGATCTGACAAAGAGAGAGGGCGGCCCACTCAAGGTGAAGTCCAAGTCTGACTTGGACATCAAAGGGAGGAAACCCCTTTCTTCCTTAATCCACCACAATCCCGCCCCAGGTGAGTTCCTAGTTTAAGCCAGCCATGAGCCGTCCAAGTCTAGGCAAGACTTAGGCCACACCCTAATGGGTTGCCTTTAATGGGGACCTAATTAATGGTATTTAGGCCCAAATGCTAACAGCTCCCGCTTGACCATTACGGGCAACGTTGTGCGCGCTTTTATCTTAAGACTTTGTTCTTCATAATCATATAGAGAAATGGAATGTGTGACCTCCACGATTCTTTGAGCATATGGCAAGTGGTCTGTTAAGTCATCACGAAACTAACGGATCACTTAAACAATCATGAATTGTACCTCCAACACTTAGTATTCATCAGACTCGACACTCTGGATCTCTTAAACATAGTACAGTATCAAATCTTTGAGAAGTTTTTGCGCTTACGACTCTATCACCTCATAGATGATTGAACCTCCAGGGATATACACTACAAGAAAAGGCGATGTTAGCGACGGGAATTTCAGACGGAATTATTTGAGTCTCAATATCTGTCTGAATTTTCGACGGATAGATTCCGTCTGAAATTCCATCTCTATTTTAGACAGATAATTATCTGTCGCACTATCCGTCTCAATTGGAGACTTATATTCAGACGGAAACTATTCCGTCTGAATTTTATTAAAATTTCAGACGATAATATTATTCGTCTAAATGCCGTCTGAAAAGCATGAAATCCCCCACCCAAATCGGCCCCTCCCCGCCACTCCATGTCACTCACTCCCCCCCACTCTCCCTTTCATATTCTCTTTCGTCCATCTCCCTACCGCTGGAGGCATCGCCGCCGCTGGAGGCATCGCCGCCGCTGCTGCCATCACCATCCTCCCTGTCGCCGTCGGCCGTGGTCGTCCACGCCGTCGCCATCTTCGTCCTCGATCGCCGACCGAAACTCGCCGTCGCCGTCGCCGTCCTCACTTCGGTAGGTAAACCCTCTCGATTCCTCTCCCTCTCTCTATAACACTCTCCCTCTCCCTCTCCCCCTCTTAGTCTCCCTCACTCCCTCTCCCGCTCCCGCTCCATCACTCCCTCTCATGCACACACTCGGCAGAGGAGGCGCTCACCCGGCAGAGGAGGCGCCGGCAGGGGGTGGTCGACCCCCTCCCTCTCCCTCTCCCGTTCTCCCCCCCTCTCACGGTCTTGTCCCTCTCCCTCTCTGTGTTGGCAGCCCCCCGCCCCCTCCCTCGCCCTCTCTCCCTCTCCAGTTGGCCCCCCTCCCTCTCCCTCTCCCGTTCTCCCCCCCCTCTCACGGTCTTGTCCCTCTCCCTCTCTGTGTTGGCAGCCCCCCGCCCCCTCCCTCGCCCTCTCTCCCTCTCCAATTGCCCCCCCTCCCCCTCACAGACACGCGCACACACAGACACAGACACACGCTCCGTTGGCCCCCCTCCCCCTCCCTGCTCCCGCCCTCTCTCCCTCTCCCGTTGGCCTCCCTCCCCCTCCCTGCTCCCGCCCTCTCTCACCCTCACTGTGTGAATTAGATAAATTAATTTTATTTTATTTAATATATTTTTATTCATGGTAGGATAATCGATCGAGAGGACGGGAACGAAAGAATCAAAGTTTTTTTACGAATAAACAGTAAGTAAAAATTTGATTTTATTTTTATGTGTTGTTTCAATTTATTTTAATTTCTGTAATCTTAAATAGATTTATTGTTAGGGTGATGGGAGGGGCAAATAAAGCATGTAAATTAATTTATTAATTAGATTTTCTGGTAGTGTTACATCAATGTTAATCAAATGTAGGTATTCTTTGGATTCGGGAAAAGGAAGGTTTTTTTTATGACGAGAAATCTAGCGAAGTAGTTGGGCGATGAATAACGGTGGCTCTAGGGAGGATAGCTAGTGGGCGGACCGATTCAATGAACTTTCATATTCGAATACTAATACTTTCTGCAATGCTCAACAACTTCAAATCTCAATATAGGTGTGATCTTTAATATATAAGAGTGTTACATTTTTTTCTTTGAATGTTATTTAATATATAAGTTAGATGTAAGATGAGGTATGTCTTTATGGGAGGTTTTCATATGTAGAAAAATCACCTCGAGAGTAATGCTCATTAGTTTGTAAGCGTTGACAATATACATGTAGGAAAAACTTTGCATTTCGGGTCAAATAGTGATTTGCACATGCGGGTAGCTTCTTACGCACACACAGAGAGAAAATAAAGTCGAATTTAAGTATATATAGCACTTTAGATTCAGAACTTGAGTGATTAAAGTACTAGTTTGGTTTTACATATTTTAATAGTTTATTCATTACAGTTGGAATGAGAACTAATTAAAGATGTTCCGTTTTCGGACACCCAGGACAAGTGTCGCTCTTGGAGTCGACTCTTGTTCACGGGTGTTCTGTCAAAGAACAAAATATGAACACATATTTTTAGAACTGAAAAAGGCCTTAAGCAATTCTCTTAAACTTCTCATATTTCCCGAAGTATCCTAGAAATTAATTCTATCTGGGACTCAGACACAATAGCACAGTGAAATCAATGTGTCCTGGCAACTCATCCAAGAATTCGCCTTTGTAGTAGTGCAAGACATCTCCGGTCATCTCCCGAAGGTCCTTCATGATAGAAATTTTCAATTTACAATGATCTTCGTTTTGCAATGTTTCTTCCACTATATCAAAGAAAGCTACCTCTACATCAACTTTCAGGTGCCTCCTACTGCCACCTGATATACATGCTCTACTCAGGATACTTTCGTCTCATGGCATCTCGTGATGAGTCTCATGGCATCTCGTGATGGTAGATCTTGGGAGCTACACATTGGCAAGTAGAAGAACTTCTTTTGTATGACTTCTACTTTTTTAAGGCTAACAATAGATCTCAGCAGCTTGATGTTCTCAAAAATGGGAGGAGAACATGAGTATTCTTTTCTTGGGCTATAAGCAGTTTTCTAGAATTATGTGCGATGTAGGAGACGAGATAGGGGCTGTATGTCAGGAGAGGTTAGTAAAGGTCCCTAGCCTTCTCATTTTAGATGAAGGCCATACTCCCAGAAATGAAGACACAAATAGTCTTTCTACGCTAGAAAAGGTGCAAACTTCCCGCAAGGTGGTCCTTTCATAGACACTATTTCAGAATCATGTCAAAGAAGTTTTTAATATATTGAATCTAGTGTGTCGTAAGTTTTTCTGAACATGGACTCATCATGACAAGCACGTGCCGAGTCCATGTTCTCAAACTTACGACACACTAGATTTAATATATTAAAAACTTCTTTGACATGATTCTGAAATAGTGTCCCTAAAAGGACCATCTTACGGGGAGTTTGCACCTTTTCTAGCGTAGAAAGAATATTTGTGTCTTCATTTCTGGGAGTATGGCCTTCATCTAAAATGAGAATGCTAGGGACCTTTAGTAACCTCTCCTGACATGCAGTCCCTATCTCGTCTCTTACATCGCACACAATTCTAGAAAACTGCTTATAGCCCAAGAAAAGAATACTCTTGTTCTCCTCCCATTTTTGAAGAACATCAAGCTGCTGAGATCTATTGTCAGCCTTAACAGAGTAGAAGTCATACAGAGGAAGTTCTTCTACTTGCCAATGATGAAACTCTCTTTCACGTTGGCAAAATTCCTTTAGGAATAATGATATTTAGCCAAAAAACTCTGAAGAATCCTAATGAGCATGAAAGTATTTCTTGACCCTAGTGCATGTGCCAAAATGCAGCCTCCAGGATTATCACCCACTATGTATCTCATTGAGAAATTGAAGCCCTCTATCTGATGTGACTTCATTTGTTTATTTTATCTTATTTATCTTATTTATCTTTGATGTTGATCTGACTCAAAAATGTGGATTATTTCGCTTTGATGTTCTTCATTTGAAACTTTTTAACAATTGGATGTTATTTAACTTGTTATATGCATAATGATAATTGCCTTATTATTTAATTTTATGTTATATAAATACATGGGATATTCATTGTGAGCTGAGGTGCGTGGGTGCGACTTAACATTACACGCACCTCAAGAGAGCGTGTTAAAATTATGTCAATGAACCTTCCCGTTCAAGACTTTGGGATTGATGTGTATGTTCTCATTTTTTTACGAGAATGTATATATCTACCTCAATGTCTTGAATTGTCCTGTTAGGATAGTCTGTGAATGTTTGATCGCACTTAGGCAATCATTTACTATATGTGTTTGTATGGTTTGTTGAGAATTTTGGTTGCGTCTCCTCACTCTTCTCTGATATACCATTATTGATTTTGAGTGTTTTCTTAACCACTTGCTTGTAAGTGTTTAAGAAAATTTCAAAATCAATAAATATTTTTGGTATATCAGAGAAGTGTGGGGAGATGCTGCCGAAAATTTTAACAAATCGTGCAACACATATAGTAAGTGATTGTGTGATCAAACCTTCATGGATGGGTTAAAAAATGATAATCTAATTAATAGTCCTCTTCCAACTGTAAATGGTCTATGGCGAACGATGTGAGAAAATGGTTGTGAATATTTTTAGGAGTAATGATTTCAAAGTTAGGATGAGTATTAATATTTATTGGGTGCAGGCAAAATGATGACAGATCGTTCATGGATGTATCATAGAATAGTTGATCGGGTGATGTCAGATGATTTTAAGCATGGAGTTGAGAGTTTCGTTGAATTTGCATTGGAGAATCCCAATACAACAACAGATCGTGAAGGTCACATTCGATGCCCTTGTTCAAATTGTAGAAACTTGAGGTGGCATTCATCATGGGATATGCAACACCATTTGTACACAAAAGGGTTCGTGGATGGTTATACGAATTGGACGTGTCATGGTGAGGAATACTTAAGGTATGAGCCCGACAATATTGCAGGCACAAGTGAGTACGTGGATATGATTGTAGATGCTGCTGGTCTTAGTTTTAATGTTGATGAGGAACATGCATACATAGAAGAAGCGCCGAATCAGATAGCTGGAAGATTTTATCAACTACTTATGGATGCTGATGAGCCACTGTGGGATGGTTGTGAAAAGTACACTCGGTTGTCTGCAGTGTCACAATTGTTGAATTTAAAATCTGAATTTCACATTAGTGAGACTTGTTTTGACCGTCTCATCCTCTTGATCAAGAATATGTTGTCTCGAGACGAGAAGTTGCCAGAAACTTATTACCGTGCTAAAAAGATGGTCAATGAGCTAGGGCTTGGATATGTGAAAATAGATGCATGCCCAAATCACTATATGTTATATTACAAAGACGATGCAGATAAGATATCATGTTCTATTTGTCACCATGACAGATTCAAACCTAAGAGAGAGAGTAATTCAAAGCAAAAAGATGTATCTTACAAAGTATTGCGATACTTCCCTCTTGTGCCTAGGCTGCAGCGGCTGTATATGTCTTCAAAGACGGCTCGGCATATGACATAGCACACCGAAAGAGTACGCTGTGCCGATGATATAATCAGTCATCTTGTCGATTGTGAAGCTTGGATGCACTTCAGTCGTACTCATGTTGCTTTCTCAAAGGAGCCACGTAATGTTCGATTGGATTTATGCACAGATGGTTTTAATCCATTCGGTGGTTCAGTGACATCTTATTCTTGTTAGCCAGTGTTCATGACACCGTACAACCTTCCGCCGGACATGTGCATGAAGCGAGAAAATCTATTTTTGTCCTTAGTAATTCTTGGTCCAAAAAGTCTTGGAAAAAATTTGGACATATATCTCAGGCCGTTGATTGATGAGCTCAATTTATTATGGACTGATGGAGTTGTTACTTATGATGCATGTAGAAAGTAAAATTTTGTAATGAAGGCTGCACTGATATGGAAAATAAGTGATTTCCCTGCATATGGAATGCTATCTGGTTGGAGCACACATGGGAGGTTAGCATGTCCTTACTGCATGGAAGATACCAAATCATTTATATTGAAACATGGTGGGAAAGCATGCTGGTTTGATTGCCATCGGCGGTTGCTACCAACTGACCATCCTTTCCGAAGGTAAAAAGACTCCTTTAAAAAAAATACAGTTGAAATAGATGAAGCAGACTTGCAAAGGGTGTCGGGTCGACATATGGCGACACGGGTGCAAAATTTACCAGATGTAGTACAATTGTCTGGTAGCACACACCAACTCTCTAGCTTTAGAAAGGATCACAACTAGAACAAGAAAAGTATTTTATGGGAATTACCTTATTGGTCAACTCTTCTTGTACGACACAATCTCGATGTTATGCATACCAAGAAGAATTTTTTTGATACTGTGTTCAATACGATCATGAATGTTAAAGGTAAAATAAAGGACAACGCCAAAGTGCGTATGGACTTAAAGATGCTTTGTAAACATCCAGAACTGGAATTACATCACGTAAATGGAAAAACTGTGCAGCCTAAAGCAACTTACGCGCTTAATGATACACAGATCAAAGAAGTGTGCCGGTGATTGAAACAGTTGAGATTCTCAGATGGATATGCATCCAACATAGCCCGTTGTGTGAATGTTAATGAGGGGAAAATATATGGTATGAAAAGTCACGACTGTAATGCCCCAGGTTTTTTTTCGGATCTTTTAGTGGGTCTCAGAGTGTATTTTGTGCTTTACACGTGTTTTTCCCTGATGTGCCTTCGGAACTCTGTGCAGGGCGAACCGTGGCGTTCTTCGACTCCGGGATAGTACCACTGCGTTATGTTCCTTCCGATGATCGCGGAGGTAATTTTTTTGTAATTATCTGAATTTCTGTAATTTTTAGATTTTTCTATATATATTAACCCTTTCTCTCTCCCCTCTCATTTCTCACTCTCTCCCTCTCTCTCTTCTCTCACGCTCTCTTTCTCCCCTCTCTTCTCCGGTAGCCGACGGAGCGAGGCGCGGGCGAGGATGGGCAAGGATCGAGGCAGAGGCGGGCGCGATCCCTCGATGGATTCTGAGACGGTGGCAATCATGTTCCCGGCGGTTTTCGGCGTGGATTAGTCGCTTCGGCGCGCGGTTTCTTCGGTGGAGGTAGGGTGACTGAACACCACTACGTCGGGCTCATTTTCCCTGCCATTGCACGTCGTTCGGCGCGGAAATAAGGGCGTTTGGGCACGTTTAGCGAAACCATGTTTTTGTGGAGTTCGTAGGGTTCGTCCGAAAATGGCGACGATTTTCGGATCGGTTACTGTCAATAGACTCCCTACGACGAGGGTGTTCCATAGTCACCGATCTCGTCTCGATTGGTGGTCCCGTTTGGCCGATAGGGCTCCGGGAGGTCGTGACACCCTTTTTGGGCGACCATGGTAGAATCGTCCGTTTCTTGCGATTCGTGCGTCATTTTGACCCCGGTTGGAGTCTAGATGATTGCTAGGGGGTTTACCGTTGTTTCCCCTTCGTTTCGGCACGAATGGGGCGTGGGGAGGCCACCGTTGGGCCAACCCCCCGGTTTGCTCGCCGTGATGGTTAGGCGGTCGAACCAGGGCCCGTCCATCCCCATGGGCGGCCCCGTCTTGACCGTTCATCTGCTCGGCGCGCAGCGTTCGGCTTGGCGCGCAGTGAGGGTTATGCGGTCTATCGTGCGACCGCATAACCCAGGTGCGGCCAGGGTTGAGCCATCCTTTCCCTCCGGTTTTGACCGTTGCTGGGCTGTGCGGCCAGGGTCTGGCCGCATAACCCTTTATACGGCTAGGAGCTGGCCGTACATCCCCTGGTGCCGTGGGCTGTTGTGCGGCCAGAGGTTGACCGCACAAGCCTTGCGCGGCAAGGTCCTAGCTGCCCGTCCCCCCGCGCGGCTAGGGGCTAGCCGCACATGTGTTCCCTGTTTGGAGGACGAACGACTGCGTTGGACCGTTCATCCCCCAGTTGCGGCTGACGGTCAGCCGTTCGACCTTGGTGCGGCTGGAGACCAGTCGCTTGTGTCTCGTTTGAGCCAGGAGAAGAACGACCTGCTGTTGGCCGTATATCCCCTGGTGCGGCCCCTTCTTGGTCGTACGTCCCTGAGCGGCCCAGAGTGGACCGCCCAAGGGGCTAGTCTAGTCGACATTTCCGTTTTGACCGGTTCGAGTCCCGGGTGTGTAGGTCTCGATCCACGTGCTGACCCGTGGCCTGACGGATGCTGTGCACTTCATCGGGGTCAGGCGTCACGGTACGGTGTGGTCCCGGGTTTCCGTGTTCTCGACTCGTGTCACCGTACGTCAGTGTGAGTGCGGCGAGGGTTCCCCGCACGCCGTGAGTTTCTCCGGGAAGAGGTTTCCGAGTGGGCCATGTGTGACCTTGGACGGCGAGTCCAGTTGCCAGCCTGGGGCTAGAGGGTTCCCGCCTTTCCCTGAGAGTGGGATTTGGTTTGGCGGCCTGTGAGCTGCTTTGGGAATCGTGTTTCTGCGATTCTGCGTGGCCGAGCGTGCGGCCCGTGGACAGTGAGTCCCGCTTCTTCTCCGACTGTGGTCACCGTACGACGGTGCTGTTACGTGGGATGGTCCCCGCACGTCGTCGGGTTCGGACGTTATTTTCCGTTGACTTGAGGCTCTACTCCGTAGTGACCCTCCACTAGTCGTAGCCTGCTTACACGCGTGTGGTCCCACTAGGGAGTGGTGGAGAGGCTACCCTTAGAGACGGTTTGTGGACCGGTTTCCGTAGGGCCCCGCGTCTAGTAGCCAGAGTCCGGCTGAGGGGAAAACCGGTCAGAGGGCCAGACCAGGGACGGACAGTCTGTGTGTGCACACGTGGTTGGGGGCGGTTGGACCCACGTCGACGGACGTGACCCCAGCTAGTCACTTGTTTGTGGTTACTTGTGCGGTGTCTCAATTCCCGCCGGGCCGGAGGGAGACACCTGAGGCGCGGACTAAGACGTCAGTGGAGGCATTCGGCCTTGCTTCTAGTGGGAGGTACTCCTGTCGAGTCGGGAGTGACATACTGTCAGTTTCCATGACTTCGACCTTCGGGTTTTTGGTCGTGTTGACAGTTGAGTTTCGGTTGTCTCGCCGTGGCGCGTGTGTTGGTTTTCGCGCCGTGAGACTAGTGCTAGTGGCTTTACCGAGGTTGCGTCTTGTCGTGCGGTACCCGTGACCAGGTGTCAGGGTTGCACTTTGGACAGCGTGTCCAGGTTGGCCGTGTTCTGGGAGACAGGCCTCTACGACGTGGTTGCCATGGGTTTTTACTTTGGTAAGCGGTACTAGTGTAGTTCGGTAGCCCCGACCGTGAGATTGGGGTGTGTTGCTGGTACAGTAGGAGTAGATGTAGTGTCGGGTTTCGACCGGCCACCGGGTTTACTGTTCCTGCTGTTACTGTTGCTCCCGTGGTTACAGCTTTTTGTGCCGCCATTAGTTCTTGGTGGGGTTCCGCGGGATCCCTGCTGAGTCTCTGTTTTAGAGACTCATTCCCTACTTCTCAGGTGTGGCGGTTCTCCCTCGAGGTTCGAGGGTGCTGTTCGGAGGTTCTCAGTTGCCAGCTCGCCGGGCCAAGTGTTCACTCGGCATGTTGTACGTTTTTACTACTTTAGACTGTACTTTCTGTTGGACTGGACTCTGTTGTAGCTGTAGTTGTTTATTTATTTCTATTAATTGTTAAATTGTCCTACTTTATTTCCTATTTCTTTGTGCCTCCACACTCCTTTTAGCCCTTCCGAGCCCTCCCGGCTCGTGGGCGACGGTTCAAGTCTCGGGTTATCGGATCTCTCCCGGTAATCAGATTCTCGGGTCGTTACAGTTGGTATCAGAGCGGTGGTTGTGGACGTACATAGGAATTCGAAATATTACAGTGATCAGAGTCCATAATGTCCAATACAGTCGGCAGTTGGCTTAGGATTTTGTGTTCGATTTCCTCCTAGTTTCTCGCTTGAGAGCTTGAGTGCGCTGTGCGGCGCTGTGAAGGTGGTTGTTGTCCGCGACTTTCGTGCCAGCATGGGGTCTAAGGATCGAGGCCGAGAGCCTTCTCCCTTGTCGGTGGTGGCCCTGGTTGTGCTGCGTTGGGCAGAGGTTGCTGGCAGGCGCGAGCTCGCGGTGCTGCGTTCGAGGAGTCTGCAGCGTGGTCAGGTGGCTAGAGAGGATTGTTCGTGGTTAAGTGGCCGTGAGCGTGCTCTGAGGGAGCTGCTGTTGATTTTGGCCACACAAGCTTATGGTTTGTCCAGCCCCTGAGGTGTTCAGGTCGTAGTTTAAGGTGGCAGAGCGGGTGTTCTGATCGACAAGTGTGCTCGGGTGAGCAGAATATCTTCTCAGTGAGTTGCTGTTTCGTCGAGCCTGATGTTCTTGTCGTGCTCTATGGCGTCAGAATGACGTGTCGGTCCTGATTGTTCTGCGGATTTTGAGGCAGGATTTGGCAGAGATGTCCCGATAAGTCTTTACTCCTGCATTTCTGTCAGTGGATTGGTTGTGTTCGCCCTGGAGTTGGCTTGAGATGTGAAGGCTCCACGGCGAGTTCGGGACCCGAGGATGAGCGTCGGCGGTTGTCGTTATGGCTCATGTGCGGCTCTTGGCGTGGTGCGTTGCAGTTTGAGGAATTGCAGCGGTGGTGCATCGAGAGATGTTGTGATCGTGGTCTGACGTGACACTCGTCGAGTGTGTCGGAGGCGCTGACCTAACGTGGTGATGGTTTTCTCGGTGCTGGAAGGTGTTGTTCCCAGCGTGTGCGAGGTTCGAGGTCAGGTCGAGCGTGGAGTTCTTCCGTTGGTCGGAAGTGCGTTTGGTTTCTCCTTTGGTTGGAGAGATTGTGTTGGGCTAAGGTTCGTCATCTTGCATTGTGTGTTCGGATTGGTTGGCCCTATGTGCCATGAAGTCCGTGCAAGACATGCTCCTTGTCTTGGCAAGGTGGTTGCATGTAAGAAGTTGTGCCCATTCCTTTATCGTGTGAGGGTGTGCTGGCGCTGTTCCGGAAGGACGAGTGCTGGTTGGGCGGTGTTCCCGAGAATTTGTGGCTGTGCGCGTGAATCAGAGTGCGCCGCGGAAGCGTGGTGGGCTTGTGACCCACTGGTTCAGGATCGTAGCGTTGGTTGCTACGGGCGGATTCCTGAGTTTGCGTTGAGCATTGGAGGATTGGTTCCTCTGTGTGAAACGTGTTGTTGCCATGCCATTGCTCGAGGTATTATGGTTCTTGGCACTGGCAGGATGGAGTGTTGGGGAATGTGCTGGCTAGTGCGCCGCATGAGTACCCTGTTCCTGTGATGGAAGCCGGTCAGGCGTCGGTGTTGGACCTGGATGAGGTTGTTGAGGACATCGCCTGACGGAGGTCGAGGACGTGTTGGGCAGAGTCGGTGGCTTGGTGCCCGACTTGTGTTCCCAGTCGTGTCCTCAGATGAGATCATTTTTGGAGAAGTGATCTCTGGCAGGCTGTGGGTTCCTGTTGGTGGCTACGAGTGACTGGTAAGGCCAGTCTCATAGCCAACCACGGTGAGATGTATGTTGCTTGGGGACCCGTGAGCATTGTTCAGGTGGTATCCCGTGGCTCTATGGTAAGGGCGGAATCGGGATTGGCAGGTGTCCACTTGGATTAATTGAGACGAAGGCTTCGATGAGATCAGACGGAAGAGTGACGCTTGTGCGTGGTGGTCCTTGACGGGACGTTGGTGTCGCAATGGTTATCCCTGGTTTGGCGACCAGCATGGGATGGTTCCCCTGTGAGTTTGAGTCGAGTGAGGTGATGACTGAAGACACCAGGATCTTGTCATTTGGTTTCGTCGTGCTCCCCGAGAGGGTCGAGTTGGTGCGATGTTCGAGCTCAGATGCGGAGTCTGAGAGGAGTGTAGCTCGAGATGTGGCATCGGTCTGTGTGTGAGTCAGCAGATGGCCTGCTGTGAGTTGGATCGTGCCTGTTGGGCCGGTGGAGGTTTCCCGTTGACGTGTATCTGGCGACCAGTGGATGGTCTTTTCACAAACAGAAGATGCTGGTTGTCGGGGCTCGAGCGTGGCGAGAGCCGTGTGCCAGCGAGACCTTTAGTGGTCATTTCTGTGATGTGCCTTCCGGACAGGATATGGGCTTTGTCGAAGTTTGTCTTCTGACAAGAGTTGGCTCAGTGATATGTCTGGCTTTCAGCTTGCCAGGTGTGAGGTGATTCTTGGTGCTGAGCCGATGTCCTAGTTGCGGCCTGTCGAGATGGCTGCGTGAGCCGATGGTGGCTCTGTGTTGGTTGTTCCCTTGCGAAGGGTGTGCGACCTGTCAGCTGGTTGTGAAGTTGATGTGTGTTTTGTCTGCCGACCATTGGATGGATCGGTAGCTGTTTCTCGTGTCGAGGACTGTGTCTCCTCGGTGAGCGAGAGGGTGGTAGCGGTGCCATGTTGGTTTTCGAGGTGTCTGAGGTGATGCCGGACTGTGTCCTCTGGTATATGCCTGCTCTGATGGCCGGTGTGCACGGCGCGTAGAGCGAGGTGTTGTTTGTGATTATAAGTCTGGCTGTGTCCCTCAGGATCGGTGTTTTCATGAGAATCGAGATTTTCTGTGCTGGGGCTCTGACAACATTGTCAGTTGGTTCAGTGTTCTTCCCCTGTGACTTCGTGCTAGGTCCTGAATTTCGTGGACGAAATTCCTTTAAGGGGGGAGGACTGTAATGCCCCATATTTTTCTTCGGATCTTTTAGTGGGTCTCGGAGTGTATTTTGTGCTTTACACGTATTTTTCCCTGATGTGCCTTCGGAACTCTGTGCAGAGCGAACCGTGACGTTCTTCGACTCCGGGACAGTACCACTGCGTTGTGTTCCTTCCGAGGATCGCGGAGGTAATTTTTCGTAATTTTCTGAATTTCTATAATTTTTAGATTTTTCTATATATATTAACCCTTTCTCTCTCCCCTCTCATTTCTCACTCTCTCCCTCTCTCTCTTCTCTCACGCTCTCTTTCTCCCCTCTCTTCTCCGGCGGCCGACGGAGCGAGGCGGGGGCGAGGCGGAGGTGGCGCGGGCGAGGATGCGGGTGAGGATGGGCAAGGATCGAGGCGGAGGCGGGAGCGATCCCTCGGTGGATTCCGAGACGGTGGCGATCGTGTTCCCGGCGGTTTTCGTGACGCGCAGTTTCTTCGGTGAAGGTAGGGTGACGGAACACCACTGCGTCGGGCTCATTTTCCCTGTCATTGCACGTCGTTCGACGTAAAAATGAGGGCGTTTGGGCACGTTTAGCGAAACCTTGTTTTTGTGGAGTTCGTAGGGTTCGTCCGGAAATGGCGATGATTTTCGGATCGGTTACTGTCAATAGACTCCCTGCGACAAGGGCGTTCCCTAGTCACCGATCTCGTCTCGATTGGTGGTCCCGTTTGGCCGGTAGGGCTCCGGGAGGTCGTGACACCCTTTTTGGGCGACTGTGGTAGAATCATCCGTTTCTTGCGATTCGTGCGTCGTTTTGACCCCGGTCAGAGTCTAGATGATTGCTAGGGGGTTTACCGTTGTTTCCCCTTCGTTTTGGCACGAATGGGGTGTGGGGAGGCCACCGTTGGGCCAACCCCCCAGTTTGCTCTCCGTGATGGTTAGGCGGTCGAACCAGGGCCCGTCCATCCCCATGGGCGGCCCCGTCTTGACCGTTCATCTGCTCGGCGCACAATGTTCGGCTTGGCGCGCAGTGAGGGTTATGCGGTCGCACGTGAGGGTTATGCGGTCTATCGTGCGACCGCATAACCCAGGTGCGGCCAGGGTTGAGCCGTCCTTTCCCTCCGGTTTTGACCGTTGCTGGGCTGTGCGGCCAGGGTCTGGCCACATAACCCTTTGTACGGCTAGGAGCTGGCCGTACATCCCCTGGTGCCGTGGGCTGTTGTGCGGCCAGAGGTTGACCGCACAAGCCTTGCGCGGTGAGGTCCTAGCCGCCCGTTCCCCCGCGCGGCTAGGGGCTAGCTACACATGTGTTCCCTGTTTGGAGGACGAACGACCGCGTTGGACCGTTCATCCCCTAGTTGCGGCTGAGGGTCAGCCGTTCGACCTTGGTGCAGCTGGAGACCAGACGCTTGTGTCTCGTTTGAGCCAGGAGAAGAACGACCTGATGTTGGCCGTATATCCCCTGGTGCGGCCCCTTCCTGGCCGTACGTCCCTGAGCGGCCCAGAGTGGACCACCGAAGGGGCTGGTCTAGCCGGCGTTTCCATTTTGATCGGTTCGAGTCCCGGGTGTGTAGGTCTCGATCCACGTGCCGACCTGTGGCCTGACGGATGCTGTGCACTTCGTCGGGGTCAGGCGTCACGGTACGGTGTGGTCCCGGGTTGCCGTGTTCTCGACTCGTGTCACCGTACGTCGGTGTGAGTGCGGCGAGGGTTCCCCGCACGCCATGAGTTTCTCAGGGAAGAGGTTTCCAAGTGGGCCACGTGTGTGGCCTTGGACTGCGAGTCCAGTTGCCAGCCTGGGGCTGGAGGGTTCCCGCCTTTCCCTGAGAGTGGGATTTGGTTTGGCGGCCTGTGAGCTGCTTTGGGAACCGTGTTTCTGCATTTCTACGTGGCCGAGCATGCGGCCCGTGGACCGTGAGTCCCGTTTCTTCTCCGACTGTGGTCACCGTGCGACGGTGCTGGTATGTGGGATGGTCCCCGTACGTCGTCGGGTTCGGACGTTGTTTTCCATTGACTTGAGGCTCTACTCCGTAGTGACCCTCCACTAGTCGTAGCATGCTTACACGCGTGTGGTCCCACCAGGGAGTGGTGGAGAGGCTACCCTTAGAGACGGTTTGTGGATCGGTTTCCGTCGGGCCCCGCGTCTAGCAGCCAGAGTCCGGTTGAGGGGAAAACTGATCAGAGGGCCAGACCAGGGACGGACGGTCTGTGTGTGCACACGTGGTTGGGGGCAGTTGGACCCACGTCGACGGGCGTGACCCCAACTAGTCACTTGTTTGTGGTTACTTGTACGGTGTCTCAGTTCCCACTAGGCCGGAGGGACACACCTGAGGCGCGGACTAAGACGTCAGTGGACGCATTCGGCCTTGCTTCTAGTGGGAGGTACTCCTGTCGAGTCGGGAGTGACAGACTGTCAGTTTCCGTGACTTCGACCTTCGGGTTTTCGTTCGTGTTGACAGTTGAGTTTCGGTTGTCTCGCCGTGGCGCGTGTGTTAGTTTTCGCGCCGTGAGACTAGTGCTAGTGACTTTACCGAGGTTACGTCTTGTCGTGCGGTACCCGTGACCATGTGTCAGGGTTGCACTTTAGACAGCGTGTCCAGGTTGGCCGTGTTCTGGGAGACAGGCCTCTACGGCGTGGTTGCCGTGGGTTTTTACTTCGGTAAGCGGTACTAGTGTAGTTCGGTAGCCCCGACCGTGAGATTGGGGTGTGTTGCTGGTACAGTAGGAGTAGTTGTAGTGCCGGGTTTCGACCGGCCACCGGGTTTACTGTTCCTGCTGTTACTATTGCTCCCGTGGTTACAGTTTTCTGTGCCGCCGTTGGTTCTTGGTGGGGTTCCCCGGGATCCCTGTTGAGTCTCTATTTTGGAGACTCATTCCCTGCTTCTCAGGTGTGGCGGTTCTCCCTCGAGATTCGAGGGTGCTGTTCGGTGGTTCTCAGTTGCTAGCTCGCCGGGCCGAGTGTTCACTCGGCATGTGGTACGTTTTTACTACTTTAGACTGTACTTTCTGTTGGACTGGACTCTGTTGTATTTGTAGTTGTTTATTTATTTCTATTAATTATTGAATTATCCTACTTTATTTCCTATTTCTTTGTGCCTCCACACTCCTTTTAGCCCTTCCGAGTCCTCCCGGCTCGTGGGCGGCGGTTCTAGTCTCGGGTTATCGGGTCTCTCCAGTTAATCAGGTTCTCGGGTCGTTACAAGGACTGTCATGTGTTCATGGAGAGACTTCTGTCTATTGCATTCCGTGACATATTGTCAAAGCCTATATGGGGAGCACTGACCCAGCTGAGTCAGTTTTTCAAATTTTATGTGCATCAGAACTCAGACTGAGGGATGTACAAACTATCGAAGAAAATGTGGTCACAACCGTTTGCAAGCTCGAGAAGATATTTCCTCCGGCATTCTTTGATTCGATGGAGCACCTGGTCGTCCATTTGCCATACGAGGCTATTGTCGGAGGACCAGTATAATTTCGATGGATGTATCCATTTGATAGGTATGTCAGAATTTTTGTTAAGTTACATGTCATCCATGGTTGGTACATTTCATTGCCATCTAACTTGTTCTTGTAGGTGCATGCATGAATTAAAAATGAAAATTCGCAACAAGGCGAATGTGGAGGGTTCGATTGCTGAGGCATATATTCTTGAAGAAATATCAAACTTCTGTTCCATGTACTTTGAGCTAGAGATTCTAACGCGTCGTACTTGACCTCCACGTAATGATGATGGGGGAGTTGATGATTCGTCCGATCGACTCTCTATATTTAAGCATCTTGGACGTGTGTTCGGACGTTGCTCGACGCGCACGCTCGAAGATAGAGAGTTGTATACCGCTGAGATATATATTCTTCTGACTTGTATCGAGATCGAACCTTATGTTGAGTAAGTTCTTAACTCACATTTCCAGCGATGTCCATAAGTTGTTCATTCTTGTTCTGTAGTTCATTTAAAGTAGTAGTGTATTTATATTGCAGACAATTTGATTCAGAATTAGCACAAAAATGTCCAAATATCCAGGACGTGGAGATTGAAAAAGAACGAGAGAAGTTTTTTGCCAAATGGCTGAGACATCGGGTTAGTGTCTCTCGTTGAATATATATGTTTGTATTTATGTATGTTGAGGAGATTGAACCTTATTATAACTAATCAGAATTTACATATAGGTTGAACAAGGTCTCATTACTGATCAAAGAGTACAATAGACCAGTTATGGCCCCTCGACGGTTGCACGTGCCTATCCAGGATATATTGTGAATGGATACAGATTTCATACGAGGGATTATGGATGAAGTAAGTCTACGATGAACAATGGCGTATCTATTAAGGGAAGTTTATACAACGAAGTGGAATTGGACTACTACGGTCTTCTTGACGAAGTCTTAGAACTTCAATATTTGGGACGAGACAATCACGTATACATATTTAAGTGTCATTGGTTTGATCCTAATTCTGTCCGACATGACACAACTTATGGGATTGTCGATGTCAAACATAGGTCTAAACTTAATACCTATGAACCGTTCATTTTAGCCGCACAAGCCCAACAAGTGTATTATTCAAGCTACCCATCATTCAAGAATAAAGATTGGTGGGCAGTTTGCAGGGTTAAATCAAAACTCTTCCCCACTTATGAGTTAAATATGAGTGAAAACCCCTCAGAAGTTGCCAGTGCGGAATATTTTCAATTAGACGAAGTTGATATTGTCGGTCGCATGCATATTAATCTGGACGAATCTGATGAGCCATTGTCATTACGTAACGGAGATGAAGTGGAAGAAGTCGATCCGACAGAGCTAAATGTTGATGTTAGAGGGGAGGAGGAATCGGATGAAGAGGAATAGTTCGAATCTGATGAGGCAAGTATGGATGACAAAGATGATGATGAGTTAGATATATCATCAGCATGATCGAGGGAGACACATTTTGATAATTCTGTAAGATAACTGTTCATTTTTGCATAATTTTTAATAATATTGGTCTAGCCCTATCTAATTGAGTATTAATACGTATTAATTATTTTGTTAGTAATAAAGAAATGGTCCGAGGAGGCCGTACTGGGAGTGGGAGGAGACAGGGCAGTGACAGGGGCTCTACTCCCTCCTCTTTGGCGTCTTCTTCGGGTACATGTATATCTATTAAAATAATTAGCTATATAAATGTTATAAACATTTACTAGCTTAAAAGAATGTTCTTATAGGTCCAAGTATCGGCTCACGACCACCTGTTGTACAGACGTCACCCCCACCACCTCCCGCTACAGGTATGTATGTTTTAATTTTCAGCAAAAAATTCATTTTACTTATGTTTATTAATTCTTATAGGTCCCAATACCCTCCCAGTTGTTTTACAGATGACATCCCCACGACCTCTCGCTACAGGTATGTATGTTTTAATTTTCAGTAAAATATTCATTTTTCTTATGTTTATTAATTCTTACAGGTCCCAATACCCTCCCACATGTTGTACAGACGCCATCCCGATCACCTCCCGCTACAGGTATGTATGTTTTAATTTTCAGCAAAAAATTCGTTTTACTTATATTTATTAATTCTTACAGGTCCCAATACCCTCCCAGTTGTTTTACAAACGCCATCCCCACGACCTCCCGCTACAGGTATGTATGTTTTAATTTTCAGTAAAATATTCATTTTTCTTATGTTTATTAATTCTTACAGGTCTCAATACCCTCCCACCTGTTGTACAGACGCCATCCCCACTAGCTCCCGCTATAGGTATGTATGTTTTAATTTTGAGCAGAATATTTTATTTTTTTTTAGAAAGCCCTACTGTAATTCATAACCATATTTGATTTTCAGTAAAATATCCATCTGGTAACACTCTGCACAAGGATATTTGAATCACATTCAATGAGGGCCGGATAGCTATTAATAGTTTGAAGATATTTAACTCCATCTAATGAGTTCTCTGGCTTTGGCTATGATGCTGTTAGTGAAACCTTCTGATATGATTTGAATAAAGCATCTCAAATGGTTTGTGAATTCATGTCTGTCTGTCTTAGAATAAATCTACTGATCTGACTGAAATTGGCTCATGATTTATCTGTCTGAAAATCCATGTTTGAATAATTTATCTGAATTGCCTTATTAGTTTCAATTCACTGAACTGAATAAATGACCTGATATGGTTAAGAATGATTTTATGATTGACTGTTCCTTGCTTCTGAATAAAGATTCAGACCTTGTCTTGTGAATACTTGATTGACATCATACATTTGTTATCTTGATTTCAGAGGTATATCAAATGATATGAGATGGAAGGACAAATTCTGTTTGTCTGAAAGTCCATATCATGTGTTGAGGATTAACCTTCACCTAGTACCCTGAATCAAGAGGTTGTCTCAGTACTACATCTAGGGTGGTCAAGGGACAACCCAAGGACTAGATCCATCAATCATGGCTTGTCCCAAGGACTTTGGAATTAAACAAACCAAGGATAATATCTCTTCTCGTTCATGGGAAAGAAGTCAAAGATTGCTGCCTCGGAGCGGCCGGTCGACCGGACCCACCGGGGCGGTCAACCGAAAATTCTCAGACAGGGAGCTGGCAATTCCGGTCGACCGGGACTGATCCGGCGGTCGACCGTCAATGTCACAGGGCTGAGAGAATTGCTCTCTGGAAATTCTGGTCGACCGGCCCAATGGCGGCGGTCGACCGAAAGGTGACATGGGCTGAAAAAAAGGATAAATGGGCCATGGGCCCAACATAGCATACACAAAAGAATAGTAGAATGAAGGCATATTTGAGTTTGTTTGAATACGAGAAATATGCTGCTCATCCCGACATAGCACAGAGAAATCCAATGATCCTTTCCAAAAAATCCAAATATGGGTCATAGAATCATTTATATCGTTTTACCTATATGTTTATTAATTCTTACAGGTCCCAGTGCCCTCCCGCATGTTGTTTTACACACGCCATCTCCACCAACTCTCGCTACAGGTATGTATGTTTTAATTTTCAGCAAAATATTCATTTTACTTATGTTTATTAATTCTTATAGGTCCCAGTGACATCCCACCTGTTGTATAGACGCCACCCCCACCACCTCCCACTGCAGGTATGTATGTTTTAATTTTCTGCAATATATTCGTTTTACTTATGTTTATTAATTCTTACAGTTCCCAGTATTTTCTAAATTCTATATATTTTAATTTTTAGCAAAATATTCGTTTTACTTATGATATTTAATTCTTATAGTTTACAGTCCCCTCCCCCTTGTCTTTAAACATGGCACACCCCCACCACTTAGCCACTTGACGATGTCGGCAGTCGTCACGAGGTAGGCACGACCCACGATAGACGTCGCCCGTGCTGGATCTCCGGGTAAATGTATAAGGTTATTACATTCATTATTTAGCCTTCAACTGTCTAATATGAATATTTTGACATTTGCAATTGCAGTAAGAAATTTGAACCTCACGAGACTGTCCATCATTCCAACTCTCTAGTAATGGCACATGTGCACGGCCCAGCAACGTCTTTCAAAGAATTTCCAATGGAAGTCCGCGACAACTTATAGGACATGTTCTCAGTACGTAATTACATCATTTAATTCAAGTATTTTTCAAACTCAATTCCCAACAGTATACTAAGTGTGAAACTTAATTTATTTATAGCGGACTTATCAATTCACGTGTGGAAATGACGCGGCGAGATGTCGGAGGGCCTGGGAGAAGACTATGAAGGATAATTTTCTAAGGAAAGTACATGAGGCCTGAGCACACACTAAAACAGCGACTGGTGGGAGTGAAGACCGACAGCTGTGGAAGGAGCACCGCCCTCTATGGATGAGGAAGGAGGATTGAGAGATAGAATGTGACAAATTTGCCGATCCCAGCTGGATAGCAAAGTCCCAAAAAGTCAAAGCAAACAGGACGTCAAAATCGGGCTCAAATTTACATACGAGTGGGTGCATCTCTTTCGCGGCTCATAAACAAAAAATGGTAAGTAATGTTTCAATTTATATTATTACATTTTGTTAATATATATGACATTTTTTTGCTATGAATTGTATAACAGGCTGTGGAGCTTAATCGAGCTCCGTCGTTCCTCGAGGTGTTTGATAGAACACACAAAAAGAAGGGGACAGATCAATTTGTGAGTGAGAGAGCTCACTTAGTAGCGGTAAGTTTATCTACATATGTAACTTCTACCGTTCATTTAAATCGGATTGATTCATATGAAATTGACTAGTCAAGCTATTCAATTTGTAGGAAACATATAGCAGAGCTGTGACAGAGAAGTACGGGGAGGGAGACACGCAGCAGCCGGAGTTTGATCTGACGGAATGGGTGGTAGCAGCTAGCGTACCGAAGAAAGGCCGGCTATATGGTTTTGGGGAGAGCCTGGACTCTAGCGCGGTGATATCATCGTGTGCGAGTTCGGGCTCTACCCAAACCTGTAGCAGTGCATTTAGTGTACCTTCACCTGCCCCCAGTTCCCAAGCCAGCAACGTCATAGACATCGTCCAAAGAAGGATTTCTGATTTACAGCAGCAGATGTCGCGGCAGATCCGAGAGGAGATATCTAGCCAGCAAGCAATCAGTGGCCTCCTCTCCTAGGCGGGAATTCTTCATCATGAATCCACCACCACCACGGCACAGGCCCATCAGGTTCATGTTTATTATGTTTTTTATTTTGACAGAATCACTCAATTATATTCATAATTAATTTAAAAACTAAGTTAGTTTTCAAAAGTAACTTAGTTTAGAAGAATTGGGAAAATTCGGGGTTCGGGGGTCCAAAATATAAAATACTGGCCTAATTGACGTGCCGATCGTTCCAACACGACTTGCGAGGTAGACGTGAGTTGTGAGAGCTAAGTTTGCTGACTAAATACAAATAGGATATCCGGTTTGACCCTGACGCTCAAATAACTCAATTCAAAACTAAGTGTGTTTTCAAAACTAACTTAGTTTAGAAGAATTCATTTAATTCGGGGTTTCGGGGGTCTAAAATCTGAAATACCGGTCTGATCGGCGTGCCGATCGTTCAAACAGGACCTGGGAGATGAAAGTGACATGTCAGAACTGACGGAATCCAAATCGGATATTAGGTTTGGGCCCGACGCTCAAAAGTGTGTTTTATAAATGCGCTTAGTTTAAAATTAAAGACGTCAGATCCGAGGGTCTAAAATCTGAAATACCGATCTGATCAGCGTGCCGATCATTCCAACATGATCTGGGAGATGAAAGTGACTTGTGAGAACTGACGGAATCCAAATCGGATACCCGATTTGGTCCCAACGCTCAAAAGTGCATTTTGTAAATACACTTAGTTTAAAATTAAAGACGTCGGGTCCGGGGGTCTAAAATCTGAAATATCGGTCTGATCAGCGTGTCGATTGTTCCAACAGGACCTGGGAGATAAAAGTGACTTGTGAGAACTGGCAAAATCTAAATCGGATACCCGGTTTGGCCCCAACGCTCAAAAGTGTATTTTGTAAATGCACTTAGTTTAAAATTAAAGACATTAGGTTTTGGGGGTCTAAAATCTGAAATACCGGTCTGATCGGCGTGCCGATCGTTCCAACAGGACCTGGGAGATGAAAGTGACTTGTGAGAACTGGCAGAATCCAAATCGGATATCTGGTTTGGGCCCGACGCTCAAAAGTGTGTTTTGTAAATGTGCTTAATTTAAAATTAAAGAAGTCGGGTCCGGAAGTCTAAAATCTGAAATACAGATCTGATCGGCGTGCCAATCATTCCAACAGGACCTAGGAGATGAAAGTGACTTGTGAGAACTGACGGAATCCAAATCGGATACCCGATTTGGCCCCAGCGCTCAAAAGTGCATTTTATAAATACACTTAGTTTAAAATTAAAGACGTCGGGTCTGGGGGTCTAAAATCTGAAATACCAGTCTGATCGGCGTGTTGATTATTCCAACAGGACCTGGGAGATAAAAGTGACTTGTGAGAACTAGCGGAATCTAAATCGGATACCCGGTTTGGCCACATCGCTCAAAAGTACATTTTGTAAATACACTTAGTTTAAAATTAAAGAAGTCGGGATCCGGGGGTCTAAAATATGAAATACCGATCAGATCGGCGTGCCGATTGTTCCAACAGGACCTGGGAGATAAAAGTGACTTGTGAGAACTGACAGAATCTAAATCGGATACCCGGTTTCGGCCCAACGCTCAAAAGTGCAGTCTCTAAATGTAATTAATTTAAATGACTGATGAAAACTAGGTCAGTTGGGGTCTATAAAATCTATGTAGTTATCGATTTGATATTATGTTTAATTTTAATTTATCCAATGTAATAAAATATTTAATTTATCTCCGCACTAATTTTTTTATCTATGAATGAATGTTATTATTTTGTTAATATAGGAGGATCCTTCTGCGGGCGGCGACAGAGGAGACGAGCAGGGCAGGGACGAGGATATGGACAATGTGGAGGATGATATTTGATTAGCATATTTTTTTATCTATGAATGTTGAGTTTCATATTTATGTGTTTTATTTTTAGTCATTGGTTTGAATTTTAACATGTTTTTTTAAAATAATTTTATATTTTTTTAAAAAAATTAATGGAAGTTATTTCGGACGGATTTTCAAACGGATCCGTCTGAAATTTCAGACGGATAGCATACGGTATTTCAGACGACATTTTTCCATTTGAACGTACTCGTGCGTCTACGTCTCAAATTTCAGACGGATTTTAGCCGCATACGTCTGAAATGTACATTTGAAATTTCAGACGGATATTGGAACGGTATTTGGGACGGATAATTTCAGACGATAATTCACACGGAATATTTTCTGTGTGAAATTTCAGACGGAATAAATTTCAGATGGTATTTCAAACGGAACATTTTCCGTGTCAAATTTCAGATGGCATTTGTGACTGATATTAATCTGTCCAAAAGTTGTATTTACAGACGGGATTTCACACGGAATATTTTCGTTTGAAATTTCAGACGGAATTTGTGACAGATAATAAATCTGTCCGAAATTTATAACTAAGAATATGAGACGGCCTCCTTCCGTCTGAAATTCGTCTGAAATACGTTACAAAAGTCCCTTCCCACGGTATTTCAGACGGATTACAGACGGAAGCTGGCCGTCTGAAATCTCACCTTTTCTAGTAGTGATAAGCCACAAACTATAGTGCAATACTTAGTTGTCTTTCTTGTACTGCTCATGCCATTCCAACTTTTCTTGACCGCTTTCCTAGACATGTCGTCCTGTTGGGCAGTATCAACTATCACTTTAAAGGAGCATGCTAAAGTAGCAACTTCGAGCTTCCTCTACGTTCCATAGTGCTCAGGCCATCAGGAGTACCCAGGAGGATCATATTAGCATGATCATGAGTTCACGCAATGATGAAGAAGGTATCCATTCATAATTTCTTATATACGGTCATATACATCACATGCGGTGTGAAACGCATGCCGTGGTGTTCTTCCAAACATGGGTGTGTCCTTGTGTAATCATGATAACACCACACAGTCCTTGACTACGACTTACCTAGTCAATGCGAGCTTCAAGTACCAGTCACTCCCACTCAACGTCATCTTATGAATCTCACATTCGGCTCTCACAGGCTCTATGGGACTGCTGCGACATCCTCATGGTCGATCTTTTTCCCATATCTCATGTTAGCTCAGCTAAGGTGGCATACCATTGATATTCATGATATTCCAGTCACACCTAGTTGGGGCACCGATAATATCAAATGCCTCATCTTTCTCACCAACGACAATGGGTAACAAAGCTCTCTCTGGCAATCTGCTTGGTTAGTGGGTCGGCTACCATGCAACCAATGCTTATGTGTCAAAACACCACTAACCCATTTGCTAATAGATCTCTTATGTAGTGATAACGGATGTCAATGTGCTTTATCCTGCCATGATATTTGGGGTCTTTGACAACGACCAATGTTGAAGTGTTGTCCGGATACAACAACACTGTAACGACCCAAGATCCGGATACCGAGAATTACTCGATACCATTCGAATCCTGACCCACCACCCATGAGCTGGAAGGATCAGAAGGCTTATTTAGGTGTGTGGAGGTTCATTAAAATTTAAAATAATGCATGAAATATCAACACAATTAAATGTTCAAATAACATGAATTAAATTATTATTTCAATTAATAAACTAACTATAGAGTTCAGTCTAACAAGGTACAGTCTATAAGGAAAGAAACGTACTCATGTGCCGAGTACACCCCCGGCTCTAGCAAGCTGGCAACTACGAACCTCAATGCTGCACCTTCGAACCTCAAGGAGAAACCACTGCACCTAAAAAAAGGGTGAGCCTCATCTCATTGGCTCAGTAGGGGTCCTGCGGATCCCTACCACTAAACGACGATGGTAAACAGCAGCGATAATAATAATAACAACAGCAGCAGGAGCAGCAACAACAACAATAATAACAGGAGTAACAACCGTAGCAAGAACAGTAACGACAATAGTCGATGGAGCCACGACTCTCTAAACTACTCCTAGCGGCAACGGAAAGGAAATATCGACCTCGCAGTCGGGACCACTGAACCACCGGTAAAACCACGACTACGCAACCGAAGGAAAGCCACGACATCCTTGTCGTGAAGGCCTATCCTCACAGATAGAGGCCCAACCAAGACCACGCAATCTAAGGGTACAATCACGACCTCGCCATCGTGAATCCTACACTGTCTATAGGTAAAAACCTCGGCAACCCTATCGGGAAGCCTAGACCTCTACGTCGGGAAAGCACGGAGAAGCTACCCGAAAAGCCACGTCTCGCAGATAGGAAACCAAATCACGAGTCAAGAGAGTCACGTGTCAGGTGACGGGAGAACCTACCCACTAGAAGCAAGGCCGGATGCGTCCACTGACGACTTAGTCCGCGCCTCGGGTGTCTCCCTACTCGCCTCAGATGGAAACTGAGACACCGTATGTTGTGCCCCATGGTTTTGATGATTGATTTTGATGTGAGTTAAGCACTGTGAGTCACCATGTGATATTCAGTCATGTTATCTGCTGAATAAAGCATTCATATACATATACATCAGTTGCTTTACTCTGCTTGTGGAAGTCAGTACAGGCTAAACATCCATGCATCATCACACTCAGCATAGTCTGGACAGAAGTGGGTCGACCCCCTTTCTAGATGGGTCGACTCCCCAGATAAGTGTAGGCTATACACTGCATGCATTTACATAGTCTGCACATTAGCATCACGCAGCAAGTATGTACATCGCCTTGTGTAGGCATGAGAAGTCCACACACTGCATTGCATGCGAGACTTCAAAGTCTGCACATTACACATCTGCAAGCACTTCGAAGTTTACACACTGCATTGCATGCGAGACCTCAAGTCTACACATTGCACAGCATGCAAGTCCTCCAAGCCTATACATTGCATAGACTGCATGCATTAGAAGTGTGTACATTGCATAGCATGCAGGTGGTCTAAGTCTGTACATTGGCCTAGTGTCGCAACACTAAGTCTGTACATCGCAGGCATAGCGAGCGTCCAAGTCTATACACTGCTGTGTGTTCGCAAAGTCTATACAATGTCTACTTTACCTACGTTAAAGTCTATACATTGTTCACCGTCTCATGCATCGTCTCACTCAAAGTTTGTACAATCTGGCAGCGTCTCATGCATCGTCTTAGCAAGTCTGTACAGCGTTGGCATAGTCATTGGCATCGTCTCATGCAACATCTTAGGCATCGTCTCATGCAAGTCTGTACAGCCTGTTGTCGTAGACCAAGTCTGTACACTCCGTGTGCCTCTTTATGTTTCAAAGTCTGTACAGGGTCTGCCCTGCCTCGCCCTGCATACATATTCAAGTCTATACAGCCATTGTCTGCATTGCCTTGCATTGAAACAAGTCTACACATCATGAGCATGCACGCATAGCAAAGTCTGTACATCGCTGCATTGCAAGAGACCAAGTCTGTACACTGCATCGGCTGTTCATGCATTACACATCATCAAGCCTGTACACTGCCTGCAGCAATGCTTGCACACACTAAGTCCATACATTGCACAAGTCTGAACATTGGTATCTTTACCTACGTTCAAGTCTGTACATCCGTATGTGCATTGTGTATTGTTCAAGCCAAAGTATGTACATCGTTATGTTGCTTTGTGCCGAAGGAAGTCTATACATTCCACTGTGTCTGGAATTTGACACCCACCAAAAGTGGCGTCACTTTTGAATTAAACGCCTAGGAAGAAGGTGTCATTTACGTTATGCATACTTTGATGCCATAGCCAAGTCTATACACTCGCTAGTGTGCATATGCATAGTCTATACATTGCTCATGCATCTTTACTTAAAGTCTATACATCTGTTTGCTCCTTTAGCTGCACGCATTATAGCAAGTCTAGACATTGTCTGTCATGCACGTAATAAAGTATGTACATTCTTATTGCTGCATACATCAACTCCATACATCGTTTTCTCACGTGAACACTAAGTCTATACATGGTATAATGACTGCATATGTGAAGTCTATACATGCATAGCTTCACACTCACAAAGTGTGTACACGCCACTGCATTGCATACACAAAGTCTGAACATTGCCTCATGCATTACCTTCAGCAAAGTCCATACATGGTCAGGCAGCCTGCACATCAAGTATATACATCCTCTGCCAGCATGCACGCAGCAAGTCTAAACATCGACTGGCAGCCTACAGCAAAGTCTGAACATTGCTTCAGCGTTGGCTTCAGCCAAGTCTATACATCAACTGGTAGTCTTCAGCAAAGTCTGAACATTGCATCATTGTGCATGCATTGCTTTCATCAAGCCTATACACTGCATCATATGCATTCTACAGCATGTGTTATTAAGTCTATACACTCGTCCTCCTTCACACGACTAACTCTATACATCCATTGTCTTGCTTGCTGAATAAAGTCTGTACACTGTCTTCAGCTGATATTGTTCATCGACTGAACTCTTCATTAATCTTGCAGGTGTCTGGGCACGTGATCCGAGGTTGGCACCTGGCACGTGATCCAAGGAGCTGAGATGCTGACACGTGGTAGAGTCAATTGGGCGGGAGATGTGGAAGACACACGCCCTGAGCTACTGCTATATATATAGAAGACTTTTTTCTCAGAAGAAGACTGATCGAGTGCTGATAAAAGAAAGAGTGTCTGCATGATCCAGCAAGAAGAAAAAGAGAGCAGCAGAGAGTGATAGAAGAAGAGAGCAGCAGAGAGCAGAAGAAGAAGAAGAAGAAAGAAGAAGAGTGAGCCTGAGCAGAAGAATAGAGAGAGCAGAAGAGAGATCGAGAAAGAGAAAGACAGTGAGAGAGAAAAGGAGAGCAGAGAAGAGAAAGAGAGAGCGTGAGTTGAGAAGAAGAAGAAGAGAAGTAACAGAAGAAGTTACTACTGGACCGTGGATCAGATCCAAGCCAGTCAGCTCCGTTGAGAGTCACATTGTGCATTTGAGTTTCCAGCTTTCTGTTTGCTTTGTTATTTTCATTTCTTATTTTTCCTTTTGTTACTCTGATTACTTTTGTTCTTCCGATACTCAGTAGTGAGGTCGGGTTCCTCCTGTGGACTCAGGAGAAGGGAGATCTGATCTCCAGTTCGCTGGTGACTGTGTGTCATCAGTGGTTCCCTCCTGCTCTGGAGGAAGAGAGGTCTGTGACCTCTGGTTTACTGGTGACAGGGATGTGAATGTGTCACGTGGTGGACTGAGAGAGAGATGGGGTTTCTCCCTCTCTTAGTGAAAGAAAAAAAATGACGAAACGCGTGCGTAAAGGGGGGGTGATATGGAAAAAAAGGTGGAGAGTACGACCTAAAGGCGATACTCTGTAGGGGAACGCGGAGAACTTAGACTTATCGAACTCCGGTACGTGGCAGAGATAGGGATCTGAAGACCCTCTCACGCAAACTGAACCCCTTCCTGATAGGCGTGACCTACCATTCCGAGAGCAGTTTTCTATATACCGGGTGCGAGCCTGAGACTCTACATAGTAGAAGTTGACAGACGGAAAGACATGTAGACTCGGAATTTGGAACTGTATATCACTCCTCACACAATGATAGCAGAAATATAACAGAGAGTAAACCGCCGTAGGACATTGATCACTGCGGGGTTTTAACAGCAATATAGCAAAGCATAAAAGAAAAGTGCTGAAAGTAAATGCCCACGATGAAATGACTCACCGCGGCCGATTATAGTACAAACAGACCCGTGCGGGATTTAGCTATCCGCGGGTATTATAGACATAAAATAAAAATTACTACAAGCACGTGTTTGGTGGTGTGATCGCCAGGGACCGAGGGCCCCGAATTGATTGATCGCTTTGCCTTTGACATGGGATGACGTGGGTTCCTTCTTCCTCTTCGTTCGACAGGCCGAAGAAGAGGGCTTTTGATTGGTTACCCCTGCAAAAACAAACAAACACAAAAAAATTAAGTCAGGACATGAGATAACATAAACATATTACACTCATAAATATAAATATAGACATATAATCTAAACATATGAATATATGGACATATATCTATATATATATATACATATATTTAAGAGGTGAAGAGAAGATATATATAATATATGTATATGTATGAATATAATATATATATATATATATGTATATCCAATATATATATGTATACAATCTTCTTAGTATGTATATGTATAATATATATAAGTATATATATATATATATATATATATATATATATATATAACTAAAAGAAGGTTAAAGAACAAAACAAGAAAAGTTATATGTGTGTGTCACACTGTCACGTGAATCTATATGATGTGTGTGTGTGCATCAGTGCAAGAACGTGAAGGATGAAAACAGGAAAGAAACCGCGTGAGAGGGAGAGAAGGGGAAAGAGAGAAAGTGAGAGTTTGAGAGAGAGAAATCGAGACAGTGAGGGGGGAGAGAAAAAAAATAAAGAAAAAGCAAGTGAGCAGAAAGAATAAGAGAGAGAGAGAGATTGGGTATGGGGGAGAGAGAGGGCGTGTGGGAGAGACGAGAGCAGAGAGAGGGTGAGAGAGAGATCAAGGCAGGGAGAGAGGGGAGAGAAAAGAGTGGGGAAAAAATATAAAAAAAAGACAATGAGAGGGAAAGAGAAAGAGGGAGTTCGAGAGGGGGAAGAGAAATCGAGACACGGAGAGACGGGGGGAGTAAAAAAATAAAAAAAAGAAAGATGAGAGAGGGATCGAGAGAGAGAGCAGAGAGAGTAAGAGAGAGAGAGATTAAGAGAAATAAAAAAAATATACAAATGAGAGAAAGAGGGATCGGGTGGGGAGATGGAGAGATCTGGAGAGAGAGGTCGAAGGAGGGAGGGGGGAGAGAGAGAGAGAAGAGGGTGAGAAATAAATAAATAAAGAGATGAGAGATATGTGGGGAGAGAGGGCGTGAATGGGAGATCGGGAGAGGTGAAGGATGAGAAAGAAAACGTGAGAGAGAGAAGAGAGAAGGGAGAGTAAATAAAATAAAAAAAATAGAAAGAGAGAGAAGACGCGGGGAGAGATAGAGCGAGTGAGAGATCGGGAGAGGTGGGATGAGAGAGAAGAGGAGAAAGAAAGAGAGGAAATAAAATAAAAAAAAAGAAAGATCGAGAGAGAGAGGGAGAAGAAGAGAGAGAGGAGATCGCGAGATGAGAGGGAAAGAGAGAGAGGGGGATCGAGTGGGAGGGAAAGAGAGAAGAGGGTGAGAGAGAGAGTGAAAACGGAAGAGAGGGGGGGGGGGCGACGGGGGGGCTCGCCGCAGTGAAGACAAAGAGGACGAGGGCGACGGAGGGTTCACCGGCGGTGAGGGGTTGACGGCAGCAGGCTCACGGCGGCAGCGGTGCAGGTCGCGGGGTGGCCGGTGAAGGTGGCGATGGCGTTATGGGGGCTCGGGGCGGTATGGAGGGGAAGCTAGGCGTGGGCTCGGCAGGACGGTGGCGACTAGCATGCAAGGGAAAGAGGGAGTGGTCGACGGCGGGTGGCTCAGAAAAGGTGGCCGAAGTTCTGCGATGGGATACCGTCGGTGTGTGAGGGGAGGCCGGTGCTCGCGGCAGAGGTGGGTTGACGGGGTTAACAGAAGTGGCCAGAGGGAGAAAAGAGAGGATGGCAAGGTCACCGGTGGTATGCAGTGAAAGAGGTGAAGATGGCATGAGTTTAAAGAGAAGGTGGAGACATGGGAGGAGGGACTAAAGGCTCACCGGCGACGGGTGGCTTGCGTGAGGGGAGGTGGTGGGATGGTGGGGAAGGTAACAGTGGGAAATAAGAACAAAGGGAGAGGGATAATAGTGACACTACTGCCGACGGAGAGAAAAGAGGAAGCACACGGTATATATAGAGAGAGATGGGTTGAGATCCACCAAAAAAAAAGCATATCTACATATATAATGGATTCGAAACTTCCCTTCCCTCAGTGGTGATTGCTCCTGATCTCTCTGTTGTACAGCCAGTCGTAGACGGCGGGGGAGTTGGGCTGAGGCTTGTCGAAGATCTCGGCGCCGATGCTCTTGGTGGACAGGTTGCTGCCCGGGTTGAACACACTCCACCACACGTTCTCCCGGGTGTGCAGCGACGGTGTATGGACGAGGGAGGCTTCACGACGAATGGAGGACAGCGGTGGACGGCAGTCGGGGGGTGGACGACGAAGGCGGCAGCAATAGCCGCGGTGAGATGGGGGGTTATGGCTGGTCTTGGACACGGACGATGCGACCGGTTGGAGGGCGTCTGGTGGCACAGGTGAGAGGGGCGCGGCTGCGAGCGCGGTGGCCGGAGCAGGATGTTGTGCATCCCTAGTTTTGATGATGACAATCCACAAATCATTGAGATACTCACTTAAACATGAGTAGAAATGTTCTCCAATTTATGAATCAATAAGAACTTCATTCTTCCATGAATCTAGGTACTGATGACATTGCAGGCAGTGGTAAAGTGATATTCACTCCAAGGGCTTCACTGATCAACAGTTTGATGGAAGAGATTGAGCGTCTTGATGTATGAAGCTTCAAGTCTGCACATCGGTAGCCAGTGCATGCATTATCTAGCAAGTCTATACATTGGCACTGTTAAGTCTGTACAATCCATCGCCTTCAGATTTACCAAGTCTATACAACCTGCCTTCATGTTCAAAGTCTATACATCGACGTTGGGCATCAAAGTCTATACACTGCTCACCGTCTCATTAAGCGTCTCACACTTGCAACTCTATACATCGCTGTTGAACTAAAGTCTATACAGCCGTTTCTTGAGCCAAAGTATGTACATCGCTTGCATCTTCAAAGTCTACACATCCACAGTTGAACTCAAAGTCTGTACAGCGTCAGCAACACTGCTGCGTCTCATTTTTCCAAGTCTATACATTGGCAGCTGAACTTTAAAGTCTGCACATTGTGCTTTGAAGCCTTTCAAGTCTGTACAGCCATCCATCTCTTCTACCATCTCAATTAAGCCTTGAAGTCTATACAGTGCACCGTCTCTTTTAGCGTCTCATGTTGCGTCTCCTGAAAGTCTATACAACGCTACATGCGTTTCTTCAAAGTCTGTACAGTCTCCACAGAATCTTCAAAGTCTATACACTCGTCTTCAAGTGAGCAAGTCTGTGCATTGGTTCAAGCCATTCAAAGTCTGTACACTGACGATACTGCACGGGAAGCAAGTCTGTGCATCGTGGGCTTCTGGCCTTCATTCGAAGTCTATACACTGGACGTTTGAAGTCTGTACACTGGGCTGCTCAAAGGCTCACAAAGTCTATACATCGTGGCCTTGAACTCTCAAGTCTATACACTGGCCGTTGCCATGCGAAGCTCAAAGTCTGTACACTCAGTTGCAGGCAGCAGTAAAGTCTGTACATTGGCGTGCTTAACAACACACAAGTATATACATCCGTTGCGTGAGGCCTGTCAAAGCCTGGATAGAACCTACAGAAACTAATTCCGATCTGAAGGCCTAAAAATCTGGAAAGAAGTTGAAGATGGCATGTGGATAAAGGCATGGAAGAATCTTCTGCTCGATCTGTTGCTGCATCTGTGGAAGACTTAGTCAACCCTGCAAATCGGATTGAAGGAGCTAAACAGTTTTCTGTTCTAAAAACCCGCACAGAATCTGAGCGTTTTTTTTTTGAATGGTTCAAGCTTTGTTTCACGCCAACTTTTGAAGGAAAGAAAGAGTGGAGAAAATAGTATCTAAAAGAGAAGAGAGCAGGTCATGAAAAAGCTGAAGTGTGCAGTCTTTGTAGCCGCAAGAAGATCTGCTGCTGAAGATAATGGGGATCCAGTTGTGTAAGGGCTCAACCACCTGAAGGCTGCCCAGCTCAGAGATCATGATCTCAATGCGCCAGTAGCCCTTTGCACTTGGATTTGTCAAAACTCTGAAATCTCATATCTGCAGTTTAATGGTTCCTTGTTTTTCTTAAATCAACCATTTCTTCTGATTGCATCAAGCTGTAGGCAGCTGTGTCAAGTTGTAAGTCAGCGTTTGTGCAAGCTGTGTGTCAGCGTGTGTACAAGCTGTGAGGCAGTAGTGTTGATTGAGACAAGGGTCTCTTGGTAGTGAAGCCTCACTCAAGTTGAGTGAGGGGTGGATGTAAGTCTCGTGTAGAGACTGAACCACCTAAAAAGATCATCTTGCATGTGTGATGATTCTTGGTGTGACTGCTCTTGTTGCATATTAGTCTATAACCTTGATGCTTAAGTAGCTAGATCATATTGAAACTCTAGTGTGCTGCATTAACTCTAGCAATAGTTCAAATAAAGTTGGAATAAATTGAAAAAGGGGGAAAGATCTATTCACCCCCCTCTAGATCTATTCAATCCTCACACAACACGTGGTATCAGAGCCTGGCTCTCCAATATGTGGTCTAACAACCAGGAGAGAATAGGATGATTGATGTCTAAGGGTCTGACAGCTGAGGGACACTCAGTGAGCAGACCACCATACTTTGATGGAAATGACTACTCATACTGGAAAAATCGTATGCAGGTATTTCTAAGGGCTCAAGATCATGAAATGTGGAAAGTAGTAAGTCGCGGCCCCTATGAGCTCCCTGAAGATGAGGACTCGTGGACGAGAGAACAGATTCGAAAATCAACTATCAACTGGGGCGCAATGAATGTAATGCAGTGTGCACTACATCCCACGGAGCTCTCAAGAGTCTCTCAATGCACAACCGCGAAAGCCATGTGGGACAGGCTGGAAGTCATATACGAAGGTACATCTGAGGTAAGAGAAACTAAAGCCAACATGTTAATCTCAGAGTATGAAATGTTCAAGATGAAAACTGATGAAAGCATCTCTGAAATGTATGCAAGATTGATGCAATTGACTAACAGCTTGAAAAGTCTAGGTAAGACTTACACAGATCAAGAATTGGTAAGAAAAATTCTCAGGTCTCTTACTCCTGTGTGGCATACCAAAGCCACGGTCATTGAAGATTCAAAAGACCTCACCACTATGAAAGTGGACCAGCTAATTAGATCCTTAATGACGTACGAGATCAATCTCAAGAGAAGTGAAAACGAGGACAAAAGAAAAGGCCAGTAGCCTTGAAAGCCAGCCCAAGCAAATGTGAATCCTCTGAGATAAGTGAGTCCTCAAGCACTGAGGAAGACAACGGTGAGTTTGCTATGCTAACCTGAAAGTTCAGGAAGTTTCTTCGAAGAGAAGGTAAGGGATTCAACAATAAGAAGGGAATGGTAAGAAAGTTTTCTCAGCACAAGTTTGATCAACCCAAGAAATCCTCTAACAAAGTAGTTTGCTATAACTGTAGGAAACCAGGTCACATGAAGGCTGAATGCCCTGAGGCCTCCAAAGGCATGACCTCTAAGTGGAGAGGGAAGAAGCCTAAGGCTATGGTAAGTACCTGGAGCGAAGAAGAAGAAGACAGTGAGGAAGAGATGTCATCCGATGAAGATGAAGGGAAATTGTGTCTCATGGCAGAAGGAGAAAGTGAAGATCTTGATGTAACTTCTCCTTTCAAGCATTTCTCTGTTTCAGATTGGGAAGACGCGCGCATACACTGAATTATTAGATCAGTATGATTTAATCAGAAAAGAGAATAAAAGCCTGAAAAAGAAAATCAACAGCATAAGTCACGATACTAGCTCAATCAACAAGTGCGCTGACTTAGAACTAGAGATCGCCAATCTGCACAAAAAATTGAGTGAACAGGAATTAGATGAAAACACGTTTAAATCTCAGGAAGAAGAAAATGAATTATTAAGGAAAACAATTGATGAACTGAAGTTAAAAGTGCAAAGCTGTGAACAGGAGACAAAATTGACCAATGAAAAGGCTAACGCGACGAAGGAAGAAAATAACAAACTTCTGTAGGAAATCAAAAGAACTCAGAAAGCATTGGAAGACAAACAAGGGAGTCTAGAGAAAATGGTAAGAGGAGAAGAAAACTTGAATGCCATGCTCGGAACAAAAGTAAATTATCAAAAAGAAGGTTTGGGGTATAATCCTAATGCCAAAAAGGAATTTCAAATGAAAACCATTACCTTTGTGGCCGGAGCAGATCCTAAAGGAAAGAGACCTCTTATAAACATGTATGAAGTTGAAGAGTCAAGTGACACAAATGCAAGAGAAAAATATTCTAACAAAAATGACTTGGAAGACTCGAGGGTAAAAGGCCAAAACTCTCAAAAGCTCTTCTTGAAACAAGGCCAATCATCTAATAAGAAAACAAACTCAATCAAGTCATTCAAAGCAAGAAATAAAGAGTTTTGGAATCAAGAAAGTCGGCTCAGAAACCCCCCCGAGCCGACCACAGGCAAAGCCAGATGAAATGCTGAATTCTGACAGAACCGAAGTCGACCACGACCCCCTCAGATGTCGACCACAGCCAGTAACAGAAAGTGGGAAAACCACTGGGATGTCAGAGGCCGACACCCAGGGCTCCATAAGCCGACCACGGCTTCTAAAAGCAACCATGCTCCAGTAAGCAGAAATCAGAATTGGCTCCGACCCACAAGATCCACCAATCAAATATGGATTCCTAAATCTTTCTTAAAATATTTGAGTGACCTTACTAGACATATTGAACCCAAGAGCAGCTGGGTTCCAAAAATCTTCACATGATGTGTCATGCAGGAATGTTTAGCGGCCGTCCACGACAAATGGTATCTTGATAGTGGCTGCTCGAGACACATGACCGGAGACAAGAAGAAGTTTTATCAGCTGATTAAAAAGGATGGTGGACACCTAACCTTTGGTGGAAACAACAAAGGTAAAATCGTCGGCACAGGTAAGATAGGTAAGAAGCCTTCAAATTGCATTGAGAATGTGTTATTGGTAGATGGCTTAGAGCATAATTTACTGAGCATTAGCCAACTATGTGATAAAGGACACAAGGTGATATTTGACTCGGAAAGCTGCAAAATAATGGAACCTAATTCAGATCTAGTAAAATTCTTAGGCAAAAGAGTGAACAATGTTTACATGATAGACTTAAATGATCATGTTCATTCTAACTTGTGTCTGACTGCTAAAAAGGATGATCTGATCTGGTTATGGCACCGCAGGTTAGGACATGTCAGCTTTAGAGTTTTGCATAAATTGGTTAAAAAGAACATGGTCAGAGGGCTGCCTGAAATTACCTTTAGTCAAAACATCAAACTATGTGCTGCATGCGCCCAAGGAAAGCAAACTAGAAAAACCTTCAAAAGCAAAACTGAAAACCAGTCCTCTAAACCACTAGAATTAGTGCATATGGACCTATTTGGGCCAACAAGAATAGCAAGCATCAGTGGGAAGAGATATGGCTATTTGTTAGTAGATGATTTTTCAAGATTTACTTGGGTGTTTTTCTTATCCCAAAAGAATGATGCATTTCATGAATTTCAGGCCTTCTACAAAAGATTGAAACAGGATGGTAAGTTCAAAATATGCTCAATCTTATCTGACCATGGCGGAGAATTTGAGAATTCTGAATTTGATACATTTTGCAAGAGCAAAGGAATAACGCACAGATTCTCAGCACCCCGAATGCCAGAACAAAATGGGGTGGTGGAAAGAAGGAATCGAACTCTGGTAGAGATGGCGAGAACAATGTTGGCAGAAGGGAACCTTCCAAGAAAATACTGGGCAGAAGCAGTTAACACCGCATGCTACATTGTGAATCGTGCAATGGTAAGACCATCTAGTGCAAAAACTCCATATGAAATATTCAAAGGTAAGAAACCATCTCTAGCCCACTTCAGAATATTTGGTACAAAGTGTTTCATCCATAACAATGACAAGAAAGACTTGGACAAATTTGAACCCAAGAGTGACCCAGGAATATTCTTGGGATACTCTGACAAATCAAGAGCTTATAGAGTGTTCAATATCAAAGATCAAGTAGTCGAGGAATCTCCTCACATTTCATTTGATGAAACTGATGAATCTATGAATGATGAACAGGTCAACAAGAAAAATGAAGATGGAGAATTTATGGAACCCAAGGATGAGCCAAATGAGCAAAGTAAGGAATCGAGCCATGAATGAGAACAAGGTAACAACTCTGGTGAACCAAATGCAAATGAGGATGGATCAGGTAACAATCTTGTAAATATAAGAGTACTTAAGGATCACCCCCTTGATAGCATAATTGGTAATGTAAATGAACCAAGGAAAACAAGATCTCAGTGGAGAGCTGTTAATGAATTAGACCAACTTGCACTAGTCTCCCAAATTGAGCCAAAAACTATAGAAGAAGCCTTGAATGATGAATCCTGGATAGATGCAATGCATGAGGAGTTAAATCAATTTGAGAGAAACAAAATTTGGAATCTTATTCCCAGACCAACCTCTCATTCTGTCATTGGAACCAGGTGGGTGTTTAGAAATAAATTAAGTGCGAAAGGGGAGGTCATTAGAAACAAGGCTAGACTTGTAGCCAAGGGGTACAACCAGGAATTTGGTATTGATTTCGAAGAATCATATGCCCCTGTGGCCAGATTAGAAGCCATCAGGATTTTACTCGCTTTTGCATCTTCTCATGGAATCAAACTACAACAAATGGATGTAAAAAGTGCCTTTCTAAATTGAGTCATCAAGGAAGAGGTCTATGTAGAGCAACCTCCTGGGTTTGAGAATGAGGGTTTCCCTAACCATGTTTTTAAACTCAATAAAGCATTATATGGTTTGAAACAGGCTCCACATGCATGGTACGAGAGGCTAAGTTCATTTCTTGCCAACAAGGGTTATTCAAGAGGTAAAATAGACCAGACCTTATTTTCAAAGATCCAAGGTAAGGATATTCTCATTGTGCAAATTTATGTTGACGACATTATATTTGGGTCTACAAAACCCCAATTATGTAATGAATTTGTAAACTTGATGACTGCGGAATTTGAAATGAGTTTGATGGCGGACTTACAATTCTTCCTTGGACTGCAGGTCATACAATGCATGGATGGATACTTCATAAATCAGTCCAAGTACATCAAGGAGATGTTGAAAAGATTTGGCATGGAGAGCTGCAAAGCCATTGGAACGCCGATGAGCACAAATGTAACACTAGATGCTGATGAAATAGGTAATCTGGTAGACACAAAAACATACAGAGGTATGATTGGCTCCTTGCTCTACTTAACTACCTCTAGACTAGATATACAGTTTAGTGTGTGCATGTGTGCTAGATACCAAGCATGTCCTAAAGAATCACACTTAGGAGCCGTCAAGCGTATTCTCCGATACCTTGCCGGCACCCAAGATTTGGGACTTTGGTATCCCGCTTTCTGTGATTTAGATTTAATTTCATACTCAGATGCGGATTATGCTGGATGCAAAATAGATAGAAAAAGCACGAGTGGCTACTGCCAATTCTTGGGCGGATGTCTGATCACTTGGGCTTCTAAGAAGCAACATTCTGTTGCACTCTCCACTGCTGAGGCAGAATATGTCGCAGTAGGGAGTTGTGGGATACAGGTTCTATGGATCAAACATCAGCTCCAGGATTACAACATAGATATTGGATGTGCACTAATATTGTGTGATAACACGAGCGCCTTTAATCTATCAAAAAATCCAATCCAGCATTCTAGAACAAAACACATAGAAATCCGCCATCACTTCATAAGAGATGAAGTCAGCAAAGGCAACTTTATGCTGCATTTTATTGAAACTGAAAAATAACTTGCTGACATTTTCACAAAACCCCTCAATAATGATAGATTCACCACCCTGAGAAGAGAATTGGGGTTATGCAGATCTCCTCATGAAAATTCATAACAGCCTTTCTGCAACAATTTTTCTGTATTGATCACCGATTATTTTCTGGCAAATAAATGTTACATTAAGGGGGAGTCTAGGTTAGTGATGTTCAGCATGCATGCATATGGCCAGTTCAGTCAGCATGCCTTCTTCAGTTAGCATCTCATGATAGGTACTAGTGTCACTAGTCTTCTAGCTGAAACTGGTGGAAATGGAGCAGACTGAGCCGACTTCTTGGCATGATCCTTCTCCTTGTTGCCTAAATCCTGATCATGTTTTTATACCTCTACAAACCCAATTCAACCAAATTCTTCATAGCCTACATCAACAAAATCTCACTTCCTCTAACTCTGCAAAGACTCCTGAACTAAGGGGGAGGGTTTGTATACACCTCTTCTATTATGAAATCGTTGGGCTGTCACAAGCCACCACTCATCCACTATATGATGAACATAATTCTGAGAACATAGTAAGAACAAGTTTGGTTTGCTGTAAAATGAGCTTGATTTGTCATGCTTCAATAAACTAAACATATAGGAATATGCCATTTACATGTCCTTGAATCTTATAATTGAGAGTAGTAAAGTTATCTTACTCAAAGTGCTCATGCTGTCAAATGAAAATCAAATTCAACTAATTCATGAATGCCTTGGGAATACGCTATTATCATGTCTGTCAGGCAGAGCAATGGAATGGCCTATGAGAAACTGCTGTCACTCCCTACAAAAAGAGTGATGTATAAAAAGGTAGAAACACGTGTGTCATGAAGAGCCAAGCTATCTCTGCCAGTATGAATAAAGGGGTGGGAGTACTGAGTAACTGGGGATACTGGCGTCTAATCAACGTGTATCCTCACGCAAAAAAAAAAGGTGCTCACCAATTCCCAAGTGAGACGGTTAGGCATGCAAAGTAGCCGAGGTCTCTGGCATGTAAAAAGCGTGTTACCTTGTGCAGAAATGTATGTGATAAACTTGACCACTCGTCAATCAATCAAAAAAAAATGACAGACAAGCCAGATGGTTGACCCTTGGCACCTCATGACAACAAAACTTTCCTGAATTCATATTGCAGCTGGCATTTTGGTCAATTTAACTTGTGCAAAATCAATTATAAGGTTACTAGATCATGTAAAGAACCATATCCCACTTTGTTGAAGTTTATTCCTGTCTTGATAATCAAACACACTGATAAAGCCCCACATTTATTTCACTAAATTCTTCAGAATGAAATTCATTCAGTTAGTGGACAAATTAACTAATACGATTCTCTATGGAAAGGGTTTAAACAAAAGCCCCCCTTTCAATTTAAGGTCTTTGCAGGTTTGTTTACAAAAACTCACATTCTTCCCTTCAAAACCTCTCATTCGCATCAAACTCTCATCTGCCTCTCTTATTCACCAGAACCCTCATATTGCAAATGCTCTGATGGCAGTTCATGCACAGCTTAATGACATAGCCAACAGACTGAATTGGATTGAGCAGCAGTTAGCTCCACTGCCTCCACCAGCTTAATGACATACCCCCCTTCTTTTGCTGATGACAAAGGGGGAGAAGGATGATAAGGATGATGTCAGTCATTGTTGTAGGATTTTTTTTGGGTCTTTGGAGTCAATGCATTTCCTTCTTGATCAGTCATGTAATTCAGTTCTTTATATAATTCAGTTCTTTATATACTCAATGAGATGTTTGGCTTGGCTACAGTTTTCAACTGCACTGCAATTATGTACTCATACTTGATATATTGATTGCAAGGGCTTCACAATGACTTTTGGTTGTCATCACCAAAAAGGGGGAGAATGTTGTGCATCCCTAGTTTTGATGATGACAATCCACAAATCATTGAGATACTCACTTAAACATGAGTAGAAATGTTCTCCAATTTATGAATCAATAAGAACTTCATTCTTCCATGAATCTAGGTACTGATGACATTGCAGGCAGTGGTAAAGTGATATTCACTCCAAGGGCTTCACTGATCAACAGTTTGATGGAAGAGATTGAGCGTCTTGATGCATGAAGCTTCAAGTCTGCACATCGGTAGCCAGTGCATGCATTATCTAGCAAGTCTATACACTGGCACTGTTAAGTCTGTACAATCCATCGCCTTCAGATTTACCAAGTCTATACAACCTACCTTCATGTTCAAGTCTATACATCGACGTTGGGCATCAAAGTCTATACACTGCTCACCGTCTCATTAAGCGTCTCACACTTGCAACTCTATACATCGCTGTTGAACTAAAGTCTATACAGCCGTTTCTTGAGCCAAAGTCTGTACATCGCTTGCATCTTCAAAGTCTACACATCCACAGTTGAACTCAAAGTCTGTACAGCATCAGCAACACTGTTGCGTCTCATTTTTCCAAGTCTATACATTGGCAGCTGAACTTTAAAGTCTGCACATTGTGCTTTGAAGCCTTTCAAGTCTGTACAGCCATCCGTCTCTTCTACCGTCTCAATTAAGCCTTGAAGTCTATACAGTGCACCGTCTCTTTTAGCGTCTCATGTTGCGTCTCCTGAAAGTCTATACAATGCTACATGCGTTTCTTCAAAGTCTGTACAGTCTCCACAGAATCTTCAAAGTCTATACACTCGTCTTCAAGTGAGCAAGTCTGTGCATTGGTTCAAGCCATTCAAAGTCTGTACACTGGCGATACTGTACGGGAAGCAAGTATGTGCATCGTGGGCTTCTGGCCTTCATTCGAAGTCTATACACTGGACGTTTGAAGTCTGTACACTGGGCTGCTCAAAGGCTCACAAAGTCTATACATCGTGGCCTTGAACTCTCAAGTCTATACACTGGTCGTTGCCATGCGAAGCTCAAAGTCTGTACACTCAGTTGCAGGCAGCAGTAAAGTCTGTACATTGGCGTGCTTAGTAACACACAAGTATATACATCCGTTGCGTGAGGCCTGTCAAAGCCTGGATAGAACCTACAGAAACTAATTCCGATCTGAAGGCCTAAAAATCTGGAAAGAAGTTGAAGATGGCATGTGGATAAAGGCGTGGAAGAATCTTCTGCTCGATCTGTTGCTGCATCTGTGTAAGACTTAGTCAACCCTGCAAATCGGATTGAAGGAGCTAAACAGTTTTCTGTTCTAAAAACCCGCACAGAATCTGAGCGTTTTTTTTTTGAATGGTTCAAGCTTTGTTTCGCGCCAACTTTTGAAGGAAAGAAAGAGTGGAGGAAACAGTATCTAAAAGAGAAGAGAGCATGTCGTGAAAAAGCTGAAGTGTGCAGTCTTTGTAGCCGCAAGAAGATCTGCTGCTGAAGATAATGGGGATCCAGCTGTGTAAGGGCTCAACCACCTGAAGGCTGCCCAGCTTAGAGATCGTGATCTCAATGCGCCAGTAGCCCTATGCACTTGGATTTGTCAAAACTCTGAAATCTCATATCTTTAGTTTAATGGTTCCTTGTTTTTCTTAAATCAACCATTTCTTCTGATTGCATCAAGCTGTGAGGCAGCAGTGTCAAGCTGTAAGTCAGCGTGTGTGCAAGCTGTGTGTCAGCGTGTGTACAAGCTGTGAGGCAGCAGTGTTGATTGAGACAAGGGTCTCTTGGTAGTGAAGCCTCACTCAAGTTGAGTGAGGGGTGGATGTAAGTCTCGTGTAGAGACTGAACCACCTATAAAGATCATCTTGCATGTGTGATGATTCTTGGTGTGACTGCTCTTGTTGTATATTAGTCTATAACCTTGATGCTTAAGTAGCTAGATCATATTGAAACTCTAGTGTGCTGCATTAACTCTAGCAATAGTTCAAATAAAGTTGGAATAAATTGAAAAAGGGGGAAAGATCTATTCACCCCCCCTCTAGATCTATTCAATCCTCACACAACACAGGAGGTGAAGGTGTTCACGGCAAGGGTGGCCGGAGGTGGCTATGGTGGGAGATGGAGGTGGCTGACGATGGCCATGGTGGCATGGTGTGGCTTGCGGCTGGGTTCTCCTGAGCGGGCATGCATGTGGGAATGAGGGTTCGCTGCTGGGTTGTGTGGGGAGGAGGGAGATGGGGTTGTATGTTCACGTGGGAAGATAGGGATGTACGAGAGAGAGAGATAGGGTGGCCTTGGCAGTGGGTGGAGTGGAGAGAGTGGGGCTAGATTCTCTCTGCCGGGAGAATGATAGAAAGAGAACAAAAAATAACTTAAAGAGACGTAAGAGGGGGGAAGATTCCCTCTGCCGAGCTGCTAAGTGTACAAAAGAGAATGAGACAACGAAAGAAGAGATAAGGTGAGAGGGAAGTGTGTGGATGAAGGGAGTGAGCGAAATAGATAAGAGAGGGACGGGGATTGAGAATAATAAGTAGAGATTAATGATAATACAGTGGGGATTAGTGTAAAGATAGGTAATCATTATATATTTTTTATGTTTTTATATTGCTTTCTCTCTTTTTATTTATTTTTATATATACACACATATGTATATATTTAAGCTTTTATCATTTTTGTATTTTATACAATAACCTTTTCTCAAATTTTATTTGTATTTTTTATAACCCTTTTTATTTTTTTGTATCTTTGATTTTCTCATTGTTTTATATTTTTTCTTTATAAGCTTTTCTCATTTTTTTGTATTTTCTCACCTTTTCTGAATTTTTTATGTAAAATCCTAAAAAATGGCTAATCACCCACATAAATCAAATGCATAAGCCACTTTGAGACGTCGTGATGTAATATGAGATTTACTCACGAAAAACGTGAAAACGGCGTGTCTACAGCTGCCCCGCCTTGGCATCTGCTTTGTAGGGGTAGGACATATAATAGAATGGAATGAAATGTATGGAATGAAATGGAGTGAAGTGAAAAGTAGATGCCAAGGTGTGATGAGACACGCCTTCATCATTTCCTAATGGGAATCTTTCCCGAGTTTCACCGAAGCAACCTTGAAGAAGGTTCTCCGAAATTAGCCAGTGTTTGGATGATAAATAAACAAGGAAGGACAAAGTGTGCGCTGGGGCACAAACAACTAAAAAGGACCAACTTCACGGTGCGGAAGTACCTGGGTGATAAACTTGCAGGTTTCACCATTGGGGAGCGGTTACCAGCCATTGTGGAAGTGCTGCAGCCAAGGTGGGTCCGAGGGGAATAAAAGATGATTTGGAGATAAATCCAAACAATGGTCTCTTTCAGAGAAACAGTCCAAGACAACCTCGGGAAAACTCGGTACTCGACTCAGAATGGAATATCTCACATTTCAGAATGTTTAAACACGGTGGCTTGCACAATCGACTTAGGTGAATGATTTTCGCAATGAGATCAACTGGCCAAGAATAATATTGTTAAGTTATGGAGACTGGGTGATGATACCAATTCGATGAGCCGATAATGAGTGGGGCCCGTTTATCGACACACCGAACGGAACCATCATCCTCAGGCTATCACAACTTAACGTCATATCCGTATGCTTCGAACTCTTCTGGAGTTATCACAGTTTGAACTCAAACTCCAAATTCATTCAAGGCGTACGGTGCCTGACAGATTCTAGTAGTGTAGATACAACACATGACACAATGCGGAAATGATACATGTGGGAGGGAGATGATCTTTTTCTTTTTCTTTTCCCCTTTTTCTTTTCTTTTATCTTTTTATCTTTTTTTCTATTTTTTTTTGGTCTTTTGAAACCTTCATTCATCAGTGGACACAATAAACAGAAATAGTTCACAAGAAATAAACACTCACATATACAGAATATCAATCAGTCACAACAATTCACACAAGCAAGGGAAACATAGAAAGCAGAGTTCATCTGTCAAAACATGCAGTGGCAACTCATTTTTTGTTTGTTTTATTCTTTTTTTTTCTCTTTTTTGTTTTGGATTCCTAATGTCCAGTCATTACTCGGCATTTGTTTCCTTCTTTTCAGGGTGCCCAGCAGGTGGCAAGGGATGGCCAACATAGTCTCCTCCAGTTCTCGAGTTCCTCTTTCTTAGGTCATGTCCTTCCAGGAGCAACTTCCCAACACGGTGGCTTGTGCCGAAGAGGGTCGAGCATGAGCTCGCAGCTCAAGTGGGCATGATTTGGGTCGAAATTCAACTGCACACTTCACCCACTTTCGCTGACCTTGCGAGATGATTGGATCTGAGAAGCAGTGGAAATCCAGGCTTGCTAGCTCTTGTGGTCTAAGCAAAGAGGGAGAGTGTCGCTCCATCAGAGCGTGATGCTCGGACAATAGAGCTGGAGGAGAAGTGACGAGGACACATCGTCGAGGAACTGCCCCGAGATGTCCGGGAGCCAAAGGTTTCTCTCCGGATGGCGAAGAGAGAAGTAAAGCAAGAGACAATGGAGAAAAAGGCAAAGACAGAGCAGCACAGGAGGCCCAGGAGATGGAGCTCTGAGAGAAAGAGCGTCCAGACACGTCACTTGCTCTGCAGATTGGAGGGGAATTGGAGCTCGCGGCAGAGGAGCTCCTGGAGCTGGTACAGTCTCCATCGGCAGAGCAGAGCATAGCTTAGATAGCGGCCTTGACTTCAAGAGCTTCGCGGCCATCGGGGTCGCGAGAGAAGCTGAAGGACGGCGAGGAGCACTGCCAAAGCAGGTGAGAATGTGTGTCGCGACAAAGCGATTGCTGCATCACGGAGCTCTGAAAGGCTTCCGAGGGACTTCCTGCCTTCGGAGAGAAGAGAGAAGAGAGGTGACCGAGAGAGTAATAAGAGTTAGTGAGTGACTTGCACACCCACTCTCTTCTCATGATGGGCACAAACCCTTATATAGATGTGTGAGTGGAATGGCTTGGTTTGAACGCAGCTTGCTTGCCCTTAATGCGCTCTTTCTATTCTACGCCTCTTCTCTACCACATGGGTTCCCACGTGACATGCTCGGTGAGATTTCTCCTTAAAACACGGAGTCGTGCCTCAATGTGGCCATGATTTTCAAAGGGAATCGACCACGGATTTCAACAACATCAGCCCCTGGTCCTCTTTTCCCGCGTGAATGTCCCACATTTTCTCCTTTGCGCTAAAAGTAGTCACAACAGAACAATCGACACGGGAAATAATTAGATCGTATAGGGGTGGCAAGTCAATAAATCGCGGCTCCGAATCAATCACTCCACATGGAAAAATGGCCGGCAAGGGTACCGTGGCCATTGTTTTCGAAGAAATATACCACCAATTGCAATGATGCTATCCTCTAGTCCTCTTTTCCGGCGTGAGTGTCTCCCATTATGACAACAGGCACGGGGAGTCTTTGGACTGTCTAGGGAGGACAAGTCAACAAATCACGCCTCCGACTCAATCACTCCACATGGTGATAGATGCAGATCGTCTCCCTTCCAATCCTATAAATACCTCCCCTTTCACTCGACTTGGAAGCACGAAAGCCGTGAGAGCTGATTTAAAGAGTGAAGGTTTGTAAGAAGGGGAGGTAGTGAGAATTGTTCAATTTTCAGGATGGAAGGTGAATCTAGCTTCAGGACAGAAGGTGAGTCTTCCCACTCCTCAAAGAGAAGCAGATCAGGGAGCAGTTCCAGGAGACTCTCAGAAGTCGAATGGCAACTCAGTGAGAGGACCCGATCGCAGCTCGTGCGTGGATCCTTTGGTTCCTTCCTTCGTCCTTTCTCTCTTACTACCTTAGCAAAGCTCCTATTTCTCACTTCTTGTGTATGTCCAGAGCATGATGAGATCGCACATCTCATGGAAGCTGGTAGTGGTCGCATATCGGGGTCTCCCGGCCTTCCAGAAGGTGAGATTACACGTGATGGGGTTTGAGGCCTTTCTCCGAATCGAGCCGATCAAGCTCGACCTCGCCCTGATCCAAGCACTACGTGAAAGATGGGACCTGGTGAGTCTGGCATTCCTGATGCCGTGGGGGCACATGGTGCCCAACCTAGAAGATGTGGTCCGAATCACGAACCTCAAAGTAGATGGCGAGGCAGTGACCGGCGTCACTTACGCGGACTACCGAGAAGGTGCCCAGAAGCTGTTGGGGCTGGACTTAGATGGTCGGAAGAACAGGTCAGTAGCCAAGGCGTCCATCATGGAGGCGTTAGGGCTTACTGACACTCGTCCGCGTGATGACGAGTCCCTAGAGGAATTCATAGAGAGGGCTGAAAGAGGTGCCCGCGCTATATATTGCGTGGACGCCAGCAACTGGGAAAGGACCAACATGGATCTGAGGAGGTTCCTCCGCTTTCTGTTGGGCAAGTTGCTACTGGGCTCTAAGGGAGACAGCATCCACTGTCGCTTCCTAGAGCTGCTCGTAGACTTAGAAAGGGTAGGACAATACGCCTGGGGAGCTGCCGTGTTGGCACATCTGTTTACAGGTCTGTCGCAAAGGACAGACCAAGAGGTGACAGTAAGTGGGTTTACGCCCTTCATCCAGGTAAATAATTTTTTTTGTTATTTTTGTTTTATGCTTTTTTTTTGTATTGGTTGATGTCAATGACACATGATGGTGTAGCTATGGAGCTACTATTACCTTCCAATGGGGAGAGCTCGACACTGGCTGCCAGTGATGATCCCGTTGGCTAGGCGGTGGCAACCCATCATGAGCACAGCACCTCTATCCTACCAATTGATGGTGTTGAGACGGGAGCTGCAAGAGTTCCCTGTAGCGATGGTAGGATTTTTTTTCTTTTCTTCTCCCTTTTTTTGTATTTTTTGTATTTATGTTTTTTTGGCTAACCGAGAAGATATGTACAACCCATCATAGGTGAACTGGAGGCCTTACTCGAACATGGTCGATGTCAACCAGCCGTGGGTAATTAGAAGCCGTGCCCGGTTTGGGCGGGACCTCTGGCTCCATTGCTTGAATGAGATTGAGCCACTAAGGCTGCGATTAGCCATGAGGACCCTAGGGCTTGCCTAGGAATGGGTGGATATGACCACATCACCTAGCGTCGGAAAGAAGACGCGCGGACCGGCAACCTGTGTTGATTGGAGGGTACGCTTCCCCGAACAATATGAAGACTGGCAGCGGGGAGGCACACTTGTGAAATCACAGGCACAAGATAGTGAGGATTACCTGCGACTCTATAGGGCAATGTATGCAGAGAGGCTCCAGCTTGGAGGGCTTGTGGAGGTAAAGTAAAAAGAAACCATTTTTTTATCTTTTACATTTTTTCTATTTTTTTTTATTTTTTCGTGAACTCATAAGCCATGGGTGTTGGAAGTCCGTGACACCATAATAACGAACTTACGAGCTCGTTTGGCAGACACGGAGCAAGAGTTGAATGACACCCGAGCGGCTCTGGGTTCATCAGTAAGTGTTTATGTACACACTCCTGGTATGATTTGAGATTCATGGTGCTAACCACTTAAATGTCACCGCATGTGTCGCAGCATACCCAGATCGATGCAGTTTCATCGACAATGGGGGAAGACGGCGTTTCTTCCAGTTTATGGATTCCTACTTCAGAGCTGGATCTACTCCACGAGCAGCTTGCTCATGCCACACAGCGGGCTGCGGAGGCAGAAGGGATGGTTTCTGCACAGGTGAGGATCTCACCATTTAATATCCATAGTTCAAGCATTGCCATATGCCTGAGATGATATGTATGGCAGGAGAAAGAAACACAGGAGGAACTCACGCATGCCGTGCAGAAGGAAGCTAGAATAGACGAGCTGGAAGAGGAACTACAGCGTCGTCCTGATGATGACTCTTCTAGAGATACTGTGGAGCTGAGGATCACCCTTCAGCTAGAGAAAGAAGACACAGAGAGAGAACGTGCCGAGAGAGAAAGGGACAGGGAAAGAGAGAAGGCCAAGAGATTGGCTGAGAAAGAGGAGAAGAGGGCCTTGGAGGCCCAACTATTTGAATTGAGGACCAGTCTCGGCCTCGCCGAGCAATGGCTGAAGGATGGCGAGGAACAATACCGAAAGAGCACGAGAGCGTGGCTTTCGTGTAAGTAGCTTCCTTACTACCCCCGCGGATCGGCGCCAGGGAGTGGAGATAGAAAGAGGACCACAGAGCGGTAGGAATACCGCTTCTTACGGCTTGGGAACACCCTCTAGAGTTTCTTGCCCAGAGAGCGACAAGACGAGTAATGTGGAGAAAGAGGGTGGAACCTGATGTAATCTCTTTGTTGTTTGATTTTGGTTTAGAGTGGAATAAGATGTTTTGTGCTTGGTTCTCTGTTTCTTTCCGGTCTCTCGAATCTCTGCACACATTTAAGCAAACAAGTTAGTATTTCTGTTCTGACTTGCCCCTTGCTCAATAAGCAAATGAGGTTTTGAACTGTCCTTGATAACGAGTCAAGGGGCAAGCCCTTATTAACAAAGGCAATAATAAAAGATGATGATGAATGCGACAGACAAGTACACGGATGCAAGCGGAAATTTAAAAGTGGAATGCTTCACACAAATGCCATCATGCAAATTGCGAATTTTTTTTATTTTTGAGTTTTCATTCATTTTTTGTGTTTTGTTGTTTGTTTATTTTTTTTGGTCTTTTTTGTTTCCATTTTTTTTGCTTTGCATAAATTTACATTTTCCTTCTTTTTTTTGGTGTTTTTGGATTTATTTTTTGTTTTATTTACTTTTGATTTGTTCATTTTTATTTTTTGCTAACGCATGATGACCACCCCATATAACATCTAACCTGTATGAGAACAGGGATTTCTTGCTAACCTCCCAGGTATCCTAAGTGCACATCTAGGTTGATTTGGGCCTCTAGACTCCTCAAGTACTAATCCCGCCGGCTAAGACTTATCTTGATGACAATACCGTCATGCCATGCTTAGGCTCCCAGTTGCTTCCGACCGCAGGGATTCACCCAAAAAGTGTTCAAGGTAAATGATTTGCCCGACCCGGGTCTATTTCCTCACAACTCTAGATGATATGTAATGGAACACCATGGAACCCAAACGACCAACCGCGCGATGCTGACCCGGAATCAGACGCCGTCGCACCCGTAGGTGACGCGCTTGCATTGGTCTAAGCCCGAAGTTAGGCTAAGAAGAGATCAAGATGGTAGATAAGGGTCTTAACCGGCCAGAAACACGGAGACTCCTTCACGACAACGGCTTTTACTTTTCAAAAATGGACAACCATATGTTTGTATTGAAATGAGGTTACAAGCTTTGGCAAGCTTCACCCTTCGGGAACTCCATTGAGCCTTCATCTCCAGGGGAAGAATGAAGAATATTGGGGGCAAACCTCCTGAGAGGACAAACAAAACTGTTAACCCGGTGAGCCAGTAGGGGCGCACTTAACTTCCCTTTTCGGGTAACTTCAGACCAAATCTCGAGCATTTACATCTCATGACCCCTTTTGTATAGATTTTGACTTTCAGTCAAAGGGGTTTCATTTGTGGGATCAGGCACGGTTACGACCAGGCTTTTCACTTGACTTTGATTTTGTTCTTCTTTTCTGATTTTTCTTGACAGATTTTTACGAGGGATATAGTATTTTGACATTATGGAATCCCTCTTGGATGCCTGCAGGGACACTGCCCTCTTCTCGTGCTCTGACCCATACTCAAGGAATTGGGTCCTACTCTCACCCTAGGGGTTGTGTTCGTGTTTTCCATGCTCAACGTTTTAAGGGCGCCGGCTGTCTCATTCGGTCGAAGAGAGAGAGAATAAAGATTTAAGCATTCTGGAGACCTTCTGGGTGAGGCCTCACCATGAGCGATGCTACCGATCTTTTATAGAACACATGTGTACATGCATGTTGCCTTCTTTTAAGGGGGCATAAGCCGAACTAGTCGGATAAGGATCTCCACGGTTCTGGCAAACCAAGACCTGAAACCTACCAAGTCTAATAGGCCCTATCCCAACATGGAGGTTGAATGCAATGACTTAACTACATGGTAATCTCTAGGCATTGGCATTTTAAATTTTCTATTTTTTTTCTTTTCATTTTTTTCTATTTTTTTCTTTTGTTGTTGTATATATACATATTTTTGTTGTTTTCATTATTTTCTGGTATTTTTTGTTGTTTTTGTTTTCATTCATTTTTTTGTTTTTTTTTTTGACACTATACACACCTATCTAAGGGTAGTACTTCTTAAGATAAAGCCCATTCCATGGGTGGGATAACTCGATCCCCTCAGCATTGACTAGCCTATAGGCGTTGCCAGGATGCACAGTCTGAACCACGTATGGTCCTTCCGAATTGGGTTGGAGTTTAGAACGTGGGCCACCATGTTTTACAAAGATTCTTTTCACTACCATTTCACTGACTTGAAATTTCCTTTCAATGACCTTCTTTTGATAAAAACGTGTGAGTCTGTTCTGATATACACGTGCATGCTCGGCAACGGCCAGTCGTTTCTCATCTACGAGTTCCAATTGGGCAAGGAGTGAATCACGACGTTCGTCGAGGGGAAGCTCCTTGTCCAACTGTACCCTGACAGAAGGAACCAATATTTCATACGGAACTATCGCCTCCATCCCACAAGTAAGGGCGAACGAGGTTTGCCCAGTCGGGGTACGGATTGAAGTGCGATAGGCCCATAGAGCCTCAATGAGCTTGTAACGACCCGAGAATCTGATTACCGGGAAGGCCCGATAACCCGAGACTCGCACCGCCACCCACGAGTCCGAAGACTCGGAAGGGTTAGAAGGATGGTGTGGAAACTACACAAGTATCACAAGTAACGGCACAAATTAACAATTATAATATTAAGCAGGAAATAAATTAGCATTTTACATGGTCCACAATTAAAAATGAATAACAACAACAGTAGTTCACAACTAGTACAGAGACAAGAAATAAAAGTACAGCTACACAGGGCATACCCCGGCTTTGACCTCTGGCACTACCTCTGGGCACCCGCACCACGCTGCACCCCAGACGCGCTCCCCTGGGGCGGCGCCTCACCTGAAACACGGTGAAAACACGCAGGGAATGAGTCTCGGAACAAGACTCAGTAGGGATAACTCGAACCCAACCTCGTAAAACGGTAAACCACTACGCTAGCGGCAGGAAAGTACCTCGGAAAGGAAAGCCATGTACTATACACAACAAAGACCCTACGGCACGTAAACTGACACACGTGCCACGGTGAGACAACCGAAGCTCAACAGTCGACCCGGCAAAACCCGGAGGTCAAAGCCACGAAACTGACAGTCTGACACTCCGTACTCGACAGGAGTACCTCCCACTAGAAGCACAGTCGGTAGCGTCCCCTGACGACTTACACCGCACCGCAGGTGAACTTCCTGACGTGGTAGCGCCTACCCAAGACACGAACACCGCACAAGTAACCACAAACAAGTGACTAGCTGGGGTCACGCCCATCGACGTGGGTCCAACCGCCCCCAACCACGTGTGCACACATAGACCGCGCGTTCCTGGTATGGTCCTCTGACCGGTTTTCCCCTCAGCCGGACTCTGGCTGCAAGACGTGGGGCCCGACGGCAACCGGTCCACAAACCGCCTCAAGGGTGAGCCCGTACACCACTCTCTGGTGCGACATGTACCGCGTACTGGTAGGCTACGACTAGTGGAGGGTCACTGAAGGAGTAGACTCTCAAGTCAACGGAAAATAACGTCCGCATCCGACGACGTACGGGGACCACCCCACATACCGGCCCCGTCGCACGGTGGCCATAGCCGGACTAAAAACGGGGTTGCAACCCTCTCGGGGCAACCAGGCGCCTGATGGTCCACCCTTGGACTGTCACAGGCACCTGACGGTCCAACGCAGGCCGTCACACTCTCAGCGCCAAAACATAATGTAACGCGCCTGCCCGGACGCGTTACAGACTGTGACGCGCCTAAGCAGGTGCGTCACAAAACGTAACGGCCCAGCCCTGGGGCATTACACTTCCTGGGGGTAAAACGGCTCTGACGCACCCACCCTGGGCCGTCACAAGGCTGTGACGCGCCAGTCCTGGTGCGTCACATGCCTTGACCCCCAACGGTCAAATCAACGGTCACAACCAACGGTCGGATGCCTCTAACGGTCCACCCCAGGCGCGTTACAGGCATGTAACGGTCTGGCGGGGGCTGTCACACTCCCAGCCCCCCCAGCTGGTTAACAGGGGCTGTGACGCACCCTCCCAGGCACGTCACACGGATGTGGCGGTCTATCGGGGGACCGTCACAGCCCCTGACCCCAAAGGCTAACAAAGTGCGTGTGACGCACCCTTCCAGGCGCGTCACACCCAAATGGCGGTCTATCGCGGGACCGTTACAGTCCCTGACCCCCAAAGGCTTAACAAAGGGCATGTAACGGCCCCTCCAAGGCGCGTTACATCATGTAACGGTCCCTGGAAGGACCGTTACATGCACCCGACGGCGAAAACGGCAGAACCGCCCAAAAACTTCGACCACGCCCCCGTGCCTCCACCGGAGAGGGGGAAATCAAAGGGGAAGACCCCTAGGGATCCCTAGTATGATTTTAGGCCATCAAAATACGAAATCATGCATCAAATCTATAGATCGGGCGATCTCTCCCCAAATCATGAAAAAACCACAACATGCTCAATCACGCCCCTCTCGGCCTCCCCTCGGCCTATAAACCACGAAAATGAACGGCAAGAGGTCAAGGAACGTCACCCTACCTCAATGGAGCGAATGCTCCGCCGGATCGTCCCCGATCGCAAGAAAATGCTTTGAAAACCCTCGTTCTTCTTTGAGCTCCCACGACCCACGAACACCTCCACGATCACCTCGTCGCCGCCGTCGTCACCACGCCGTCGCCCCGTGTCGTCTGTAGCCGGATGGGACACCGCCGCGGTCTCGTCGGACGAAGAAGAGAGGAAGAGGGGGCGGTGCTCACGGTGGGGGAGAAAGGAGGAAGAAGAAGAAGAAGAAGAGGAGGGTGGGGGAGAGAGAAAAATAGGGGGGTATTTATAGGAAAATCCAGAAATTCTAGAAAATACCGAAAAATAGAAAATTATATTTCCAGAATTCTCGGGATGCACCGATCGCAACGGTACCACTCGTGCCCAAGTGAACGACCAGGTTCACCCGCAGCGAGGTTCCGAAGGAATTGCCGAAACACACACCGGAAATCGGAAAACACACGCGGAAAAGTCGCGAAACGCCTCCAGGCCTCCGAAACAACTGAGCCGGACACTCCGAAAAACTAGATCCGAGACCCACAAAGAAGGATCCGAAAGGTCCAAGATATTACAGCCCTCCCCCCTTAAGGAATTTCATCCTCGAAATTGAGAACAACCCAAGGGGAAAGAAGAGGAAGACTCACTCAAACAGGTACGGGAACTGCTGACGCATCTCGTCCTCACGTTCCCAAGAAGTCTCACCACCAGAGTGCCGCTGCCACACCACCTTTACCAAGGGAATAACCTTGTTCCGCAGGCGCTGCTCTCGCATATCCTCCACGCGGATCGGAAACTCTGGGAGAGAGAGATCTGGAGTCACCTCAGGTCAAACAGAAATCTCGAGCACATGAGAGTCATCGGGCACATATTTTCGCAACATCGAGACGTGGAACACGTCATGCACCGACGCCAACTCAAGGGGTAACTGCAACCGGTAAGCAACCTCACCGATGCGCTCCAAGATCACAAAAGGACCAATGTAGCGGGGACTCAACTTCCCACGTCGTCCAAAACGCATCACCCCCTTCATCGGAGAAACTCTCAAGAATACACGATCGCCCACGGCGAACTCGAGAGGCTGCCTCCTACGGTCAGCATAGTTCTTCTGCCGACTCTGGGCCGCCAACATGTTCTGACGAACCAAGTGCACAACATCCACGCATTGCTGCACCAACTCTGGTCCCGTCAAAACACGCTCACCAACCTCAAACCAATCAAGTGGAGTCCGGCAAGGACGCCCATACAGAGCCTCATAGGGAGCCATACCAATGTTCGAATGATAGCTGTTGTTATAGGCAAACTCCACCAACGGTAGGTGATGAATCCAACTCCCCTGCCACTTCAGGCAGTAGGATCTCAGCATGTCCTCCAAAGTTTGGATGGTCCTCTCAGACTGACCATCAGACTGAGGATGATACGCCGAGCTAAAAGCCAACTCCGTGCCAAGAGCTCGCTAGAAACTCCTCCAGAATCCAGAAGTGAAGCGCGGATCCCGATCTGACACGATCGAAATGGGAATCCCATGCAACGGAACGATTCGCTCCACATACAAACGAGCCAACTTGGACACGCTCCAGCTGACTTTGACCGGTAACAACCGAGTCACCTTCGTCAGCCTATCCACCAGCAACCAAATATTGTCCTGCCCACCCGGGGTCCTCGGCAACCCAACCACAAAATCCGTGGTCACGTGGTCCCACTTTCATGCAGGAACATCTAAGGGCTGGAGAGTACCTCCCGATCGCTGATGCTCCGCCTTCACCTGCTGACAGATCAGGCACCTGGCCACAAATTCTGTGACATCTATCTTCATGCCAGGCCACCAGAACTGCCTCCGCAAGTTCCGATACATCTTCGTTGCACCCAGGTGTACGGTGTACCTGCTCCCATGAGCCTCGCACAGCACCGCACGACGAATCTGCTCCTCCACTGGGACGTACAGCCTGCCACGAAACCTCGCAGCATCGTCCTCACCGAGCTCCACATCACCCATCGCCAGAATCCGGGGCAACTCAGGGTCCGCATGCTGAGCCTCTGTCACCTGACGACGGATAGCAGGAGTGATAGTCAGACTCGCAAGCACTGCCAACCCTGGCTCCTGGGGAATCTTGAGCCTGAAGGATACTTCGGGCACTTGTTCCCAGAGCCTCCACTTCCTCAACATCAAGGCACTGACCGTGACCTTCCGACTCAAGGCATCGGTGACGACATTCATCCTGCCAGACTGATAAGACAGGGTGAAGTCATAATCCTTCATAAATTCCATCCAACGCCTTTTCCTGAGGTTCAGGTCCCTCTGCGAGAACACGTACCTCAAACTCTGATGGTCAGTGAACACCTCGAACTTCTCGCCGTACAGATAATGCCTCCAGATCTTCAGCGCGAAGATCACCGTCGCCAACTCAAGGTCATGGGTAGGGTAGTTCTCCTCGTGGGGCTTTAGCTGCCGAGATGCATAAGCCACCACTCTACCATGCTGCATCAACACAGCTCCCAATCCAACGCCGGAAGCATCTGTACACACCACGAAACCTCCCGATCCAGAAGGCAAAACCAACACCGGAGCCGAGGTGAGCAATCTCTTCAGTTCCCTGAAGCTCTGCTCACACTCCTCAGACCAGACGAAAGGCACATCCTTCCGCGTGAGTCTAGTCATCGGGGCCGCAATACGAGAAAAATCTTAGATAATCCGGCGATAATAGCCCGCAAGCCCCAAGAAACTCCGGATCTCCGTCACCGACCTCGGCCTCGGCCACTGCATTACTGCCTCGACCTTGGCGGGGTCCACAGAAATACCATCACCAGAAATCACGTGCCCCAGAAAGTGCACCTCGCCGAGCCAAAACTCGCACTTGCTGAGCTTTGCATACAACTGGTGATCTCGTAACGTCTGCAGCACCACACCCAAATGGTACGCGTGCTCCTCGGCAGATTGCGAATAAACAAGGATGTCATCCACGAAGATGACCACGAACTGATCCAAATACAGATGAAACACCCTCTGCATCAAGTCCATGAAGGCTGCTGGGGCATTGGTGAGCCCGAACGGCATCACCAAAAACTCATAATGCCCGTACCTCGTATTGAATGCAGTCTTCTTCACATCGGACTCGCGAATTCTCAGCTGATAGTAATCGGACCGCAAATCAATCCGCGAGAACACTCGGGCAGACTGAAGCTGGTCGAACAAATCATCAATCTGGGGCAACGGATACTTACTCTTAATGGTTACTTCATTCAGCTGCCGATAGTCAATGCATAGCCGCAGACTACCGTCTTTCTTTTTCACAAACAACACGGGCGCACCCCAAGGGAAAAAGCTAGGACGAATGTACCCCTTGGCCAGCAATTCTTGCAACTGCGCCCTCAACTCCCTCAACTCAGCGGGGGCCATACGGTAGGGAGCCTTCGTCAAAAGTCCCGTACCAGGCACAACCTCGATCACAAAATCGATCTCCCGCTGGTGAGGTAATCCAGGCAACTCCTTGGGAAAAACGTCGGGAAACTCGCACACCACCGGAATGTCCTCGACATTCGGCTCCATCCGGTCAGACACAACCGCGGACGCGAGAAAACCCCGACAACCAGAATCAAGCAACCGACGGGCTCGAATAGCAGAAATGAGGAATCGAGAAGAGGTGGAACGGATACCTTGAAAATAGAAGGTCCGCTTGTCCGGATGATGGAAGTAGACCCTCTTCATTCCACAATCCACCACCGCTCCATGAGTCTCGAGCCAGTCCATGCCTAGAATCACATCGTAATCCCAAAGCTGCAATGCATACAACCTGCCTGGCATACTCCGCCCATCGATCCAAACCGGAACCTGATCGAAGCAAAACGGAGTGATCATGAAATCACCCAAAGGCAACTCCACTGTCAAATCACAGGACAACTGGGTCACCGTCTCCTCGATGCTCAACGTGAAATCCTCCGAAATAAACGAATGAGACGCGCCAGAATCAAACAAAACCCGAGCCGCACAACCCAAAATCTGAACGGTACCTTCCTCGAGCTGCGACGCCACTGCCTCTGCCCTAGTCATGTGCGTGATCTGGCCTCGAGTTCTCTGCCTGCCTCCCACACTAGCTGACCTGGGTAGCGGCGGATACTGTCCCTGCTGCTGCTGCCTCTGCTGCTGGGGAACCTGTTGCTGCGGCGGCCTCTGAGGACAGTCACGTGCCATGTGCCCTGGCTGATCACACCGAAAACAGATAATCGGCGCCGTGCACTGCCTGCCTGGGTGGAACCCACTACATCGTAGACACGGTCCTCGCGACCCACCCACTGATCCCTGACGCTACAAGGGGATCGGCTGCTATACACTGCCCGATGAAGCTTGCCCCTGATCCTTGGACTTCTTCTTGCCGAACCCTTTCTTAAAAAATTTCTTGACCTTCGTGCCAAAGGACGCAGATCCTGTCACCGACGCTACCTGTGCCGGCACTCCTGAACCACTCATCGCATGCTGGAAAGAACCCTACTGCTGGGTAGCTGACTGTTGGCAGCGACCTGACAAAGACTGCCCCTGGCTGATCGGTCCTCGGGTCCTCTGCATATCCATCTCCAAAGAAGCCGCAACACGAGATGATGTCTCTAGATCAGTGGCCCCGTTCACGATCAGATGGTGCCTCAGCTCCTGCCTCAAACCCTGAACAAACTGCGCGGTCTTCACCCTCTCATGCTCCATGATGTGAGGTGCATACCGACCCAGCTCGACAAATCGGGCCCTGTACTGCAACACGGACATGCCGCCCTGCACCAGCTCCAGAAACTCCCGCATCCGCTGCGTAGCAACAAAATCTGGACAGTACGTACGCTCGAAAGCACTGACGAAGTCGTCCCACTCGACCTGCTCAAGTGGACGAAGTTGGAAGGATGTCTTCCACTCGGAAGACCACCACTTTCGAGCCGTACCCTGCAACTGGTTGTAGGCCAACACCACTCTGTCCTCGGTAGCACTCTTCGCAGAACTGAACACCCGCTCCATCTCATCAAGCCAATCACAAGCCGCATCAGGGTCTGCCTGGCCGTTGAAGTAAGGCGGATGGAACTGCAGAAAGTCCCTCACTGCTCGGCCTGGCCCACCCCTAGCTGACGAGCCCTCATCAGCCTCTCCACCGAACTGCTGAGACATAAGCTGGTACATGCCATGGAACAAATCCTCGGCCCCCGGAACCCTCGCAGTAGCCGCGGCCTCGGTAGCTCCTAGTGGCGCTCTGCTATGCTCCTCCTGGTCCCCCTGGACCCCCTGATGGATCTCCTGACCCCCAGCCGACTGCCCCTGCTGAGAGCGAGTGCCCCGCCTCGACGCCATACTCGCTCCTGAAGCAAAAGACAAAAAACACGAAAACGGCATGGTCAAGAAAAACACATGATGCCCGATGCCTGTGTCAACTGTACATCATTGTTGTGGACAAGTGGACCACTACACTTACCTATGATTCTCATGTAATTCCACAACCGCGCTCTGATACCAGCTGTAACGACCCGAGAATCCGATTACCGGGAAGGCCCAATAACCCGAGACTCACACAGCCACCCACGAGTCCGAAGACTCGGAAGGGTTAGAAGGATGGTGTGGAAACTACACAAGTATCACAAGTAACTGTAGAAATTAACAATTATAATATTAAGCAGGAAATAAATTAGCATTTTACATGGTCCACAATTAAAAATGAATAACAACAACAGTAGTCCACAACTAGTATAGAGACAAGAAAGAAAAGTACAGCTACACGGGGCATACCCCGGCTCTGACCTCTGGCACTACCTCTGGGCACCCGCACCACGCTGCACCCCAGACGCGCTCCCTTGGGGCGGCGTCTCACCTGAAACACGGTGAAAACACGCAGGGAATGAGTCTCGGAACAAGACTCAGTAGGGATCACTCGAACCCTACCTCGTAAAACGGGAAACCACTACGCTAGCGGTAGGAAAGTACCTCGGAAAGGAAAGCCCTGTACTCTACACAACAAAGACCCTACGGCACGTAAATCGGCACACGTGCCACGGTGAGACAACCGAAGCTCAACGGTCGACCCGGCAAAACCCGAAGGTCAAAGCCACGAAACTGACAATCTGACACTCCGTACTCGACAGGAGTACCTCCCACTAGAAGCACAGTCGGTAGCGTCCCCTGACGACTTACACCGCACCGCAAGTGAACTGCCTGACGTGGTAGCGCCTACCCAAGACACGAACACCGCACAAGTAACCACAAACAAGTGACTAGCTGGGGTCACGCCCATCGACGTGGGTCCAACCGCCCCCAACCACGTGTGCACACACAGACCGCGCGTCCCTGGTCTGGTCCTCTGACCGGTTTTCCCCTCAGCCGGACTCTGGCTGCAAGACGTGGGGCCCGACGGCAACCGGTCCACAAACCGCCTCTAAGGGTGAGCCCATACACCACTCCATGGTACGACCTGTACCGCGTACTGGTAGGCTACGACTAGTGGAGGGTCACTGAAGGAGTAGACTCTCAAGTCAACGGAAAACAACGTCCGCATCCGACGACGTATGGGGACCACCCCACATACCGGCCCCGTCGCACGGTGGCCACAGCCGGACTAAAAATGGGGTTGCAACCCTCTCGGGACAACCAGGCGCCTGACGGTCCACCCTTGGACCGTCACAGGCACCTGACGGTCCAACGCAGGCCGTCACACTCTCAGCGCCAAAACAGAATGTAACGTGCCTGCCCGGACGCGTTACAGACTGTGACGCGCCTAAGCAGGTGCGTCACAAAACGTAACGGCCCAGCCCTGGGGCGTTACACTTCCTAAGGGTAAAACGGCTCTGACGCACCCACCCTGGGCCGTCACAAGGCTGTGACGCGCCAGTCCTGGTGCGTCACACGCCTTGACCCCCAACGGTCAAATCAACGGTCACAACCAACGGTCGGATGCCTCAGACGGTCCACCCCAGGCGCATTACAGGCATGTAACGGTCTGGCGTGGGCCGTCACACTCCCAGCCCCCCAGCTGGTTAACAGGGGCTGTGACCCTCCCAGGCGCGTCACACGGCTGTGGCGATCCATCGGGGGACCGTCACAGCCCCTGACCCCAAAGGCTAACAAAGTGCATGTGACCCACCCTTCCAGGCGCGTCACACCCAAATGGCGGTCTATCGCGGGACCGTTACAGTCCCTGACCCCCAAAGGCTTAACAAAGGGCATGTAACGGCCCCTCCAAGGCGCGTTACATCATGTAACGGTCCCTGGAAGGACCGTTACATGCACCCGACGGTGAAAACGGCAGAACCGCCCAAAAACTTCGACCACGCCCCCGTGCCTCCACCGGAGAGGGGGAAATCAAAGGGGAAGACCCCTAGGGACCCCTAGCATGATTCTATGCCATCAAAACGTGAAATCATGCATGAAACCCATAGATCGGGCGATCTCTCCCCAAATCATGGAAAAACCCCAACATGCTCAATCACGCCCCTCTCGGCCTCCCCTCGGCCTATAAACCACTGAAATGAACGGCAAGATGCCAAGGAACGTCACCCTACCTCAATGGAGCGAATGCTCCATCGGATCGTCCCCGATTGCAAGAAAATGCTTTGAAAACCCTCGTTCTTCCTTGAGCTCCCACGACCCACGAACACCTCCACGATCACCTCGTCGCCGCCGTCGTCACCACGCCATCGCCCCGTGCCGTCTGCAGCCGGAGGGGACGCCGCCGCGGTCTCGCCGGACGAAGAAGAGAGGAAGAGGGGGCAGTGCTCATGGTGGGGGAGAAAGGAGGAAGAAGAAGAAGAAGAAGAAGAAGAGGGTGGGGGAGAGAGAAAAATAGGGGGTATTTATAGGAAAATCCGAAAAATCCGAAAAATACCAAAAAATAGAAAATTACATTTCCGGAATCCTCGGGACGCACCGATCGCAACGGTACCACTCATGCCCAGGTGAACGACCCGGTTCACCCGCAGCGAGGTTCCGAAGGAATTGTCGAAACACACATCGGAAATCGGAAAACACGCGCGGAAAAGCCGCGGAACGCCTCCGGGCCTCCGAAACAACTGCAGATCGCGCCGATCCGAACATGAAGAATGACCAAAATAAAATTTTGGACACAACTGAGCCGGACACTCCGAAAAACCAGATCCGGGACCCACGAAGAAGGATCCGAAAGGTCCGGGATATTACAGAGCTTCTCTGGCCAATCCGAGAATCGGCTAGACCCACAGGTTTTCTTTATGATTTTGATCAGTGTTTTATTAGTGGCCTCTGCTTGGCCATTGCCTTGTGGATAATATGGTGATGAATGATGTAATGCAATTTTATACCTTTTGCAGAGGTCCTGAAGGTCCTGAGAAATGAATTGTAGCCCATTATCGATGACGATAGTTCTTGGAATGCCAAACCTGGCGATGATGTTCTTCATAATGAACTTGCAAACAGTTGACGACTTGATTTCCGCGTAAGCTTCAGCTTCGGCCCATTTGGTGAAGTACTCTGTTACAATAAGGATGAATGATGTTTGCTTGGTAATGGAGTTGGGATCACCGAGAGGACCAATGATGTTGAATGCCCACATGGAGAAAGGCCATGGGGAGGATACTGGATGGAGAGAGGAAGACGGGGAATGAATCTTATCGACATGAAGTTGACACTTGACACACCTACGGACATAGACAGCACAGTCTTCCTCCATGGTGGGCCAGTAAAAGTGTTACCGAATGATCTTCTTAACAAGCATTTAGCTATTTACATGGCCACCGCACACACCTGAGTGTGCTTCCTCTACATACTTCCAGACCTCATTGTCATCAAATCATCTTAGAAGAACAGCAGTGATGCTTCTTTTGTATAGCAATCCCCCAGCTAGGGTGATTTATTATAAAGGAGTGGTAACTAAACCAGAATTAGGTGGGAGATGCCTAGAAGAATTTACAGGGTGATAAGAAATCAAAGGAAAAGGTGAGGACTAAAGCCTCGAAAGTAATATGAGAACGGGCAGATGCCCGAGACAATTGATATGACATGAATCGAGTCAGACTCAGGATCAAGATCGAGAGGAATTAGAAATTGATGAATTGAGAGAGGCGGATTCGGAGGATCCGAATGTAAAGGAGGAGAATCAGAGGAGTATGGATCCGGAGGTTCCGGAGGAAGAAAATGATGAGGGACGCGATGCCCTGGGAAAAGGTATGCAAAAAGGTAATTTAAAGGGATGAAAAGAACGAAGGACACAATGCCATGGAAGAACAAAAGGATAAATCGGAAGAAGGAAAGGTCCGGAGACTTCGGACGGATATGAAAAGGTAGGGCGCGATGCCCTAGGAGGGATGGATAAGAAGATGAGAAATCTGGAGGTTCCGGAGGGATATGAAAAGGAAGGGTGCGATGTCCTGAGAGAGATGGAGAATGATATGAGAAATCCGGAGGTTCCGGACGGGGTGGAATGTGAGGGTAGGATAAAGACAAAGAACTAAACAGAGCGGGGTCTGGAGGTTCCGGACGAGAAAATAATGAATTAAACAGAGTGGGGTCCGGAGGTTCCAGACGAGGATGAGAGATGGATAAAGACATGAAATTAAACATAGAGGGGTCCGGAGGTTCCGGACGGGGATGAATATAGGGGTCCGGAGGCTCCGGACGAGGTGGGATGTAAGGGTAGGATAAAGACAAGGAACTAAACAGAGCGACGGAGGTTCCGGACGGGGATGAATATAGGGGTCCGGAGATTCCAGACGAGGTGGAAGGTAAGGATCCAGAGGCTCCGGAAGGGGTTGAATGTGAGGGTCCAAAGACCCTAGAACAGAGGAGGAGCTTGATTGCGTAGATCTTGATGATGAAAAATGTCCCCTCAACCAATGGATCGCCCATAAAAAAAAAGCAGAATAACATTACAAGCAGTGATGGAATGTGATATGAAGTAGATGGGCTACAGGATGGCTCCTCCACAGGGGATTTATCACCCTTAAGCTCCACTTTATGCTTTCCCTTCTTGCTGGTGGATACTCTCTCATAGTGTGGCCTCTCAACCTTCAATACAATTTCTTTGCCTCTTGGCTTCGTAGGCCACTCTCTCCAATTATGTGCTTCAAAAGATGGCCTCATCCTTCTCTGACCAATCGGTTCAATCGATGCGGTCAGAGCCCACAGGCTCTCATTTGATGTAACAAGATCCCTTGGACGTTCGAAAATGAACGGTAACTCTCTTGGCAAATAATGATAACGAAAGTTTGAGAGTTCCACTTGTGCAGAGATCTTGACATGGAATAGCTCCTTGAGAAATAACTCCCTTGATAAATGAATGGCATCTATCATTGGGAATTTGACCTTCGGTGTAAGGAGCTTCTTATTTGATGCACTACTCAAGGGCGTTGGAATATCATGTGTGAACATGCTTGGTAGCATAGGCGTTCGCCTCTTGCATGGAAGTTTGTAGGGAGTAGACAAAACGTCAAAAGCTTCCAATAAAGAGCGGCCTGACCCACCCCTGAGCATAAAATTCATCATCTCCTCGGCAGTAAAATGTGTCATCACTATGCATGAGGAGAACCCCTTCTTTTGATTGGCCATTTGAACTATGACCGAACAAGGGGTAATAAGGGCCTTGAAAGCATGTTGGCCAATGAGTAACGTGATCATTATTATTTTGGCCTTTGATTTACTGAGCACCAATTCCTGAGAGTCCCTTTTGATGGGGATTAGTGCAGACAGAGATTCAGACTTCTCAAAAGTGCCCGACACAAGAACGCGAATCGGCATTCGGCATATAAAATCTTGAATTTTGAACGGCATGGCCGTAACCGAATTCTTCTTGTCCGGTTCTTGATCATCATCTTTGGCACGTGTATTTGTAAGAATACGCCCACTTCGAGAGGTGATGGAAGGAGATGAGTCGGAGATAACATGATCAACGGGTAATGGAGGTTCAATGGAAGGGGTTGTAAAAAGGGTAGGTGGAGATTGAAACACGACGAGCTTCTCCTCCTGCTCGGGAGCAGACAAGGTTGGCTCGGGTGCAAATATCGATGGACCCTACTTAGGGTTAATCACGGGTTTGGGTATGAGGTTGAGTGGAGGAACAGAGGTGGTTGGGTTTAGTGATGGGCCCTGCTCAAGGTTAATCACAGGTTTAGGTAAGGGGAGTGGAGGAATAGGAATGGTTGGATTCGGGGTTACAAGGCTAGTGGAGATTTTAGGTGGAGACGATGGAGGATTACTCGGTTGGGAACAAGAGTGAATGGAATGCTCAGTTGAAGCCAATGGTGTGGGGGTTAATTGTGCAATTGAAGGGGTAACAGTAGAAGGCTTGGTATGTAAGAAGCGTGGGATTTTGGTGGTATGTGAGGGGTTTAGGGTAGGGGGTGATTCATGGTGCATTGATGCGGGTTGTTGGGATGTAAACCCGTCATCGTAACACCATGTGGTTTCATAGGTAGGGGTAGGGACGGTGGTTAACTCATGGTGCATTGACGTGGGTTGATGGAGCATGGACCCATCGTCATAACACCATGTGGTTTCATAGGTTGGGGTAGAGGTAGTGGTTAATTCATGGTGCGTTGACGTGAGTTGATGGAGCATGGACCCATCATCATAACACCATGATGTCTCATAGGTAGGGGTAGAATCAGTGGTTGACTCATGGTACATTGACGTAGGTTGCTGGAGCATGGACCCATCGTCCTAATACCATGATGCCTCATAGGTAAGGGTAGAATCAGTGGGAGACTCATGGTACATTGACGTAGGTTGCTGGAGCATTGACCCATCGTCATAATACCATGATGTCTCATAGGTAGGGGTAGAATCAGTGGGAGACTCATGGTACATTGACGTAGGTTGCTGGAGCATTGACCCGTCATCATAACACCATGATGTCTCAGAGACAGGGGTCGGGTCAGTGACTTCGTCCTGAGCAGGGGAGTCTTCTGGTGGTGGTGGAAGAGGGAAGGAACGAAGAAACCTCGGAGTGGGCATATCTTCAAAATTTTCGCAAATGTGATCAGGTGCCATTTGCAATTCCTCATAATCATTAGGTTCAAATGGATGCTGTGATAGAGGCGTATTGATGAGGTGAGGTGACGTATATTGGTATGAAAGATTTTGCGTAATGGATATGGATGTGGAGACGGAGGGCCGTATGAATTAATGTGATGAATGGGTGATGGGTAGACGGCATCCATTTGATCGTAACGACTTGAAAGAAGCTCTTGCTCATACTCATCTCTTGCCTTCTTCCACTCCTTATCTATTTCAGCGATTTTAGCGTGAAGGGGGTTGACATGAGGAGGGGAAGGAGGAAGAAATTTCTTCTCAACATCAGCCTTTAAAGCCTCAATTTGAGAGCTGAGAGAGTCGATCTGAGAAGCCATGAAGGCATATGAAATACTAGTGGAGGAGAAGGCCCCACTAGCAGTGGGCTGCACTCCATAAGAGGACTCATAAGACGGACCAACGTCCATGGGATGGACGTGTGACTTACACTGGTAGCCCAGATCCGGGTGATGCTCTCCATAAAAGTCGTGACCAGGGTCACACATTTGGGACTCATAATTGAAGGCGTCGGCCTTGAAAATATTGTGATTATATTCAGCCATCCATCACATTTTTCGAGAACATAATGGCAAACACCAGCAAACAATTAACAGAGATTAACATACAAGTGGATGATCTTAAGCCGCTTTTTTGGTTTTTTTTTGTTTTAACTCTTTTTTGGTCCTTTTTTAACAAATGTAAAAATTCACACAAAATTTGTAAGAAAACCTAGTTACACCTTTGTTTGATCGCCGTGTCAACTAAGGACACTCGTCTCACCACGGATAGGTAACTAACTTCGGGGTACTTCAGTGGTGCAACCTGCCCAGTGAACGAAGAGGGAATCCTTCGATGTCGGGGACTTACGGAGGTCCCGATGGAGGAGATCCTAGTCCGTCGAGAGGAATTCCCAACGGAGAGTCCTTCCTTCACCGAGAGAGGTTAATCCTTAAAAAAAGTAAAAAAAAAAAAAAGAAAGAAAAGGGGGTAAATGCATGAAATGCAGAGCTGAATAAAAGATATATAACACAAACAAAACAAGGATAAACACACCAATAGAACAGAGATAACAATGATATAACAAATATAACAACAATAAACAGATAGAGTAGGATATAACCGTTCTTCTTTCCAAGACACGTAGAAACAGAAAGGGACTATGAGAGTGCACGTGGTGCACAAAGGGGGATGACGTAGCGCACGCGGGCGCAATAAGGAAGGGCACACGTGGGTGCCGAGTAGAGGAGGGCACACGTGGGTGCCGAGTGAAGGGGGCACACGTGGGTGCCAAATGGAAGGGGCACACGTGGGTGCCAAATGGAGGAGGAGTGCACGAGGTGCACGAGACAACGTTGACCTCTCAAGTAACCACAAAGGACCGGGGGAGTGCACGTGGTACACGAGGGAAATGATGTAGCGCACGTGGACGCAATAGGGAGGGGCACACGCGGGTGCCGAAAGAAGAGAGGCACACGTGGGTGCCGAAAAGAGGGAGGCACACGTGGGTGCTGAGAGTTCAAGGGTAACCAAAAAAAGTAAAAAGCAGGTCCCACCGTGATCGCCAAAGATGTGAACGTGTCACGTGGTGGACTGAGAGAGAGATGGGGTTTCTCCCTCTCTTAGTGAAAGAAAAAAAATGACGAAACGCGTGCGTAAAAGGGGGGTGATATGGAAAAAAAGGTGGAGAGTACGACCTAAAGGCGATACTCTGTAGGGGAACGCGGAGAACCTAAACTTATCGAACTCCGGTACGTGGCAGAGATAGGGATCCGAAGACCCTCTCACGCAAACTGAACCCTTTCCCGGTAGACGTGACCTACCATTCCGAGAGCAGTTTTCTATATACCGGGTGCGAGCCTGGGACTCTACGTAGTAGAAGTTGGCAGACGGAAAGATATGTAGACTCGGAATTTGGAACGGTATATCACTCCTCACACAATGATAGCAGAAATATAACAGAGAGTAAACCGTCGTAGGACATTGATCACTGCGGGGTTTTAACAGCAATATAGTAAAGCATAAAAGAAAAGTGCTGAAAGTAAATGACCACGGTGAAATAACTCACCGCGGCCGATTATAGTACAAACAGACCCGTGCGGGATTTAGCTATCCGCGGGTATTATAGACATAAAATAAAAATTACTACAAGCACGCGTTTGGTGGTGTGATCGCCAGGGACCGAGGGCCCCGAATTGATTGATCGCTTTGCCTTTGACACGGGATGACGTTGGTTCCTTCTTCCTCTTTGTTCGACAGGCCGAAGAAGAGGGCTTTTGATTGGTTACCCCCTCAGTGGTGATTGCTCCTGATATCTCTGCTGTACAGCCAGTCGTAGACGGCGGGGGAGTTGGGCTGAGGCTTATCGAAGATCTCGGCGCCGATGCTCTTGGTGGACAGGTTGCTACCCGGGTTGAACACGCTCCACCACACGTTCTCCCGGGTGTGCAGCGACGGTGTATGGACAAGGGAGGCTTCACGGCGAATGGAGGACAGCGGTGGACGGCAGTCGGGGGGTGGACGACGAAGGCGGCAGCGACAGCCGCGGTGAGATGGGGGGTTATGGCTGGTCTTGGACACGGACAATGCGGCCGGTTGGAGGGCGTCTGGTGGCGCAGGTGAGAGGGGCGCGACTGTGAGCGCGGTGGCCGGAGCAGGAGGTGAAGGTGTTCACGGCAAGGGTGGCCGGAGGTGGCTATGGTGGGAGATGGAGGTGGCTGACGATGCCCATGGTGGCGTGGTGTGGCTTGCGGCTGGGTTCTCCTGAGCGGGCATGCAGGTGGGAATGAGGGTTTGCTGCTGGGTTGTGTGGGGAGGAGGGAGATGGGGTTGTATGTTCACGTGGGAAGATAGGGATGTACGAGAGAGAGAGAGAGGGTGGCCTTGGCAGTGGGTGGAGTGGAGAGAGTGGGGCTAGATTCTCTCTGCCGGGAGAATGATAGAAAGAGAATAAAAAATAAATTAAAGAGACGTGAGAGGGGGGAAGATTCCCTCTGCCGGGCTGCTAAGTGTACAAGAGAGAATGAGACAACGAAAGAAGAGATAAGGTGAGAGGGAAGTGTGTGGATGAAGGGAGTGAGCGAAATAGATAAGAGAGGGACGGGGATTAAGAATAATAAGTAGAGATTAATGATAATACAGTGGGGATTAGTGTAAAGATAGGTAATCATTATATATTTTTTGTGTTTTTATATTGATTTCTCTCTTTTTGTTTATTTTTATATATACACACATATGTATATATTTAAGCTTTTATTATTTTTGTATTTTATACAATAACCTTTTCTCAAATTTTATTTGTATTTTTTTATAACACTTTTTAATTTTTTGTATCTTTGATTTTCTCATTGTTTTATATTTTTTCTTTATAAGCTTTTCTCATTTTTTTGTATTTTCTCACCTTTTCCGAATTTTTTATGTAAAATCCTAAAAAATGGCTAATCACCCACATAAATCAAATGCATAAGCCACTTTAAGACGTCGTGATGTAATATGAGATTTACTCACGAAAAACGTGAAAACGGCGTGTCTACAGGGGAGTCACTGGTGGGTTCCCTCCTGGTCTGGAGGAAGAGAGACCTACTCTCTGGTTCCAAGTGGCTGGGAGTCACCTGGGGTGTCCCTCCGGTCTGGAGGAAGAGGGGAGGTTGCTCCCCTGGTCAAGCTGTTTGGCAGCACCTGTTGCAGACTGAGTCTGCGGTTTCTAACTTGTGCTAGTGGAAGCCTCACTCCGGTTGGGAGTGAGGGGTGGACGTAGGTCTGTGGACCGAACCTCCTAAAAAATTATCTGTGCAGTGGTTTGATTGCCTTGCTTTGCTTCCGCTAGATGATTGCTTAGGCGTGCTCCATGTGTTTGTTCATGAGTTTAATTGAATTAGTTTTATTCTGGGACTGTGTCTAGCATCCAGGTTTTAATTTGGGCATTATTGGTAGAGGGATACATTCACCCCCCTCTGTATCCGGGCCTAGCACCCTATCACCGTACAAAGTAACCAAGGATAAGGGTCTAGTCGGGGTCGTGCTTGTCAACACGCTTCCGAAGTCTCCGACCACGTGTGCACACACTGACTGACTGCGCTATGTCAGGCTCTCTAGTTGGTTCTCCTCCCGGCCCAAACTCTAGCCGCCACAGTGGGAGGCCCGACTGCAACCAACCTAAAACTGTCTCTCCCAAATCTAGCTCTCCACCACTCCCTGGTGGGTTGGCACTGCGTACCCATGCAAACTATGACTAGTGGGGGTCACTGAAAGTGGACACTCTCCACAGAGAGGAAGAAGCATGAAGTATCAAGGCTACGCACGCACCCATCACAAGAATCACAAAGTACCGGGTGGCCCGGTGCCACCAGACTCTGGATAGTCAACTAGATCTGCTAATCCAGCAATCCTTGAGACACGCTACTCAGGCCAAGACTGTTATATAATATGGCACCACGCCGTCAAATCTTCCTAATCCAAGGGTCAGAAACCATGGTCAAAGGAATCCTTAAGGCGGCTTATAACTGTCGAGTCCATTCCCTTTCCAAGGGAGATTAAGAAGCCCCCAGCCCCAGGCTAGGTCACGGGACTCACAATCATTGGCCATACAGATGGTCCAAATGGAAAACGCTTTCCAAAGAAGCTAACGTTGCGCGGGGACAACGATTCACACCTACACCGATACACGGTGACTCGATCTAGCACAACGAAGAAGCCTAGAAGGCACGGGGTCACCCGGACCCTCAAAACAACACGGGCATGCTAATTAAGGTAACATGATTCCTCCTAACACCCAAAAATAAGGTATCAATCCCCACGGGATGTCCGGGATATCCACGGGACCAAAGGTCGACTAAAGGGTCACAACCGGGTCGACCGAAGGCCAAAACAGGCAAAGGAGCTGCATTTCGGTCGACCTGCCTGCAAGGGTCGGTCGACCAATAGGGGTCGGTCGACCGGCCCGCAGTCAGGTCCAGCCCTAGTTGGTCAGTCGGACCAAGCTGGGTCGGTCGACCAAACTGGGCAGTTCCCCCATCCCGTGGCGAACGCCATTTGGTCAACCAAACTCACTGGGCCGGTCGACCGAATCCGGCAACACACAGACTGAACCCCATCCGTGGGGTTCCAAACCATGCCCCAATCACCCTAGGTGATGGGAAAATAAGGGGGAACCATTCTCCACCCTCTAGACCACCTAGAGGCCCCATTTAAACTACTAAAACGTGATCGAATTGACAAATCCATCGCTCACTCCAAAATCATGCTTTTTAACCCCGGCGTGAACAAAACCCACACTGGGCCTCACCTCAGCCTATAAAACACAGGGAAACGGAAAGGAAGGGCCAATGATCCATCCCCCTACCTCCACCGACGATTTTCTACGTCGAGGATGCCGATTTCACGCAAAAACGAGCCTCAAACCACCGCCGAGCTTGCGAACTCGCGAAGGAAGCACGTCGCGCCATCGCCCTCGATCTTCGCTCCATCCTCGCTGCTCGTCACCCCAGGTGCCTCACCCCGCTCAAGCTCCGTTGGTTGCTGGAGAGAGAGGGAGAGAAAGAGAGAACCGAGAGGAGAGAGGGGGAGAAATGAGAGAATGAGGGAGAGGGAGGTGAAAGGGTTATATTTATAGGAAACTATTTGGGGTTTTAAAATTTTATAAAATAGAAAATTAGGAAAAAATCATCCACACGATCATCAAAAAACACATAATGCGTCTACAATGGCCCGGAGCCTAAAAACATAATGGTTCATCCAACACGGGGATCCGAAGGCTCGATAGTCAAAAATCTGATTTAATCATAGAACTCGATCCGGGACCCACGAAAGTGATCCGAAACTCACGGATTCTGATTTGAAAATTTGGGGCAATACAAACACACTCTCAGCCCGGTGTAGTGTTATGGCCAATCGATGCAAGAAGTTCCACAGCCACATGACCTCTTAATTGGCACGCAGTGAAATAAGCCATATATTCAACCTCCTTGGTAGATAGGGCGATGCAAGTCTACTTCTTACTACACCATGAAATAGCTTCACCACCCAACAGGAACTTAAAGCCTGATATGGATTTCTACCCATCTCCATCACTCACTATAGCCAATCAGTTTTAGGTCACCTCCCTTGTAACGTAAGACATAGCGCGAGGCCCCATGGGGATATCGAAGAATTCTCTTCACTGCCTTCCAGTGCGTAGGACCTAGATAGCTTTGGAAATGGTTGACCTGACCAACTACAAAACTGATGTCCGATCGATGCACAACATGGTGTACATCAGACTCTCAATTGTAGCGGCATATGCTACCTTACACATCTCTCTCTTGTCTTCTTTGGTCATAACGCATTAACTAACAGTCAAAGCACATCCTCTATCAAGTGGAGTGTCAAAGGGATTAGCACTATGCATCCTGAATCGCTCCAAAATTTTGTTAATGTAAGTCTCCTAAGATAAACTCAGTAATATTTCTCAGCGATTTTGCACAATCTTTACTCTGTGCACATAGCTTGCTTCACCCATGTCTTTCATCTCAAAGATGGAAGACAGTGACTCCTTTGTGACATTGATTAACTCCATTTATTATGGGCTATTAGGATGTCATCAATATATAATGACAGAATGAGAAGCTTGTCTCCCACTCACTTAACATACACATAGTGGTTCTCTTCGATCATTTCAAAACCAAACAAGATAATTGATTTATGAAATCTCAAATACCACTATCTAGATGATTGTTTTAGGTCGTGCATGGAATGCTTTAGGTGGCACACTTTTTGTCGTTGGCCTTTGGCCTCGAAACCCTCCGGCTGAGCCACATAAATTTCTTCGTCTAGTTCTCAATTAATAAATGCAGTCTTAATATCCATTTGGAATAATTCCAAATCTAGATACGCGATGATAGCTAGAATCAGGCGTATGGAAGAGAGTCTCACCACCGTGGAGAACGTCTCCTCATAGTCTATACGCTCTCTTTGGGTATAACCTTTCGCCACTAACTGTGCTTTATATTTTTCAATCGACCTTTCAGCCTTGCACTTGATTTTGAAAACCCATTTGTTTCCAATTATTTTGCACCCAGGTGGGAGATCCACTATCTCCTAGACTTCATTTTACACCATTGAATCCAACTCATCTTGCATTGCAGCTTCTCCCTCTTTCCTCGACGATGATGCAAAAGCCTCTCAGACAGACTTGGGCTCTTCATCGTCTAAGTTTTCACAAACAAGTGACTCGTTTTCAATTTGAAAATGTCGATGAGGTATTTGTCCATGCTTGCTATGACATATGGAGTCTTGACTATCCAGTTCTATGGGTGCGCTCTCACTAGGCACACTCCTACTAGGGTAATTTTTCGTACTATTCTCGGTGGATATGTGATCAGGAACAAATTCCTTCCCTTCACCGAAAGATGGCAGGGTGTCAGTCTACTCATCCAGCTCATGAAGATCAGGGTTTCTACCATCCTTGCCAAGGCTAGAAATTTTCTTCTCAAGGAAAATGATGTCTCGGACCTCTTTTTCAGTCATTCCCATCTCAGGATGTTGTCCAAACATCACGTAACTAGTCAAGATGTCAGGATATCTTATAAAGATAAGCTTTTGAGCCTTAGGGCCAAGTTTTCCAAACTTGTTAAACGTGCTGTGGGCATATCCTGCCAAACCCCAAGGACTCAGATTGTCTAAGTTGGGATTGTGGCCATGCCACAGCTCGTATGGGCTAGAAGGAACAGACTATGAAGGCATATGATTAAGGATGTATGTCGTAGTCAAGAGAGCATCCCTCTAGAAGGATATTAGGAGGTTGTCATGTGCTATCATTGACCTAACTATATCCAGCAACGTCATATTCCTCCTCTCAGCAACACCATTTTATTATGGCATCTATGGAATAGTAAGTTATCTACGTATACCCTTTACATAGGACTCATAACTAATCCAACGGATATTCGCATCCGCGATCCGTCCAAAGAGCCTTAACCCTTCTTCCCATTTGATTTTCAACCTCTGCTAGGAAGCACTTGAAGCAATCAAGTGTCTCATAATGTTGAGTATTCAAATAAATATAACCATATGGCAAATAATCATTTATGAATGAAAGAAAATAAGAGTAATCGTGTCGAGCCTTAACACTCATGGGTCTGCAGATATCAGAATGGATTAGTTGCAACGGTTATGACACCCTTTTGACCTTCCCAAAATATTGCTGGCACGCTTTACTAGCCAGACACAGTTCACATATCGGTAGAAAGACCTTAACGAGAGAGCCTAAGAGGCCCTCTAGAGCTAATATGGCCATGCTGTCCTGCCCTATGTGACATAGGCAAGCATGCCATGCAGCATAATATAAGTCTTTATCATTCAACACCGATGTTACATTGAAAGAAGAATGATAGATGATATCATAATCAAGATCTAACATAAAGAAATCATTATTTATCGTTCCATGTCCATAGTTAACATTACCTAAAGTAATGTCCACACGACTGTCAACAAAGTTCAAGCTAAAATCAAGATATGATAAACTAGATATGGAAACTAGATTATGCCAGACCATGGGTGCATAGTGTAAGGATTCGTTCAGCTGGGTTCGGACAACGCAGCGGATAATAAAATTTAAATCATGAACCTAGGCTTTATAGAATCCAAGAAACTGTGCTCTAATCGATGCAATAAAATTCATCCAACCCTAAAACGGGTTGTAGATCTATACCTTACGCGGAATGACGTTGTCTGCAGTGTCCGATGCAGATTTCTTCGATCGTAGAGCCGCACAAGTGTACGGCCTCAGGAGCTGATCCACACGGATCCTCGTGCAGTGACGGTATCCTCCCGTCCTTACCCCCGCGCACACAAGCTACGGATCCTCCAAAATCCCTTCTTCTTCCCTAAGTTTTTCCCCCTTGAGAGAGAGAGAGAGAGAGATCAACTAGGGAGAGAGAGAGAGAGCAAGAGGGAGGAGAGGGGAGGAGAGAAGAGGAACTTTCTTTCTTTCTTTGAATGCTTGGCTAAAAGAGCAGAAGAAAGCCTTCCTACGTAGGATGCATATATATAAGGGTTGGGCTCTTTCTAAAAGAGCCCCCAAGAACCAATATTATATATATATCCTTTCCTGTTATTGTACATATGTATTAGCCCTTCTTATATTCCTTTCCAAAAGGAATTTAAGGCTTTTATCATATACATTTGTACAATAATACCCCGTCACCCGAGAATCCATTGTGTGTGATCCTCTAGGTCCATAGTCACTCTAGTTTAAAGTCCATTAACTTCTAATTCCTAATTAGAAGTAAGTTAAATTCATTATTTGCTTCTACTAGAACCAAATAATATTTTAATTTATTCCAAATATTTGATCACGTTGGGTCAAGCAAATCTGCATGATCCCAGAGGACGCCGGGTTCAAACCACCCTGTCTGGTACCTGTATGTCTACAATTGCCGCATCGCTATAATCCCTCGCTCCTTCTATGAGTCTGGTTCGATCGAGGGTATGGTAACGGTCAAACCCCATGATCGTGCTATTCGACCATGACCTCCTTAAAGTGTATGACGTCTGTTCTAAACGAACTCACACGACCCTGGCCAGGGATTTAATGGAGCGTCAGTGTCATGACCTATTAACTGTATGATATATACCGGACAGTGAGCGATCCCCTCTTGACTATTGATGATCTTCACACGTATCCTGAAATGATTAATGACTTGGTAACTCATGACTTATGGTTAAAGTCACTTAGCCAACTCATTAAACCATTCCGGTCCTCGTGTAAGATCCGATCAATGTCTCAGGTCAAAGGACCAACGATGCTACTGAGACAATTGGATCTTCAGTTGACATTAGGTATAATCAACCATCTGAAGATCCAATAGCGGATCAGTTCAGTGTACATCCTCCCAAAACGTACATTTACACATATGTATCGGTGCCCCGCACCAGTGACCATGACACTGCTCACCCATACATCATGTGTACTGGTTTAATAGGTAATCAAAGTCCCCGAGTGATTACCCTCTAACCAGGAACAATTTTAAGGTATGTGTCCATGTAAAGTCAGTCTCATAATCGAGATCCTATCTCGAGTTGACTTTACAACAATGTATCATAGGGACATCGTAGAGTAATATACAATTACAAATTTATGCTCAAATACCACTTTATTAATGATGAACAAGATTGTACAACTATCGGGCCTACCCGACCTGAAATTGGCATGTAGCACACCCAATACTAACAATCTCCCACTTGGACTACAACCAATTACCCACAACTTTGAGGCACATCTTATCCCGATGGCGCTCAAACACAATCTGTGTCAAAGACTTAGTTAGTGGATCTGCTATGTTATCTTCAGATGGTACACGCTCTACCATCACATCTCCACAATCAACAATCTCCCGAATAAGGTGGAAGCGCCTCAGAATGTGCTTCGACCTTTGGTGAGACCTTGGTTCCTTCGTCTGGGCGATGACCCCATTATTATCACAAAAGAATGGGATGGGAGCTGATATCTGGGGAACTATGCCGAGTTCCAAGATGAATTTCTTCATCCAGACGGCTTCCTTAGCAGCTTCAGCCGCAGCAATATATTCTGCCTCCGTCGTCGAGTCTGCAGTCGTGTCTTGCTTGGAGCTTCTCCAACTGACTGTCCATCCATTCAACATGAATATAAATCCAGATAAGGATTTGCAGTCATCTGGATCTGACTGGAAACTAGAGTCTGTGTAAGCTCTAAGTTGTAGGTCCTCTCCTCCATAAAGCAGAAAAAGATCCTTAGCCCTTCGTAAATACTTAAGAATGCCATTTACTACCTTCCAGTGCTCCTCGCCTAGATTTACCTAATATCTACTGACAATACTCAAAGCATTGGCAACATCAGGCCGTGTACATAGCATTGCATACATGATTGACCCTATGGCCGAAGCATAGGGTACCTTATTCATGTGTGCCACCTCCTCAGATGTTTTAGGGCTCATCCCCTTAGATAGGCAAATTCTGTGTCTCATAGGAATGAGACCTCTCTTGGAATTTTCTATCCTAAACCTTTTGAGGATAGTGTCTATGTACATGGATTGGGATAATCCTAGCATCCTTTTAGATCTATCTCTGTAGATTCTTATGCCCAGCACATAGGATGCTTCTCCCAAATCTTTCATGGAGAAGGTCTTGGATAACCAAAACTTAATTGATATTAGCATCTCTACATCATTCCCAATGAGCAAGATGTCATCAACATATAAGACCAAGAAGGTCACAGAGCTCCCACTGACCTTCTTATAAACACAGGGTTCATCTTCATTCCGAATGAAGTTGAAAGTTTTGATAGCCTCATCAAATCTTAAGTTCCAACTCTGAGATGCTTGCTTCAATCCATAAATGGACCTTTGAAATTTACATACCTTATTAGGATGAAGCTTGGAGGTGAATCCTTCAGGCTATACCATGTACACCTCTTCTGATAGATTTTCATTAAAAAAAGCTATATTCACATCCATTTGTCAAATCTCATAATCCAGGTATGCAGCAATGGCAAGGAGGATTCTGATTGACTTAACCATGGCCACAGGTGAAAATGTCTCGTCATAGTCAATACCTTATCTTTGACGATACCCTTTCGCCACTAATCTGGCCTTGTATGTGTCAATGTATCCATCTGCACCGATCTTCCTTTTTAATATCTATTTGCAGTCGATAGGGACTTTCCCTTCGGGTACATCAACCAAGTTCTAAACTTTGTTGGTGTACATGGACTGGATCTCTGAATCCATTGCCTCTTGCCATTTTTCGGAGTCTGTACTACAGATCACCTCCTGGTAGAATTGAAGATCTTCATCCTCATCGATGCATATCTTAGAGGACCTCTCTGAGACATGTCCAACATATCTCTCAGGTTCTCTTGTTAGTCTACCAGATCTCCGTAGTGTCTGTGTTTCAATCTGAGTAGGATCAACTGATACAATCTCATCCAATGAGACGGTGTCTTTAGGTTATGGTTCTTGGACCTCGTCTAATTCTATCTGCCTCCCACTATTTTTCTGGAGTAGATATCCTTTTTCTAGAAATACAACTCTTTTAGCCATTAAGATCCTTTGCTCAGATGGGTGATAGAAATAATATCAAAATGTCTCCTTTGGATATCTCACAAACCTACACTTATCGATTCTTGACTTAAGTTTATCACAATCGTTCCTCTTCACATGGGAAGGACACCCCCAAATTTTAATATGATTAAAATTTGATTTCTTGCCCTTCCATATCTTATATGGTATAGAAGGAACAGATTTACTTGATATCCTATTCAGTAAATGGGCCGCAGTCTCTAAGGCATAGCCCCAGAGAGACAAGGGTAGTCCTGATATGGGCATCATGGATCGGACCATGTCTAACAAGATCCTGTTTCTCCTCTCGGATACACCATTGTGCTGTGGTGTATACGATGGAGTCCACTGAGAAACAATTCCATTATCCTTAAGATAAGAAGTGAATTCATGGCTAAAGTATTCTCCTCCTCGATCTGATCGAAGAGCCTTAATACTCTTGCCAGTCTGTTTCTCTACTTCATTCTTGTATTTCTTAAACTTCTCAAAGGCTTGCGATTTATGCCTCATTAAATACACATAGCCATAGCTCGAGAAGTCATCAATAAAAGAGATGAAATAGAGGTGACCCCCTATTGCTTCTATGGACATGGGTCCACACACATCCGAGTGTATGAGCTCGAGAAGGTCAGCAGCCCTCTCACCATGTCCACTAAAGGGAGCCTTGGTCATCTTCCCCATGAGACAAGACTCACAAGTATCAAATAGCTTGTATTCGAATGAGTTCAAATACACATTTGAGTATAGGTGAGAGACTCTCTTTTCACCTACATGACCAAGCCTGTAATGCTAGAGATATGTAAAATTCACTTCATTAGCATTAGAAACCGGCATACCATTAGAGCATGTATCTAATGCATAAAGACCATTGACTAATGAACCATTGGCTATTAATAAACTATTATTCATTATAGAGCACCCAATGCTATTAAAAGCCAACGTATATCTAACGTTATATAAGCTAGAGATTGAAATAATGTTCTTAATGATATTAAGAACATAATAATAGTCATTCAGCTCTAGAATGACCCCTGAAGGTAAACTGAGACATGCAGTCCCGACAGCTTTGGCAACAACTAAAGCTCCATTGCCCATCCTCAGCTCAATCTCCTTTTTGTCCAGTCGCCTTCTATTTGCCAGCACATGCAAAGAGTTACATATATGAGATGCACATCCAGTATCCAATACCCATAATGTGGATTTCACATATGACAAATTAAGGTTTATGACAAAAATACTTTCATTTAGAATTACCTTGCAATTCCTTTTTCAATGCCCAGGTTGTCCGCATCGAAAACACTTGTCCTCTTTTTCATTCTTCTTGCCCTTTCCTTTGTCAACTTTGGCAACTTCCTTACCCTTGGCCTTCTTCTTTCCCTTCCCTTTGTCACCATTGGTGGATATCTGGGTGGCCTTCCTTTTCTTGTTAGCCCGGCTAATAATCATTACAGAAGATGGTTTATCTTTCTACATGATTCCTTCAACACTTTTCAACATGTTGAGCAGCTCTGGGAGAGTTGCCTCAATCCTATTCATGTTGAAGTTTATGATGAAGGGACAAAAGGAGTCGGGCAATGACTGGAGAATAAGATCAATGCACAGTTCAAGATCCAACTTAAACCCCAATGCATTAACTCTCTCAATCCACTCCATCATTTTCAGTACATGAGCCTGTACTGAAGCACCCTCTGACATCCGTGTCCTGAAAAGCTTCTTGGAGATATCATACCTCTCAATCCTGCCCTGCTCCCCGAAGAGCTGGTGTAGGTTAAGAAGTATGCTTCTACAATCAGTATTTTCAAATGACCTATGTAGCTCAGGAGCCATAGAGGCCAGCATATAACATTGGATAAGGGAAGAGACTTCTGACCATTTGGCATAATTCATTAAATCACCATCGTCGGCATCAGGAGCTGGTTCAGAATGAACCGTGTCCAACACGTAGACTATTTTTTCGGCGGTGAGGACTATGCGTAAATTACGCAGCCAATCCGAGAAATTTAGTCCAGTCAGTCTGTTGGCATCCAAGATGCCACAGAGGGGGTTGGACGACGACATCATAATCTGGATAAGAAATAAAAGATAACTTAACATATGTTCAAATTCTAACTTAGATGTGGCTTTCGATCTTAGTTAGTCCCACTAATTTTCGATCGAACTATATAACCCTCAGTATATAGAACGGGAGATCAGTGGGATCATCCTAGTGAGTCGGAATTCCAACGAGACTGAGGTATGACCTTGTGGAAAGCACAACAAGCCATACACCATCTCAAGGGTAGTCAACAAGCACTTGCATCTAATGTAATATCTGATTTCGGCCCCCAAAAAGTCATCCCCTTGTGGAAAGCACAACAAAGGATACTCTCGATTAGATCTTGCCACCATTACGACATAGTAATGAGTTCATGACCTGACCCTTGTGAAAAGCACAACAAGGTCAAATTCAATTCCTCACCCCATTGAGGCCTAGCTTTGGAGTTGCATCCTGCCCCCAAACCCATGGACCTTGTGGAAAGCACAACAAATTCATGAGATGAAGACATTCATTCACCCCATAATGGTGGAGGGCCACGACGACTCCCAGAGCCACGCTTACCAGATCTAAAGTTAAATTGTGAGGTAATTTAATTTTATCTTGATCTCATCCTAGGTGGTAATATAAATATATCCAATATATTTACCGTACCTAGTAGTTTGCACAAAGTAAATGCATCCAATGTAAAAATTAAATCGCAAGTGATCATGGACCCTATGCCTAATGCTACTAAGACATCCTACTCGCTTCCGAAGCAACCGGATCGTCCTTGTTCGATGTGGTCCACGCCTTCAATCTTCGATATCGCATAAATTATAACTTTTACTCGGCACGCAGGCTGGCAAAATTTAAATTACATGCCAATTAAATTCCAGAAGCCCTCAAGGCAAGTACAACCAGAGCAGGGAGATAGAAGTACATAGGAATTTCACCAGAGAGAGAAGGGAGGCTCGTAGGCCCCAAATAACATTAGCTATGTCCATTATCACTTGCCAACCCATACATTCAAATCAAACAAGGGTTATTTTTGAAAATAATCCTTATATTTGGATTGAAAAGTGGGATGTGTAAACAAAAATAGATTGGCTTTATTTAATTTTAAAAATTCAAGTTGGATTAACTAAAAAGTAAACACATAAGCAAGCCAATTCAAGGTAATATTAAGCAAAGCATACATAGAACCATCATTTATAACAGGGACATGCATATTTGAATCTAATTCAAATAATTCAGATAATTGAGATAATTTTTAAATTTAAATTTAAATTTAATTATCTAATAATTAAATTTAAAAATAAATTTAAATAAGTTAATTAATTAAATTCAAATTCAAATTAATTATCTAATAATTTCATTTGAAAGTAAATTTAAATAATGTAATTATCCTTAATTATCATTTTTTAAAATTTAAATTTTGAATTTAATAATTATCTAATAATTAAAAATTTTAAATTTTAAATTTTCTATAATTATCTCTTAATTATTACATTTTTATCTCAAATTAAGTGATAATTACCCCAACTCATTAAATTCAAAAGTTAAATAAAATTTAAGATTTGAAATTTTCATTGAGAAAGGATAATTAACATTTGAGATGAAGATTAAATTAATTTAATGTGTCCATATATATATTTATATATCATATATATCAATGGCACAGTAAATTAGATAGAAGTAAAAAAATTAAATAAAAAAAATTTACGGTCAACCCGCCTGGGCGCGACTGCACACGCTGGACGAGTGGGCGGGCACGCCCGCGCCCACCTGCGATGGCGTGCGCACGCCACCGCGGGCGGGCACACAGGGCGCCATGTGCGCCTGCGGGCTCCCCAATTTTTTAAAAAAAAATGCTTCCTATCCCTTTTCTTTTGTGTGATCTACGTGAACAAAGGATGCCCAGCATCCTGTTCCCTTAGATTGACACAAACAAGGATGCCCAACATCCTGTTTCAATTTTAATAATTGAAGATCAAGAAAATTGCCCCTAAACATGATTCTATGAGGAGAAATTACATCGATCATAGTGCAACCTGGCTCTGATACTACTGTAAGGATTCGTTCAGCCTAGTTTGGACAACGCAGCGGATAATAAAATTTAAATCACGAACCCAAGCTTTATAGAATCCAAGAAACCGTGCTCTAATCGATGCAATAAAATTCATCCAACCCCAAAACTTGTTGTAGATCTATACCTTGCGCGGAACGAGCATGTCCACAGTCTCCGATGCATATTTTCTCGATCGTAAAGCCGCACAAGTGTACGGCCTCTAGAGTTGATCCACACGGATCCTCGTGCAGTGACGATATCCTCTCATCCTTACCCCGCGCACACAAGACATGGATCCTCCAAAATCCCTTTTTCTTCCCTAAGCTTTTCCCCCTTGAGATAGAGAGAGAGTGCAACTAAGGAGAGAGAGAGAGAGAGCAAGAGGGAGGAGAGGGGAGGAGGGAAGATGAGCTTTCTTTCTTTCTTTGAATGCTTGGCTAAAAGAGCAGAAGAAAGCCTTCCTACGTAGTATGCATATATATAAGGGTTGGGCTCTTTTTAAAAGAGCCCCCAAGAATTAATATTATATATATATCCTTTCCTGTTATTGTACATATGTATTAAGCCCTTCTTATATTCCTTTCCAAAAGGAATTTAAGGCTTTTATCATATACATTTGTACAATAATACCCCGTCACCTGAGAATTGATTGTGTGTGATCCTCTAGGCCCATAGTCACTCTAGTTTAAGGTACATTAACTTCTAATTCTCAATTAGAAGTAAATTAAACTCATTATTCGCTTCTACTATAGCCGAATAATAGTTTAATTTATTACAAACATTTGATCACGTTGGGTCAAGCAAATCCGCGTGATCCCAGAGGGCGCCGGGTTCAAACCACCATGTCTGGTACCTGTATGTCTACAATTGCCGCATCGCTATAATCCCTCGCTCCTTCTATGAGTCTGGTTCGATCGATGGTATGATAACTGTCAAACTCCATGATCGTCATTCGACCATGACCTCCTTAAAGTGTATGACGTCCGTTCTAAACGAACTCACACGATACTGGCTAGGGATTTAATGGAGCGTCAGTGTCATGATCCATTAACTGTATGATATATACCCAACAATGAGTGATCCCCTCTTGACCATTGATGATCTTCACACGTATCCTGAAATGATTAATGACTTAGCAATTCATGACTTATGGTTAAAGTCACTTAGCCAACTCATTAAATCATTCCGGTCCTCGTGTAAGATCCGATCAATGTCTCAGGTCAAAGGACCAACAATGCTACTGAGACAATTGGATCTTCAGTTGACATTAAGTATAATCAACCATCTGAAGATCTAATAGCAGATCAGTTCAATGTACATCCTCCCAGAACGTACAACTACACATATGTATCGGTTCCCCGCACCAGTGACCATGAGACTGCTCACACGTATATCATGTGTACTGGTTTAATAGGTAATCAAAGTCCCTGAGTGATTACCCTCCAATCAAGATCAATTTTAATGTATATGTCCATGTAAAGTCAGTCTCATAATCGAGATCCCATCTCGAGTTGACTTTACAACCATATATCTTAGGGACATCGTAGAGTGATATATAATTATAAATTTACACTCAAATATCACTTTATTAATGATGAACAAGATTGTACAACTATCGGGTCTACCCGACCCGAAATTGACCTGTAACACACCCAATACTAACACATAGAGCACGTCGTGTAGAATCTTCGTACATCCACCCCAAGGGAGAGTAGGCCCAAATGCACATTCACAATTAACATAAGGCCTGATTTACACTCAGATGTATATAAATTTTATTGAAATCACGTAACACGAAGAGAACTAATCTTTTATTGGGCAAATAGATATGCTCAAATTCCAGACTTGGGGAAACACATAATCACCTCCCATTATCATATATCCAATGCAGATTTAAAATCTGAAGTGCATTATTTTAACCAAGCCACCATGCTCTCTCTCTCTCTCTCTCTCTCTCTCTCTCTCTCTCTCTCTCTCTCTCTCTCTCTCTCTCTCTCTCACAGAGAGAGAGAGAGAGAGAGAGAGAGAGAGACGCGCGCGCGCAGATTTAAAATCTGAAGTGCATTATTTTAACCAAGCCATCATGCTCTCGCTCTCTCACTCTCTCTCTCTCTTCCGCGCGCACACACAAAAACAATGCCCACTAAATTCTAATGGTATGGTTAGAGTACATCTAACGGTGGTCCAGATCCCTTCACACCCAAACAGGTGGCCCACTGGAATCTTGCATCGAGTGGAATCTTGATTCCACCATGCCTGGTGGAAAAACAAATCCCGGATTCCTAGTCCTTTATTAGTTGGTACCAGTGTTAAACAACCTCTTGCCCCCCCCCCCCTTTTGTCTCCAACCGCGCGGCTTGCTCTCACCATGGCCTCTCCTCATTTGTTTAGTTACCGATCATCCTCTAAGCTGCGGCGCTGTGTGCCCTAATTCATCCATCCACCGTGGCGCACTGTTATTGGTTGGCATAAGATGCCATGCCACGGGATGATTTTGTCCCAGATGCATGCATGGTTAGATGGATCATTAGAATAGAGACGAATAATAAAAACATACCCAAAGCCAAACGGGTTTTGATTGTGCTACTACTGTGGAGGACCACTCTTAAGCAGGTGGTTGAGACAGGATTTTTTTTTTTAAAAAAAAGTGCATAGTAGTAGTTAGCAGCATGACATCAGACGGCATTACAGAGGCTAGATTGAGATGTGTTTTTAAATACACATTTTCCTTTTTAAGAACTTGCTACGGGAGGAGAAGAGGAGGGAAATGAAAGAAAAATAAATGAACAATAAATGATATGTTACGGCGGAGAAGAAGATAAATGAAGAAGAGAATAGAAGAGAGGGAGCAATTAATAATCAGCACCGTCGATTTTTAACTCGATTATTGTCGTCAAATAAATCTACGTTAAAATTTAAAAATTATGACATTTTTATCAAACAGATAATTATATTTTTTATTAATTTTAAAATTTGAGTTAAAAATTGACATATCGTAATTTTTTAGGTAAACACAATTTTTTATAAAAAATTACTCGCAAACACCTTATAAATTACAATGTATTTTGACTAACGAGTAAAGATAAAATTATATTTTTAAATCCCCCACGATTAATAGTAGATTTTAAAATCCAGCAAAATCGCAGCCATGCATTTTGAAATCACTCAGCACTAGATGAGATGAGATTACTTTGGCACATACATTTTATTGTCATGTTTCATCGTAGTTTAGTTTCCTATATTTTGATATGAGGATGGATTGAGTTATAGAAATATTATGACCCTTAGAACACTCTTCAAGTCTAATCTCATTGGCTGAAAGATTAGTCCTCTCCTAACATGATGCCAATAAAAATTTGTCCGATTTATGAGTATTATAAAATGGGTATTCGGTATTCCTGAGACACCTATCAAATTTAGATGGCATGTACCACTGTGGGGGAATGGGCATGCCGGGTCAGTGAGATTTGTGAAGAAATGTGTTATCGGCTATTTTACGCAAACCTGATATTTTTCATGATCTTTGTGGGAAAAAAATTGGATTAAATAATAAATAATTAATAAGCCAAGTTGTGTGGTCATTTTGGAGGCCCGAGGCCCGTTGACCACAACATCCCTCTTCGACCTTCACCTATAAAAGGGGGTCTAAGTGGACTCCTCTAGGTATACAAAAGAAAGATAGGAAAACATCCCCTTATCTTGTCAAAATCCCCTCCCGAGAGAAAGCACCACTTGTCTTTAGTGGAGCCACTCGCACTCCATGCCCACCCTTCTGCACCTCCCCAAGGCCATCTCCTTGTCTCAAGCCATCTCCACCTCTTGAGAACTCCGCTCAGACTTCTCTCTCAATCTGTTGATTTAAGTATCAGAGAGTTCTCCCGAAAAATTCTCATTCCAGTGGAGAACTTTATGTAGGTCGAAGCTCGAAAAAACATACGCAAGGGGATTCCCACTTTTGATGGCCCAGTTGAGAAGCCCATAAAGCTATACCCACATCGGGTATCCAATGTAGGGGGGCTTCAACTAGGACCTTGGCGTCTAGTGGATCCAGGCTCCCCGAGATGGAAGGCGGCCACCGTCCACATTGGGAGTCATCAAGTAAGACTCCAAGAACTCCACCACCAGTTGTATATAGGCTGGTGCGATACGAACTCCTCTTCAAAGAGGTGCCACCACATGATTGTTTGAGAGTACCTGAAGGGACACCATCACATCATCATTATCTTGGGGATCGTGGACCAAGTAATGTTTCTTTGTCTTCATGGAATCAGGTTTTATGCAAATCGAACCAAAAACATGCACCCTTGGTCCACGTAAGAGCGGTTAAGTTCGCCATCCTTCCCCCTCAACCATGTATTCGTCATCGGCAAGAGGGATACCAGACATCAATGGCCGAATCCAGACGAGTGTTTGAAGACTAACCTGAGAAGACTACAAAGTCCAAGAGTGTGACACGGACCGGAAGATTCAAACTTGGTGGAGCTCGGTCAGGAACCACGCCCATTGTACATACAACGACGACTCTCGTGCCTTCAGGGCCAGCCCATAAGCTCTCCCCCCTCCGAGCAAACAAATGACAGTCTTAAAGCTCAATTTGCCGCTCTGCTATCTAGGCTACTTTTTCTCGTGCTCTATATGAGAATCTAGGCTCTCTTTCTCATGTTCTATATTTTCCACTTTTGTCACTTTGTAATCAGTTTCCCTGGACACTAAAAATATAAGTGTTTGTAACGTACCCAACATCTACCATCTGATAGGTGTCATTAACTTAAGTTAAAATCTAACTAAAGTAAAAAAGATTCCCAAAGTCTTGATTTATCAGTGTAAGAATAATTCTGTTGCATTAATGGAAGTGAAAAAGCACTTCTTTATATAGGCACCGTCAAATACTTTCTAGTGACAGTTAAATGTAATAGTATTTCTACCCTTCTGTTTACGCAAGAAGATAATTTTGATTAATTTGTATATAAGAGCGATGTTTTTACAATTATTCACGTAGTAATATTACTTTTGCAAAAAAATCCTGATAGAATTGTAATATTTTTTTATAGCAATGCTTTTGTGCCGCACCTTTTTTCCCATTGTATATTTGTCACTTTCATCTTTATTGTATGACCACGAGATCCAACACTCGGAGGTTTTATTAAACTTAAGTTCGGTACTCCCAATAACATTTAATTTTGTTTTCTTGATAAAGAAACCGTGACGAATAAGGCAACAAAAAGTACAATACTACTATATTTGTCTATAATCTTTTAAGCTAAGGCCCACGGGCCCACAACCTTAAAATGTGTTGAAATTAGATCCTCTCTTTTTAAAATTTTATTTTAAAAAGAAATACTTGCTGCAAAGTGATTGTGCCATGTCAGCGGATGGGACTGAAAATGGCATCCACGTGGACCAATCACAATCAGGTCCAAAGTGTGCACGAGGTGTTTGTCAATTTTAAATCATCTTTAACTAACTGAAAATTTTTCCACTAGAGGCAAGGGGTGTCCTCCAAGGGCAGAAGTCCACTCCAGCGGCGGCGCTGGGCGGTACGGTCGACAGCAACAACCCATCAATGGCTTTCTGCCTCCTCTATTCCCTCCACCAAAAACTCTGATGCGAAGGCAAAGAAGGTGGAGAGAGAGAGAGAGAGGACAAATTGGTGGGGGCACAATCCGACGGTCGAGATCCTCCCATGGTTCCCTTCCCGGAGGCGGAGATGGCGACGACCAATCCAAAAGGCGTCTCCGTCGGTGCGCACGTCGCACGGCGGAGCCAACACGACGGGAGGGCGGGGGGGTGGCCGCCACCGGGAGAGTGGATGCGCCCGCGGTGGCCACTTCGGGGGGGTTCGGTTCGGGCGGGCCCCTGCGAGGGGCAGCCAGCGCACGAGGTGTGACGTCTCCTCGAGGACGTCCCAATCTGAGCCGCGCTATCATTGGCTGGTGTGGTGTGGGCCGACGTCACCCGGTCCAACCCCGAGTCTCACCTAACAGACTAGGGTACTATGCATTGGATCCGAAGAATCTTTCTGGTGTAGTGTTGTTAATGGTGCGGCGAATCCCACTTGGATGTTGGAATATGTTTGCTTAATTATACAGTGCTAGATGTCCCTATCTATCTCACCTGTGTGACTTCACTGACATTATTAAGAATGCATCTTGATGTCATGCCATATGGCAATGCACCTGGAACACCTATTTTTTAAAAAATATATATTTTTTTAAAAAAATATATATTTTTTAACCATATCTAGATGCTATGGAGCATAGTAGAGCTCTATGGGGCACGTACATGTATACGCTCTCGAAAGCTCGAACATACTCTCTCGATCATAGAGTACAAATGTTCTCCAAAACATCTAAAATATTTAAAAATTGTAGTTAATTTTTCTTTTTTTGAATCATACATCTCGTGTGTGTTGACATGCGCGTGACATCAAAATAAATTAAATGACGTAAGGATACATTCAGATATACTTCCGTGACATGGGAACAAATGGCGTTGTGACGACACATTCTATTAAGGGTCAAAAAATCTTCTCACAATGTCGGCGTTATGCATGAGAATCTTAGCCCGCACATACTCTTCTTCTCGAGGAGATTGTGCAGAAATAAAATAAGAAAAAAAATAGGACTATGAATAATCTCCACTTTAATATGTGAGAATATAATCAGATTCAAGTCTTCATCTCTCAACCTAAGAGGAATCGCCCAAGCTAAATTTCTTAACGATGATGCCTCTTGAATTAAGTAAGGAGTGAATTCTTGTTTTGTAAATAAATGATCGACTTCTTAGACAACTCATGTGAGATTAATTTGGACATCCATTTTAATGCATCTACACATTGTACCAAGCATAATGATAGGGGGGGGGGGGTTCAGCACTATGTTGGTATAAGAAAGCCATTAAAAATACTGTGAAAATAAGATCAAAAATTCCTCAAACAAACTTATAAATAGATTTTGCAAAAAAAAAAAATCTAACATAAACTACTTGCATTATAAAAAAAAGAGTTCTTCCTTAAGAATAGGGTGTAGAGGTTAGTTGATTATTAAATGATTCCGGATCAACCATGTCATGGGATGTGAGCTCGAGACTTGCTAACCATGTTAGATTCCATGTCTGAGGTGACCGGTTCCTTCTTGGATGGGATCTCTAGGGCACTTTAGATCTCACCAAGATTTTAAGATATTTTTACATATATACCCTCATAAAGTTTGATTTTATCAAATATACCTTTCATTTGAATATATTATCATGAATATCCTTAATTTAGATAGAAATGTTGCGGCTATACCCCTTTAGTTTACTGCCGTCGACGGAGGAGAATATTCTATGAAATATATCATCTACGGTCGTTAGATCTAGGGTATATTTGACAAAATTAAATTTTATAGGGATATATATACAAAAATCTTACTCTTTAACTCACACTTAACTCTAGTTAAACACACGGGAGTTACGACGAGGACATAATCGTGACATTACTCTATATTTCGAGGATACTCATGATAATATGCTCCGATGAAAGGTATAGTTGACAAAATCAAAATTTACCCAAGTATATATGTAAAGATCCCAAATTTCAATTACTGCGTGGTGGAGACATGAGATGACTCGTAGTAGCTCTGAAATTTTTTTGAAGTAGTAGTTTAATTAGATTATGTGATTGGTTATTATAACGAGGTCGCATATAGTGGATGAGTACGAGAGGTAGTAGCATGCAATAGGATATATGTGCAAATATGATAACAACATAATTCATTGTGAACTTTGTAAGATTACAGTTTAAATAACATTCTTAACCATCAAAATATAATTGAGGCCTTTAATGAATTCTGTCATGAATTGAGATATCGCATATAAGGAACAAAAAAATATCATGTCATGAGTTGCTGCCCCTCGTGAATATAAAATTCAAAAACTCACATACTCCTTTCTCAATCTCCGCAGTGTTTCCCAAAAGCGACATTAAATTCTCATCCATTGGTGTCCTCACCGTGCAACTACAAGAAAAAATAAAGAATAAAATCAACATGAGGTAATCTACAATAAAACAATAGTGAGACATATGATACATTCACCTATATATATACTATAAGAAAAATCACGGACGAGTTATGTCACTAATTCATCTTTAATTTATTATTAAATACATCAACCGACAGATTAGAGATGAATTAACGACAAATATTGATCAATTATAAATAACATATATATAAATTCGTTTCAAGTTTACAACAGATTAGAGACAGATTTTATATCCATCTTTATTATGTCACTATATTAGAGAGGGAATCCGCCGTAAAGTTGCATCGTATTAGAGATACATTTTGTTTTATGTCATTTATAATTAGTCGATAATTAACATTTATCATTAATACGTCCTTAATCTATTACTGATATGTTTAACAATAGATTAAAGATAGATTAGTGACGGAATTGTTATTCTATTGAAGCCAAGAAACAACTTAATAGTTCATGTTAACCACTGTTATGTGAGCGAGTCTTGTCACCATTTGTATGTTGGTATTAATTTTAGTAAACACTAAGGTGAAAAGGGGATCCCATCCTATTCCAACCCATCTCTGTCTCTCTCTCAACATTGATCCCCCTCTAGGATCAACATTGAATGATTGAATCTTCTTGCCCCATCCCCCCCTCGACACAATAATAACTATGCCATTAGGAGCCAAGTTTGTGGGGGGTATGCTCCCCCCATCACCCCCACCTTCCAACACGGATACACATGCACCCCAATTTGGATCAGAGAGAGTACCGTAGACAAGTGACAGGAGGGTGCCTCCCGTGCCTCTTCCAAGATAAATAGGAGGAAATAAAGGGGGTGAAAGAATGGAGTCTTTGCCAATCTAGTGATAGAGTAGGGTGTCCGGGGGGTATAGGCAGAGGAGGGGGGGAGGCAAAGAGAAGGAAACTTCAATATCTAAACCATCCTTCCAATGTTAAGAGCCGCTTTTTTTTACGGGGCGGGGTGATTTATTAACGTCTCACTACGTGAATAAGTCACCCCATAATGGTTAAGGAGATGGATGTGAGAGAAAATTGTGGAGTCCATAATTTTCTCTCACATCGATTTGTTATTCTCCCTATCTTAACCCGTAAACAAAGAGCCCCTAAAGAGATCAAGTGGAGGAGGCAGATTAGAGTGATAAAGGTAAACAAGTCTATGGGAAGGGGATAGGGACAGTGGAGGGAGAGATGAAGAGGGTGGATCTATCTACATGAACGGACCAGACATGGATCCGAACAAGTGTTGACAAAAGGATGCCGGACAATTTACTCACTTAAGGGTAGTTGTAGAGGGGACGTATTGCAACAAAGAACTCATACCCCATCTTAACTTTATCTTCTATCTTTTCGCAAGTGGCTGAATAAAATATAGGCAAAATTATTAGTAAATCTTTAAAATAAGGTAAAAATGACATTTCACATTGGGGAGTCACCGCCGTTTTAAGGGTGTTGGAGTAAATACCACACAAAGGTAGGGATATAGAGAGAATTTTAAAAGATTTTAAGAATTTGCAGAGCACCACAGGTATACGGATCAGAGGGCATACTCAACTCAACCTCGTTTCGTTGTTTGAGACTAAACAGTGACCTCACTATACTTAATTAACAAAGAGAGAGCCACAATGAAATAAAACTATTTTAACCCCGCCACCCGCATGCATTCTAGCTACTTTGAATCTACTTTTCCTTTGTGCCGTTTGGTGACAAGATGGAAAAGAAGAGGATTGCATGTCAGTAATTTTGTTTGGTTGTAGAATCATTTTATCTAGTGTTCCACTTGGAAGGTGCCAATTCCATGGGTCCCAACTGCCCTACGTCCCAAATGTTTGGAATATGGGGATACCTCATATTCCTACTCTTGTCAGGCTTTTCATTAAACAACTGTCACCGATTGAGTGAGTGTAACGACGTGTATGATGTGTGTACTAATTCTTTTATTAGACAGGTAGATCATTAATTAGAGAACCTCGAAGTCTGACTTTATTCGAGATTTTTCTCTTTTAAAAGATGCACATAATTATTTTGTCTTTGTTGGGCTTAGCTTGGTTTATATAGAATTTTTTTAAGAACCCAACAAAACCAAATTAGATGTTAAATCAAACCAAACACTTTTGAACCCATTGGTTTGGCTTTTGGTTCAACCAATATTAATGGGCTTCAAAGCCCGAATTCCCAAATAAACTTTAATTATCTATCAAGTAGTACAACTAAAAGTCAATTTCCAAGGTTTGATCTCAACTTTAGATCAAAGATCGAGGATTCAAACATATGGGGATACCGTACCATCTCTAGTATTTTAGTGATTTATCTACATTTAGAGAAAAAGATCATAAATATATATATTTTATGTAATTCGATTTATTCAATTTAATTTTATTTGAGAAGGGTAGAGACTTTTGTTCGATTTTGGTTTAAACCAAAAACTGTTTTTGCCTTTTACATTCCCATCGGATCAAATTAGTCAGTTCGATTTGATTTTTAAGTTTGAACTAAATAGTGAACACCCTTACATGATATTGTATGAGACCGACTCGGTCCAACCGTATGTTTGAGATTACATTTTGAGTTTTTCTATAAAATCAAACTGATTGCGAAATAACCTAGACGGTAAAAGAACGACGGGTCAACACTCACGTCTCATCTCCCATGTCAAGCGAGACGACCGATGACCCACATCTTCACGGTGAGGACAACCCCTACATCACCAAATCAGATGGCGAAAATAAATGGGATGAACTTGAAGAACACCCTATAAATAAGACCTTGATCAGACTACCAAGGAAGTATGGAATCTACGTCTCTCAAGCTCACACATCTCTTGAGTCTCAAGCACTTCCCCTACTGGGATGAGTCTCCGCCTCCACATCCGGTAGACTAGCCTCCCATATTTTCTTTTCCAACACTCAGTCCAAACACTCTCATTCTCCACTCACTCTCACTCCCTTTTTAGTCGAACACTAAGGCACCGCCTCCGAGCACTACGTGCCTCGTCCCGAGCGCTCCCCCTCTACGTCGATGATCATTTGATTTAAGTATCGGAGGGTTATTCCCTGAGATCTCTTCTAGAACCCCTCGTGACGCTTTCATGTGCCTGCATACTTCTCTCGAGGTCGACCTTCTCCTCCCTCACCAAACAAATCTTGAGAGTCTAACTCACAATTCGAGATAACACATCTCGACCTCTACACTCTCAAATGTGAAAATATCTTAAATGTAATTTAATTTCATATTTACTTTGATATCAACTGGGGTGATTTATTCTTAAATTTAAGTCTGCAACAAAAGTAATCTCAATTAAGGGTTTGTTTATTTCATCGTAAAATACCATAAAACTTAGTAGTTATTTTATTTTACAATATTTTTATTATTTTGATTGTAAAATAGAATAAATAAAATTACATGAGTCCAAGTGACACTAAGATTCTCTTCTTTTAGTTTACAATCCACCGACCAGAGAAACAACGGGTTGAAATTACACCAATCCAATAAAACACCTTGTTTTATTTTACAATCATCTTAATAAAATACTTCTAATTTTAAAATTAAAAATATATCAATTTGTTCCGTACAAGTGAACTGCATCGCAATGCTCCTTCTCATACATCCCCATATTTTGCAACAATGTTCTCTATAAATTGAATGATAATTGCATCATAATTATCAACAACATTGTTTCACAGACTTCCAACTTGTAAAATTTCCTTGTGTTTTTTGTTTTTTCAACTAGTTTTCACAGATTTAGTGCCCACGAGGAAATAGAAAATTTCCATCCACTTTCTCTCTCCCAGTGCTGAATGCAAATAAAAGATTCTTTAGACAGATTGCTCCCACAAAAATTGTAAATCTAAGCTTCTATTTAGCGGAAATCATTTATAACAATGAGTTTTCACTTTCTAGGAAATTACTTTGTGTGATTATTCATTTTCCAAGAAATCCTGAGGACGCAAAATAAAAAATCAGCTAAGAATGAACATATGAGACTTAGCATCCTCTCTTTCACATCTCGTGGAGATCACATATGATTTGGTACTTGAGAGACAAAAGATGGGATCATCAATAAGAAGAGTAATGTTTTGTGTATCGAATCCGGTGCACAAAGTCAATTCAAATTATAACATTCTATTTTATTGACGCAAAAAAAAATTAAAATGACTATTTTCACATCAAAAAGGACATCCCGCGTCATATCCGTACGACCTATTTTTTCGCTCGACGAACAAATAGAGATTAAAATATTTTACTATATGAATGAAATATTTAGTATAGAATTGAAATATTTTATTAAATTTTATTCTTATAACAAAATATTTTATTTACGTAGTGTTTTGTCCCTAAAACAAATATTTAGTTCATGTAACAAATGTTTTATTTTTACAAAAAAATTTATTCGTTCGTTTATGTAGTCAAATAAAATATTTCATTTTTGTAACAAAATATTTTAATCTTACAAAATATTTCACTACGATATTTTTCCGTTAAACGACAAAATGGGCAGTACGGGTCTAACAAGAGACGTCCTCCCTGTTTTGGGCAAAAAAAAAAAAAGAGGTCATTTCAACTTTTGTTTAGGTCAACGAGAGGAAAAGTTAAGATTTGAGTTGATTTTGCATTACTCTAATAAGAATAGGAGATAAGACATTGCATTCGGCATACATCAACCCTACAAATATGATAGCCCATTTAACTTAAAATTAGTTGACATATGAATGAACTGGGCCGGGTCATTTTCTTATAAACAGATACTCCACTGGCACATGTTAATATACATGACGTTGGTACCACACAACCGAAATCTAGGTGGCGATGGCAGAACTTAAGTGTGCTATTAAGGCTGGTACATCTTTTTGAGCAAAAACCCTGGTACATCTAACTGATAAAAACAAGTCGTGGGTTAATTATTTTTGAAGGAAGAGATGAGACCTTGGACACCATCTATTTGGGTTCTTGGCAGCTTCGGCTTCCAAGCGAAGCTCTAGATTGGAGCTTCCAAAGTTGAGAGAAAAACAGAGTTATTACAGAAGATCTAGCTACTATCACCATTCAAACTTAGTTAGCACAACTTGCTCAATATTTTAAATTTAAATTTTAAAAGATCTACAGTTAATTACATTTGTACTGTAGACTCTTTTTTAAGATTTTCTTGTATACCCTTAGTATTCTTGGAATTATCACATGTAGAGTTATGGTTAACCGAATATATCTTGGTTATATCTCTCTGGTCTATTTGAAGAGAACATTTATGACCAGTGTACTTAAAATGCCTCATCTTGGTTAATCATTTTGAGTTATAAAACCCCCAGAGTGAAATGGCTGGAACAGAAGTAGGGGTACAGATGAGAGATTTTTTTTAATATAAAGAAGTGCAATACCGCGGTGTCATATTATTTTTTTATCACTCTCTAACTCCACCGTCCAACGTCATATCCCCTTTTATCACTCTCCACTCGACCATCCAATCTTGTGATCGGACGGCCGAATTGAATAGTTTAGAGTTAAGTGCTCCCAAGCTAAAAAGTGTCAAGCTTAAATTCACTTTTTCTATTATCTGATTTTCGAACCTACGGTGGAAAAATGATGTGCCAACTGCCAAGAATGGTGGTAAGAAATGTTACATGTATATCCTTAAAATCCTCACGAATTATTCTTATATCTTCATCTTTATGATATTTACACCAATACCCTTCAAATCTCTTAATCTAAACTAATGCACCCCTACCAAATGACTAGCATACCCTTGGTCAACACACCCCAACCCCACTTTACCTCCCTTCAGAACTACTTCTCTCCTTGACAGATGCCATCTAGCTTCTCGATGACAACCCAGATGAGAGTCCAACAAGGGAGGAGTTCAGAGAGAGAGAGAGAGAGAGAGAACAGACGCAAGAACCCGTTGGACCAAATACAACACACCCTTCCTTTCTTTGTCCTTCTGGATTCGACTCTAGATCTCACTCGCCTTCGTAGCTGCTCTAGACTCTTTATAATTCCATAACTATGGCCGAGTTCGTCGGGGACCTGCCTCCCATACCGCTCACGATCGTGATCAGGAAGAAACCTCCAAAGATGCATACCTCTAGCCTCCAAGGCCTATAAGAGATACAGTGCATCAACACCGCAAGATACGCAACAATTGCTTCTTCATCTATTTTGAGTTCTCTCTTCTCCACTTACTGTTGACTTAAATATCGGATGATTTTTCCGGACACCCCCACCCCAATTAGAACTTCTTTTATGCACGAGGACACCTGACTTCTCCAGCAGAGCCCTTCTCCGCCATTGACTTACTATCCGAGCAAACTTCGGGCCATCGTCACTCGACTTAACGTTTGACTCCTCTACCGGAAGACCCACCTACAGCTCCCCTGGCGCTCTTGCTCGTTCCTTCTCTAAAAATCAGAAGCGTCACACATCACGGCCCATAATTAGCTTTCCATGGAATTGAGGAATTGGGGCGTGGAGTAATAGAGACGATAATAAATCTGGCAAAGTAGATTGTGGAGACTTCACCAAACTTGGGTATAGCAAGAAAGATGCTAGAGGCACGAAAGATTTACTCAAATTTGGGGACAGCAAGGATGACAGCATAATCATGGCTAACACTTGCCATAACAACAAGAATGATGGCCTAGAATTAATAAAGGGTGAAAGTTCTAAGAATCCATGTTACTGCAATGATTTTACTCTTTGTAAAACATAGAAGGATTGTATCATTATAAATAAGAATGGGATCCCTTAGTCAAGGCTGAAATAAACTTTACCATCAATTTTATGGATGTAAGTTGAAAATCGAACCACGTTAAAATCTTGTCTCTCATTTTATCTTATTTTCTTTTCATAGTATCAAAGCAGACCAAATAACCCAACTCCTCTTGCCATCTCCACCTAATTAATGTCCACGACCCATCTTGACCGTGAGAGAATGTGTTGAAATTTAGACATAATCTCTGAACAATAATCTCGTATTGGTTAAATGAGTTGTGATTCATGTGCTTGTGACTCTGAACCCTTATATCTCAACACCGTAATTTTATGGATTCAACATGACACTCTCGTGTGTCCTCCATTTCTAGTGCACTTTGAACACCGGTCACATTTGATGTAAGGTTTTGTTGATATCATTTCTCTATAGTAATGCATTTGGTAGTCTACTGGACTTACCAAGACCCGACCTTCAGTTGAAGAGATAAAAGACAAGGATTGTGATTTGTGAGGTAGCTCGGAGGGAGAGAAGAAGGTAGAGAATTATATATATATATATATATATAGAGAGAGAGAGAGAGGAGAGAAGCTGGAAGTACAACCCGAAGCTTCCATGCCCAATATGTACTTCACGGGAACTTCCTCATGAGCTTGAGCAGTCCAATCGAAGAAAAACGTTTCAGAATAGAACTCTCCGAAGGATCAACGCGCAACGAACTTTACCCATTCGCCTATTTGGAGCTGGCAGTTACCCGCCACTTTCAGAATAGATATTGATTGATTTTGTTGGATTTTAGTTTTCAGTGCTTATTGAGTCTTACCATTACATAGATGTTCACTTGTCTTACGTATTTGCTCTTCAATTAATAGATCTAAAACTTCGAACTTCGTAAATGCGGGGAGATCGACCCGATCTCGAATGGGCACACAAGTACACAGTCGAAATTGATCGACACATGCATTAAATTTATCGTGGACATCGCATCACTGGAATACATAAATTTTCCAAACATCTCGTGAGAGTTGACAGGGATTAGGTTACTTGCCCTTCTATTTCACGGGATGTCCGCATCCAATTTTGGGCATTGTTACAGGATAACTCTCTGCCACTCAGGAGACCTAAGGATGCATTGTCATCTAGAGCTCTAACATCACTTGTCCACTCTCCCTCCTATAGAGATACACTAGTATATGCAGTGAGAGTTTTCTTTAGAGAATTCATTGTATCATCAACCGCTGGACATGCACCGTCCTTTGTGTAGCTGGTGAGAACTATACATAGAGACCCACGACCCAAGCACGTGCATCCACTCTCTAGGATAGAATCAGCCTCTACAGGTCATGAAGATGATCATGTATCTTCATTTAACTTCAGCTCAGACGACTCAAGACTATTAATAGTTTTATGTAAATGAGAGCGGTGGATCTTCTGAAATCAAAAGGTCTTTTTTCTTAGATTTATTATTATTTAAGTAAATTACGTATAGTCTATGAGGAGGGTAAATCCAGTTGGACCCAGGAACGGCCCAGTGACAGACGGCCCACTAAGATTCATGCGCATTAAGCCCAGCCAAGAGGCGAGCGCCCACACTCAATCCAATAAGGGAGAGCCCGGCCCAACAAAATATCGGATTCCACGACGCACGACGGCTACGGCCCAAGCAAAGTTCTCGCCGGAGGGCACTCCGACGACCGACCGTTGCCCCATGACGTCGGCCTTGACCCCGTAACGGGCGAGCACGCGCCATGAGCGCCGTGAGACTCGCCCAGGGACTGGCCGGCGCCGAGACTATCGCCCCCCAACAAGAAACTCCCGCCAACATAACGGGAGAACGTTACTCTACTAAATAGACACTTCCCTCCCGAGGGATGAGGTTCCTCGCTCCAGGACAACCCATATAAAAGGGACATCGACAAGAGAGGAGGGCACAATATATTCTTCTACTAAACCCCATACTATTACAGAAGGGAGACACTGTGGATACTTCTGCCATGAGAGCCTCCTACTGAGAATAGAGCAACCATACCTACTACGACGGGAAATAAGCTACCCGCTACGCCCAGAGAGAAACCTCCTCCCGCACGGCCTTACCACCCAACGAACACTCTCCGAAGACCCATTGGGAGCGGCGAGCACGCGTGCGGAGGACCTACACGTCTCTCGGATCGTCTACTACGATCTCTACTCTTCTCTTACTTTACTCTTCTCTATTGCTCATCGATCCATTGCTGACTTAAGCATCGGAGGGTTGTCCTCTGGGATAATACCCGGGACTCCTTCTGACGTCTCCTTGATTTCTCGGTGTTTGCAGACCTCCACGGGCGCGAGACGACTTCCCCAACAAATAAATAGAGAAGGTGGTACGTGGCCTAGGAACCATTTTCCTAGCGCTACACTTCTTGGCGTCGTCTGTTGAAAACAGAGCGAAAAGCTATGGCGCCCCGTGGAAGCCTCCGCAACGCCAGCAACCGGGGGCGGGGCTCCCACCAGGGACCCAACTCTCACCGGGGATCACAGGAAGCTTCTTCCGCTCGCCCCCGACAAGAGGTCACCCCAGGTGACCTAGATGAGCTCCGCTAGGAGATCCGGGCCTTGACAGATTTCTGCCGAGAGCTTCGGGTCCAGAGGGATAGGCCCCAACGCGCCCCACCCGAACGACGGGAGGGTGAAAGGGACTAGACCGGAGAGAACTTTCGGCAAGTACGGGAGGCATCCCATGCCTCCGTTGCAAGGACCCGACGGTCACGCAGCGTGCCAGCACCTAAGGTACGCAGCCCGCTTCATTCCAACCCAGAAATGGACCGCCGGCTTCAACGGTTCGACGAGATTGAGGACAAGGTCCGATGTCTGGACGACGTCCTCCTGGCCGCCAAGCATCGCGGCCTCATCGACGACGACCTAGACTTCCACGCTCCCTTCTCCAGGGAAATCATGGAAGCCCCCATCCCGCCGAAGCTCCAGCTGCTGTCATTCGCCTCCTACGACGGCACCACCGACCCGGCCGACCACCTGCACGGCTTCGAGTCCCACCTGGTGTTTCATCGGGCCTCCGATACCGTGAAATGCTTGGCGTTCGTTATGACTCTCCGGGAGAACGCCCGAGCGTGGTTCGAGTCCCTGTCGGCCGGGACAATCTCCTCCTTTCAACAGCTCAAGAAGCTGTTCAAAGATAATTTTGTGGGCTGTCGAAAGGTAGCCAGATCTGCTGTAACTAGGGCTGTCAATGGGCCTGGCCGGCCCGACAGGCCCGCGGGCTTGGCCAGATTTCGGGCCGGGCCGCAAGGTCTTTTTCGGCCCGCGGGTTTTTAGTCGGGCCTAAAAGCCCGGCCCGACTAGACTCGCGGGCCGGGCTCGGGCTTTGAGTTCGGCCCGCGGGCCGGCCCGGCCCGATCCCTTTTTTTATTCTCACTTCAAATTTTAAAAACTATTTAGTCAAACTTATGTTATTTTGCTTAATTAGAAATTTTAAATTTTTCTTTTCACACAAATTATGTAATTAATATCAAAATTTTAATTTATTTAGTGAGATTATAAGTTTTATAGTATTAAATCTATTATTTTTTATTATTTTTATTATTTTATTTAAGTAGTCGGGCCGGGCCGGGCCTTAGTCGGGCTTTGAATTTTTTACATAATGTCGGGCCCGACCCGGCCCGACATAGCTCGGGCCCGGGCCGGGCTCGGGCCTTACTCTTGATAAGTCGGGCCTGGGCCGGGCCGACCTAAGCCCAGCCCGGGCCCGGCCCATTGACAGCCCTAGCTGTAACCCTGTTCGCCCTCAGGCAGGGGAAAGAAGAAACATTGTGGGACTTCGTCTCGCGCTTCCGCGCGGAGGCTCTCCGTATCCCCCACCTCGACATCGGCATCGCCACTACGGCACTCACCCAGGGGACGCGGGACCACATCCTCCGGCGCGCGCTCGGGGTCGAAGCCCCTACGACACTTCCAGACCTCCTCACGCTAGCACAAAAGCACGCGCACTGCGAGGAGAACACCGCGGCCCTGCGCCGCGCGGCCGGGACCGATCAGCCCGACCGAAAGAGAACCGCCGACCCACCACGAGAGGGCCGGAGTAAACGGGAGCGACGCGACGGGGACCGCCACGACCACTCCGACAAGGAAAGGGGTGGGGTGGCTACTGCCATTACACACCCCTGACGGCCCCACCCGACCAGATCCTGATGGAAATCCGCGAGGAGTCATTCCTCAAGTGGCCCCCACGGATGAAGTCGGATCCAAATTCGAGAAATAAGAAGAAGTACTACCACTTCCATCGAGACCATGGCCACGACACCGCCGACTGCATCAACCTGAAGGATGCTATCGAGGATCTCGTCCGCAGAGGGCTCCTCGACAAGTTCCTAGCCAAGGCCGCCGAAAGGCGACAGAAGACACCTCCCCCAATCGACAACCGGCCCAATGGTAAGAAGATCATGATGATCTCTGGGGGGCCAGTCGCGGGAGGTGATAGCGCGAGCAGAAGGCGTCGGTACGCGACGGCCATCGGCGCGGCGGACAACAGCAACAGCATCCCACGGGAGCCCTCCCCCTCGGGCCATATGGGAGACCCCATAGTCTTCTCCGAGGACGACCTGGAAGGCGTCACTACACCCCATTCCGATGCTCTGGTGGTTTCCGCCATCATCAAGCAATGTATTGTACGACGCATCCTGATAGATAATGGAAGTGGGCCCGCTGTTATTGCATACGACTGTCTTATACTCATGGGTGTGGATATGACACGACTCGCGCCATTGCACACGTCGCTATACGGGTTCTCCGGCATGACGATCCGCCCGGAAGGGCGTATTTCGCTCCCGATCACGTTCGGGACGGCACCTAAAGAGGTAACCGTTCACGCCGACTTTACCGTAGTGCGTGCAATGACAGGGTACAACGCTATCATCGACCGAGGGATCCTCGACACGCTTCGAGGTGTCCCTTCTTCCTACCACCAGAAGCTCAAGTTCCCTACTCCTCGCGGGGTGGGAGAAGTCCGCGGCGATCAACGGGAGTCCATAAGGTGGTACCTTATCTCCACCCGCGATCGACAACCCGAAGAAGCGCCACCAGAGAAGAAGGCGAGGGCCGAAGATCCAGGCCCGAGCACGAGCGCGCCGGCTGAGGACTTGTACCTCATTCAGGTCGGGGACGACCCAAGCAGAACACTAAAGATCGGCGCTACCCTGGCCGAACACGACAAGCAAGCGTATGCAAGCTTCCTCGCAGCCAACCAAGATGTGTTCGTCTGGTCCGAAGACGAACTCCCCGGGATTCCCCCGGAGGTCATCACGCACCAACTCAGGTTGGACCCCACCTGTCCCCCGGTAAAGTAACGACGGAGGCGCTGCAACCCCGAGCGACAGGCCATCATCAGGGAGCAAGTAGGAGAGAAGCTGCGATCAGGGCTACTCCGACCTACCTAGTATCCAGACTGGGTGGCCAACGTGGTCCTGGTGCCTAAGAGCAACGGGAAGTGGCGGATGTGCGTAGACTACACCGACCTCAACAAGGCCACGCCCAAGGATAGCTTCCCCATGCCCCAAATCGACCAACTGGTTGACGCTACGGCCGGGCACGAGATGTTGAGCTTCCTTGACGCCTATTCCGGGTATCATCAGATCATCATGCACCAGCCCGACCAGGACAAGACTGCGTTCGTCACCGACCACGGCCTATACTGCTACACGCGTATGCTGTTCGGACTAAAGAACGCCGGAGCCATGTATCAACGCTTAGTGAACCATATGTTTGACTCGCAGATCGGCCGCAACATGGAGGTCTATATCGACGACATGCTCGTGAAAAGCCTCCGAGCAACCGAGCACCTGCGCGACCTGGCAGAAGGTACAATATGAAACTCAACCCTGCTAAATGTGCGTTCAGGGTACGATCCGGGAAATTCCTAGGTTTCCTCGTGACCCACCGAGGAATTGAAGCCAACCCCGATCAGATCAGAGCAGTATTAGAGATGGAGCGACCGAGACAGGTGAGGGACGTACAGTGTCTCACCGGGCACGTCGCCGCCCTGGCTCGATTCCTATCCCGAGCCGCCAAGCGATGTCTCCCCTTCTTTCGGCTGATCAAGCAAGCCAAAAGAAGGGATGGATCGACTAGGACCAGGAGTGAGAGCAGGCGTTCGAAGAGCTGAATACCTAACGACACCTCCTGTCCTCGCCAAACCCCAAAGGGGAGAACATCTGCTCATGTACCTGTCCGTGACGTCCAGCACCATGAGCGATGTGCTCGCACAAGAAGAAGCATGAGTCATGAAGCCCGTCTACTATGTTAGCCGAGCACTACAAGGACCAGAGTTCCGATATTCACGGACTGAAAAGTTCACCCTCGCACTGATTACGGCTGCTCGCAAGCTCCGGCCGTATTTCCTCGCTCACCCGATCGTCGTCCTCACCGATCAGCCTCTCCGGCAAATCCTTCAGAACCCTGATGCTTCCGGAAGGCTAGTCAAGTGGGCTATCGAGCTAGGAGAATTCGACACCAAGTTCCGATCGAGAACAGTAATCAAAGCCCAAGCTCTCGCTGACTTCGTCGTCGAATGCACCCTACCCGCCGAGGACGCGCCCGAGCAGTCCTCGGGGCCCACCTGGGAGTTATACGTCGACGGATCTTCCTGCACGGCGGACAGCGGCGCAGGATTGGTCTTACTCTCACCAGAAGGGATAGAGCTACAATATGCCATGCGTTTCAACTTCCCGACCACGAACAATGTGGCAGAATATGAGGCGCTCCTCTCCAGGCTACGCATGGCAAAGCACCTGGGAGCATCAAATGTACGAGCGTACAGCGACTCCTTGCTCATCGCCAACCAGGTCAGGGGGGAGTTCGAGGCCCGTGATCCCTCCATGATGAAGTACCTGGAAAGGGCCAAGGCGGCAGCGAGCGAATTCACCCATTTTGAAGTGATCCACATCCCGCGCAAAGAGAACGTCCGAGCGGACGCCCTCTCCCGCCTAGCGTCAGCCACTATAATCTCCAGTTCGAGATCGGTCCTGATACAGGAGTTATCAGCACCGAGCATAGACGATCCAACGCTCCAGGTAAATGCCATCGACTACGAACCCTCCTGGATGGATCCTCTCCTCGACTTCCTCCTTCGACAACAGCTCCCGAGCGACCACGCCGAGGCGCGACGCACACGGGCAAGAGTGGCTCACTTCAGCATTGTGGACGGCCGACTGTATCGCCGGTCCCTCTCAGCTCCCCTACTTAAATGTCTCTTCCTCACGGAGGCCAACCAGGCCATCCAAGAAGTCCATGAAGGACTCTGCGGAAGCCACGTGGGAGGGCGAGCACTCGCACAGACGCTGATTCGACAAGGGTATTGGTGGCCCACCTTGCAGCAAGACTGTCTCAACTACGTCTGGAGGTGCCCCCAATGCCAGAGATATTCTCACCTGTACCACCAGCCAGCTACGCAGCTCACGCCTTGACGGAGCCCCGCCCGTTCGCTCGGTGGGGAATTGATATACTAGGACCCTTCCCTGAAGCACAAGGGAGGAAGAAATTCCTCATAGTCGCCATCGACTACTTCACCAAGTGGATCGAGGCTGAACCATTGGGGAAGGTAACAAGTGAAGCAACTTGGAAGTTCGTGTTGCGAAGCATCATTTGCCGATTTGGGATCCCAAGGGTTCTCACAACCGACAACGGCAGACAGTTCGCGAGCACGGCCTTTCAGATAAAGTGCTCGGAGTTCAGGATCTGGAACCACTACACCTCGGTGGGCCACCCCCAAGCCAATGGGTTGGTGGAAAATGCCAACCGAACTCTACTCCACGATATCAACTCCCGCCTGGACCAAGCAGGCGACGCCAGGATCGATTCGATCTCGAGCATTCTATGGGCCCATTGGACCACCGCTAAAGCTGCCACCAGTGAGACGCCTTTTCACCTTGCCTACGGGGCTGAGGCAGTGGTCCCGGTGGAGATTTCCAACCCCTCGCTACGAGTAGGACACTTCGATGAAGCAAGGAACAACCATGCGATGCAAGAGAACCTGGACTTGCTCGAAGAGGGAAGAACCAACGCTCGGGTGAAGCTGGTGGCATATCAACAGAAACTAGCTCAATACTACAACGCCCGGGTTAAGGAGCGACACTTCTTCCCCGGGGACCTAGTTCTACGGCGAGCAAGCGTGACTGACCCACGGGGAGCCAGGAAAGCTCGCACCAAACTGGGAAGGCCCGTATAGGGTAGCGGAGACACTCGGCAAAGGAGCGTACAGGCTAGTGACGCTGGGGGGGAGAGAGGTACCCAAGACGTGGAACTCCGTCAACCTCAGGAAATACTTCCAGTAAATCGTCACCAGCCGTACTCCACTAAGGTAAATTGCCTACGAATAATAAAGAGGTAACCTAAGGGTTTTCCTAGAGGCGAGCACCGCTCCCCTTGAAAACGAAGGTGGATTAAGGGCTTCCTAAAGGCGAGCACCGCTCCCCTTGAAAAGGAAGAGGTGGCTTAAGGGCTTCCTAGAGGCGCGAGCACTGCTCCCCTTAAAAATAAAGAGGTAACCTAAGGGTTCCCATAAAGGACGCGAACATTGCGGAATGCGAGCACGAGGGATCGCCCAGAAAGCACAAACGCGCCAGTAAAGGTACACAACATTATTGGCTCAAAATAAAAAATTCATATTTCTGTAGTCAAAATACAAGCTGCCAGAAGTCGGCAAAATACCCTTACAAGGGCCAAATACAAGTACGTAAATAGGCAAAACGTGCTCGACTATGGCGACGTACGACTTTCAACGGCTCGCTTCCCGGGCATCGTCCTCTGCCAACGATCATGCTGAGTCTCTGAGTAGGCACCTAGCACCCATTTTTGTTCTGTGGAAGGGTGCCACCGGAGAAGCCTCCTATGCCAGAGAAGATGGACAAAATCCCCAGACCAGCAAAGGGCTTCACTGGTAGAAGACCTGCACCAGGAAAACTAGGCCGGCTGCTCCAGCCACCCTTGCTCGGACAGGGGACAGTGGAGCAACGAGGCCCACCCGTTACAGGGAACCAGCAGGCCTACCCAAGCCAATGGGGGGCAGCGGTACTACGAGGCCAACACATTATGAAGGCCACCCCAGTGTACTGGCCATGCCTGCAAACTGACGAGCAGGGCCCCACCGCCACCGGCATCCACCTTGAATGGAGAGGTTGTCCCGCCACAGCCAGCATACAACAGACCCTCATCAGCGACGGATAGAAGCGTGGCGAACCCACCGCCGTCGTCCAACCACAGGGCCTTGCCTGCAAAGTGGAAGAAGGGAAAACAGCTCCCACCCTTCCTTACGCTCCTTCCCACCGAAAGATAGGAAGATGTTCCAACAACGGAGAGCATCTCACCAAACACCTACAAAAAGCAAACAAGGGTTACATATCACAAGGGCAACCGGCAAGATCTCGACGGGAGACGAAAAACAGCAATACCCAGAGACTCCTCGTCCCCTCAGGGATGGAACTTATCCTGCTCAAGAAGCAGGATCCCCCTGTCGGCGTATAAGCGGTTAACCTTCTTCAAGACCTCCCGCCAGCCGTCCAGGTACCCGAGCCTGTACTGCTTAGAGACCGGGCCACCCTCTCCAGGCGCAGGCCACGGTCGCCATGGTACCGGCGCTAGGTTTCTCCAGAGGACCAAGGGTTGACGACGAGCCTGCAGAAATTCGCCATCCGACGAAGTATCGGACTCTCCCGATGACATCCTATAAAAAGGCTACCCTCAAAGGTCTACTGGTGTAAAGCTGATCACCGGAGCACTGCGAAGGCCATCATTTATAGGAGGAAGCGAAGTTCCCAGAAGGATGAAGACTCCCACCGCCTCCATCAAATCCGTGGAAACCGAAGCGACGGATCCCGAAAGTCGCGCTCCTGCAGAGCCCTCATCAAGGACGCCGCTTCGTATCCCCCGAGAATCTCACGGCAGTTCGGAAAGAGGGAAGTACACGGAAGAAATCTCAAGTTTCGCAAACAAAGGGAAGGTTTTCATTTCTAAGAAAGGAAAATTACAAAAAAGGCTACTGCCTTGGAAAGTGCGGATAAAAAGGAAGAAAGGGAAAAAACAACTAAGGGGCATCCTCTCAAGGACTTGCCCCAGTTACATCATCATGTGCCCTAGGTTCAGCAGGTGCACGCACACCGACAGCATTGGGCGGAGGCAGTTCGTTGTCCAGGTCCATCACGGCAACCGGTGCTCGCTCGCCCCCACCTGACTCCGTCCTCTCCACGCCCGCCTCTGCAGCATCGGGCCCCTCCTCTCCGTCACCGGCCTCCGAGCCGTAGGGAGTTGAAGGAGGGGGAAGGACCGAGACCACGAGGTCAAAATGCTCTGCTGTGGCCTTCACAACAGCACTCCATCCCTCCCGAAAGCCGCGATCACGTGCCGGCCCATAGCACTCTAAGGTTGCCTCCGTCAACTCATCCCAGTAAGCCGGAGAAGAGCGGAAGTTCTCTACAGCTTCCTCGCCAGCCGAGGACAGGGACATACGCAGCCTGGCGAGCTCTGCCTCAACCTCCTGAGCACAGGCCTCCATGGCTTGGACCATCGCCTCTGACTTGGCTGCTCGCTCTCCTGCCGCGTCAGCCCGTACCCGGAAGGTGTCCCGATCGCGCTCCATGCCAGCAAGGGCCAGACTCAGTTGAGCCAGCTGCTCCTAAAGTCCAGTGTTGACAGCCTCAGACTCCTTCAAACGCCCTTCAGCCTCCGCCTGAAGGGCCCGGCTAGCCTCCAACTCACGGACGGCATCGATGAAACGGTGCCTCCACAGCCCAAGGGCACTGACGACCAGGCACGCGCTCCTCGCGGCAACGGTCGTCAGCTCCTTCGCAGTCTCGGGACCAAGCTCCCCGACGTGCTCGTGCCAGCGAGCACTCTGCACCATAAGGTCGACAACAGTCGTGACCCCCGGCAATCCCGCTGTCAAATCCTCGGGCCGCGAAGACTGACTACGTGCAGGGGCCCCCAGCGAAGGAAGAGAACCGACTACGGCGACAGCAGGAGCTTTGCCCCTTTCACGCTCCCGCCCTCCGAAGGCGGGCGCCGGAGCAACAGCTGTCGGCACTACAGGTGGCGGGGGAGCACTGGAGGGAGGCGCCCCAGAAGAGGATGGGGGACGACTCCTGGCCGGGGTCGAATCTCTCCCTTTCTTCCTCGACCGGCGGTGTCTATCCATCTCCGCCAGCTCGTCATCAGTCAAAGGGATTTGGCTACCACCAGCCATGGCCGACTCTTCACCGGATGCGCTAGGGGTGGCGTCTGGAGAACTCTGCCGAAGATTGGGCCCTCCGCTGGCCACGGATGCTTCATGCGAGCGGATCAGAGGAATACCAACTGGTGTCGGATACTGCAACCTCCCCGGGGCGAACGCAACCTGGGCTTGGGGGGCGACGACCGACACTTGGCCTGCTCCCAGAGCAACGTGATCCACGGGGCGGGGAGCAAGTCGCAGTAACTGGACGGTCTCGTAAGTCCAACCCTGCGCTTCGGCTACCCCTGGAAAAAGAACGAGGTTAGTCGGGCACCAACTACTACTGACGCGACCCTACGGAGAAATGAAGGCAGTACCCTGCGGTAGCGGAGGACACAACCCCAACTCCCGGAGCAGCGCCGGGGTCAGAACGAGGTCTGCATCAGCAAGGGGATACCGGAAAACAGCCTTCAACTTCCGACGGTCCTCGACACTGAGGGAAGGCTTCGAATCACGCCAAGGGCGAGGAAAGCCACTGCGCATCCAACTGTCGGAGGTCCTTTCCCAGTCCTTCGACTTGATAAGGTACACGTATCGCTCCGCCCAGCCTTTGCAGTTGGACGCAGTACGGGAGACTGAGATGAAATGATCGCGGGCACGAGCCTTGAAATAGGCGAAATAGGTGTCAGACGGACAACTCTGGAGGAGGAAGAAGTGCCGGAATAGATCGACACTCGGTCCCACCGACGCTCTATGACACGCGTAGTCAAACCCACAGAGGATGCTATAAGAATTGGGAGTTATTCCCCCGGGATTCAGCCCATAGTGGTGGAGGGCAGATTCAATGAAGGGGTGCACTGGAATACGGAGGCCCGCTTGAAAGGAGGCCACCGGAATCATGATCCAGCCGGAAGGGTGACTCATTATATCGTCTCCCACAGAGGGGAAGACGATGTTATATTCAGGGGGAATCTGGAAGGCTTCTCGTAGGCCATAGATTACCCTATAGGCTACTAAGGGTGGGGAACCATGCCGACTAGTGCCCGCACCCGAGGTGCTCGGCACACCACCCCGACCATGAGGCATCTCCTCCGAAGAGGAAGAATCGACACTGAGAACTCTCCTACGCGGAGGCATCACTACGAAAGATGAAAAATACAGGAAAAGAAGGATCCTCACCAGGCAAAGGGAGGAAGACACCTACAACGAAGCGCGACAACCGGCAAGACGTGGGTACAGTTTTGCGAAGAGACCTCGCAGCAGTCCTTATAACCGCCCACTACGGGTCAATGTCATTCCCTGAAGGGCATATGAAAGGACGTCGGCCACTACGACGGTACGGCTACTAAGGCCAGGTGACTGTTCTGAGCCCACCTCCCCAGAACGGGACAAGACCTAGGGTCATCATTGTCAGCGTGGCCTCTGCCACCGCCAAAGGCGCCTTGCGTGCCAAGCAGGTCTCGAAGCCACCAACTCCCGTTGCACGAGGATATCGAATTCGGATCATACACTCCAGAAGAACCCTCTCTTAGACTACTCTCAGTCCCCTGCAGAAGTGCTCGACAACTGAGAGTAGGGGAGAAATGAGGAGGGTAAATCCAGTTGGACCGAGGAACGGCCCAGTGACAGGCGGCCCACTAAGATTCATGCGCATTAAGCACAGCCAAGAGGCGAGCGCCCACACTCAATCCAATAAGGGGGAGCCCGGCCCAACAAAGCATCAGATTCCACGACCCACGACGGCTATGGCCCAAGCGAAGTTCTCGCCGGAGGACACTCCGACGACCGACCGTTGCCCCATGACGCCGACCTTGACCCCGTAACGGGCAAGCACGCGCCATGAGCGTCGTGAGACTCACCCAGGGACCGACCGACGCCGAGGCTATCGCCCCCCAACGAAAAACTCCCGCCGACATAGCGGGAGAACGTTACTCTACTAAACGGACATTTCCCTCCCGAGAGATGAGATTCCTCGCTCCAAGACAACCCATATAAAAAGGACATCGATAAGAGAGGAGGGCACGGTAGAGTCTTCTACTAAACCCCATACTACTACAGAAGGGAGACACTATGGATACTTCTCCCACGAGAGCCTCCTACTGAGAATAGAGCAAACAGACCTACTACGACGGGAAAGAGACTACCCGCTACGCCCAGAGAGAAACCTCATTCCGCACGGCCTTACCACCCAACGAACACTCTCTGAAGACCCATTGGGAGCAGCGAACACGCGTGCGGAGGACTTACACGCCTCTCGAATAGTCTACTACGACATCTACTCTTCTCTTACTTTACTCTTCTCTATTACTCATCGATCTCTTGCTGACTTAAGCATCAGAGGGTTATCCCCTGGAGTAATATCCGAGTTCCTTCTGACGTCTCCTTGATTTCTCGGTGTTTACAGACCTCCACGGACGCGAGATGACTTCTCCAACAAATAAATAGAGAAAGTGATACGTGGCCTAAGAACCAATTTCATGCCGCTACGGTCTCCATAAAGTTAAATCCACTATACTTAAATGTTTAAACTTTAGTTTGAAAACAAAAAACTTGAACTTTCAAGAAAAAGTCAATTTCCAAAAACAAAACAAAAAGGCCAAAATTGTTGAAAAGGTTGAGCAAGGAGTTACCTGCAATAGTTGGAAAAGGTTTTAAAGAAAGAAAACTCTGCATTAGGATCTGCTCTGATGCGTTCAATGAACTCGAATATGGAGATATTTTAGCCATAAATCCTTAAAACTTTCAAGAAAAGTCAATTTCTTAAAAACAAAGCCAAAATGGCCGAGCAGGACTGGCACGGTATGGTACTGCCGTACCATCCAAACCACCGGGTTAGTTCGACCCAGCGATACAGAAAACAGTGCTATGCATTATCACAACCGATTTAGTATGGAGCATAGACAGTCATCATGTGATATTTGGAAAGGCTATTATTCGATTGGACAGATGGCGATACATGGTCAGAGATCAGCAAAGAAAGAGCAGGCTACAATGCAAGCAAGAGCAGGATACGTGATCAGTGATTACCAGGCCCCATTCAAAGGCAGGAAATACTTGGCTAATAGAAACACTAAGGAAGCGGAGCTCATTGGTTCATGGGAGGGGCTCAAAGGCTGCACTCTTCTGGGCCCCGTTTAACTGATTGGCGGAAAAGGCTGAACATGGCACAAGATTCGCTGGTCGCAAGCCTAGTTCGCCGGTGCCATCCAGAACTGAGTTTGGTGGAATGTAGAATAAGCAGGTCGAAGAGCATAAAATGCTCTTGTTTTGCTAGAATAAGGCGGTATCCGTATTTGACCTGGATGGTCGAATACGCTATCTGTGCAGGTAGGCAACCGGTTCCTCTCCTATACATTAATTATCAAACAGGGGGCTACTGAACAGCATCATCATCCTAACAGAAGATGTCAAAAATGTCCAGGTCGAATACGCTATCTGTGCGGATAGGCAACCGGTTCCTCTCCTATTCATTTATCAAACAGGGCCCACTGAACAACATCGTCATCCTAACAGAAGATGCCAAAAATGTCATCAGTGGGGCAACAGGAATGGAGGTAACCCCCCACCACATCCGCAAACCCCCGGGGGAGATGCAGAGGTTGAATACACTGACAGTAAAGGCTGTTTAACCATCTATGCATTGCCAGAATCCAGTTTGAGGGCAGAGCAATCAACATGGTAGCACCTTGGTTGGCAAGCAGGCACCAGCAAAATAACGAGCAACAACTTCCCAAGGGAGTTGAGGAGATCCTAGCCTCATACAAGGAAGGCGAGCAGAGGAGATTAGAAATGGAATAGTCTAGTTATCCATACAACCAAAAGAAAAGGACATATGGAAAGTCCTACAATATAGATGGTTATGAATCAAATGACACATTGAAAAATGAAAAACAGCGAAGAAAAGAAGATCAGTTCTGCAAATTGCTCGCTTCTGGTATTGTATAGTTTTTAATATTTTTAAAGATAACGGTCAAAGGAAAGTGACATTAAATTCAGACTATCTTATTTAAGGTCACTTTAATAATAGAATAAACCCGGTTTGGATAAGTTATTCGGGTCTTATTCGCCTATTCAACTTTGGATGCTCCGATAAGTTATGCGGGGTCGAACACGGTTAAAGTTGGTTAAGGTCGACAAACTCATTCAACTCATTTGGTTGAATTACTTATTCTGGGTCGAATAGGGTAAGGCCTGAAGTTTGTATCAAACTAAAAAAGTAAAAATCTAGGAATATCTTACCCAGCCTTATTCTAACCGGCTTAATCTAACCGGTTGAATTAGATGGTAATAGGAGAAATACTCTAACATGTTAAACAATAATAACAAAAGAAAGTACACTGATAAACATTGCAAATATTACTCAGTGCTCAGAAGAAAATAGAGGACGTAACAGGTTAAAGTAAAATCAAGTAAATTTGTCATCATAAGGTCGTATGCATCTATATGTTGATCATACGACCTTCAATAATATTCCAAAGGCAATAAGATTTTCTTTCAAAGTACACTATCACATGTACTGAAAATCAACTCACTAATCAAAATGAGGTTCCTCTCCAATATTTACACTATGGTAATGAATGGACTGATTTTGAAAGTGGTAATAAATGGACTGATTAGGTTTAGAATAGCAGATTTTTTGGGGGTAAGTTCTATGTCCACAATGTCTGTTGTTTGCACATGAAAAATTCAAAGAGTTCACAGAAAGAGTTACTTAAAAAATGAACAGTAAACATGATAGATGACCTTCTTTATTCATGATTGAGATGTTTTTAATCTGTAGATTTTAAGATTGTTCCAAGACCTCCCTAATTTATTGAATTTCTTGTTTGACAACAGGGAGACATGAATCTAATATTCCAAAGAATAATTTAGGCAACTAATCACATGTCCTCAATTTCATGATGGCCTACTGATGATCTTAACATTCACATGGGCACGGCACGGGCTTTCAGTCCACCATGGGCATGGACTCAGCATTCAACTCAAGACTTGCTGCAGCCCTTGCCTGAACACTGCATCAGAGGAGTGTTAGCCCAAAACCTTCATGCAAATTTGCAGACATTCAGAGGAGTTTCCTATTTTTTCCTGGGGAAGAAGAAACAATGACTACAAGGGAGACAAGATGAGTTAGTCGCAAGATTCAAGGTGAAGCGGTGAGAGACACTGTGGTACAGGGCATGGTTGCACTAGAGGAGCTGGCAATAGCAAGAAAAAGGGAAACACTAGAAAAGAGGGATGCTGGAATGAGGAGACTGCCAGAAACACAGAACCTAAAACATGCTCAACCTAAACTGCACGAAATGAACCATGGATACGGGAGACTCAAACTGAGAAACGAGAAAGACCGAACAGGCCAATCTCAATTGAACTAGACAAAAACTCTGGCTACTAGTATATAGGTTATAATATAAAAATGTTTTACGCACTTCAACCGAACACCTTCAGCCAACAATATATGGATGAATTAAGACCAATAGATGATGGTGATGTAGCACTATTACATTGATTCAACAAATCATAAACACTGAAACATGATCAAGAGGCCAAAGGGGTGCCTGCAGATGGATTCAATAAAGGAGAAAGTATAATAATAGGGGGAAGTTAGAAAATGGCATACTCATCAATACCTTTACAGGTGTAACTATGACCTGTGTCTGTGCAGGAGACACAGCAGCCCTTGATGTCATTTTATCTAGGAGACCCACCCACCTACAGAAGCAGAACACCTCAACTATCTGTAACTGTATGAACCAGTGGAGACTGGACATTTCAGATTTTCTTTATCAGCCATTGGTCTTCAATAATCTCACTGCAGGGGAGCCACCAAGAAAGTTCTTATACCAGAGGCCACATATTGAGAAGTTACGGAATCGGAGAGTTTGGGAAGATTCAATCAAGATGTACCACTTTAGAATAAGCAGAAAATGATCAAGTTGTGTGACTCGGGCCGAATTGGTCCAATCCGGTCCGGGTTGGGCCAACTCGTACCGGATCATGGCCCATCCGAGTCGAGCCACATCAGCAATTTGGCAAACCTTGTGTGCAAATTAGGGCTGTCAATGGGCCCGGCTGGCCCGATCGGCCCATGGGCTTGGCCCAACATTGGGCCGGGCTGCCAACCCTGTTTCAGCCCGTGGGTTTTTAACCGGGCTTAAAAGCCCGGGCCCGATTATAAAGCGGGCCGAACATGGGCTCTTAGATGAGCCCGTTATATTGGCCCGGCCCGAATATGTGATTAAATAAATTATTAAAAAATACATCGTAAAAGATCTTCGCCGATGCCATAATAACTCGTGACCCTGCAGCTGCAGCCTGCAGGCCTAGAGACTGGTCTACTGGAGTGGATATTGATGTTTGACGTCGAGTCAAGACGTCTTGAGTGTTGTGGATTGTGCTGTTGTCGGTTGGTGCCTTGGTGTTGGTGGAATGGTGGGTGGTGTCGTGACCTTCAAGAAGGCTCACATAGGTTGCCCAATGCCCACGGGCCACATGCCCCTGCCGCAGCACCTGCGCCGCTGAACAGCTGCAGAGCTGCCCCCGTCACTCACAATCACAGGCTCACAGCCCACAGGTTACAGCTCACCTGATCACCTCACGGTCACATGACAACATGAGTCACCACTCGCCAGCGCTAGGGTAACTGGGCAATCGCCAAATCCAATTGGGCATTTGCCATTTGGGCTTCCGCCTCCCTCCCCTCTACGGCTCCTATCTCCTCTCCTCTGCGGCTCTGCGGCTCTGCCTGCAGACTAGGGCTTTAATGGTGTATCTGCTTCCTCCACCCGCGCAAGGCAAAGGCGAAGAAATCGATGGCATGGACGATGGACCACATCCGCATGGTTGGCTGTTCGCCTCCCCCCTGGAGCCCGAGCAGGATCTTGTCCGCCAGATCGCCACGGCGCCACCAACCACCGGTGCTGCTGGATCCCCTCTTCTTCTCCAAGCCGCTTCTCTTCTTTGTCCTCTACTCTACTCCTCTTCAATCTTCAGCCTCTTCAACTTTGTTGGAGCTCTGGGAGACGGCGGTTCATCGACGACCTGCCAACTAGACGGGGACGGCTTCTTCTGTCATCCCCCTTCTCCGAGCTCCTTCTCCTCTTCTTCGTCCTCTTCAATCGTCACCCTCCTCGGTGCCGTTGGAGGTTTGAGAAACTGCCAGTTCGTCGACTACCTGCCACCGAGACGGGGACGAGGGAGCCGTCACTCATCCCCTCTTCTCCGAGCCGCTTCTGCTCTTCTTCATCCGGTGCAAGTCTTCACCCTTCTCGGTGCCGTTGGAGGCTTGGAGCTCTGGGAGACGGGGACAAAGAAGTTGTCATCTCCCCGGGAAGGGCTTCAGCCTTCAAGTCCGCCTGAGTCTGAAAGGAGGTAAACCACCTCTGTAGCTCTGCCTTCCATTATTTCTGTAGATCTACTTCTTCCTCTTATTCTTCTTCCATCTGTGAGGGATGACGACTCCTTTTATTTTCGGTATAAGGGAGGGGAAGGCCTGGGAGGGGGTATTTGCTCAGTCCGTCTAAATCTAGTGGTGTTGGATCAAAGCAAGGTTTATATTTAATTTATTTTCTTCAATTTATTTTATTTGCTTCATTTATGGGATATACATTTGACTTGACTGTGCTCTATTAATATTGATCTTGTTATAGTTAGTGATTGTAAGTATTTGATTATATTCTGTCAACTTTGATATTCATGAACTTGAACCTCTATCTGAAATTTTTATTTGACACATAAACAAAAGATTTTATCTTTTCTTCTTTGGTATGAATGTGTTCCAGTGATTATATTCCGTCATTGTAGCCTTTTCAGAGTTATCAGGCTAAGTTATTTATTCTGTCTTTCTCTATAGGATGTATGGTTGGGTACAGATAGCTAGCAGAGCAATGGCCACAGCGTGGTTGGGCAACTAGGTGAGCAAGGCGTGGCTTGGATCCTAATAGTGCATCTCCCATCCCAACCAGAAAAATTCCCTCAATAATTGTAAAAACAACTTAATTCCATTGGCATCTTTCTTTTTATATGTAATCTTAGTTCTTCTATTTACATTACTTTGAATATTGATTTAGGTTTTTAATCATGACAAGTGAGAATCAATCCACCACCTCATCAGTCACCGATCAAACTAATGTGAATGAGGCTGAGGTTTCTGATGCTATACCAGATACCAATGTTTCTATTTCACGAAAACGTGCTAGAGTCTACAATCTGAGGTTTGGAAGTATTTTACTAAATTTGTAGTTAGAAATGTGGAGAAAGCCCGTTGCAATGCATGCAAGGCTGTGCTAACTGGTTCTAGTAAGGCTGGCACAAGTCATTTAACTAGGCATGCTAATTTTGTTTGCCCTTATCGTACAACAAATGTGAAACAACAATTGTTGGCTGCTAATTCAGCTAGTGGAGAGAATGAAATATTATCAAATTGGAAATTTGATCTTGAAATTTGTCGGAAGGAGTTATGTCGATTTATTATCCTACACGAACTTCCATTTTCAATTGTTAGCTATGATGGTTTTAAACGGATTGTTAGAAGTCTAAATCCGAAATTCAAAATGCTATCAAGAAATTCCGTTAAGAGTGATTGTATAGAAATCTATAAGAAGGAGAAGAAAATTCTTAAAGACTTTTTTCAAGCACAAGCTGGTTCTGTTTGTTTAACAGCGGATATGTGGACTTCCAATCAAGAATTGGGTTACTTGTCCATAACTACTCACTTTGTGGATACCAATTGGAAGTTGCATGAACGAATAATAAAGTTTTGCATGGTTAAATATCCTCATACTGCACCTATTATTACAAATGTTATTTGGAAATCACTTAGAGAATTGGATCTTGATTCGAAAGTCATGAGTATCACTTTAGACAATGCTTCTGTTAATGATGCTTGCATTCCCTTGCTTCTTTCGAGTTTATCAGGGAGTAGTAAAATATTTTGTGATGGAAAGTTATTCCATGTACGTTGTGCATCTCATGTCCTTAATTTAATTGTTCGTGATGGGCTGAGCACAATTGGTGTTATCATTGAAAGTGTTCGAATGAGTGTAAAGAAGGTAAGATGATCACCTTCTCGTAGACAAAAATTTGAAGAGTGCATTCAACAAGCTAATTTGGAAAGTAAGAAATAGGTGAGTTTAGATGTTCCCACGCGTTGGAATAGTACATACTTGATGTTGGAATCTGCTCTGGAATTTAGAAAGGCATTTTCTTCATTGATGATGTTGGATCCTAGTTTCACTTGTGCACCCACACCCGAGGAATGGGATAAAGTTGAAGTGGTATGCAAGTTTTTGAAACATTTCAATAGTGCAACTAACATTGTCTCATGCACGAAATATCCCACCTCTAATTTGTATTTTCATGAAATGTGGAAGATCAAAATCTTACTAGATGAAGAGGCTAATAGTCTACATGATTTCATTAGTTCAATGGCTCTTCGAATGCAAGTGAAGTTCAACAAATATTGGAAATATTGCAATTTAGTTTTAGCCATTCCTGTTACTTTGGATCCACGTTATAAGTTGATGTATTTTAGATATTGTTTTCTGAAAAAGTATGGTGATGCAGCAGACTTTCATGTTGCTATTATTGAAACTCCATTTCGTCGTTCTTTTGAGGATTATCTTGCTAAAACACAGTTGGACTTTGGACCCTCAACAAGTGATAATGTCCCTACAAATTTTAATGGTGTAAATCATGATGTTGATCTATTAAGGGGCTGGGATCAGTTCATTTCTCAACAAAATAAGCAAAAATCGACGTCAGAAATTGACCAATACTTGGAAGGAGATATATGTCGCAGTGCCAACTTTGATATCTTGGATTGGTGGTCAAGCAATAAATCATTATATCCAACTCTTGCTTGTATGGCACGTGATATCTTAACAATTCCTGCTTCCACAGTTGCACCTGAGTCGGCTTTTAGCACTGGAGGGCAAGTTCTTACTAATTTTCGTAGTTCTTTAGCTCCAGACACAGTGGAGACTTTAATTTGCACACAAGATTGGATTAGGAATGCTTCAGAAGGTATGTGCTATGAATGTTATGTCTTTTTGTTTTTATTTGTATAATATACATTCGGTTGTGATAATCACTTTGTTTTTATTTTAGGACTGATTGGAGGACATGGAACGATCGATGATCTAAATGTGGACATATTTTGAAGTTCAACATTAGTCTTATTTACTTTGAATTTTTGCAACATAGTTCTTGGTGGGGACACCGGGCCCACTACTCGGCGTCGACGCCATACCGCCCCGACTGCACTGAGTTTATGGCTCGGAGAAGACGCGACGTCCTGAGTACGTATCCATACGTATGTGTGTATGTGTGTATTTGGTGGTATTTGTATTTTAACCACCATAATATTTTATTTGAGTCAAAGTATTATATTTTAAATTGCTTTAAACCCCCAAGTCAACAAAGGTTGTTGGATGGTGGGTGAGGTCCTTGTTTTATTAAGCTAGGGTATATAGGCAAATAAGTAAAAGTGTGAAGGTATTTATGTAATAGGGCCTTTCCTATATAAAGAGGCCAATGGTGTGTTACGTATCATATAGATGAATGAAAAGAAACAGGTTTTGTTAACACATAGGTGCATCTTGCCCTTGTGCTCTTCCCTTCCCTCCTTTCTCTTTGTGAGATTCGAGAGTTGCCCGGTGTGAGACCGTCCGGCGTGAGGCCGAGCTGTGTGAGATAGCAGTTATCCGTCCCGTCCTGTTCGTATCCCGGAGTGCCGTCGATCCGTCTTCCACGTCGCCGCCGCGTCAAATTGGTATCAGAGCCCAACAAACGGCGCCTCCGTCAACCCGACGTCGCCGACGTCTCTCTCTCTATCTATCTCTAGGTTACTAGAAGTGAAAAAAAAAGAGATAGAGAAAACAAAAAGTGAGAAAAAAAATTTGAAACAGAAAAAAAAGAAGAGTAGCATAAGAAGATATTAGTTGAGAAAAAAAAAGAGAAAAAAACAATTTTTTAGCACCGAAAACCTCTCCGTACTCTCTCTGTTTCTCTCTGTAATCACTCCCTCTCTGCTTAATCTCTCTCTCTGTCTCGTTAATCTCTCTCCCTCTCTGCTTAATCTCTCTCTCTCTCTCTCTCTCTCCTTCTCTCTCTCTCGGTTGAAGGAAAACAGGAGAAAAAAAAAAGAGAAGGGCCCAGTTCGCGGCACGGGGCCTCGTCGCCCGTGCCGAGTTCAAACGGGGGGAGCGGCCGCAACGGCCAACTCCTCCCATCCCCGGCCGCCGCGCCCGGCCCCGCGCGCACCGCGCGCCCCTGCGTGCCCGGCCCTGCCACCAGCACCGCCCGCGCGCCCACGCGCCCTCGCCAGGCCCGCACCCGGCCCGCGCTTGGCCGCGCCCGCCCGGTGCGCGCCCCGCGCCCGCCTGGAGCGCGCGCCCGCCCGGCCGTCGCCTGCACCCCTGCGCGCCTACGCGCACGCCCCTACGCGCCCCTGCACCCACGCCCGACCAGCCGCCCCGGGCCCGCCCGGCGAGCAGCCGCCTGCGCGCCCTCCCGCGCCCAGCTCGCCGCCCGGCCACACCCGGGCCTGCGCCCGGCCTCGCCGGCACCCGCGCACGCAGGCATGCGCGCCACCCCGCCGCTGCCGACGAGCCGACTGCGCCAGCAGGCCCCCGAGCCCGCCTCCGCCTGCCTGATTGACCACCAGCTGAAGGGCTTAAAAAAAAAAGGGGGGGGGGGTTTGAACGGTGGCGGTTTGAAGAAAAAAAAAAGGTTAAAAAAATGGGTTTTGAAGAAGTGACAAAGTTTGAAAATTAGGTGAAGTTTGAAAAGTGAAAGAAAAGTCAAAAGAAAAAAAGGGGAGATTGGAAAAAAAAAGAGAAGTTAAATATATATATAGAGTATATATATTATTATCTATATATATATATACTATTATCTATATATATATATATATATTATTAAAAAAAGAGTTGAATATATATATTTATATATCCCTTTTTTGTGACACCCGAAGTCCACAACGTCGGCTCGATCGACACCCAAGTCACCCGGCCGGCGACACACGGTCCGTAACTTACGGAGTGAGGGTACCTCTGATTCTCCCTGCACGGAGAATTTGGACTGATCTGTTCCCCTGCGCGGGAAATTTTAAGTGATTTGTAATAATCCTCCCTGCGTGGAGTGAATACTTTGTAATCGCTCAAGCTTCGTCGACGCCGTGCGGGCCCGCACGTCCCCGCTCGCCTTCGTCTCCGATCGGAGTTAGACTTTTCAGTCTAGCTAGGTACGTGCTCCCCTCCCTTGCTCATTTAGTATCTTTTTAATTGCCGCGCGACGAAGTGAGAAGAGAGCCCGATCCATGCAGCCAGCTTCCTGAGGGCATCGCTGTGGACGGAAAGCGAGAGCTTGTTTGAGCCTATCCTTAGGCCCTAGAACTGCCACATTAGGGCCCCTAAATTGTCAGGAGGTAGTTCCACAACTACTTCACCTACGGGCGAGCAACTTTCCCTGATCGGTCCCTTCAAATTGACCCTTTTGCAAAACAGCCGGGTCCACTGCTTGCTAAATTCTTCGGTCCCAGGACTGCATCATTTAGGTCCAAAGTCGTGCATGCCACGTTGGTCTAGGAATTCATCTGGCCGTCTAGAGCGCCCTTCAACACTACAACCAACGATGGATCAAAAGAGCGTGAGTGCTATGTTGGCTTAGCTCGAACATAACCTTCTGACCCATTTTGAAGAATCCATAGGCCAACTACGAGCAGAGCTAGATGAGAGGATCCGAGCTTTAGAGGATCGACTAAAGGGAGAGGAAGGACGAATGAATGGCCACGGCAATCCCGTAGCCAATTCTAGGGAGGATAGAGAGCAAGCCCGCCCGAATCAGGCTCCCCAAGGTAGAGAACAAGAGGATCGTACACCTCGAAGAAGGGACTACGATGATGAGGAGATCATCCTACGGAACGTCAAAATTGACGCTCCCAGTTTCGATGGGTCCCTCACTCCAGCCAAATACCTTGAGTGGGAGGCCGGGATGGATCAATATTTTGATTGGCATCACCGCATGGCCCCTGCCACTAGGGTGAGGTTTGCCAAAATGAAACTCTTGGGTCAAGCCAAAACCTACTGGTGTAATGTGGAGAATCTCCTAGCCAGGAGACGAGAGGAGCCCATAAATACATGGGAAGAAATGAAGGAGAAACTGAGGGAGAAATATCTGCCACCCTCCTACCATCAGCGTCTTCTAGACCAGTGGCAGAAACTCACCCAAGATGGAAAGTCCGTGGACGAGTACATCGCCAAATTCGATGACTTCTTCCTTCGGAGCCAAGTCATGGAAGACGCCTCTGTAACCCTCTCTCGATTTAGGGCTGGCCTACACGAGAGCATCCAACGGGAGCTTTTCTTGCGAGAGGTCAACACCCTCGAGCACGCCTACCAGGTTGCCCGAGATGTTGAGCGATTTCAAAGAGTGGCCCCACCTCGGGTTCCCACCTACCGCCAACCTGAGTCTCGAAACCCCATGGTCCGTTACACCGAGAGAGTTGGCCCCTCCACTTCTTATGCCCCTGCGGCTACCCCACTACGGGTCGTTGCCCCTACCGTTCCTTTCACAAGGAACCCCTTACCTGCACCCGCTGCATTGCCCAGGCTGGAGTATACTCCACCGATTGATAAAAGGGATGCCAAAGGAAAGGGACCCGCCCCTGGCACTTCCCAATCAGCCCCTATCTCAGGAGTCCGTTGCTTTAGGTGCCACAACCTAGGGCACATTGCCACCAACTGCCCCACCCGAGCCTTGGTCATCACCGACCCTCAGCCTATGGAGCCTCCACCTCAGGAAGGAGAAGACACTGAGAGATATATGGCCGATCCTGACCTCATAGCCCAGTTTGAGGAAATGGATGCAGGGTTTGATGAAACGCATGTCGAATTCATGCAAGTGGGAGATATTGCCGAGAGCTCTAGCCAGGGTAGACTAGGTGTAGTTCGCTGCATCCTAACACACCCCCAGGAGGACGACTGGCGTCGAAGCTCCATCTTCCAAACCTACATCATGGTGAAAACCCAACCATGCAAGGTGATCTTTGACAATGGGAGTTGTATCAATGCGGTCTCTTCAGACTTTGTCTCCCGTCTAGGTCTACCTACACACCCTCACCCTAGGCCCTACAACGTGGCTTGGGTTGACGACACTTCGATCCCAGTCACCACTACATGTGTCATTCCCATCCAATTCCAGTCCTACCAGGGACAGATTTTGTGCGATGTAGTGCCTATGAAGGTCGGAAGCATCATCCTAGGACGACCGTGGTTCTATGATGTAGACCTCACAACTTTCGGTCGATCCAACCAATGTTCCTTCTCCCACAATGGGAAGAAGATCCAGTTGTACCCGACACCCCCAAAGGTGACCTCGGGTAAGAGTCCCACTTCTACTCCGGGTAAGAGCTCCACCTCCTCCACCCCCACTGGGACCCCCAAGGTTCCGGAGATTCCCCAAACTCCCAATGAAGGGAAACTTCTCATTCCCTATTCCCCTACACCTATCACGCCCGTTCCTAAGGCCCCCAAGGTTAGTCATGACCCAGTTAGGCGCCTTAGTTTCGTAGGTGTCCGTGAGCTGAATAGAGAGGTTGCCGAGGGTGCCCCTGTTTGGGCTGTTGTCATCACCATCACACCCGAGGAGTCCCGAGTCTCAGTCCCACCCGAAGTCCAGGCAGTCTTGCAAGACTTCAAAGATATTTTCCCCGAGGACTTGCCCTCTAAACTCCCTCCCATGCGTGATGTACAACACGCTATCGACCTTGTCCCCGGGTCCACGCTTCCCAACCTCCCCCATTACCGGTTGAACCCCAGGGAGCATGCTGAGCTCCAAAGGATTGTCGAGGACCTTATCCAAAAGGGTTTCCTCAGGGTGAGCAAGAGCCCGTGTGCTGTCCCTGCTTTGCTCACACCCAAGAAAGATGGCACCTGGCGGATGTGTGTTGACAGCCGCGCCATCAACAAGATCACTGTCAAGTATAGGTTTCCCATTCCTCGCCTAGATGACATGCTTGACATGATGAGTGGGGCCACCATCTTTTCCAAGATTGACTTGAAAAGTGGCTACCACCAGGTCCGAATCCGACCAGGGGATGAGTGGAAGACGGCCTTCAAAACAAAAGAAGGTCTGTATGAATGGCTCGTCATGCCGTTCGGGCTATCCAATGCCCCCAGCACTTTCATGAGACTTATGACAGAAGCCCTTCGTCCCCTTATTGGTCACTTTGTTGTCGTCTACTTTGACGACATTCTCATCTATAGCCACAACCCTCAGGACCACATCCATCATTTGAGGGAAGTCTGCCAAACTTTGAGGAGAGAAACCCTGTATGTCAACCTTAGGAAATGTGAATTCATGACCGACCGGGTTAGTTTCCTCGGATTTGTGGTTTCGAGTCACGGAGTATCTGTGGACCAATCCAAGGTCCAAGCTATGGTCGACTGGCCTGAGCCCCAAAACGTCCACGACGTTCGAAGTTTTCATGGGCTAGCCACCTTTTACAGACGCTTCATAAAGAGTTTTAGCACCATTATGGCACCCATTACAGACTGCATCTGTAAAGGGAACTTTGAGTGGACCCAAGCCGCCTCACATGCTTTTCTTGCCATAAAGGAGCTTATGACCAAAGCCCCTGTCCTCCGCCTGCCAGACTTTTCCAAAGTCTTCGAGATATCCTGTGATGCATCGGGCGTAGGAATAGGAGGAGTACTTAGCCAGGAAAGCCACTCTGTGGCTTATTTCAGTGAGAAGCTTTCTGATGCAAAGTTTCGATACTCCACATATGATAAGGAGTTCTATGCCGTGGTCCAAGCCCTCAAACACTGGAGACACTATCTCTTACCTCAAGAGTTTGTCTTATATTCGGACCACGAGGCTCTGAAATTCCTTAGCTCTCAGAAGAGCTTAAACCCAAGACATGGTCGGTGGGTAGAATTTCTCCAGTCTTTCACATTTGTCCTAAAACATAAGGCTGGAAAAGAAAATAAGGTGGCCGACGCCTTGAGTCGAAGGGTCTCCCTTCTTTCCACTGTTCGGGTAGAGGTCACTGGATTCGACCGCATGAAGGAGCTCTATGGAGAGTGTCCAGATTTTGGCCTGCCCACTCTGCCTTATCTGCTGGACCCTCGGCAGCCTTTTCTGACTCTCTACTCCAGGATGGTTTTCTATTTCGAGGGCAGCAACTCTGTGTCCCGAGGACTTCTGTTCGGGACTTTTTGATTTGGGAAATACATGCTGGAGGTCTTGCTGGTCACTTTGGCCGCAACAAGACCATCCATTCTGTGGAGGAGCATTTCTATTGGCCTGGCCTGAAGAAGGATGTGGCCAAAATTGTAGCCCAGTGTCAGACATGCACTATGGCCAAACAGGTCAAACAAAACACTGGTCTCTACACTCCTCTCCCCATTCCTGATAGACCTTGGGTTGACATCAGCATGGACTTCATCCTTGGCCTACCTCGTACCGCTCATAAACATGACTCCATCTTTGTGGTAGTTGATCGGTTCTCTAAGATGGCCCACTTCATTGCATGTTCCAAAACATCTGATGCATCTAGAGTAGCCCACTTATTCTTCGATGAAGTCGTCCGTCTGCATGGTCTTCCCCACACCATAGTGTCTGACCGGGATGTCCGGTTCACTAGTTATTTCTGGAAGACACTTTGGTACCTCGTTGGCACTAAGCTGAAATTTTCCACTGCCTATCACCCTCAAACTGATGGGCAAACCGAGGTCGTCAATAGGAGTTTAGGGAATCTCTTGAGGTGTCTCGTAGGGGATCATTCTGGCACTTGGGACCTTCTTTTGCCCAGGGCCGAGTTTGCATATAATAGCTCGGTCAATAGGTCCATCGGTATGAGTCCATTTGAGGTTGTGCATGGATACAAACCTAGGAAACCTGTGGATCTCATTCCCCTTCCCCTCGAGTCTAGATCATCCAAGTCGGCTGAGGAGTTTGCACAGCATGTCAAAAGTCTGCATGAGTCAATTAGCAAGCAAATAAACCTCAGTAATGAGACTTACAAAAAATTGGCTGATTCGCATAAGCGTCACCATGAATTTCAAGAAGGTGACTTGGTTATGGTACGGGTCCGACCAGAACGACTCCCCTCGGGAGCCGTTAAAAAGTTGCAAGCCCGTAGTGATGGACCCTTTCCCATTCTGCGGAAGATTGGCTCCAATGCTTATGTTGTGGACTTATCTCCCGCATATGGGATTAGCTCGACCTTTAATGTGGCCGACCTAGTGGCCTACAAGGAACCCACAGCGATTCCTAGTGACCCTTTCGAGCCTTCTCCTCCCATTGAGAGTGAGCCCACCCCTGTGCGTCCCACAGCCTCGAGAGTACCGCGCAAGCACATTGAGAGGATACTGGATGAGCAGGTGACCACTACACGGAGCAGGATGTACCAGCGCTACCTTGTCCGCTGGCGGGACCGACCGCCTTCTGATGATTCCTGGATCAGTCGGGAAGATCTCCAGCGCCTCGATCCAGATCTGCTGGAGCACTACCACAGCGGTGTTCCCCCTTACTCGACGGAGTCGAGTTCCAGCCGCCCCGGGAGGGTTGGTGGGGACACCGGGCCCACTACTCGGCGTCGACGCCACACCGCCCCGACTGCACTGAGTTTATGGCTCGGAGAAGACGCGACGTCCTGAGTACGTATTCGTACGTATGTGTGTATGTGTGTATTTGGTGGTATTTGTATTTTAACCACCATAATATTTTATTTGAGTCAAAGTATTATATTTTAAATTGCTTTAAACCCCCAAGTCAACAAAGGTTGTTGGATGGTGGGTGAGGTCCTTGTTTTATTAGGCTAGGGTATATAGGCAAATAAGTAAAAGTGTGAAGGTATTCATGTAATAGGGCCTTTCCTATATAAGGAGGCCAATGGTGTGTTACGTATCATATGGATGAATGAAAAGAAACAGGTTTTGTTAACACATAGGTGCATCTTGCCCTTGTGCTCTTCCCTTCCCTCCTTTCTCTTTGTGAGATTCGAGAGTCGCCCGGTGTGAGACCGTCCGGCGTGAGGCCGAGCTGTGTGAGATAGCAGTTATCCGTCCCGTCCTGTTCGTGTCCCGGAGTGCCGTCGATCCGTCTTCCACGTCGCCGCCGCGTCAGTTCTTAAGTAACTAGTGAAGAGGATTGCAAATCATGATGTTTTTGTAGCATATCAGCAACGATAATTTCTTATGTTTGTGTTTGTAGCCACTTTCTTATGTTTACAGGTATGATTTTTCTTTTAGTGCTTTTTTCTATTCAATCAGTTAGAAACCAAAATTGGATCACCCCATTTCATGTGTAGATTGAAGGAGAAAATGTTTATCGATTTTGTATTCAGCTAGTTGGAGGCTCCACATTCATTGGGAATACTGTAAGTTGATAAGTGCAAAATTGGCTTTCCTTTAATTTGGTTGGAAGCTTTTATAACATGTAAAGATGTATTTTTCCAGTTGAGTATACTGTTTCCCATGAGATATTGCTGCTATTTTTTGTAAAAGACTGGACAACAATTATATGTTTTGGTCACTTGAGTTCATTCGGGTGTTAAATTTTTAATTAGAAGTCATGGAAATATTGTTGCTTTATTGCTTCGTTTGATTTCTGAAAAAATGCTTTCACAGTGTTTTGACTTGGAAATCTAAAAGCCTGAAACCATTGATCTATTCATGGGACTAATACTGTAGTGTTGTATTGTGTATTGTTTAGTTCCTGATGAGACTCAGAATTACAGAGATGAGAGATCTATTAGCAATTGATTGCTTTTATATAACATATTCAAATCTAAACCAATTGCTTAGCTGGGCTATTAGGGAATGAAATTTCAGTCTGAAGACTCTGCGCTAACTTTGTTGTCTCTCACTTTTTTACTGTTGGACATTCCCCTCCGCTGGAGTGGGGGGGCAATTTTCTTTAAAAAAATGTTCTATTTAGAAGAAAGCATCTCAAAATGTCTTGACAATGAGAGGCTTTCCAGAAGCTGCATTGGCTTCTGTTTCCCCATGCAAGTGGCAATGTCTTCTTCCTACTGCAATGATGTAGTTCAGAAGGGAATCCGTTTTTTCTTAGGACTGCCTCTTTCTTTATATGGTATGCATGTCTGAGTTACTAGCTGTTCAATGATTAAGTAGTTATGAATTCACAAGTGAAGTGTTGGCAAATTAGACGACAAACAAAAGCTCCTCAAGCTGCTGGTGCTATCCATTCTAATTTTGAGAAGGGCTTCATATGTGCTGAGATATTCTCTACTTTCTGCACAGACATTTCTGCAAAGGTAGTGTTTTTCACTTTTAGATTTTGGTGGCATTTCAATTCATCTTGTTAAACTCTCTTTCTTTAATTGCAAAAATTAAGTATATATAGAGTCTTCCTTTTTTGGACACCATTTTATGGTCTTGTGGAAGGCAATAGACCACCATTGCATGATAAATCGACTTTCAAGCTTTTAAGGGATTGCTTCCATTCTCTCTCTGGTTGCTGGTTGCTGCAGAAGAGAAGATCATGCCCCCATATTGAAGTTTCCTCAAGAGGAGGCAAAAATACAGAAAGCCATTGTGGAATATTATCAAGCTCTGTTTAAGGAGGATGAACAGTGGAGGCCACAGGTCAGTGATGAGATGTTCCACAAAATTACAACAAAGATACTAGCTAGTTTGATTGAAGGGGGTAATCAGTGGGTTGATTGACAATAACCAATCCACCTTCATTCAGGGAAGATGGATTTTAGACAATTACATGGTTGCATATGAGCACATTCATGAGCAGAAGATAAGAAGAATTGCTTGGTGTTTTAAGGTAGACTTTGAAAGGGCAATGAAGTATGGATCCAGTGGGTTAGGAGCTATGTTCAGACTGTAAGATTTTCATTATTAGTAAATGGCAAGATTAATGTTAATTATGCTTATCATTTCGATGCTGACTTACAAATTTCAGAGTACTTACCTATAATTCTTGCCTAATTCCTTGTTGCAAAAATATGATGCTTTTTCGGTTGTATAATTATTTAAAATGTTTGAAAATTTGATGTTTGAGCTAGACATAGTTGGTGAGGTGTTTTCTTATAACAGATGAAAATCTTTACTGAAGAGTCTGAGCTATTCTTTCAGGTTCCATGGCATGTTCCGTGTGGTGGAGTCTGCTATGGTGATGGAAACCTTTATTTCATTGGCATTGCAAACAATGGACAGATGGGCACTTTTATCTACTCATGTTTCTAGTTTGTCTGAACTTTATTCGTCATAGGATGTACTGATGTTGGACATTATGTTCCAGGTCAATTTTTGAGATGTTAATGAACAGCTTTGTCTCACACTCTCACCATGTCACCCACATTGTAAATTCTCGGTGATTCTATGCAAAATGGATTCTCAGCATTGTTACAACATTATTGAGTAGGTTACGACTTGCGAGGTGTTATTGCTAAGAATGCAATCAGATTGGTTACAAAAATGTTGTACTAAAAATTTTAGTTTAAAATGTCTCGGAAAACTTGATCGTTAAACGTAAACATTCAGATGGATAATGTTAATAAATTTTTTCACAAATCATGTGTAATTGTCAATTGTATCTAAATATTTAGATTGATAATGGTAATCAAATATATATCAACTGTAATTATTATATTTTTAATATTTTTATTTAATTAGCCGGGCCGGGCCGGGCCAAGACCGGGCTTTATATTTTAAGAAAATAATCGGGCTAGGCCCGGCCCGAGCCCGACTTATGTTCGGGCCGGGTCGGGCTCGGGCTTTTAAATTTACGAGTCGGGCGGCCCGGCCCATTGACAGCCCTAGTGCAAATATTCCATTTCAGATTTGTGCTAGACTTCAATAGCAATTCTTTTTCTTTTCCAATTCTTTTATTTATTTCCTTAGTTTCTTCCTTTTATGGTAGGCTCATGTATCCCTTTCCAATATCTTTAAAGGTTAAAAGGGGACATCTTGAATTCTTCAATATGGCTAGCAGCTAAAGAAGATACATAACAGAATTGCAACCAACGGATGCCTAAGACAAGTGGACCCAACAGCAATAATAACATGAAAGGAGATGAAAATGAATGATAATGAGAAGTATAGAAGGATAGAAAAGAAGTAGTTTTATGTTTGTTGTTACTCAAACATTTTTCAGATCTCACCAAAATCTTAAACTAAACGCACTTCTCAAAAAAGGTTCCTCTTACTACTCTAGTCTTCTAACTGATTTATTCAAGAAGTCCAACAGTAAATAGCAAAAAAATATGCAAATTTGAGGTTACAAGCAGAGTTGGATAAAAATCTTATTAGACATGAAAGAATTAATCTTTCTCCAAACATTAATTCCAAACATGTACAAAATTAATTAATAACATTCCAAGATACAACTTCAATCATTAATATCTCACCATATGAGCATTAAAAAAAGTGTTCTTTGTCATCTTCTTGCTGTTGCTATGCTTCAACCGATTTAATGGTTGCATAATGTTACTACCCACTAGTTGAAGCGCGGTTGGCCAATTAAAAGAAATCAAGATTCAGTTCATAACTTTTAAATCAAGTGCAGGGTCCTAGCGATCAATGTCATATGAGGGACTAAAAACAAATATCTAGATGCATTGCAGGTAAGGCCTGGTGCCCATTTCAATAGAGATAGAAATCTAGGCAAATTTATTGCTAATTTTATCCTATATTGAGTACAATCCTCGTTAACTTAAGCAAAAGCTTTCTAACTTGTTTAGACTAACTACTACTATGTTATCAAAAGCGCGCCTAGGCGCTCGCCTAGGCGATTTTTTAGGGGAGGCGGCCCCAAACCGTCTCGCTTTTGCCTCAAACATTTCCCTCCCAGGAGGGCTGGTCCCAGAAGATCTTGATTGACTTATCCTATGTATTTTCACCTTAAATCTTGATTGTATGTATGTATTTTCACCTCAAGTCTTGATTGTTGTTAATTTATTGAAAGTCTTGATTGTATGTATATATTTTTTGTGATATTCAGACAAATATTTATATTTTTTGAATTGTATATATTTTTAATAAAATGCCTCAAACACCTCAACTGCCTAGGCGATCGCCTAGGCGTGTGAGGCATGAGTCGACCCCTTGGTCGCCTCGGTCACCTCATGCCTCTGACTACATAGCTACTAATTGTTACATGATGTACTTCTTGGAAGAACATAGATTTGACTAGCATGCCAGATGAATCATGCAAGTGAAATCATAGATAGTGATGTAGTGAAGAACACAGTCAGAAAACACATTCATGCTTATTGACATGTCACATATTGCAATGTACCGTTTCTTGAAACAAAAAGTAAAAGAAAAAAGAAATGCAGCTGATATGGCCAACCTGACTAAGAAAGATCATATGCCTAGCAACACGGCACACGCCCATTGAGAAACTCATGACCACTCCGGGTAAAAGCCAACATGCACTTGTAGTCCCTTAGTACACACACTTCAACATTGCATCATTTCTTTAATGTTCTCATACAAGCTGGTTTACCAAAAGCTTCCATACAGCATAATGCAAGGCAGCTGTGATTTCTATTAGGTTACACTGTGCCCCCATGTCATTTGATGCCTGGAGCTGATAAGTAATGACACAAGACCCAAGTACAGAACTACTCAAATATACATTAAAAACATCTAAGCAATAAACTTTCAATCCATGGTCTTATGAAAACAGAAGTCAAAACACATGGATATACCACACGAAACAAGCCAGCATACAAGAGAGAGCAAACGTGAGTTCTAACCTCGTTACAGTAGCAAAATGACGCCATCAAGCTCCAGCTTCTGGAGCTTGAGATTGCCTGCGCAGCTCCTCATCTGCCCTCCTGAGGAACTGGTCCCAGCCACTCCCTTCCCCCATGTCTATGTAATCAAATGGAACCGCAGTCTTCAACCCCGGCCTCACTCCACACTGGCTCTCTATGATCCTAAACTCAAATCCTTCCCCCACCACACCTCTCCCGTTTCCTTCCAACTCCTCCCATCCAAACAGCAGAGGTAACGTGTACGCCCCCCAGGGATTGAAGTCCATAATCTTCACCCTTCCATCTCCCGTCACGTACACATCGAACGTGTAGTCCTCCGACCCGAACTCTGCCCTCACAACCACCTCGAAGAAGTTCCCAATTAGCAGCTCCAGGGCGCCTTTCTTCTCCACAAGCACCGGGTAGAACGTGGTCACCTCGCGCTGGCAGATACCAACCAGACGCCGCCCGCGAACGAAGCATCGGAACTCCATCTCCGGCCGGAGTGACCCGTACCACCTCCGAAGCGCGAGGTGGAATTGGAACTCGTCGGGAGGGGAAGAAGAGGGAGAGGAGGCGGCTAGCATTTGGTCGGAACACGAATCGAGCGCGTGGCACAGGTCGTGCGCGATGCAGTCGGAGGACTTGAGGAGGAGGGCAACCTCGGCGAAGGTGGTGCACCGCAGGGTGCCCCCGGCCCCCATGGAGGCAGCGTCCTTGGGGGCGCTCCAGTTCAGCTTGGGGAAGACAGCACCGCCGAGGGCGGCGATGGACTCCTGGACCGCGGACTCCAGCTCTGGGAAGCAGGGCGGCTCGCGACGGGAATCGGGGGAGGCATCGCGGTCGTGGTCGTCGTCGTCGTCGTCGTCGTCTTCTGGGAGGGTGGTGTCGTCGGAGAAGGGGTCGCGGGAGTTGGGGTGGCGGGGGAGGGGGTCGAGGCCGGAGGCGGAGGCGGGGAGGAGGAAGGGGGCGTCGTCCTGGAGGAGGTAGCAGAGGAAAGGGGCGGGGATGGGGTGGATTAGGGTTTTGAAGGAGTGGCGGCGGAAGCGCGGGTACCACTCCACGATCTGGCACCGCAGCAGCTCCGCCTCCTTCATCTCCACCGTCGGCCACGGTAGCAAGGTGGAAGGGTGGCGGTGGCGGTGGCGGTGCTGGTGGTACGCCTTGTGTTGCCTCCCCCCACCGAGAGTGCACTAATAAGCTGTTTGTGGCCCAATGTTGAGGTTTTTAAAATTTTCCGATTTTAGATCAAAACTTGGGCCCTCAGTGTATCATAGAGTCAAACTCACGTGTGCGGTACATCGTAGGCATCGTTTGGTATCACTTTGAGAGGGGATTCTGATTCATTAGAATCCCCCGACAATATTTAATTCTTATCAAATAAATTACGGCCGCGTTTGATAACACATTCGTTGTATTTACCTTTTAGAAAATCCCAGCACCATACAAACCCAATGACAGGAGGTGGATTATAATAGTGCCATAATCCTTGGAAGCTTCCTTTCCACGACGTCGAAGGACTTGAGGTCACGTGTCTGTATCTCTCTTCTCATGAGATTTTTTATGACACAGAAGCCAATGTCTTGGGATATACATATGAAAACACTTAAATGATGTCGGAGATTTTAATCGTTGGAATCCCAACTCAACGAATTATCAAACGAGACCTAAGATGAAATCGGGAAACATGCATGATCAGATTTCCATTTTAGAGAGAGATTGGCACAACTCGTTTCACACGTCCGCGGTTGTAAAAGTTCATGGGACCGAGCTTTTGAACAATGAGGGGAAAAATTTTAGAAAAAAAAAGTCTATTGTATCCCTCGCAAACTCATTATTTATGATAGGTAAAACATATGTACTTTTATTGAGTCAAAGTATATGGCACGAGCAACCACGTCAGGGTAAAAAAGTGAATTCTCAAGTTGGTGCCTCCTCTGACATGTTTTGACAAATAAATCACGTTTCCTTTTGAAATTAACCAACTCTCACCCGACAAATCTCGAAGGCATTAATTACTCTCACAGAATAGTTGTTTTTCAAATTTTGTAACCCTTGGACATCGTTTCCAAACGCGGCGTTAGAGTACATCTCAATGATCTCATACATCCAACGTCTTCAATTTTTTTAAAAAAAATAAAGTGACCTCTAATATATTTTAATTTTAGACATAAGTCATATAATTATTTAATTATTTAAAAATAAATTAAATTAAATTTAAAAAAATAAATCTAATACTATTTATTTGATCTATTTTTTAGTTAATATAATAGCAACGTGCTTTCCCCCCAAGCTAGGATAGTTTAGGAGTCATTTTAAAAAAAAAGAATTAAAGACATTGCTGATAAGTATTTATTTATTTATATTTATTTATGTCACATGTATCGTTCCTGAACTTTAATGAAATTAATTATGTAAGTTTTATATTTTAATCTCAATCTCACCTAAAATTGAGATTTTTCTATAATTAATAAAAAATTTAAGTATAACTTAATCTATGGGACTTGAAACATATTTAAGAATAATAGAAATTACATAATTAAATATATGTTGATAAAACTATTTTACTTGAGGGGTTAAATTAGAATTTTTTATCCTTGAGCCACAAACTCCATTAAAGTTTTGATTTTACGAACACTACTCTCTCCTTCTTCCACCAAGGCGAAGCTCACAATACAACGAGGTCGTTGCAGGTGCTTGACGATATGGGCTTGAGTCCATGATGAAGGTCTTGTGAGCCTCGTATCGGCGGCAAGGTGGGCTTCACGTGAACGAGACGGTGACAGCGGTATGAACACTAAACAGCAAGGACATGGGCACGACGATATGTGACATATGACATCGTGATGATGTGGTTCATGACACTAGTTGGAAGCTCGTGTGAACGTGCGGGCAAAAAAAAATGAAAGAGAAATAAGGCGGCATGATGGGCCTTGAAAAGGAAGTTAGAAACCTGGGTTGTAAGACCAAGTCATCTGCGTGAAGGTTTGGATGAAGAAAAAATGGGAAGGCAATGACACATGGCCCTTTGAGCGTGAATGGAGCAAGAAAAAATGAAGACTTTGGCGTGCTTATTTTATACGAGATGGATGCAGGTTTAAATAAATATGACCTGGGTTTGACCTATAAAAGGGCAATGTGGACTTAGTTTTAGGGAGTTATATGCATGTAAGTGAATTTGGATTATTGTTGTGAGTGTTTTAATTTTGGTTAGAGGAACTCGTGAGAAGGAAGAAGAGGATGGCTTTCTTCTTGTTGCAATTTTACTCTTTATCTTTCTTAATTCTTGTTGATTATTTCTCTATTATAGTTCTTTAGAACTCGTTTCATTTGCTTCAAATTTCAGTCGACTTTACTTTATTTTTTTTGCACTTACTTTGTAAGCTTATCTTTTAAATTAAGTGGCAGTGTTTTTAAATTATTTCTCTTCTTAATTAAATTCCTTGCAAGTTTGGCAATTGGCATGATTTTTGATATATTTATGTCGTTTGTTCGAGTTTTAATTGTTAGTGTTCTTTCGATTAAACTAGATTAATTAATTTTAAATTTACAACTACATGTTTCAACTTTATTATCTCTTTACTTTGATCTTAAAAAGTCAACGTTTTCAACTTAAATTCTCAATATCTCTGTAGATTCGACCCGTGCTCGCCATTATATTATGTACTTTTATTACAAGTCTAAAATTTAAGATTGTTAATGCGCATGTAATAACGATATATGTTTCCGTGTTATCAATTTTTGACGCCGTTGCCAAAGAGGTTTATGACTTTTAAAGTGATTATTTTATGTTTTTGGACATAAATTGACAGTAACAATTTTTCTTTTTATTTTACAGAGAAAGTAAAAAAGAAGAAAATTAGACTTGAAAATCATAAAAAATAAAAAAAATAAAAAATATGTTGAGGTAAATCTTCTCCCCTTTTCTTTTTCCTTTTATAGTTTCAAAGAAAAAATATATGTGGGATCGCTATATAAGTATCCTAACTTTTCCTCTTTTGATTTAGTTTCCTTTCTTTATTTTTGAAATCTTATTAGCATCCATATTTAGAAAAAAAATTTAAAAATCGCGTTGGTTAGATAGGATCATTAATAAAGAAAAGTCACTTGAACCCAAATAAAAAAATTCATTCCAAGATTAGAAATCACGCACCATATTTTAAGATATGCATTATTTAGGATTACATTTTTAGTTGTTTCCATTGTTGTTAAATTTATTATTGTTGAAGATTATAGGGGACAAGATGAGATATATAACTTTTCTAAAAAACATGCTCATGTATTTCCATGCTTGCGTAGAACCCCTTATTTAAATATTGCTTGTTGCATATCATTTTAATGTATCTTAAGGGTATCATCTATAACAATATAAGGTGGGGATTTCATCACCCTTCCTTAGCCTAAAAAACACATTCTCTCTTACATCTTTTGCATTACCCTACCCTAATAAAAAATCAATAGGCATTAGCCTATGATCACACTAAGCTTAGGTGTAACTCAAGTCTATAATCATTTTTTGGAAATCGATGTCCAAGCTAGAGGTTCAAAAAGTAAACACTTAAGTGAGAAAGTGGTTATTTAATTAGGTCCTTACGAAATCAAGGGGAGCCTCTCACTTCCCCACCTCTTATCTGGCTAGTTGACAAACTTGAGAGTAGACTTAGGTTGTGTCTAGATCACTTTGTGAAACCCAACTTCTAAGCCAAGGTTACACATATGTGTTATAGGTTAATTATTTCATAGCTTATTTGTGTCTTCAAAAAAAAATCAATCAACGAAAAAATTAAAAAAATATTGGGTAATATTTTAATTGGGCATAGCTCAGTCTAGACTTGATTTAAAGAGCCCTAGTGTATGCATGGTAGGAGATCGCTTTACCTTGACTTAGCCGAGCCTAATTGTGAAATTGAGAGAACCCTACATCATAGCCTTAAAATCACTAGGGTTTGTTTTGTTGAAATAGAGGCCCAAGAAGAAGGAATCAAAGCCAATCCTATAACACTAAGACCCCGTTATCAAACGGGGTGAGATGATTTATTCGCATCTGGGGATGCGAGTAAGCCATCCCTCCTGGACGCGAATAAGTCATTCCACCCTAGTTAGGTGCGAATAAGTCATCCCACTCCGGTTAATTTTTTTTTGTGTGAGGAGAAAATGTGGGCCTTATTTTTCTCTTTCATTTATTAACTATCTTTGTGCTATCCTATTTCTAAAACAAGCAGGCCTTAAAAGATTATATGTATCTTTCAAGGGCTAGTCAACCTTCTTGCATCCAGTTACCTGAACATAATAGACATTTTGAGTTTAAATCAGAATTATCCAGATGTTACCTATCTTTAGAGGAGAGGAAGTTGAGAACCTATATCATCATGTGAGGGACTTTGGGAAAATTTATAGTACAATGAGTTTCAATCACCTAAGTGATGAGCCCCTGAAGTTAAGATTGTTTACATTTTCTATGAGCTCCTCTTTGGAATATATTTAACCTTATCCAAGATTAAAGGAGAGTGGGTTGACTTAGCCTACTTTTGTTCCATTTTAATTTGATAGCTGTAGACACGCTATTCTTGACATCACCCTGAGAAAATCTCATATTACTATATGACGCCCCGCAGTGACTTTCGTATTTTGAAATCGCTTGAGTGCTTCCCATTCTTGAGTCTTCTTTCACCTTTTGAGTGGGTAACGTAACACTTCTTTGGCATCCGAAAATCGCCTCGTTGCGGAAATCATGTGACATACGGACGGCATCGCCACCAATCGGACGTATCAAAAGATTCCGAAACCAGGAAGATGTCTGGCGGATGGCTGCCGACGGCCTTTCGGGGGAATCCGGCAAGTTTTCTTGGAGGCGTCCAGGTCCCTGGACGCCTCCATCAGTGAAAAAATAAAATAATAATAATAATAATTGTTAAGGCGTCCAGGGCCCTGGACGCCTCTATTTGAGGCGTCCAGGTGCCTGGACGCCTTCAATTATCGACACCCGGACGCTCCTGATCCACCGATCGATTTGACGTTTCGAAAAAATCCAAAAATATAGGGACGTCTTGCCAGCTAGACGCACCCACTCGTGAGTCACGAGTACCCACCAAAACCACGCGCTTTATCCACTGTCTACGGCTTTCGGCGGGGTTCCGGTGGGTGGAAATGGGCGCGTCCGGGGTCCCGGACGCCTCAACATTGAGGCGTCCAGTCTCCTGGACGCCTTCATAAAAATATTAAAAATCAAAAAATAAAAAATGTTTAATGTGCTTATGGAGATGTCCAGGGTCCTGGACGCCCCCATCTTGAGGCGTCCAGGTCCCTGGACGCCTCAAGCCACCTCCCCTCTATAAATAGAGGACCCCCTCCCTCGAAGGGAAGGGACTTCAGATCCGACAGAGGAGGGAGAGACTCTGTCGGATCTCATTTCTAACCCGTGGGTCTTTTGTAAGGGGAGGTTCTGCCGGCTTTTCGGGTGCCCGCGCTCGCGAGAGGAAGGTTAGCTTCATCCGTTCTGCTTCCACGTCGTCCCCACACTGCCGAAGCTCCATCGGATCCCGCCATCGGCACCTTCAATAAGCCATTCTCTCCCCTTCTCTTTTGTATTTCTATCGCATGCATCATCCCATCATCCGCCATCTCCTTTCATAAGGGAGATCTATTTTTATGCACGTTTGCATGATCCCCCATTCATCATAGCATTTTCCTCCTACTCGTGTCTGAGAGGGGTTTAAAACAACACCAACCAGGTGTGTGTCTTGCCACGATTTCATTATTCTTCATCAAGGGACTAATACTACACTACCAACTTTTCTGATCCACCTGTTATTTGTCTGTTTCTTCTTTTGCAAGGGTAACCAAGGAAAGCCCTCTCTATCGGTCGGCCGAAGGGAGAGGAAGAAGCAACCCGCCATCTCCCGCTTTTGAGGTAGGCGCGATCACTTTCTTTATTTTGGGGTCTCTGGCCCTTGGCGATCACATCATATTCTCGAGGCCGCGGAGAGTCATTTCCCGCAATGGCCGTTTAAATTTCTGTCATTTATATTCTGTATTGTGCTCATATCTGCTCATATTCTCGAGGCCGCGGAGAGTCATTTCCCGCAATGGCCGTTTAAATTTCCGTCACTTATATTCTGTGCTGCTCTTATATCAGCTATATTCTTGAGGCCGTGGCGAGTCATTTCCTGCAATGGCCGTTTAAATTTTCGCCCCTTATATCTTGTATTACTCTTATATCTGCTCATATTCTCGAGGCCGCGGCGAGTCATTTCCCGCAATGGCCATTTAAATTTCTGTCATTTATATTCTGTGTTATCCTCATATCTCGTCATATTCTCGAGGCCGCGGCGAGTCACTTTCTGCAATGGCCGTTTAAATTGTTGTCATTTAAATTCTGCACTATTCTCATCCCCCGAGGTCGCGGAGAGTCATTTCTCGCAATGGCCTTTTAAGCCCCATATCTTGTTACGTTGTATCTGTCCCGCACGTCCCGCCGGAGCAATCTCCTGTGGTGGTCTCTCTCCTCTTCTCTCTTCTTTCTGTGTTGCAGCAAAACGAGCCCCTCGAGCGCTCCGCTTCGCCTCCTCCAGCATTTTCGCGTGACGTCGCTCACAGATTGGCGATCACGGTGGGACCGCGTCTTGCTTTCTTTTAAGTTACCCTTGCAATTTCTTGTGATTTGCTTTACTATCTCTTGCGTGTTGTTATATCCTGGTTGTTATTGTTCTGTTGTACTCCATATATCTGTTAGCATTTCATTACATACATCCATCCTCCTTTTTTACCTTTTTAATTTTTTTGAAGGATCACCCTCTCTCGGTGAGGAAGGACTCTCCGTTTGAGAATTCCTCTCAACAGACTAGGATCTCCTCCACTGGGACCTCCGTAAGTCCCCGACAGCGAAGGATTCCCTCCTCGTTCACTGGGCTGGTTGTACCATTGAAGTTCTCGAGAGCTAGTAACCCATTTGTGGTGAGACGAGTGACCCTAGCTAACACGGCGGTGAAACAAATTGGAATTAGGGTCCTTCCTATTTTGTGTGAACTTCAGAATTAGTTAAAAAAAAGCAAAAAGGAAAAGCAAAAAAATTGGACGTAAGGCATTCACTTGTGTGTTAATCTCTGCTAATCGTTTGCTGGTGTGTGCTATTATGCTCTCGAAAAACATGATGGATGGCTGAATATAATTAAAATTGTTTCGAGGTCGACACCTTCCGTTATGGGTCTCAAATGCATGACCCAGGTCACGACTCTTATGTGGTCTATAACTCAAACTGGGGCTATCAGCCTGACCCACAGGCCCATCCCATGGACGTTGGCCTGTCCTATAAGTCCTCATATGGAATACAGGTCACTGTTAGTGGAGCTTCCCCCTCCACTAGTGTTCCCTATGCCTGAGATTTCATGGCTTCTCATATCGACTCTCTCAGCTCTCAACTTGGAGCCTTACATGCTGTTATTGAGAGGAAATTTCTTCCTCCTTCCCCTCCTCAAGCCAACCCCCTTCACGCTTTCATGAATAATATTACCAAAATGGAGAAGGATTGGAAGGAGAGAAGAGATGAGTACGGCATATGTGATATGAGTGAGCAAGATATTCTTCCAAGTCGTTACAATCAAGTGGACGCCGTCTGCCCACCATCCATTCATCACACTAATCCATACGGCTCTCCGCCTCCACATCCACATCTATATACGCAAATTCCTCCATGCCAATATACGTCACCTCATCTCATCAACACGCCTCCACCACGGCATCCATTTGAACCTAATGATTTTGAAGAATTGCAAATGGCACATGATCACATCTGTGAATATTTTGAATATGCACCTACTCCGAGTTTTCTTCGTTCCTTCCCTCTTCCACCACCACCAGAATATCCCCTTACTAAGGATGAAGTCACTATCCCTACCCATGCCAATGAAATCACTTGGTGTTATGATGGTGGGTCCACACTCCAACAACCCGCGTCAACGTACCAAGAATCACCCCCTACCCTAAACTCCTCACGTACCACCAAAATCCGACGTTTCCTATGTACCAAGTCTCCTGTCGTCGCCCCTCAAACTACGCAAGTAACCCACATACTGTCGGCTTCTGCCAAACCTCCCATCAGCCCTTGTCCCCAACCTAGTAACCCTCCATTCCCCCACTTAAGGCCTCCACCATCCCTATAACCCTGAATCCAACCACGCATATTCCTTCACTCCACCCCTTACCCGGACCTGTGACTAACTCTGAGCAGGGCCCATCGATTCTTGCACTCGAGCCAACCTCATTTGCTCCCCAGCAAGAGGAGAAGCTCGTCGTGTTTCAACCCTCACTTGCCCTTCCTACAACCCCTTTCATTGAACCTCCATTACCCATTGAGTCTGTCGCCTCCATATCACCTCCTTTTACTTTCTCTCGGAGTGGGTGTATTCTGACAAACACATGTGCCGATGGTGATGCTCAAGAACCGGACAAGAAGGAGTCGGTTACGGCTATGCCTTTCAAAATCCAAGATTTCATCTGTCGAATGTCGATTCGAGTTCTTGTGCCGGGCACTTTTGAGAAGCCTGAATCTCCATCCGTATCAATGTCCATCACGAAGGACTCTCAGGAATTGATGCCGAGCCAATCGGGGGCCAAAATAATAGCGGTCACGTTACTAGTGGGCCAACATGCTTTCAAGGCTCTTATTACCCCTTGTTCGGTCATAGTCCAAATGGCCAATCAAATGATGACACATTCTACTGTAGAAGAGATCATGAACTCTACGCTCAAGGGTGAGTCAGGGCAGTCCTTGTTAGAAGCCTTTGACACCTCATCCACACCCTACCAACCTCCATGTAAGAGGGGAACACCTACGCTACCAAGCATATTCATGAAGCATATTCCAACACCCTTGAGCACTACCCCAAATAAGAAGCTCCTTATGCCGAACATCAAATTCCCAATGATAGATACCATTTATTTATCAAGGGAGTTATTTCCAAAGGAGCCATTACATGTCAAGATCCCTACTGCACAAGCGAAACTCTCAAATCTTTGCTATGATCATTATTTGCCAAGAGAGTTACCGTTTGCTTTTGAACGTCCTAGGGGTCTTGTTAAAAATTCACCAAATGAGAGCCCATGGGCCCTGACCGCACTGATTGGACTGGTTGGTCAGAGAAGGACTAGGCCGTCTCTTCATTGGAGAGAGCATGTAAGGCCAAGAGGCCAAGAAGCCATGTTGAAGGTTGAGAGGCCGCACTATGAGAGAGTATCTACCAAGAAGAGGGAAAAGCATAAAGTGAAGCTTAAGGACAATAAATCCCTTGTTGAAGGAGCCCACATCAGTTCATCCACTTCCTATCCCAGTCCATCACTGCTCATGCTGCTATTCAGCTTCTTTTTATGGGCAGTCCATTGGTTAAGGAGACGCCTTCCGTCATCTAAATCTAAGCCATCAAGCTCCTCTGCTCTAGGGTCCCTGAACCCTCACATTCCTTGTTGTCCGGAGCTTCCGGACCCCTACATTCATCCTTGTCCGGAACCTCCGGACCCCCCCTATTTAATTCCACGTCTTTATCCATCTCTCACCCCCATCCGGAACCTCCGAATTTCTTATCTTATTCTCCATCTCTCTCAGGGCATCGCGCCCTTCCTTCCCATATCCATCCGGAACCTCCGGGCCTCTCCTTCTTTCGATTTATCATTTTGTTCTTCCAAGTCATCGCGTCCTTCATTCTTTTCACCCCTTTGAATTGCCTTTTTACATACTTCCCAGGGCATCGTGTCCCTCATGATCTTCTTCCTCTGGAACCTCTGGATTCATTTCTCCATGATTCTCCTCCTTTACGTCCGGACCCTTCGGATTCGTCTCTCTCGATTCATCAATTTCTGATTCCTCTCGATCCTGCTCCCGGGTTTGACCCGGTTCCTTCCACATTAACTTCCTCGGGCACCTGCCTATTCTCACACTGTTTCCGAGGCTTTAGTCCTCACTTTTTTCTTTGATTTCTTCTCATCCTGTAAATTCTTCTAGGCATCTTTCACCTAAATCTGGTTTTATCCCCACTTATTTAAAATAAACCGCCCTAGTTGGAGGATTGTTGTAGAGAGGCCTCACTGGTGTTCTCTTAAGATGTCTTGATGACAATGAGGTCTGGAAGTGCGTATAGGAAGCACACTCAGGTGTGTGCGGTGGCCATGTAAATAGCCAAATGCTCGCTAAGAAGATCGTCCGGTAAGGCTTTTACTGGCCCACTATGGAAGAGGATTGTGCCATCTATGTCCGTAGGTGTGTCAAGTGTCAGCTTCACGCCGACAAGATTCATTCACCATCTTCCTCACTTCATCCAATATCCTCCCCATGGCCTTTCTCCATGTGGGCGTTCGACATCATTAGTCCCTTAGGTGATCCCAACTCCATCACCAAGCAGAAATCCTTCATCCTCACCGCGACGGAGTACTTGACCAAATGGGCCGAAGCCGAAGCCTACGCAGAAATCAAGGCGTCAACAGTCTGCAAGTGAAGAACATCCTCACCAGGTTTGGCGTCCCAAGGACAATCGTCACCGACAATGGGCCACAGTTCATTTCTCAGGATCTTCTGGACCTCTGCAAAAGGTACGCAATTACATTGCATCATTCATCACCTTACTACCCACAAGGGAATGGCCAGGCAGAGGCCACTAATAAAACATGGATCAAAATCATAAAGAAAACCTGCGAGTCTAGTAAGTTCTCAGATTGGCCAGAGAAGCTTGTCGAAGCCCTATGGGCCTATCGCACTTCAATCCGTACTCCCACCGGGCAAACTCCTTTCGCCCTTACTTATGGAATGGAGGCGATAATCCCGTACGAAACTCTAGTCCCTTCTCTCAGGGTACAATTGGACAAGGATCTTCCCCTCGATGAACGTCACAAGTCACTCCTTGCCCAGTTGGAACTCTTAGACGAGAAGCGGCTGGCCGCTGCCGAGCATGCACGTGTTTATCAAAATAGACTCGCCCGTTTTTACCAAAAGAAGGTCGTTGAGAGAAAATTCAAAATCGGTGAGATGGTTGTCAAAAGAATTTTTGTCAAACTCGAAAGGCCGCGTTCTAAGTTCCAACACAATTGGGAAAGACCGTTTGTGATTCAAGCCGTGTACCCCGGCAACGCCTACAAGCTAGTCGATGCCGAAGGGACCGAGTTATCCCACCCTTGGAACGGGCTTTATCTTAAGAAATACTACCCTTAGATAGATGTAACAACTGTGCTGGTACGAGGACCAGCGAGCCGGAAATTCACTCTTCGGTCTTTGTAGTCTAACTCAGGGTTAATATGCGCATACTCCCACACCTCGCTTTCGGGATCAAACGAAGCGGAACTCGAGGGAGGCCCAACAACAACAAAAAAAGAAAGAGTGCCTAGTTTTCATCATGCAGTCAAGTCTTTGCATCGGTCCTTCATGTAGGTTAGGACCCATTAAGGCTCGGTAGGTCTCGGGTCTTGGCTCGCCAGAACCGCGGAGATTCCTGTCCGGTCATGTCGGCTTACGCCCACTAAAAGAAGGCAGCACGTGTACACGCATCTGTTTTAGCCAAAGCTGGTCGTATTGCTTATTGTGGGGCCATACTCGAAGGTCTCCAGGAAAGCCGTAATCTTTGTTCTCTCTTTCTCGGCCCAATGAGACAGTCGGCGCCCTTAAAACGCTGAGCATAAGGGAACCAAAATACCATACCCTGAAGGCGAGAGTAGGATTCATCTCCTCGAACTCGAGTCAGAGCACGAGAAGAGGGCAGTGTCCCCGCAGGCATACAACAGATATTCCCACATATCAAATCATCGTGTCTCCCTAAAAAAAAAGAGATAAATCAAAGTCAAATGAAAGTCTGGTCGTGGCCGTGCCTGATTTCAATAAGCGAAACCCCTCAAAACAAAAGCTAAATTCCACAAAGGGGTAACGTAATTCTGTTCGAGGTTTGGTCCAAAGTCGCCCAAAAGGGAGAGGTCGAGTAGGTCCCGATTATCTCGTCGGGTTAACGGTTTTGTCGGTCCTCTCAGAAGGTTTCCCCCATCGTACTCTTCTTTCTCCCCTCAAAGATGAAAGCTCAGTGGAAATCCTGAAAGGCGCGCCCCGCGAAGGCAAGCGACCTCGTTTTAGCAAAACACGCATATAATTGTCTACTTCAAAAGGCAAAAGCCATTACCACGAAGGAGTCTCGGTGTTTCTGGCCGGTCAAGACCTCTATCTACTACCCCGGTGGTTTCTTACTTCAACCTCGGGCTTAGGTCAATGCAAGCGCGTCACCAATAGGTGCGACGGCGTCTTATTCTGGGTCAGCGTCGCGCGGTTGACCGTTAGGGTTCCAAGGTGTTCCATCATATACCATCTAGAGTTGTGAGGAAATAGACCCGGGTCGGGTAAATCTTTTACATCGAACACTTCTTCGGTGTATCCTTGCGGTCGGAAGCAACTGGGAGCCTAAGCATGTCATGATAGTTTTGTCATCAGGTTAAGTCTTAACCGGCAGGATTATCATTTGAGGAGTCTAGGAGCTCAAATCAATCTAGATGTGCGCACAGGATACCTGGGGGGTTAGTAAGAAACCATGTCTTCATAAGAGTCATGTGCCATAAGATTGGTCGCTAGGCATTAATCCCAAAAAAAAAGAAAAACAAAAAAAAGAAAAAAAATGTGAAGTGGCCCTCGGAAGACGCCGTCGGTTGAGTCCCAAAGTGGGAATCCTCTTGGAGCATGTTAACCCCACATTACGCTACTTAAGAACGATTTAAGCACCCATGGTCCAAGAACCATGCCGATTGTAATAACAAGTGTCTTTCAAAAAAAAATTCAAAAAAAATTCAAAAAAAAATTCAAAAAAAATTCAAAAAAAAGCATAAACAAACAACACAAAAAAATGCATCCGTGTGATGTCATTTGTGTGCTACATTTTTACGTCATGTTCCTATTTGTGTGTCCGTATATTGCATTCGTCATCTTTGCCCTTGCCTTAATTAATAAAGGCTTGGCCCCTTGACTCGTTATCAAGGCTAGTCTCAAAATAATCTCCCACTCTTGAGCAAGGGGCCAAGTCAGAACAGAAAAATTGACTTGTTTCATTGAGCAATGTGTACAGGATTGAAAAGTAGGAATGAAGGCAGAAGACATGAAACTGAACATTCCTTCCTTTATTTCCTTCTAGAAATTGTACATTAAGTTCCGTCCTCTCTCTCAGTGTTACCCCTTTCCCCACTCTCCAAGCGAAGAACCCTGGAAGGTGTTGCTAAACCATGCGAGGCGGTGCCTCTGCTGCTCTGTACCCCTCTTCCCGTCTCTGCTCCCCGTCGATCGACAGGGGCAGCAAAGAAGCTACTAACACGAAAGTCACGGTCTCATGCTCTTCGGTAGCGCTCTTCGCCATCTCTTAGCCATTGTTCAGCGAGACCAAGGCTGGTCCGGAGTTCAAATAGTTGGGCATCCATGGCCCTACGCTCCTCCCTCTCAGCCAATCTGTCGGCTCTCCGTCTTTCGGTGTCTCTTTCCCTTTCCGCGCGTTCTCTCTCTCGGTCCTCCCTTTCCAGCTGAAGGGTAATCCTCAGCTCCACGGCGTCCCGAGAAGAGCCATCGTCTGGACGATGCCGTAACTCTTCCTCCAGTTTCGTTATTCTGGCTTCCCCCTGCGCGGTGCGGGCAAGTGCATCTTGCATCTCTTTCGTCTGCCATAACCATCATTTTAGATATGTGGAGGCACGAATAAGTGAAATTCAATGGCGAGACTCTCACCTGTGTGGAGAGCATTCCTTCTGCCTCCGCAGCTCGCTGCGTAGTATGAGCAAGCTGCTCATGAAGCAAATCAATTTCGGAAGTGGGGATCCACAGACTGGAAGAGACACCATCCACCCCCATTGCTGAGGAAGTCGCATCAAGCTGGGCGCGCTGTAACACACATAAGGTGACACTAAGGACCTAATGCCAGAAATCTTGGTCTATGATCGTGTGTATGTAGGCTTACCGAAGAACTCAAGGCTGCGCGAGTATCATGTAACTGTCGCTCCGTGCCTACCAGGCGAGCTTGCAGGTTCGTTATTATAGTGTCGCGAACATCCTGTGGCAAGGACATAGGTTAACAAAAAAAAAAGAAAAGAAAATTGTGCTCACCTCTACGATCCCTTCAGGATGGAGTCGCTCTGCATACATCACCTTATAGAGGCGCAGATAATCCTCGTTGTCTTGAGCATGTGACTCCACGGGAGTGCCACCCCGTTGCCAGTCCTTATATTACTCGGGGAACCGCACTCTCCAATCAACGGAGGTCGCCGGCCCACGCGTCTTCCTCCCGACACGTGGTGTGGTAGTCATGTCCACCCATTCTTGGGCCAACCCTAGAGTCCTCATGGCCAATCGTAGCCGAAGTGACTCGATTTCGTTCAAATAGTGCATCCAAAGGTCGCGTCCGAACCGAGCACGGCTAGTTATGACCCATGGCTGATCGGCGTCAGTCATGCCCGCATAAGGCCTCCAGACCACCTGGGTCAGGTCACACACATCTTTTTAATATAAAAATAAATAAAAATGAAAAAAATGATGAAATAATAATCACCATTGCCGCGGGGAACTCTTGCAACTCGCGCCTTAACACCATCAGCTGGTAGGATAGAGAGGCTGGGCTCGTGATAGGTTGCCACCGCCTCGCCAGCGGCACCGCCATCGGTCGCCAATACCGGGCTTTTCCCATTGGGAGGTAATAATAGCTCCATAACTGCACCGTCATGTGTCATTAACATACCAAAAAAAAATCAAAAAAAAGGGAGAGAAGCAGGACACCTAGATGAACGGCGTGAAACCACTCACTGTTATCTCTCGATCTGCTCTTTCATACAGACCCGCAAATAGATGCGCCAACATGACTGCTCCCCAGGCATATCGTCCCACTTTCTCAGGGTCTACCAAGAATTCTAAGAAACGGCAATGAATGTTGTCTCCTTTTGAGCCCAACAACAGTTCCCCAACAGGAAGAACATGAATCTCCTCAAATCCATGTTGGCTCTCTCCCAATTGCTCGCGTCTATGCAGTAGACAGCGCAGCATCCTCTTTCAGTCCTCTCCATGAACTCTTCCAAGGACTCATCGTCACGAGAACGAATGTCAGTAAGCCCCAACGTCTCCATGATGGGCGTCTTGGCTATGGACATGTTCTTACGATCATCCAGGTCCACTCCTAGCAACCTTTGGGCAGCCTCTCGGTAGTCGGAATACGTAATGCCAGTCAGCGCCTCACCATCCACTTTCAGGCCCGTAATTCGGACCACATCTTCCAGGCTGGGCACCCTGTTCCCCCAAGGCATCAAGAAAGCACGGCTCATTGGATCCCACCTTTCGCGCAATGCTTGGACGAGGGCAAGGTCGAGCCTGATTGGCTCGATCCGAAGAAAGACTCCAAGCCCCATCACGTCTAGCCTGGCCTTCTGAAAATCTGGAGACCCCGGTATGCAGCCACTACCAACTCCCATGGAATGTGTGATTTCATCACACCCTGTGCATACACAAGGAGGGGTTTTATTAGAAGGGAGGAAGAAAGAATGAGAGAAGGGGCTAGAAAGCTCATCTTACGGGTTGTGATTGGGTCCTTTCACTGAAGTGCCCTTCGAGGTCTGAGAGCCTCCTGGAACTGCTACCACTGGACCTGCTTCTCTTCGAAGAGTGAGAAGATTCACCCTCCATTTTGAACCTTAGAACCCTTAGTTCTTCCGTTTCCATGGAAACTTGTTGGCTACCGGTGCCCCTTGGAGGACGAACGAGGACGGTATTTATAGAAATGGGAGAAGGGCGAGTCAAGACTACCTACATCACTGTTAACGATAACCCTCGTGATAAGGCACCTTCCTTGCGGTCCCACATGTGTCACTTCATCGCTCGTAGGGTAATTGATTGATGGTGCGATATGATGACTCACTCCCTACGCAGTCTGGGGATGCCCTGTCATGCTGTAGAGGTCGTCCGGGAAGATTGGAAGGTCGTCAAGGAAAAGCGGCTAGAGCCATCATTGTTGACTTCGACGGTAGATTTCCGTGTGAAAGGTGGTCGGAGCAAGATACGATTCCCCATTTTGGGCAGGGTCTCGGCAAGCACATCACATGGGAATAGTGAAGAAGCGTAAGGAAGAAGGAACACACAAGAGGATAAATAAGCGATAGGAAATCAAATCACTCCATTCATAAGTCTACATAAACTGTCATAAACATCACAATCATAGAGAGGAGGCGTATGCTAGCTCGCCAACTCTCGCCATCACCTTCATGCTCGTCCCTCTAGGCGTCCCTCTCCTCTCCCCTGAGGTGAGGGTCTCTCAGGGGCCTCCTGGGGCTCTGTGAAGTAGTAGTCCCCTCACCCTGTGATACCTGCTCCACAGCAGCGGCTCGCTGCTGATCCCCTGACGTGGCGAAGAAGCCACCGACAGAAAGGTGGCCAGACTGGCGGAGTCTCGCCCCTAACTCTCGTGCTCTCTCGTAGCGCGTCTCCATCACTCCTAACCTCTGCCCCACAACCTGAAGGCCTACCTAGAGCTCCCTCACCTGGGCCTTCAAGGCCCTCCTCTCATCCCGATCCTGCTGTCGCTCGGTCCTTCTTTTCTCCCTCTCTTTCTCTCTCTCCTCTCTCTCTCTCTGCCTCCCTCCTCGCCACCTAGAGAAGGACCCTTAACTCCAGGATGTCTGGAGACGGCCTCTCTTCATTGTGACGCTGCATCTCTGCTATGGTTGCTGCCTAAGCATCACGCTCCTCTTCAGCCCGGGCTGCGCGGGCCACCGCACCGGCAAGTTGCTCTCGGAGGGAGGCAATCTCAAGAAAAGGGGCCGAGGAGCTGGAAGATGCATCGCCAGCCATTCTTGCCATCGCTGTCCGCTGGGCACGCTGGAACAAACAAACAACGACCATCGGCTAAGCTCCAAATTAAAAACAAACAAAAAATAAAAAAATAAAAAAATGCAACACTTAACTTACCAGGATCGCTAGTTCCTGTTGAGTGACGGTCAACTGCCGCCTAGCCTCTGCTAGTTGGGCACGCAAGCCGTTGATGTCACGTGCATCCCCGGATTGGAGAGGTCCCACATGACTCTCTCTCCACTGCCGCAGGAAGTCGACGCTGTCCTGCACCAGTACACTCCCTTGCTGTCCAGGGAGACATATGCGCCAGTCCTAGAGCTTCGCCTTGCCGCGACTCTCCTTCCTGACACGGCTCGGCTCATCCGTGCTCGCCCATTCATCGGCCAAGCCCGGGGTCCTTGCCATGCCCTACATCAAGAAAGGAGGGTCTTACGTCAAACAACGAGAACGCGTCTCCTGTCAAGGACGCGTCCATCATTTGAGTGCAACACTCGCCGAACCCTTTTCCCCTCTCACATGGCTCGCTCCAAACTCAAAATGGATCAAAGAGGAGGAGATCGAAGGACCTACCGGGCCGTGTTCACCTCCCTCCGTGCCATCGGGCCCCTCGGGTCCCTCAAGTGCCCAAAGGGGCCCTTCCTCTTCCATGGACGCCTCTCCGTGCTCTTGCGCGTCCCTCCTCGGGCAAGGAGTTCCTCGCCCCTCTCTCCCCTCACCACGATTTGGCCCACCAAACTCCATCGATCGAGAGTGGAAGAAGATGAAGATAGGCGAGCAAATCTCGACGGGAGGCGGGCTCGTTTGCGAATAAGGCACGGAAGAAGGAGGGCCGCCCGACGCTTTAAATTCGAATTCAAGAGCTTGAGACGCGTCCTAGCGCCTAGACGCGTCCAAAAGAGAGAAATGTCATCCCTCCGTGCAAGGCGTAATTCCCCGCTTTTCAGGGCGAGGTCTCGTAAAGTGTACCTCGAAAGAACAGGTGTGAGAGAAGAAGCGTGGGAAAGGGAAAGTGCACACAAGGCAGTCAAGCAACAGAAGAAACCATTTCATTTCACATAACAAATAGGCAGTCGTACATCATAAAGTGAAGAGGGTGGGATGTACAAGCAACTCTCTAACTCTCGCCACCACCTTCCTGATCATCTCTCTCCTCCCCCCTCCAACGGGGATCCCTAGGGGGCCTCTGCGAACTCTGAGAGGCGGTGCTCACCTCGCCCTGTGGTGCCACGCCAGCCTCGAAGGTGCGACGACGCTCCTCGGCCGAAGAAACTAGGAAGCTACCCATGGAGAAGGAACCAGACTGACGAAGTCGCGCCACGCGCTCCTTCGCCCTCTGATACTGCTCCTCACTCTCCCGAAGCCTACCCTCCGCTGTGTCGAGGCTCAATCGGAGCTCCATCATCTAGGCCTCCAGAGCCCTCCTCTCGTCCCAATCTCGCTGTCTCTCCCTCTCCCTGTCCCTCCCTCTCTCTCTCTATCCTCCCTCTCCTCTCTCTCTCTCTCATCGCATCTCTCCTCGATAGCTCGAGGGCAATCCGTAGCTCCAGCACGTTGCGAGGAATCTCCTCAGCCTCCCGCAGTCGCTCCTCCTCTAGCTCCGCTATCCGGGCGTCACGCTCTGTCGCCCAGGCGTCGCGCTCCTACTCGGCACAGACTGCACGAGCTAGGGCATCCCGGATCTCCGCCACCTGCCAAAGCCCCATGACCCGTAAAAGATCAGTGAAGTAAGAAGAGCAACTAGAAGGGGAGTATGGGTCAAGTAAACACTCACTCGAGTCGCGCGGTCACGCTTGGCCTCCTCAGCCCGGGCCACCACATACGCCAGCTGCTCCTGGAGAGAAGGGACCTCCGGAGGAGGGCCCCAAGAACTAGAACTTGCCCCGCCAGCCATCCCGGCTGCTGCCGTCTGATGGACCCGCTGAAACATAGGAGCAACAATCAAAGGCTAAGCATCGAAAATCCAGGTCACAATTTAAAAAAAAAGTGTAGTGGACTGCATAAGCTCACCAGGATCTCCAACTCCTGTCGGACGGCTGCCAGCTGCTGCCTGGCGTCTGCCAGCTGGGCCCGCAAGTCAGCAATGACGGTGTCACGAGCATCCTGCATTCATGCATATAGATTAATTTGCATACATATTTTTTAAAAAAAACTTGGGGCGTCCAGGAGCTTGGACGCGCCCATATTTTTTTAAAAAAAATTTATTGGGGCGTCCAGGGGCCTGGACGCGCCCATATTTTTTAAAAAAAAATTTGGGGGGCGTCCAGGGGCTTGGACGCGCCCATATTTAAATTTTTTTTTTGGGGCATCTAGATATCTGAAGCGCCCATATTAAAAAAACCAAATATATATAATAATAATAATAAAGTAAAAACGGGAGGACATAATGAAAGGAAATGAGAGCTGAAAATTCAAAGAAAACTTTTGCACACAATAACTTCGCATTTATTCCATTAAAGCAACATGGTGAGCTACATTAGGGGCTTAGGCGCTTTAGGCCTTCACTTCCCCAGTTCGGTTACATAAGCCCTCCACAGCTCGCATTCTTCCTCCACATGCACTAACGCCTTTCCCGAAGTGCTTGTCTTCCATGGTGCTTTGATGGCATTCGCTTCCTTCGCATCCGCTTCCGTGCCCAACTCCCTCTTCTTCAAAGGAACGATGCCGGTTAACGGTGGGAACGAGTGGCGTGGAATGCCAATTTGGATGCAGCATCGATGCGCATTATATGAAGTCCCACGATCAATGACACCCAAGAGGGGGGTGAATTGGGTGTTTACAAATTTTAAGGAAACTTTTGGCCTTTTTAAAATATATGATAGAATGCTAATTATGAGATTCAAAACTATTTGAACACAAATTGGATTTATCAAACTTTGTATGATGAGATATATAATATGCAAGATATACGTAGATAAATCCGTAACAACAATTAACAAATACACTCACTTAGAATGGAGGTAGAAGAAAAGGACCAAACCACACAAATCAAACCATAGTGCACAACGGTTTTTAAGGTGGTTCGGATGCAATGACGGCAATCCTACGTCCACCCCTCACCAAACCCGGTGAGGCTTCACTCGGGGATAAATCCCCAAACGGAGATGACGCTCCAACCACACACGTAGGACGACGCCTGCCCACACACACGGGGACGCGCCCCAAAACACACACACATACGGAGATGCAGTCTCCAACACGATCCAACAAGCGGATCAACAAGACACACACACGCTGCAACAAGTGCAGCACTCCACACACACAAACACTAAGATCTGGATAAATCCACACACACACACAGATCTAAGAAGACCTACGCACACACGAATCAAGTACGACACACACACACACGACCACGGATCCAACAACGATCCACACACACATGAGTTTGCAGTTTATAAGAAACACAAATCTAAAACTATAAAGCACAAAACACAAACATGAATGAACCACAGTTTAGAAAGCTCCCGATTTAGGCTCCCCCTGAGTGTGTGCTCTAGATGTTCACGTTGATTCCTTCTTCACTTGAATACCTTGAGACTTAGCTTGAATGGCCTTGTATTTGATGTAGATCTTCTTACACGGAGTACTGTTCACGGCTACAGTACCCTTCCTTCTTCCTTGGATAAATCCATGTATCTTCTTGATGCTTGTGAGCTTGTTCTCTTCCTTTGAGACTGCTGACTTCAAATGGAGCTAGAGTACCTTAAGATGATGCTTGAATGGCTCCTTCTTCCTTGTAGCATCCTTCTTCTTCTTCCCTTGCATAACCTTCCTTTTATCTCTTCTTGAAATCCTTGCTTGCTTCTTGGTAGCCTCACCCTTGATCTCTCTTTGTTGGTTGCTTGATTCTTCACTTCATAGATACTTGTTGGCTTAAGAAGTACCTTGAATGGGTTGGAGATAGATGAAGAACTTGCTGCACGAAGTACTGTTCACGGAGCTACAGTACTCTCTTCTTCCTCCTTGGACAACACCCTCTTGATCTCCCTTGAAGCCCTCTTGGATAGATAGGGTTTATGGCTCCAATGAGATGTTTTATAGCCCTTGAATGGTCCATGGACAACCCCCAGACCAGATCCATATTTTGTGGGTGATTGGGTGACTTTAGGATTAAAGAAATCCATGGAGAATGGCTCTTCTCGAAGTGGAAAATAAAGTCAACATATGTTGGCTCGGGACTAGGGCTGTCAATGGGCCGGTCCGGCCCGATAGGCCCGCGGGCTTGGCCCGATTTCGGGCCGGGCCGCAAGGTCATTTTCGGCCCGCGGACTTTTAGTCGGGCCTAAAAGCCCGGCCCGACTTGACCCGCGGGCCGGGCTCGGGCTTTGAGTTTGGCCCGCGGGCCGGCCCGGCCCGTTCTTTTTTTTATTCCCACGTCAAAATTTAAAAATTATTTAGTTAAAACTATGTTATTTTACTTAATGATAAATTTTAAAACTCTCTTTTTACACAAATTATGTAATTAATATCAAAATTTTAATTAATTTAGTGAGATTATATGTTTTATATTATTATTTTTATTATTTTTATTATTTTATTTAAGTTGTCGGGCCGGGCCTTAGTCGGGCTTTGAAATTTTTACATAATGTCGGGCCCGACCCGGCCCGGCCCGACATAAGTCGGGCCCGGGCCGGGCTCGGGCCTTAATGTTGAGAAGTCGAGCCCGGGCCGGGCCGACCTAAGCCCGGCCCGGGCCCGGCCCATTGACAGCCCTACTCGGGACTGGCGGTCGACCTATGGAAGCTGGCGGTCGACCGCTACTGAGAATCCTGTAGAAATATGATCCCTGGCATTTTCGATCGACCTGGGGCGGTCAACCGCTGCTGGCGGTCGACCTGGGGCGGTCGACCTACAGCTACAGTAAACTTCAGACTTTTATGTTTCACCCCCGAACTCCATTGCAACCCATTTAAGTCTGAGGCTTCAAACTCCTTTGATCTTGGGGAATATATGTTGAGTGTTTTGACCTACAAAACCATAGAAAAAAGGATTAGAACTTTGATCAATAATTCATGTGGTAATTGCATGAAGTACATGTATGAAACCCCTTTGGTCATTTGGCAGTTTCAATCAATTAACAAGAGCTTATTGTAAACCGTTTGAGCAAGATATAAGTATCATTATTCTAATTTTCAAGCAAGATTCTCATGAGTTGTTTCAACATAATGCAAGCTCAAAATGATATGTGAAATATGTATTAGAGTTCAAGAAGTGATTTACATTGAGACCCAATTTCACATATAAGATTGGAACACTTGTTGCTTTGACAAATGCATGTATGGTATGCGTAAAAATCAACCAAACAAGTTTCAAACTATTTGATCAGGATTTCAAAGCTCAAGTCCATATGTTCAAACATATAAAGGCTTGAAACCTCTTGTAGAACCAACATATACAAACCAAGCATTAAGACCATGTAACCGTTGCCATTTGCCATCTCAAACATATATAGATAACATGAGCATGAGCAATCAACCACAAGTTTAGTTATCATCACGTAATCACACATTAAGTTTAGTTATCATCAAAACCATAACTTAATAATCACAACAATCATCAAAACTATAACTCAACAATCTCCCCCTTTTTGATGATGACAAACTTATTGATAATGACAAACTTGAAGATCAATTTATTAGTGATGATACACCAGAGTGGATACAAAGGAATAGCACATATGTTCTTCTCCCCTTCCCTTGTCACACACAATCATCAATTTTTCTCCCCCATTGACATAATCAAAAAGCGGGATAATGCAAATCTTTCTCCCCCTGTGACATGATCAACAATATCAACAAACTTATCTCCCTTTGAAACATCAATAGCCTATCTTATCAAATCAGAAGAAGCAAGGGCAAATCATGGATGAACAAAGCAATATGATTCTAATCAGAAGTAATCAATTGGTGATTATTCTCACAAATCAATATGAAACCATCCAAAACAAATACAGTCAAGCATGTATCGATACCAATTGAAGGTGGTGATTGGCCTCAAGGATATGAACCAGTGGAGGAAGATGTTCTCAGGATGAGGTGTTCAGTATGATAGCATACAAGAGCTAGATCCCATGTCAGATTTTCACAACAAACAAGAGCAGGAGGGCATATCAAAAGGATTTTCTTTGATTTTCAAAATTTCTAATTTTTATATTTTGGTTTGAAATGCATGAAATGCAACACATGCAAATGGTGACTCATGAAGTGCACACAATGCAACCAAACAGTTACATATAAACATACATGTAATCTCCCCCGTACATATATAAACAGGGAATGAGTATAAGAAAGATGCAAGAGAGTCATGCTAACCGGAATGCACATGTGTAGCACATGGGAGATTGTGCAATCATATAGGAGATTCATGCAATTGCTAAAGCAGTCAATCAATTTTCTGAATACATATTAAATCAAATTTCCAGTTGTGTAAGTGAGTAACATGAAAAACGATAGTTGCAATATGGATATTCAGATTTTCAGATCAACACAAGGAGACATTTTACAGACTGCACTTTTATTTTGAGAACAGCGTATTGGAGGCTACGCTCTACTACAATGAGTTTTCACCAATATTTTTCAACTCAACCAATATCACATGATAATCAGAATTTTTCAAGAGTGATCAGGTTCAAATAATCCCTTTTTACGCGAGTAGACGCATGGAGCTTATGCCAAAATCCCCGGTTACTCAGAATACTGAACCATTTCACCTCATTTTGAACAGAGATACTAGTCAACACTTTTCAGATATGAACCACATCACGTCTCAGGTGACATGTGCCCAGTTTACTTAGTGAGACCGAGCATTACTCTATCTTACATTTTTATTCAAGATTTTTCAATAAGGAGAGGTAGGTAAATTTTTCCTCAACTATCTCTTCAACATACATGCATCAAGTTTAACAACTCAATAGTGTTGAAAAGAAAACCATATATCCTTATCTTTAACACTCATTTTCATATTTTGTACATGAAGTGTGCGAATTTGATTCAGCATGTATACCAAAAATATCATGAATACATAACAGTACAACTCCCCCTAAATAGATGCACTTATGAAATATAAATTCTCCCAGAGTGTACGAAATGAAACACTCCAATAATGACTCAAATGTAGTATTATTTATCAAGAAGACATAAGGCCATCAAAATGCCAAGGGATGGGGTGAATAGCATATAATATCAAACAAGCATACATAGGGAATGTATGCAACATGCAATGCACATGTGCAATTGATGCCAAACAAATCGATACAAATTGAATGAAGTGAATGCAGTTAATGCATGAGTACTGATGCAATGCAACTTGATCATATAGTAATGAAATGGAACATGCCAAGATAGAATGCAATGTGGTGCAAAACTTCTGATACCAAATGAATGAACTAACTTCAGCTAATGCATGAATTCATTCTAATGCGTGCAACCTATGCCTAGATGAGCATGTGATGCAAGATGTAAATGTAGTATAGGAGGGCTTGATCATCAAACCTAGAGGCAAATTCCACATTGGAGCATTCACATTATATTAATGTGTCAACAACATTTTTCATGACATGGCCTTTATGAAAAAGGGTGCATAAATGCTCAAAATTAAGCAATGCAACCTAATTTTCAGAATTGTTCAAAAACAGATTTTCAAGAGCATTTCACAAGTTTTGAAATGAGAATTCATTCAACAGCCAAATGCATGAATCATTTAATCACAAGCATGGTTTCAATTTACATAGCTCGGCTCAAGAATTCATTTACACATCAACCAATCCCAATTTTCAAGATCTGGTACTAGGCGGAGATTTTAGTCCGAAGACCCAGCTCAACGCATAGGGAATGCTTCCAAGTGAACATAATCCACTTTTTCACAGACGCCATTTGATATACCAGATATGTAATTCAATTCAAGTGTGATCATGTAATTCAAATTGAAAATATTCAATGTGCAACCACTTCATACACATCCTTCAAGATTTTCAATTTGATTCAATCAATTAGGCACATTCATCACAACATGCTGATAAATGACAATTCAAGTTTTTAGAATCAATACCTGTCACTTGATAGTGTCACCAAGTGACAAAGCTGGCCATTGTATGAATTGACAAGGTTGAATTACCTTAGTTCATGAGATAAGATTAGAAGCCTCCAATCACTAAAATCACCAATCTCACGAGGGTTGATATTTCAGATTTTGCTTTCTTACCTTTGCCTTGTGAATCCATTTTCTTCCAAGCCTTCCACCTGCAATCCAAAGAAGAGTGAAATTCAATGTACTCATTGAGATTTTTTTTTAAGTATACTTGCACAATCCCTGTAAAATAATCATATAAATCATTATTAGTAGTTCCAAAGATGGTATTAATCACATATGCATGAACCACTAAAAAGACTTTACCTGATTTTCTCATGAAAAATAGTTGATCAACTTTACCTATTTAACATGTTCTCAATAAAAAGATGCGGGCTTTTCATACAATGCCCTGGATACTTGCTTTAGCACGTACAAGGACTTTCACCAACTTGTGCTTAAGTCGATCCTGGAGATTGTTCTACACAAAGTATCCCATCTTCTTGTAACAAATTGATAGGGTTCTCATCATTTTTATCCTTGCAAGATATTCCTTTCATTGACTCAAGCTTGGCCATGACTAGCCCTGCATCATTTAGATTTTGGGAGTGTAATCTGCATCCAAGGACAAGAGGACTTGAGTTGTCAATTTCGATTCAAATTTATTGACAATGGCATGACAAATTATTTTAACAACCAACATGCCCCAGATAGCTCTAGATGCAATGCATGACTCATGTGTGAACTTAAACATCAAGCGCATATGGCGAATCTGATGACTCCCCCTCAATGTGTGCATGACTGTGATATGCTCAGTAAAAATCTAATGCCATGTGCAGTCTGTGACTGATTGACTCATAGTACCAGGCGGAGAACTTAGATCTGAAGATCATCTCACGCGTAGTGATAGCTTTCAGACAGGCGTAACCTGCCCTTCCACATGTCACCATTTGATATACTACGTAGTCAAGGGTGGTGAAGGTAGGAGGATTGCTATGCATTATGACATGAATTCACAATATTCAATTTATGCAAGACAGTACATGAAAGTGTATGCAAACTCAATATATGTAGTGAAATCATGATCTGAAGAATCTTCAAGCTCTCCTACAACAAGATACTATATGACAAGTGATATGCGCACAAATATGCAAACAACTATGAATGAAATGCATGTGCAGACATATGCAAGATTACATGACTATATGACACAAAGTGAGTTAAAACATGACAGAGTCACTACAAAGGTAGGAGGGATATCACCTGATCTTCAAATTCAGTTTTTGATTTTTCTTCCAACCTGACTTATGCCACTTGACCTGTGTGCCTTACCTTCTTGATGAAAATAGATTTTAAGCTTTACATTCCCAAGGCACACCTGCAAAACAGATTTCTCATTTGCCATTCTTAGGTACCCAAATCCTTTTGGGTCCTTATGGGTTAGCAGCAACATTTGCACATGGTTTCCACTTTTTGACAGTATTCAAATTATCATTTTTCATCAAAGGACAACCATACATCAACTCACAATCATGCTTAGTATGCCCAGATTCACCACAATAGAAACAACGCACAGAAGCCATTTTCTCATGTGGTCTTTTAGCATGAACATAAGAATTCTCAAATCCATTTCTCCCAAATGAAACATTTTTTGCATTTTTAAAAATATTCATTTTCTTACATACTCTCAAATCATCATTCTTCATAATGAAACAATCATACATGGCATGTCCAGATTTACCACAGTAAAAACATGAGAGTTTCTTTCTAAGTGGTTGTGTGTGTGTGGCAGAAGTATGTTCAACATGCATGGATGTACTAGCAGCATTTTTAGATTCTTGATGCAAATTAATTTTCTTTGTGGATCCATGTGTGTGTCCAACATGATTTCCCTTTTTAGATTCTCATTTAATGTGATGGCTATGTTTGAATTGTGCACAAAGGATGTATAAACTTTATTTTCAAACTTCTTTTTGTTCACAGGATTATAGCCTAGCCCCTCTCTTTGAAAGTTTACTTTTATTCCTAGCAATTTGTCCAGGTTATTTTGACCATCCACAAATCTAGACAATGAAGCATTCAAGTCAGAGATTTCTTTTTCAAGTGATGAAATGTGCAATTCATAGGAAACAATCACATTTTCACAAGAATTGATTTTTTCATTCAAATGTGTATTGATGGTTTTGTGATTTTTCACTTCTTCTTCCAACACATGCACCTTTTCACATTCATCAACAAGTAAACTTTTCCTTTTTCAAAAATAAGCAATCTTTCAGAAATGACATTATTCAACTGTTTCGATCCTTCATTTTCTTTTCTCATGTATGAAATGACTTCTTCATGGTTTTTGATGTCAGTCATAAGAGATTCATTTTCCGTTTTGAATTCCAAGCATTTATTACATGAAGAATTTTCTTTTTAAAGTTTTTCAAGATTTTACACATTACTTTCAAGTAAGGAGTTCTGAATTAACAAAACACTAATCTCCTTTTCAAGTTTCGAGCATTTATCACAAGAAGCATTCTCAAGAAAAGTATGTTCAGATTTATTTTTCAATTTTTTATTTTCAGACTTAACTTTCTTGTACTTTTCAGTAAGCTTATCATATGCATTCAACAAATCATCATAGCTAAATTCATCTTCATTATCAGAATCAGAATTTACCTTTGAGCTTGATCCACTTGGCTGATCACTCCTTTGTTCACTCGTCCCTACCACAAGACATTGGTCTCCATCCCCTTCCCGAATTTTGGTTAGGCCATCCAAGATATCCTTCGCGAATCTGCAATGGGAAACAAAGGGGAAATAATTAGAATCAACTGCAGCAGTTAGCAACTTTAACACCAAACAATTTTGATCATGTTTAAGCTTTTGATTTTCAGTCCAGACATTTTTGTCCTTAGGCAACTCATAAGGACCATATGAAACAAGCTTCCATAGCTTAGGGTCATATGAGTTGACAAGACTGCACATTCTACCTAACCACAAATCGAAATTGCAACCATCAAACACCGGTGGAGAATTCAAAGTATACATAATGGTAATCATTGATCTGGATCACTCTAGATCGTTAGATCTATAAAAAAATAGAGCCTTGGCTCTGATACCAATTGAAGTCCTGCGATCAATGACACCCAAGAGGGGGGTGAATTGGGTGTTTACAAATTTTAAGGAAACTTTTGGCCTTTTTAAAATATGTGATAGAATGCTAATTATGAGATTCAAAACTATTTGAACACAAATTGGATTTATCAAACTTTGTATGATGAGATATAGAATATGCAAGATATACATAGATAAATCCGTAACAACAATTAACAAATACACTCACTTAGAATGGAGGTAGAAGAAAAGGACCAAACCACACAAATCAAACCATAGTGCACAACGGTTTTTAAGGTGGTTCGGATGCAATGACGACAATCATACGTCCACCCCTCACCAAACCCGGTGAGGCTTCACTCGGGGATAAATCCCCAAAGGGAGATGACGCTCCAACCACACACGCAGGACGACGCCTGCCCACACACACGGGGACGCGCCCCAAAACACACACACATACGGAGATGCAGTCTCCAACACGATCCAACAAGCGGATCAACAAGACACACACACGCTGCGACAAGTGCAGCACTCCACACACACAAACACTAAGATCTGAATAAATCCACACACACACACAGATCTAAGAAGACCTATGCACACACGAATCAAGTACAACACACACACACACGACCACGGATACAACAACGATCCACACACACACGAGTTTGTAGTTTATAAGAAACACAAATCTAAAACTATAAAGCACAAAACACAAACATGAATGAACCACAGTTTAGAAAGCTCCCGATTTAGGCTCCCCCTGAGTGTGTGCTCTAGATGTTCGCGTTGATTCCTTCTTCACTTGAATAGCTTGAGACTTAGCTTGAATGGCCTTGTATTTGATGTAGATCTTCTTACACGGAGTACTGTTCACGGCTACAGTACCCTTCCTTCTTCCTTGGATAAATCCATGTATCTTCTTGATGCTTGTGAGCTTGTTCTCTTCCTTTGAGACTGCTGACTTCAAATGGACCTAGTGTGCCTTAAGATGATGCTTGAATGGCTCCTTCTTCCTTGTAGCATCTTTCTTCTTCTTCTCTTGGATAACCTTCCTTTTATCTCTTCTTGAAATCCTTGCTTGCTTCTTGATAGCCTCACCCTTGATCTCTCTTTGTTGGTTGCTTGATTCTTCACTTCATAGATGCTTGTTGGCTTAAGAAGTACCTTGAATGGGTTGGAGATAGATGAAGAACTTGTTGCACGAAGTACTGTTCATGGAGCTACCGTAGTCTCTTCTTCCTCCTTGGACATCACCCTCTTTGTAATATCTCGGACCTTTCGGATCCTTCTTCGTGGGTCCCGGATCTGGTTTTTCAGAGTGTCCGGCTCCGTTGTGTCCGAAATTTCATTTCGGTCATTCTTCGTGTTCAGATCGGCGCGATCTAAAGTTGTTTCGGAGGCCCGGAGGCGTTCCGCGGCTTTTCCGCGCATATTTTTTGATTTCCGGTGTGTGTTTCGGCAATTCCTTCGGAACCTCGCTGTGGGTGAACCGGGTCGTTCACCTGGGCACGAGTGGTACCGTTGCGATCGGTGCGTCCCGAGGATTCTGGAAATGTAATTATCTATTTTTTGATATTTTCTGAATTTCCAGATTTTCTATAAATACCCCCTATTTTCTCTCTCTCCCCCACCTTCTCTTTCCTCTTCTTCTTCCTCCTATGTTTCTCCCCACCGTGGCCGCCCTCTCCCTCTCCCTCTCTCCTGTTCGAGCACGGCGACCACCGTTTCGGCTGCAGACGGCGGCGGTGCGACGTGGCAAGGACGTGGGTGACATCGAGACGATCGTGCGGGCGTGCGGCAAGCGTGGGAAGCGTGGGGAGGCGGGGTTCTAAAAGCCTTCTTCGCGATTCACGGACGATCCGGCGGAGCATTCGCTCCATTGAGGTAGGGTGACGTTCCCTAGCTCCGCGCCATTCATTTCCGTGGTTTATACGCCGAGGGGAGGCCGAGAGGGGTGTGATTGGGCATGTTGGGGTTTTTCCATGATTTGGGGAGAGCTCGCCCGATCTATGGATTTGATGCATGATTTCACGTTTTGATGGCCTAGAATCATGCTAGGGGCCCCCAGGGGTCTTCCCCTTTGATTTTTCCCTCTCCGGTGGAGGCATGGGGGCGTGGTTGAAGTTTTTGGGCTTTCCCGCCGTTTTCGCCGTCGGGTGCGTGTGACGGTCCATCCAGGGACCGTCACATGATGTGACGCGCCTCGGGGGGGGGGGGGGGGGGGCGTCACATGCCCTTTGTCTTAGTTGAAGTGACCCAGTTACTCAGAGTGATAACTGTCATTGCCTCTCAACATTGAGACCAGAGTTAGCAATATAAGTGTCTTTTTGCATGAGGAGACACCTTGATTAGAGGCCAGACTCCCTAGCTGCTCAACATAATTTTGCCATTGCTCTGTCAGGTTTTGATAATAAATTTTCATCAGAGATAACTATGGCACTTCATGACGTGAGTTACTTTATTTCATTAACAAAGAACCCAGTTTCTCGGTGACCAAGACATTGCTCTGAATTGACAATTTTTATTTAGTCAACATTTTTCAAGTTAATGTTTAACCACAGAACTCACTCTATGTATCTCTATCAAAGAGCCTTGATTTCAAATTTTCAGATATCAGATGAGAGAGTTTGAGGATTACATGACATAAGTGGTTAAAGTTTATTAAACCTTATCATTCAGATATTTTCAATTCATTTAATTACAAATCTGGGAATACATTAATCTTATATCAGTCTGATTCAGTCATAATTCTTAAACCTATATGATAGAAATTTCTACAATGTTCTCAGACAGAATTGCATGACATGCAGCTTAAGTTCCTCAGATCAGAAAAATAAGTTTAGCTGACCAACAAATCAATTGAAGAAACAGATCAGTCACACCAGCTGAGAAGAATGTGAAAGGTGGATATAAGCTGGTGCAAGAGTAAATCAGCAATAGAGAAGAGCATTTGAAGAGTGTTTATCAACAAATATTCGCTGAGTCTAAAATTCAGACTGATCAGCTGATAGATAGTATCATGAATGGAGTTGAAAGAAGCTCTTCTTTAACAGCTCAACAAATATCTGATGGCAGAATCATTTTTTAAAGAGAAAAAAAAACATCAGATGAGAGTTGATCATATACTAGACAAGAGGTGTTTAAGAGGTGACAATCAAAACACCAATTCTAAATGCTCCCCCTGTCTAGATGCAATGAATTTCTTTTTAGGTTTTTCAAAAAATTTTATGATATGCACTACCCTTCATATGCAACATCAGTCAACTTCCCTTAACAAAGTGCATGAAATACAATTAATGAACTGCTCATGATTTTAGAATATGCTCAAGAGGAATTCATGCTTTGTTCAATCAGAGAGAAAATTTATCAAATGCATCAATTTCATTTCAATTTTTAAAATTTTTCAAATTTAATTATATGCAGGACATTGCTCTACATGAAGACAGGACCCATGGTACTAGGCGGAGAACCTGGTCATAAAGACCATCTCACACATGATATGAACCTCCAAGCAGATTTCCCTGTCTTTTAGTAGCATACCATTTGATATACCGAGGTTATGCATGAAATGCAGTGCAAAGCAATCCTATATTCATTAAACAAAAACAGTTGGACTCCCCCTGTCTATATACATGAAATGTATTGAAAGCACATCACATGATTTCAAATATTCATTCAGATATGATTCATGCAAATCAGAGAGAGGAGAATTACCATCAACAAATCAACATTTTAGAAATCTTCAGTTTGACATCAACAAATCAACATGATATTCAATCATTTCAACTTCACAATTTCATCAAACTGAATTGTCATGATATGTAATCAACTGAAGCACACAAATTTAGAAGGCAGAATTTAAGATGAGTATTCAGAACAGACCTGAAAAGCAGAATCTTGGGGTGTCTTCCTGTTGAGTGCCTTGGTTTATTTTACCCCTCTTTATTTATTCCAAGGCACACCTGTAACATGTTAATCAATTTGATCCTGCAGGGACCCAAGCTGCCTTGGGTCCTGTATGAGCTCTAACATGTGTTCTAAACAGTCTTTTAGCAACATGATCATCATATTCCATCAGATTACACTCAAACATTGAGTGTCCAGTTTTTCCACAATAATAACATGAAGCCACAGAATTTTTATTTTTATTCTTCATGTTAGCAGAAACATGATGCCCATGTGCATGCATATGAGTATGAAAATTATGTGTATGTTTATGAGCATGAGTATTTCTTTTATTGACATGAAAATTTTTCTTTCCATACTCAACCAGCCGACAGTTGGCAGCTTTGTGGCCTAGCTTACCACATTCAAAACATGCAGAGTTTTTCCTTTTATCTCTCAAGTTATTTCTAGCAGAATCATAGAAAGCAGGGAATTTTACAGATTTAGAGTTCAATCTATTTCCCTGAGCATGCCAGCAGTCTTTGACTGCATGCCCATACTTACCACATTCAAGGCATTTAAGATGCTTGCTTCTTGATTCATTTTTACCCCAATGATTTTCTGACCAGCACTCATTAGCCTTATGCCCAGGCTTGTTGCAAGTGAAACAAATGATATGCTAGCCTGAAATAGATCTATATCTATGTGGATCATGAGCATGTGTGAAAAATTTAGAGTTCACATTGTTGTCTTCTTTCATTTTAAAGCATGTATTCATTAGATGACCACGCCTACCACACTAGTAGCAAGATGCATCAGATTTCTTAATGGCATGGTTTCTACCAGATAAATTCCTAGAATGCATTTCTTCATTTGCATGCTCATCCTCTTTTAATATTCTGCAATCATCCATGATATGCCCATGCTTACCACAGTAATAACAATATGCATCAGATTTCCTAGGGGCATGGTTTCTATCATATGAATTCCTAGATGCATGCAAATGAGTACAAGAAGCATCAGATTCAGCAGAGCTAATAAATTTCAAAGTATAACCAGAATTATTCTTTGCCTTCTTTGTTTGACTTTTTCTTTTCAATTTCTGATTATTCTCAACAGATTTTGTTTGCTTTTCAATTTTTTGAGCTTTGAACTGAAAGACAGATTTTGAAGGTGATTTCTGATCTTCATTTTGTTTTGGGGATTGCCTTGAAGTACCAGCTACATCAGAGCTTTTCACAAAAGTAGTGTATAGCTGGTTTCTAGTAATTTTCTCAACATCAGAATTACAGTTTGTTCCCCCTTTTGAACTATCATCCTTCCTTTTCACAACAGTTTTTATTTTTATTTCATTCTTAGCAGAATTGGATGCTAATTTTTCTAGATCCTGAATCTTATTTTCCAAAGATGTTATGTGAAGCTCATAACTGGCTATCTCCTGTTCACTGCAGTTGACACATTCACTTAAGACTTTATTTGCTGTTTTATACTTCTCAATTTCTTGTTCTAGACTGTTCAACATTTGTGATTCTTCATCACAAGTGAGCTTTCCCTTCTTTAAGGTGAGAAGTGTTTCAGATAAGCCAATATTTAACAACTTTAATTTTTTAACTTCAGCTTTCAGTTCAATGTTTTCTTCCTCAAGTCTTTGTGATTGAGCTTCCTTAATAATAGATTTTCCTTTTTCGACAGTCAGAAACCTATGTGAGAAAATAGTATTTAAAACCATCAGTTTCTTGTTTTGTTCCCTCAGTTCTTTGTTCTCTTTAGATATCTTCATGACTATTTCATTGCATTTTCCACTTCCAGACATCAGCTCCAGCTTTTCAACTAGCTCCTCTTCTCTTTCCTCCACTCTAATTTTCTCAGTCACCAAGTTTTTGTGATTCTCTTTAAGTGAGATAATTTGTTTACTCAGCCATTCATTCTCACTATAAAGATCTTCATTACGTTCTCTTAGAGCTGAGCACATATTGCAATTTGATTCAGCAGAAGAGAAATGTGAAACCTTCCCATTGATTTCATTTAATCTAGCCATAAGGTTTTCATTTTTCTTTTGAAATTCTACATTCTCAGCTTTCAATTTCTTCAATTCAGAATTAACTTCAGTCAGTTCTTGCATGCTTTTTAGATGTTCATTTTTCTTCTCATTCAACTGATTCTCAAGTTCTGATATCTTGTCCAAATATGTTTGATTTTCAAGTTTTAGAGAACCATTTTGTTCCTGAAACTTCTGAACATCTAACATACATGCATCATAAGATTGTTTCAGATCTAGACAATTTTTACAAGGAACTTTCAAAGTTATCTGATCACATTTCTTTTTCAATCTTTTATTCTCAGATTTCAATTTTTCACATCTATTATTAAGTTCCTTATTTATATTCCATAGGTCATCAATTGAAAGTTCTCCAGATTCAGAGCTTACCTTGGATGAAGTTTCATCATTAGCATTTCTCCGATCAGCCATCAAGCATTTGCTGTGATTCCTGATTAGCTTTAGCTTTTCCAAAATGTCTTTCGTAGATCTGCAAGAAGAAATGCATTCGATTAGAGATCTGTCAATTGATTCTTTTAATAAAACTATAGCTCTAGTGTTGACAGAGTCTTTCAGCTTATCCTTCTTGGTCCATTTGTATTTATCCTTCGACAGTTTGTATGGACCGTGAGTCATTACCTTCCACAAATCAGGATCGGTTGTGCTTACATACCGATGCAACTTTTCCAGCCATGGGTCAAGGTCATCACCTCTAAATATCGGAGGATTAGCCATCAAAGCAGATAACAAGCAGACTCAAAGCACAAAGTAATCGACCAGAAAACAACACAACCAGATAAGCACGGCAAAGCACTAACTCAGTGAAGCTAAACAATGAACACAGAAAACACACTCTGGAATGCACCAAACAATTAGCAGGATCCTCTACAGATTGTTAGATCTGTTCAGTCAGAGACCCGCTCTGATACCAAGTGTTGGGTTCGGTGAAGTATTCAGAGGGGGGTGAATGAATATAGCCCTTATAAAAATTTCACCCAATTAAAAACTAGAATGCTAACAAGACAGATTAGACAATCTGAAGGCTAATTAAATCTAATACTAAGAGCTGCGGAATTAAATCTACCTTCTTCAGAAGGACAAAGAACAACAGTGGAATAACCAATCAAAGAATACTCAATACCACAGTCAAGCACATGGTATGCAATCAAGCCATATCGCCCCTATGCAAGCATCTAGCGCCAAACACACAAAGAGATCAAACCACAGTGCACAAGGGGTTTTTAGGTGGTTCGGTCCTGCAGACCTACATCCACCCCACACTCAAACCGAGTGTGGATTCCGCTGACTCACAGCTTGAACAGCTGGGCATCATAGCTTGCCATACAACCGCTGGGCAACACAGCTTGCTGTCCAGAGGATGCACCTCTGCAAACCGCTGGCTAACAGCTTGAAGAAAGGATAAAATGGAAAATGAAAACAAGAACCAAACAGCACCGAAAAGCTGTAAACAGTGAAGCACAAAATGTGGCTCTTAAAGAGCTGACTGGAGTGGATCTGATCCAACTTCCAGTGGGAACGATCTTCTCTGCTTTTCTCTTCTCTCTCTCTTTCTTCTTCTTCTCTTCACACTCTGCTCTCTCGATCTCTCACTCAATCTCTCTTTCTTTCTCTTTCTCTTCTTCTCTTTCTCACCTCTTCCTTTTTCTTCTCTGGATCGAAGACCTCTCTGCACTCTGCTTTTTCTTCACAGCTTCTGCTCTGTCAATCTCGATCTCTCCTTTAGACCACGGAGTCTCTCTTATATAGCAGCTTGAGCAGGAGCAGCACTGGGCGCGTGTGTTCCACATTTCCCGCCCAAGATATTTGGCCACGTGTCAGCTTCCTGTCAGCCCTCGGATCACGTGCCCTTCATTAGCCTAAATCACCTGCAGTCAAAGACAAAAGGAATGTATCTACTTAGTTAGTTCAGGCTTTTAACACGAGTGTATATACTTCAGAAGCAGCAATGAATAAGTGTGTACACTGAGAGAGTGTATAGACTTGTAAGACTTTATGCGACCTCAGTGTATATACTTGCTGAAGAATGCATTATCATAACAGGAGGGAGTGTTTAGACTTCTATGTAATGCATGAAAGAATCGAGTGTATAGACTTGATAACTCATACTGAAAAATGCAATGTATAGACTTTATAAGCAGCAAATGAGCAAGTGTGAACACTGAGTGAGTGTATAGACTTTGAGTCTTCATGCGAGCTCAGTGTATTAACATACCAAGGGAATGAGTGTATGGACTTAAAGTATCAGTTAACCAAGTGTGTAGAGTGTATACACTTGACTGCGTGCATGACAGACAATGTCTAGACTTGCTATTAACATGCATAAGAACCCAATGTACAGACATGCTGTCGCTTCAGCTGACGACCCCAGTGTATAGACTTGCTGAGGGAGAGACTATATAGACTTGAAGCAAAGTAATGTACAGACTCTACCCAAAGTATAGACTTCATATATGTGAAGCTATGCGATGTACATACTTCCTATATGAGGGAGCAATGTATAAACTTACTGTGAAGAACAGCAATGTGTAGACTTGGATGAGAACAAAGCATGAACACAGTGTATAGACTTAGAAGTCTAAAGGGGCGTCGACTCATCTAATCAGGGGGTCGACGCATTGATGCATGAATGAAATATACTTCCAATGTGTAGACTTCGGACTTGCCATGATGTGTAGACTTGGAGCACAAAATCCACGATGTACAGACTTCGTGAGACTTCAATGAAGACAGACGATGTATAGACTTCATGACTGAGGCACGATGCAGACTCGTCCAATGTATACACTTGCTCAATGTTCAATCTTCACGAATGATGTACAGACTACCAATGTGCAGACTTGCCAAGACAAATGAACGATGTACAGACTTGAACAAGGCAAGGTCTGTACAGGATTTGAGGTTCACAATGTATGGACTTTGGCAACCCAACGGCTGTACAGACTTCCACTCAACAACGTTATATAGACTTGGAAATCTGAACGGGAGGATGTATAGACTTGGCCCCTTGAAGGATGTACAGACTTTGAAGAAATCAGGCGATGTGAAGACTTTACCAATGTATGGACTTGGGCCAACAAAGAACCGATGGATGTATAGACTTCACGAGCTCAGTTCAATGTATGGACTTTGCGAAGCACAGTTCAATGTATGGACTTCGCGAAGCACAGTCCAATGTATGGACTTTAAAGGCTTGAAGGCCCAATGTGCAGACTTGGAGGCTTGAGCTAATGTACAGACTTAACAGTCCCTTGGCTGTACAGACTTGGTCACAAACTGAACAGTCGGTTGTATAGACTTGCACAAACCAAAGTCTGTACAGACTTGAAAATAAAACCAATGTATAGACTTCGTGAGCGCCTAGAGGATGTGCAGACTTAGTGACTGTACAGACTTGGAAGGCTCAGCGAAGGCTGTACAGACTTCAACGAAGAGATGCACAATGTACAGACATCATTCAAAGGCCAGTGTGAAGACTTCACGATGTATAGACTTTCCAAGTGAAAGGCTGATGTGTGGACTTGCACAGTAGCCCAATGTATAGGCTTGATATGTGTGCTTCGACTGTACAGACTTCACTCTAGCAGGTAATGTAGCAATGTATATACTTAACACAACGATGCAATGTATGGACTCTGCTATGCATGAAGACGAGTGTATAGACTTGGAAATCTGGGGGCATCGATGCATGATGCATGAGACACACTTGCTGCGTTGACGCTGCATGACTTGCGAAATGCATAGAACACACAGAGGCTGTCTAGACTTACAGCGTTGACGTTGCGGACTTGAGAATACAATGTACACTCTTACAGCGTTGACGCTGCATGAGACGAGTGTATAGACTTGTGATCTCAACGATGTCCAAACACAACACAGACACAACATGATGTATAGACTATGCTGAGTGTGTAGACTTGTGAAATGCATAGAACACACAAAGGCTGTCTAGACTTTGGGCTTTACCCTGCAGTGTATAGACTTGCTGGTCTGCTAGGAATGCAATGTATGGACTTGCAGCCATGCGAGCCATGCAATGTATAGACTTATGCAGACAGAACACATGCATTCTCCAGATAATATACCAGTCACAGTCATATGCATTTTCCACATAGTATATCAGTTATGCATTTTCCACAGAGTATATCAGTTATAAACATTCATATCAGTTATAAACATTCATGTTGTTATCATTCAATGTGGTGACTCATTCATGTTGCTATCATTAAAACACCACATCATCAACAAAGCACAAGGGGCACAACAATCTCCCCCTTTTGATGATGGCAACATGATGAGTCCCACTGACTTGTCAAACTATTCTCCCCCTTTGACATAATCAAAAAGAAGGGAAATGGTTTGAAGTTCTCTCTTATGACAATGAAACAGCTCTCCCCCTATCAACATGCATGATTGACTACTCTCCCCTTAACTGTAGATAAACCAAAACACCCCCTGAAGCACAGGAATGAACTCTGGTTATCCAATAAATCTAGCTCAAATCTGTCAATACAAGGAATCTGAATTCTGGTTACATGAACAGAATGAAACAGAACCAGAGCTGATTGTGAAACAGGATGGAAGATTCCAACATTGTGGATCAACTGATAATGTAAGATTTAGCCATGGGTAAGGGTGAGAAATAGTCAAAGCACAATACATCTCAATGAATCACTCATTAGCAAGATGTTGATCAGGCTGACTGAAAAGAATCTGATCATGAGAAATTTTAAAGCATCCATCACAACAATAAGTCTTAAGAAGATTAGACTCTTCTATCATAAGGGGTTATGAATTTGCAGCTTAACCAATCTGATTTAATTTTGATGTATACCAAATTTGTCAAATTAAACTCAATATTCATATCTGAATCCAAGTTTTAATAAAGGTGAACCAAATATTCAGAAAGCACTCAAAAACAATCATCTTTTATCTTACACACATGATCTCAATGACTCTTTCAAGAGTTACACAGATTAGCATTGATGTTAAACATTTTTTCCAAGAATATGAGTTGACAGACTTTTCAATATTTTTATTTGAAGCACATTATATTTTTCTTGAGCAATTTAAGTTGATCAACACCTTTTTACATGAGGCACAACACTTTGGTTAGCCTTCGGGGGTCAGAGACTGTGACGGTCCCACGATTGACCGCCACTTGTATGTGACGCGCCTGGGCTGGGCCGTCAGGGGCTTTCCGACCGTTGGTTTTTGACCGTTGGGGGTCTACGTGAGTAACGCGCCTGGGCGAGCGCGTTACATCCGTGTGACGTGCTGGGGTGAGCGCGTTACTCCCTGGGTTACCCCAGGTGTGAGGGGCGCGTAACGCGCTGGGCCAGGCGCGTTACATTCGTGTAACGCGTTGGGACAGGCGCGTTACATCTTGCGTTCCTCAGGCCGTGTAACGGCCTACGTTAGACCGCCAAGTGTGTGTGTAACGGTCTTGCCTAGACCGTTACAGCCTTGTGACGGTCCCGGGGTGGACCGTCAGGCGCCTGGTTGCCCCGAGAGGGCTGCAACCCCGTTTTTAGTCTGACTGTGGCCACCGTGCGACGGGGCCGGTGCGTGGGGTGGTCCCCGTGCGTCGTCGGATGCGGGCGTCGTTTTTCGTGACTTGAGAGTCTACTCCTTCAGTGACCCTCCACTAGTCGTAGCCTACCAGTACGCGGTACCGGTCGCACCAGGGAGTGGTGTACGGGCTTACCCTTAGAGGCGGTTTGTGGACCGGTTGCCGTCGGGCCCCACGTCTTGCAGCCAGAGTCCGGCTGAGGGGAAAACCGATCAGAGGACCAGACCAGGGACGCGCGGTCTGTGTGTGCACACGTGGTTGGGGGCGGTTGGACCCACGTCGACGGGCGTGGCCCCAACTAGTCACTTGTTTGTGGTTACTTGTTCGGTGTTCGTGCCTTTGGTAGGCGCTACCACGTCAGGCAGTTCACCTGCGGTGCGGTGTAAGACGTCAGGGGACGCTACCGATAGTGCTTCTAGTGGGAGGTACTCCTGTCGAGTACGAAGTGTCAGATTGTCAGTTTCGTGACTTTGACCTTTGGGTTTTGCCGGGTCGACCGTTGAGCTTCGGTTGTCTCACCGTGGCACGTGTGCCAGTTTGCGTGCCGTAGGGTCTTTGTTGTGTAGAGTACATGACTTTCCTTTCCGAGGTACTCTCCTACCGCTAGCGTAGTGGTTTCCAGTTTTACGAGGTAGGGTTCGAGTGATCCCTACTGAGGCTTGTTCTGAGACTCATTCCCTGCGTGTTTTCACCGTGTTTCAGGTGAGGCGCCGCCCCAGGGGAGCGCATCTGGGGTGCAGCGTGGTGCGGGTGCCCAGAGGTAGTGCCAGAGGTCAGAGCCGGGGTATGCCCCGTGTAGCTGTACTTTTCTTTCTTGTCTCTGTACTAGTTGTGGACTACTGTTGTTGTTATTCATTTTTAATTGTGGACCATGTTAATTGCTAATTTATTTCCTACTTCATATTATATCTGTTTAATTTCTGCAATTATTTGTGATACTTGTGTAGTTTCCACACCATCCTTCTAACCCTTCCTAGTCTTCGGACTCGTGGGTGGCGGTGCGAGTCTCGGGTTATCGGGCCTTCCCGGTAATCGGATTCTCGGGTCGTTACAGCTGGTATCAGAGCGCGGTTATGGAATTACATGAGAATCATAGGTAAGTGTAGTGGTCCACTTGTCCACAACAATGATGTACAGTTGACACTGGCATCGGGCATCGTGTGTTTTTCTTGACCATGTCGTTTTCGTATTTTCTGTCTTTTGCTTCAGGAGCGAGTATGGCGCTGAGGCGGAGCACTCGCTCTCAGCAGGGGCAGTCGGCTGGAGGTCAGGAGATCTAGCAGGGGGTCCAGGGGGACCAGGAGGAGCATAGCAGGGCGCCACTAGGAGCTACCGAGGCCGCGGCTACTGCGAGGGTTCCGGGGGCCGAGGATTTCTTCCGTGGCATGTACCAGCTTATGTCTCAGCAGTTCGGTGGAGAGGCTGGTGAGGGCTCGTCAGCTAGGGGTGGGCCAGGACGAGCAGTGAGGGACTTTATGTAGTTCCATCCGCCTTACTTCAGCGGCCAGGCAGACCCTGATGTGGCTCGTGATTGGCTTGATGAGATGGAGCGGGTGTTCAGTTGTGCGAAGAGTGCTGCCGAGGACAAAGTGATGTTGGCTTACAACCAGTTGCAGGGTACGGCTCGGAAGTGGTGGTCTTCCAAGTGGAAGACATCCTTCAGCTTCGTCCACTTGAGCAGGTCGAGTGGGACGACTTCGTCAGTGCTTTCGAGCATACGAAATGTCCAGATTTTGTTGCTACGAAGCAGATGCGGGAGTTTCTGGAGCTGGTGCAGGGCGACATGTCCGTGTTGCAGTACAGGGCCCGATTTGTCGAGCTGGGTCGGTATGCACCTCACATCATGGAACATGAGAGGGTGAAGACCGCGCAATTTGTTCAGGGTTTGAGGCAGGAGCTGAGGCATCATCTGATCGTGAACGGGGCCACTGATCTAGAGACAGTGTCTCGTGTTGCGGCTTCTTTGGAGATGGATATGCAGAGGACCCGAGGACCGATCAGCTAGGGGCAGTCTTTGTCAGGTCGCAGCCAGCAGTCAGCTACTCAGCAGCAGGGTTCCTTCCAGCATGCGATGAGTGGTTCAGGAGTGCCGGCACAGGCAGCGTCGGTGACAGGATCTGCGTCCTTTGGCACGAAGGTCAAGAAGTTTTTCAAGAAAGGGTTCGGCAAGAAGAAGTCCAAGGATCAGGGGCAAGCTTCATCGGGCAGTGTACAGCAGCCGATACCCTTGCAGCGTCAGGGATCAGTGGGTGGGTCGTGAGGACCGTGTCCACGATGTAGTGGGTTCCACCCAGGCAGGTAGTGCACGGCGCCGATTATCTGTTTTCGGTGTGACCAGCCAGGGCACATGGCGCGTGACTGTCCTCAGAGGCCGCCGCAGCAGCAGGTTCCCCAGCAGCAGAGGTAGCAGTTGTAGCAGGGACAGTATCAGCCGCTACCCAGGTCAGCTAGTGTGGGAGGCAGGCAGAGAGCTCGAGGCCAGATCACGCACATGACCAGGGCAGAGGCAGTGGCGTCGCAGCTCGTGGAAGGTACCGTTCAGATTTTGGTTGTGCGGCTCGGGTTTTGTTTGATTCTGGCGCGTCTCATTTGTTTATTTCGGAGGATTTCGCATTGAGCATCGAGGAGCCGGTGACCCAGTTGTCCTGTGATTTGGCAGTGGAGTTGCCTTCGGGTGATTTCATGATCACTCCGTATTGCTTCGATCAGGTTCCGGTTTGGATCGATGGGCGGAGTATGCCAGGCAGGTTGTATGCGTTGCAGCTTCGGGATTACGATGTGATTCTAGGCATGGACTGGCTCGAGACTCATGGAGCGGTTGTGGATTGTGTGATGAAGAGGGTCTACTTCCAGCATCCGAGCAAGTGGACCTTCTATTTCTAAGGTATCCGTTCCACCTCTTCTCGATTCCTCATTTCTGCTATTCAAACCCGTCGGTTGCTTGATTCTGGTTGTCGGGGTTTTCTCGCGTCCGTGGTTGTGTCTGACCGGATGGAGCCGAATGTCGAGGACATTCCGGTGGTGTGCGAATTTTCTGACGTTTTTCCCGAGGAGTTACCTGGATTGCCTCCCCAGCGGGAGATCGATTTTGTGATCGAGGTTGTGCCTGGTACAGGACCTTTGGCGAAAGCTTCCTACCGTATGGCCCCCGCTGAGTTGAGGGAGTTGAGGGCGCAGTTGCAGGAACTGTTGGCCAAGGGGTACATTCATCCTACCTTTTCCCCTTGGGGTGCGCCTGTGTTGTTTGTGAAGAAGAAAGACGGTAGTCTACGGCTATGCATTGACTATCGGCAGCTGAATGAAGTGACCATTAAGAACAAGTATCCGTTGCCACGGATTGATGATTTGTTCGACCAGCTCCAGTCTGCGCAAGTCTTCTCGCGGATTGATTTGCAGTCCGGTTACTATCAACTGAGAATTCGTGAGTCCGATGTGGAGAAGACTGCATTCAGTACGAGGTACATGCATTATGAGTTTTTGGTGATGCCGTTCGGGCTCACCAATGCCCCAGCGGCCTTCATGGACTTGATGTAGAGGGTGTTTCATCCGTATTTGGACCTGTTCATGGTCATCTTCGTGGATGACATCCTTGTTTATTCACAGTCTGTCGAGGAGCACGCGTACCATTTGGGTGTGGTGCTGTAGACGTTGCGAGATCACCAGTTGTATGCGAAGCTCAGCAAGTGCGAGTTTTGGCTCGGCGAGGTGCACTTTCTGGGGCACATGATTTCTGGTGATGGTATTTCCGTGGACCCCGCCAAGGTCAAGGCAGTAATGCAGTGGCCGAGGCCGAGGTCGGTGACGGAGATCCAGAGTTTCTTGGGGCTTGCAGGCTATTATCGCCGGTTTATCCAAGATTTTTCTCGTATTACGGCCCCGATGACTAGGCTCACGCGAAAGGATGTGCCTTTCGTCTGGTCTGGAGAGTGTGAGCAGAGCTTCAGGGAACTGAAGAGATTGCTCACCTCGGCGCCGATGTTGGTTTTACCTTCTGGATCGGGAGATTTTGTGGTGTGTACAGATGCTTTCGACGTTGGATTGGGAGCTGTGTTGATGCAGCATAGTAGAGTGGTGGCTTATGCATCTCGGCAGCTAAAGCCCCACGAGGAGAACTACCCTACCCATGACCTTGAGTTGGCGGCGGTGATCTTCGCGCTGAAGATCTGGAGGCATTATCTGTACGGCGAGAAGTTCGAGGTGTTCACTGACCATCAGAGTTTGAGGTACGTGTTCTCGCAGAGGGACCTGAACCTCAGGCAAAGGCGTTGGATGGAATTTATGAAGGATTATGACTTCACCCTGTCTTATCAGCCTGGCAGGATGAATGTCATCGCCGATGCCCTGAGTCGGAAGGTCACGGTCAGTGCCTTGATGTTGAGGAAGTGGAAGCTCTGGGAACAAGTGTCCGAAGTATCCTTCAGGCTCAAGATTCCCCAGGAGCCAGGGTTGGCAGTGCTTGCGAGTCTGACTGTCACTCCTGCTATCCGTCGTCAGGTGACAGAGGCTCAGCATGTGGACCTTGAGTTGCCCCGGATTATGGCGATGGCTGATGTGGAACTCGGCGAGGACGGTGCTGCGAGGTTTCGCGGCAGGCTGTACGTCCCAGCGGAGGAGCAGATTCGTCGTGCGGTGCTGCGCGAGGCTCATGGGAGCAGGTACACCGTACACCCGGGTGCAACAAAGATGTATCGGAACTTGCGGAGACAGTTCTGGTGGCTTGGCATGAAGAGAGATGTCGCAGAATTTGTGGCCAGGTGCCTGATCTGTCAGCAGGTGAAGGCGGAGCATCAGCGACCAGGAGGTACTCTCCAGCCCTTGGATGTTCCTACGTGGAGGTGGGACCACGTGACCACGAATTTTGTGGTGGGGTTGCCGAGGACCCCGGGTGGGCAGGACAGTATTTGGTTGCTGGTGGATAGGCTGACGAAGGTGACTCGGTTGTTACCGGTCAAAGTCAGATGGAGCGTGTCCAAGTTGGCTCGTTTGTATGTGGAGCGGATCATGCCGTTGCATGGGATTCCCGTTTCGATCGTGTCAGATCGGGATCCACGTTTCACTTCTAGATTCTGGAGGAGTTTCCAGCGAGCTCTTGGCACGGAGTTGGCATTTAGCTCGGCGTATCACCCTCAGTCGGATGGTCAATCTGAGAGGACCATTCAGACTTTGGAGGACATGCTGAGATCCTACTGCCTGGAGTGGCAGGGGAGTTGGATTCATCACCTACCATTGGTGGAGTTTGCCTATAACAACAACTATCATTCGAGCATTGGTATGGCTCCCTATGAGGCTCTGTATGGGGGTCGTTGCCGGACTCCACTTGATTTGTTTGAGTTGGTGAGCGTGTTGTGACGGGACCAGAGTTGGTATAGCAATGCGTGGATGTTGTGCACTTGGTTCGTCAGAACATGTTGGCGGCCCAGAGTCGGCAGAAGAGCTATGCTGACCATAGAGGCAGCCTCTCGAGTTCGCTGTGGGCGATCACGTGTTCTTGAGAGTTTCTCCAATGAAGGGGGTGATGCATTTTGGACGGCGTGGGAAGCTGAGTCCCCGCTACATTGGTCCTTTTGTGATCTTGGAGCGTATCGGTGAGGTTGCTTACCGGTTGCAGTTACCCCTTGAGTTGACGTCGGTGCATGACGTGTTCCACGTCTCGATGTTGCGGAAGTATATGTGCCCGATGACTCTCATGTGCTCGAGATTTCTGTTTGGCCTGAGGTGACTCCAGATCTCTCTCTCCCAGAGTTTCCGATCCGCGTGGAGGATAGGCGAGAGTAGCGCCTGCAGAACAAGGTCATCCCCTTGGTAAAGGTGGTGTGGCAACGGCACTCTGGTGGGGAGGCTTCTTGGGAATGTGAGGACGAGATGCGTCAGCAACTCCCTTACCTGTTTGAGTGAGTCTTCCTCTTCTTTCCCCTTGGGTTGTTCCCAATTTCGAGGATGAAATTCCTTAAGGGGGGGAGGGCTGTAATATCCCGGACCTTTCGGATCCTTCTTCGTGGGTCCCGGATTTGGTTTTTCGGAGTGTTCAGCTCCGTTGTGTCCGAAATTTCGTTTCGGTCATTCTTCGTGTTCGGATCGGCGCGATCCGGAGTTATTTTGGAGGCCCGGAGACGTTCCGCGGCTTTTCCGCACGTGTTTTCTGATTTCCGGTGTGTGTTTCGGCAATTCCTTCGGAACCTCGCTGCGGGTGAACCGGGTCGTTCACCTGGGCACGAGTGGTACCATTGCGATTGGTGCGTCCCGAGGATTCCGGAAATGTAATTTTCTATTTTTTGGTATTTTCCAAAATTTCCAGAATTTCCTATAAATACCCCCTATTTTCTCTCTCTCCCCCACCTTCTCTTTCCTCTTCTTCTTCCTCCTCCGTTTCTCCCCACCGTGGCCGCCCTCTCCCTCTCCCTCTCTCTCGTTCGAGCACGGCGACCATCGTTTCGGCTGCAGACGGTGGCGGTGCGACGTGGCAAGGACGTGGGTGACGTCGAGACGATCGTGCGGGCGTGCGGCAAGCGTGGGAAGCGTGGGGAGGCGGGGTTCTAAAAGCGTTCTTCGCGATTCACGGATGATCCGGCAGAGCATTCGCTCCATTGAGGTAGGGTGACGTTCCCTAGCTCCCCGCCGTTCATTTCCGTGGTTTATAGGCCGAGGGGAGGCCGAGAGGGGTGTGATTGGGCATGTTGGGGTTTTTCGGGGAGAGCTCGCCCCATCTATGGATTTGATGCATGATTTCGCATTTTGATGGCCTAGAATCATGCTAGGGGCCCCCAGGGGTCTTCCCCTTTGATTTCCCCCTCTCCGGTGGAGGCATGGGGGTGTGGTTGAAGTTTTTGGGCTTTCCCGCCGTTTTCACCGTCGGGTGCGTGTGACGGTCCTTCCAGGGACCGTCACATGATGTGACGCGCCTGGGGGGGGGGGGGGGGGGCGTCACATGCCCTTTGGTTAGCCTTTGGGGGTTAGAGACTGTGACGGTCCCACGATTGACCGCCACTTGTATGTGACGTGCCTGGGTTGGGCCGTCAGGGGCTTTCTGACCATTGGTTTTTGACCGTTGGGGGTCTGCGTGAGTAACACACCTGGGCGAGCGCGTTACATCCGTGTGACGCGCTGGGGAGAGCGCGTTACTCCCTGGGTTACCCCAGGTGTGAGGGGCGCATAACGCGCTGGGCCAGGCGCGTTACATTCGTGTAACGCGCTAGGGCAGGCGCGTTACATCTTGCGTTCCTCAGGCCGTGTAACGGCCTGCGTTAGACCGCCAAGTGTGTGTGTAACGGTCTTGCCTAGACCGTTACAGCCTTGTGATGGTCCCGGGGTGGACCGTCAGGCGTCTGGTTGCCCCGAGAGGGCTGCAACCCCGTTTTTAGTCCGACTGTGGCCACCGTGCGACGGGGCCGGTGCGTGGGGTGGTCCCCGTGCGTCGTCGGATGCGGGCATCATTTTCCGTGACTTGAGAGTCTACTCCTTCAGTGACCCTCCACTAGTCGTAGCCTACCAGTACGCGGTACCGGTCGCACCAGGGAGTGGTGTACGGGCTTACCCTTAGAGGCGGTTTGTGGACCGGTTGCCGTCGGGCCCCACGTCTTGCAGCCAGAGTCTGGCTGAGGGGAAAACTGGTCAGAGGACCAGACCAGGGACGCGCGGTCTGTGTGTGCACACGTGGTTGGGGGCGGTTAGACCCACGTCGAGGGGCGTGACCCCAGCTAGTCACTTGTTTGTGGTTACTTGTTCGGTGTTCGTGCCTTTGGTAGGCACTACCACGTCAGGCAGTTCACCTGCGGTGCGGTGTAAGACGTCAGGGGACGCTACTGACTGTGCTTCTAGTGGGAGGTACTCCTGTCGAGTACGGAGTGTCAGACTGTCAGTTTCGTGGCTTTGACCTTTGGGTTTTGCCTGGTCGACCGTTGAGCTTCGGTTGTCTCACCGTGACACGTGTGCCGGTTTGCGTGCCGTAGGGTCTGTTGGCACTCAAAATATGATCGTCGGTGACCAAGCCATAAAGACGAATGATCCGGCCCACCGAAGCACGGAAGCCGACAAAGATCAACCTATTGAAGACTTCTCAAGCTGTCAGAGCCTCGAGTCACTCCGTATAGATACGGGGACTTCACGTCAAGGGAGCCGGGACGAATTCACAACCAACTGGCAGTGCGACCAAGCCTGCCCAATGAATCAGCATTGACTCTGTCATGCTGCATACACTACACCCGTTATCCGATCAAGGACGACGATCTACCCGGTGGATACCCACCTCATGAAAGGCTCTCCTGAGGATAAAGGAGTCCCCCGGCTTCCCGAAACGGGGAACCGAAAGCTCTGACGGCGGAAGATCCCGATCGCCCGGCATGGGCACGGCTTCCCGCCAAGATGGGCCCATTAGTGGCCGAATGATCGCCCGGCTCAGGCGGAACTATCTCCCAGCTATCCAACCTCCTAGAGAGCTCTGAGTACGAGCCAGGCCGGACCAACAGTATGGAGCGTAGAGCCAAAGGCCGTGTCGGCAGAAAGCCCGTACGATCAAGTCAAAGCTATCTGGAGTCTCAAGAACGGCCGTACGTTGACCTGGGAGCTTCGACAAAACATCCCACCAAGGCTTCGATGGGCATTGGCGAGATAATGTTCACGATGACTCCCGGAATCATCCCCGGACTCATCGACTGGCTTGAAGCGCACGAGGAGCATTAGCCCGGCGCGCCTTAAACCGGTGCGCCCCTCATTCGATGCCCCTGATCCCGGCGCGCTAAAGCCCCATCTTCAGCCCTTAGGCCGGCGCGCAAATCACCCTGAGGGTGTCCAACCCCGGCGCGGTAAGCCTTGAAGGCTCTTCCCGGCGCGCTAATCCCACGCCGGTTCAAGTTCGAACTCAGACCTCTATATATAGGGTTCTTCGAGAACAAAGAAGGGAGAGGCCAGACGGAAACAAAGAAGAAGAAAGAAGAAAAAGAAAAGAGAGACTCTCGAGAGGGAGGCTTCAAAAAAGAAAAGCAGAGAGAAGAGGAGGGATCGAGAGAGAATTCCAGAGAGAAGAATAGCGCCTCTCCTGGGCGTCCTCCGCCGGTGACCTTCTTCTTCCCCGACTGAGTTACGATACTCTGTTTTCGGTAGCAGGTGGGCACCGGCGTTGTTTCTCCCCTATCTCCCGCCGATCCCCCCCAATCTCCGTCTACTGGTTGTAAACCGAAGAGGGGAGGGATGGCAATGATATGAGCCGACCCCTCCCCTCCTCTGTGATTCATCCTGCCATTGTATGTTCCTCGGCGTCGATGAATGGCATTCTGGCAGTGGTGTCGACGCCGGATTCTCAATGTAAACATTCGTTCATTTTTCATCTTTGAATAGTGATACGTATGCGAATGATTAGGCCAACAGGCTGAGCTGATATTCAGAATCTCTGTCTCTCTCACTTGTGTCAATGCGTATGTTGGATTCTCTTCGACGTAGCTGTAATTCCGATTCCATCGAATCCTCGGCTATGCCCCGAACCATCGTGGGCTATAGAAACACCCCTCCCCGGGGGTTTTCTTTCGATCATTCGCTTTACACATGATTCAAGGATTTTTGCATCGTTCTTATCCTCATGGATAGAGCCGCGCCTCTGCGTGTGCCTCTATCCGCTATACAAGGGATCCACCCCTCTCGAACTTTGCTTTTCAACCGTTCGAGCAAATGCCCCTGCAACGATCTCGTTTCGTTTATGCATCTACTGCTCCCATGCACCATATTCATCCACACCGCTCTGAGGGTTTCCCGATGTTTCGATCGTCCGGGGAGGGGGACATTCCTCTGCTGTTTCTTGACGATTGCTGGGCGACCGGGGGGGGCTCCACCTCTCGATGGTGGGCATTCCCTTGAAGCCACTGCATACAGTGACAGGGCCCTGGTTCAACGAAACTCAACCCCGACAAATTAAGACCCGACCGAGACCGGGGGATGCGTGCTCCTTGTAGGCTAGCCCTCGGAGTCCCTCTCTCCCAATGGTCAATCTCTCCATGGGATGAACCATCGACTATGGGTCCGTCACCCCTCGTAGGTTAGCCCTCGGGGCATCGTTCCCACTGTCGACGGCTTCCTCCCTCTATTTCTTCTCCCCATGGAACTTTGGGTGCCCCTAGTAGGCTAGTCCTCGGGGTACTCCATCCACTGGGGTTTGCTGGCTGACATTGTGGAGACCGGCGATGTAGGGGCTTGTTCTACAGGTGAACATGACCCCGCTTATCCCCTGCAATTCTTTGCAATCCGGGGGAGATGCTGTCCAATTCTGGATAGATTAAGTTTATGAAAACCTTGATGATCAATTGCTCCGAATCTAATTACCCCAGTGCTCGAGTATGAACCTCGTACTGACTTAACATGTCATCCTCGGAGGACTCTGGACTTCAATCTAATAAAATTTCTTGGCGTCAGTGGACTCAAAGTCCACCAGATGGGCCCAACAAACTCAAAGGAGGTCCAAAGAAATAGAATTTGGGCTAAAACGGCGCGGAGTCCCCCCCGGCGCGCCCTAATCCGGCACGGTACCCCCCCCGCGCCGGATTAAGGCCACACTCATATCCATTTTTTTCCCCTTGCGACTTTCCGGCGTGCCCCAGACCGGCGCGCCCCCAAGCTCTCGCGCCGTCTTAAGCTGTTAGTCATGGCCGCGCCGTATTAGCCACTATACCTACGCTCTGCCGCGCCGTGTAAGTCGTAACCGCACCGGTTTTGAAACCCTTTTGATATTTTACTCACTCGCTTGCCTCGGGACGAGTTTCCTCTCTCGGGGGCGATGTCAATAAGCTATATCTGACAGTAAATTGAATAAAAGAGGGGCCAAGCGAGCCTGAGTTGCATCGTCATCATCATCGTATCTGTTAGCATTCATGCTTTCGCTATCATACTCATGTCGTCCTTCCTCCTCTCGACGAGGGACAATAAATGTGGTCGATCACCGCCGCCTTCGTGGCGCTATCTTCATATTCAATATAATCATGAATGTCTTGTGTGCATGCATGCATAGATCCCCGGGTATATTAAATGGCGTCGACTGAAAGTCGGATCATGTCTGGCTGGAAGCCTTCGTCACGCGCGATGGTGGTCTTCGGACCTGCGTCCTCCGCCACGTACCGAGGATCCATTTTCCCATTAAACTACGCATCTTCTGCATGATTAATGCTGCATCCTGCCTGTCATTGCTATAATCATCATGTAGTTCTTTTTCCGGCTTCGACAGCCCGTTATCTCGGCAATTAATCAAAGGTGTTCCCTCCTCGTGGGGGATGTAATTAACGCCATAACCTTTATGGTATGGCGGACTGCTGGTCCCGACCGAACCTCACATTCGCCCGACATGGGTCAGAATGAGCGCACAATAAAATCGTCACTCATGTGACTGGCACGCCCGCGTCGTCAATCAGTCAGTTGATTACCAGTTAGTCGATTGGTTGATCGATACGCGAACGAAAGAAAAGCACGCTAAACAAGTCTGGCACGCCCGGTGGGACCAGTGTCACCTTTCATCTCTTTGCCGAGATATCCGGGCTTCGAAGCCCTCTCCAAGGCTACTGATTATTTCCCTGTTTGTCTTTGCAGGCAGATCAATGACAACTCATGGAATAGCTGGCGTCAACTTCGATCAGTCGATAGTCGCTGGACACGCGCAAGGGTTCCTGGCGGTACCCATGGAATTCGGCAGCTTCCCTGCCGCTGTAGGCTTCCCCAACTTTCTGGGTTCGGCCTTCGTCGACATCCTGGAAGTCGAAGCCCCAGAACCTGCCAAGCAAACCACGGAGGAGGTGGAGCCTCTGAAGGTTCCCCGCTGCGACGACTTGCTCAAGAATCCGGCCCCGGCCGCTAGCTATATGGTGCACCACGTTGTACGTGGGACGCACCCCGCTGTCGCCAACAAACACCCTGGAGGACGTCAGCGTCGCCAGGTCCGCAGGAACGCTACTGTGATCACCGGAACTGTGTCTCAGTCTGGGAAATCAATGCTGGTTGGAGGCATGCGCGTCTTCCTCAACGGACGCACGGCACGGGTGACCCCGGACCGAGTCATCCCCAACGTTCCTGTCCACAACACATATCAAGCCCTTGCTGGAAGGAGGGCAGAAATGGAAGAAGCCGGCCACCATGGCCAAGGAAACCCGACACTCAAGCCGAGGAAGTTCAAACAGGTGTGGGTTCCCAAACGGACCCGACCTGTCCACCGGCTGACACCCATCCGCCGCCATCCTGTGAATGACGATGCGGAGGTGATAAGAGAAAGGGGCCTATCCCCGAAGATGGAAGAAGAGGTGGTTGCGGATCCTCCGCGCCACAGAAGTTTCCGGGCTGCGGCCCGTCAAGCCAACGTCCCTGCCACGGGGTGAAGATTCCAACAGCCAGCCGACAGAGCTCGACTGGCCTACATTCCTCCTGCGGGAGGCCAACCACTATCCCCCGTACTACACCAAGAACGGGGTCGAGAAGAAATGACCTGCTTGGTCAGAAGCTATTTCCGAGGTTTAGGCAACCCCTCACTCGGACAGCAGCGGTTGATGCAAACAATCGCCACTGAGGAAGATTACTGCCCATCGGCAGCACATGAAGAAGAGATGGAAGATAGAATGATGGTGTCGTCTGTCGACGACAATGGATACGATGACGGCTTTAAGATCGAAGCCGATGAAGCCTTCCCCGAGCGGGAAGAAAGAAGAAGGGTTTCTATGTTCGAGAGGCTGACCTTTCCGCAACAAGCCAGGCGGAGGGTCCATCGACAAATAAGAAGGATGCAGGTTTTCACTTGCAACATGGCTGGTGTGTCCAGCCGATATGGGGAGCTTCCTGAAGACCCCCAAGAACTGGCTCAATTGGCCGTACGGCCGGGGCCAACTACCCGCAGGACAGAAGCAGCAAGAGGGCTTCTGACGATGATGAAAGAGAAACAACCCCAGGTCTATCCCCACTGGGATGATAAGGCCCCCGTCTTGACCGCTAATGTGGTGACGACGGAAGAAGAAGACGACGTCCTCCTCGACATCCTGCCTGAGGGTACGTCTGGGGAAACGACAGAGGGTATCCCCACCACTATAGATCCATCAGTTCTGATGCTGCTGCAGAAATATCAACGGGAGATAGATTCTCTGAAGAAACAGCTGATAGAAAAGACTGAGCATTCATCAGCTTCTAAACCACCCGAAGTCCAGGGTGAATCATCACGGGGAGCGGCTCGTCGAGACGACCCTCCACCGCTCTATACACTACCCCAGCCGTCAGAGCCAAGCATGGCGACTGCACAACAGCGGCCGCCACAGCCTCAGCCGCTGCTACCTCCAGCGCTCCCCCAGGTGCACCCGACACCCCCGCTGTTGCGTCCTCCACAGGCGACCACCCTGGTCACCCCGTACCTGCAGCCAGCGCACTTCTATCCGGAGCCAGTCGACCCCACGGTCGTGAACCAGATGATGGTGGAAAGGATGATTGAGCTGAAGCTCGCAGAGAAGACTGAAGGCGACTACGTCGCATTCGATGCCTATCGGGTCCCCTACCCGCAACACCATGCGGCTAAACGACTTCCCCCGGGAGTCAACAAGCCGCCCAAATTTGACAAATTCAACGGGAAATGTTCCCCAAAAGAGCATATTGCATATTATATGACCGTTATGGGGGATCTGGCCACCGACGAGTCATATCTGTTGAAGTTCTTCGAGTCCTCGCTGACGGAGCTCGCATTTGAATGGTACTCCAGCCTCTCGGCCGGGTCAATTAGTGACTGGTCAGATATGCAGAGGAAGTTCAGAGAAAGATTCCATGTCACAGAGAGGGAGGTCACAGTGGCCGAACTCTACTCAACAAGACAAAGGGCAGATGAGACAGCCCTTGATTACATCAAGAGGTGGAGGAACCTCGGATGAGGTGCAAGCGGCCCCCGCATCAGGAGGACGCCGTGCAAATATGTAAACAAAACCTCAGGAGGGAGGTCCTGGAAAAGATGATTGGTATGGAAATTCGGTCGTTCGACCGGCTGAATAATGTCGTGGCTGAGGTGGAGGCTTTTCTAGCCAAGCCTGTCCCGACGTCGACTACCAGCACAGCCCAGAAAGGCAAGGCTGCGGAACGGCGCCCCACACCTAAAGAAGCGAATGCGCTTGATATCAAGGCATTCGAACAACAGAAGGAGAAAGGCAAGAAAGCGGCTCCCCCGCAACCTGCGAAAGCTCCAGATGATAAAGAAGGTCCTTCGCTGAGGGACAAAATGAAGAAAGCTTATTCCTTTCCAAAAGACAAGACCCGATTTCTGTTCGACTGGGTAACAGAATACAGCATGGTCACTCTGCCCGAGCAAAGGAGGCCGGAGGACCTGAAAAGAAAAGACAGTCCGAGATTCTGCCCCTACCACCAGATGTTGGGACATCCAATCAAAGACTGCTATGTTTTCAAAGACGTCATCGAAGGGATGGTGAAAAAGAATGAGATAGAGCTGGGAGAGTACAAAGTAGACCCTCCTCAGCCACATGAAGCCCCTTTCAGGAGGGCAGCAATCAACATGATCTCCCTCTACCAGGCATTACTTGAGGAGATCTCTGAAGCAAGCACACGGAGCACCTACGAAATCCATTTCCTGGAGCCCGTGAAAGAACAACAGGGGTGGCAGCAAATCCCTGTGAAGCACAAGAAGAAGAGGGCACCCCGCCCAAAAGAGGGGGCACATATCCGTGGCATTACACCCCGGCCTGCTCCGCCAGTGGTAGCACCCGTATGGGTCACTCCACCTACAGCTGTCAGAATACATACACCTAACAGGAGGAGACAAACTCCGCTGCCGGTAATCAAGGAAACCAATCCTGGAGTCCTTCGACTGCAACACTTAATTGAAGGGCTAGATGAATATGTGCAGCCCGAATTGAAACCTCTGCTGGTACGGGACCACGTCCCATGGCAAGAGCTGGAGCAACTCTCACTCAAGCAAGGGGAGGAAGCTGAAGCAGCACCACCTCAAGAGAGCAACCTGTTCTGGGGGCAAGCACCTGCGAAAACCAAAAAGAAGAAAAAGCAAAAGAAGAAGAAAAGAAAGGCCGCTGGGGCCCATAAAACACAGGTTGTCTCCTGCAATACTCTGTCAGCACTCTTCAACTTACCCGGAGAAGAGGAAGAAGAAGAGATTTGCTTCGCACCCCATGCTGGGAGAGGCAAGGCCGAGGCCGCAACTGCTGCACATGTCACTCGGTCAGGCCGAAAATGGGGGCGCCAGCCACCACCCAATCACAACATTATGTTCAGAGGGGAGCAACCCTACAAGACGCCTCCGCCGGAAGTTAAGGGAGTCCAAATCCCTCCTCCGTCAGGCCTATACAACAAGAGTGGGGGCAAGGCAGTCCCTTCATTCCTTGAATTTATGAAGATGTCAAAAGGGAAGCAGCCCTGCCAAGATGCTAACCCTACACCCGGGACCGTTCGCCCGCAGCCAGCGCAATCTACTGAGGATGCGAATGCAGATGGAGCTTGCCCTACAGCAGCTAATAAAGAAGACCCGACAGCCGGTGCCAGTCAAGAGGGTGCCGAGTCCGAGGAAGATGAAGCAGGTCCATCTGGACCCACAAATCAAAACCTCCCCAAGCCCAGATGGGCTGAAGAGATGAAGCTCTCCAATGTCCGGGCTGGAAGCCGAATAATGAAGTTGCTCAAGAAGCTCCCCGCTCGATTTACGATCTGGGAAATTCTCTCTTTGAGTGAAGAGACTCGACATGCGATCATCACTGCTCTGCAGACGCCTGCTCATTTTGAAACCTGCATAGCTGAGGCTATACCAGAAGCCAGTATGACCTTCTCTCCAGAAGACATGCTACTGCCTACTGCTAGCCACAACAGGCCGCTATATATGAAAGGGCACCTGAACGGAAGAGAACTGAACCGGATTCTGGTCGATCCTGGTGCAGCAGTCAACATCTTGCCATATAGAATATACGAGAGGTACCACTTTAATGTGCATCTCGAGAAAGTCGGGGATATGCGTATCGCTGGCTTCAACCAAAAATGTGAAGTATCTATGGGAGTGGCAGAGTTCACACTGACCCTGACAGATTTCATTACAATGGTGCAGTTTCATGTCATTGACTCTCGCACCTCCTACAAAGCACTGCTCGGCCGCCCATGGCTGCATGAAAATAGGGTGGTGCCCTCCACGCTCTACCAATGCATCAAATACAGCCTCCAGGGGAAGGAGGAGAGGATATTTGCTGATATCCACCCATTCGAGGTGTTTGAATGTCACTTGGCAGATGCCAACCTATATACGGGGTCTCCCCAGAAGGTTTCTGAAGCTGAAACCCCCACAGAAGCATCAAAAAATAGATCGGGTGACGGTTGGTATCCACCACCGCCACGCGGGTATGTCAAGCCAAAGGTGGTCTCCCACATCACAGCTTCTGGAAATGTTGGTAGGGTAACACCCCCAGCACTATACCCCAAAGCTAAGGAAGTGCAGGTCAACCGACAGCACGACCGCATCGGAGTCCCGGCCGGCCTCACCAAGCCAGTCCTCGGCCTCAATGATCCCACTGTCGAACCTTTCAAAGCTTGGGAGGTGACATAGGAAGATGGGCCCAGCACCCTGTTCTATATAGCTGAGGAGCATCCCACTCGGGAAGACACAGATTGCAGCCTCCCCGAGGATGTAAGCAACCCGCCAGGTTCCTGTCCAAGGTCTGGCATTTACAACTGATCGGATGGCCATAATGTTTCAGAAGCAACACATTCCTCCCGATCAATCTCAAAAGCGCAAAGAAGCTTTCCAGAAGATGTGGCATCCTACAAATCTGGACAAAGAAATGAGACGCGTCTCTCAACACCCGGGGCTGGGCTTCACCCTGGAAGACTACTATTACAGTGGGCGGTACGAGGTGGATACTATCTCCGCCTTCTATCCAACTGAAGATAGCCCTCTGGGGGCAACCTTTGATGAATATCCGGTGGAAGCCGAACATGCTGAATTGGCTCTATCTGGGAATCAACAAATAGAGACCTTGATCCCTTGCCGATGCTGGGAGTAGGTCCAGCCTGAAGAAGTAGCCCTTCAAGCCGAATTTGATACGGCTAGCAGCAGCGAAGCCGAAGACATTCAAGAAGCAGAAGTTTCTCCCTCCACAGGGGTCATGCTAATGGCGACTTCAACACCCTTTCTGTCAATCAGGGAAGCCGTGGTTAACTCCAATCAAGGGGAGCCGGCTACCAGGAAAGAAAAAGTCACTTCTGCGGAAGATGTAGCTATCCCAGAAGGCGAGACTCCCTCAACTTCTGCTACAAATCCAATATGCTGTCCGAGCCCGACAGCAAACGGCTACTGGCCTGTCATGGCTGCAACCTCATCTACAAACACTGAAGCTGTTCTCTCACCCTTGGGAGCTGTGACAGCAATGGATGCGTCAATAGATCCATCCGCTCAGCCGCTGGCGCATGGAATCAAGACGCCTCATGAAGCTCTGGCGATGTCCGACGAGGAACTCGAAATGCTCGACCCTCAAGATGGTGTTCCAGACTTCGTCGACCTCTAACCAGCGCCTCCGGAAATAGAAGACGGAGGCCAGGCCACGGTCGATGAACTAATAGAAGTCAACTTGGGAAATGAGGGGGATCCTAGGCCTACCTTCCTCAGCGCCCAACTGTCCCCGGAGGAACGGGAGCTGTACACCCAGCTGTTGCTGGAATACCGGGATTGCTTCGCCTGGACCTACAAAGAGATGCCCGGTCTAAGCCTCGCTGTCTCACAACATGAGCTAGCAATCAGCCCCGAAGCCGAGCCGGTGAAGCAGCCACCGCGGCATATGAGGCCAGAGCTCATCACCCGAATCTGTGCTGAAGTTGACAAACTCATTGACGTGGGATTTGTTGAAGAGAATCAGTACACCACATGGCTGGCGAACATCGTCCATGTGAAAAAGAAGAATGGACATATCCGGATTTGTGTTGACTTCCGAGATCTAAATAAAGCCTGCCCTAAAGATGACTTTCCGGTGCCAATAACGGAAGTCATGATTGATGCTACAATCGGCCACGAGGCCCTATCATTCATGGATGGGTCGTCCGGCTACAATCAGATTTGGATTGCGGAGCACGACCGAGTCCACACTGCTTTCCGAACCCCCAAAGGCATTTATCATTACAAGAGAATGCCGTTCGGACTAAAGAATACTGGCGCAACTTACCAGCGTGCAATGACTAAGATTTTTGATGAATTACTCTACCACAAGGTCGAGTGCTACATAGATGACCTGGTGGTCAAAACCAGAAGGAAAGAGGACCATCTGCAAGACCTCCAGACTATTTTTCAGAGGCTGAGGCAGCATGACCTGAAAATGAACCCTATGAAATGTGCGTTCGGAGTATCGAGCGGAAAATTCCTGGGCTTTATCGTCCGATACCGGGGGATTGAGATAGACCCCGCAAAGATCAAGGTGATACAGGAGCTACCTCCACCTAGGAACATCTCCGAGCTGAGATCACTACAGGGCCGCTTGGCTTATATCCGGCGGTTCATTTCCAATTTGTCAGGGCGATGCCAGCCTTTTCACAAGTTGATGATGAAAGATGTTCCCTTTTATTGGGATGAAGATTGCCAGACAGCCTTTGACAAACTAAAAGACTATCTGAAGACTCCTCCAGTATTGGGCACACCGGTGAAAGGACGGCCGTTGATACTGTATATAGCAGCTACACATAATTCTCTGGGGGCAATGCTGGCCCAGAATAATGAAGACGGGAAAGAGCAAGCCCTCTATTATCTCAGTAGAAGACTGGTCAGAACCGAAGAAAGATACACTTATATTGAGAAGATCTGCCTGGCACTAGTCTTCGCAGTCAAAAAGCTCCGGCATTATATGTTGTCGCATGAAATCAGCTTGGTGTCCAAGGAGGATCCCCTGAAATATATCATGTCCCAGCCGGCACTCAAAGGCCGCCTAGGCAAATGGGCGGTAATCCTTATGGAGTTTGATGTCTCCTACGTACCGCGCAAGGCCATCAAAGGTCAAGCTATTGCAGACTTCTTCGCTGAACATCCGATACCCGGGGACTACCCGCGGGAGTCGGAACTTCCTGAAGATGAAACTCTAGAAGCCGCCCAAGTGCAGCCTTCCTTATGGCAGCTATACTTCGATGGCGCTTCCAGAATTGACACCTCTGCCGCCGGATCATCCAGGGTCAGAGCAGGGGCAGGTATAGTCCTGAAATCTCCGGAAGGAGAAGTGGTGCATACATCCTGCTCCATAAACAAACCATGCACGAACAATGAAGCGGAATATGAAGCCCTGATAATCGGGTTGCAAATCGCTCTGTCCATGGGGATTCAGATGCTGGAAGCATTCGGAGACTCCATGCTGGTTATAAAACAGCTGGAAGGAGAGTTCGATGTGCGAAAGCAAGAGCTCATCCCCTATCACCAGTTAGCAACTCGCCTGATGTCGAGATTTTACTTCATCAGCATCAAGCACATCAATCGAGGCTGGAATGCTCAGGTAGACGCCCTCGCTAAGCTGGCCAGCTCATTGGCGGTCCCGCCAGACACAAGCCTGAATATAACCGTGATCACCCGTCGGCAAAGACTGTCAAGTCTAATAAAAAGGATTGGGAAGAAAGGATGTACGAAGCACTTTGGGCTTATCGTACTGTCTACAAGACCCCAACCGACTGTTCACCTTTCTCCCTTGTCTATGGGTCGGAAGCTGTAGTGCCGATTGAACTTGAAGTTCCTTCATTGCGAGTTGCCATCCAGCACGGATTAGTCAGTGGTGAGCAGACCAATGCAGAAAGAAGATTGGAAGAGCTCGCTGAGCTCGAAGGAAAACGCCTCCAGGCGCAACAAAACATCCAACTCTACCAAGCTCGCATGGCCCGTGCTTTTGACAAGTTAGTCAAGGGTCGAGAGTTCAAGAAAGGAGACCTGGTAATGGTCAAAAGAAGGGAAGTGATGGCTTCTAACCCCAAGGGGAAACTGGTCGAAAACTGGGTCGGACCGTATATCATCCGTCGAGTATATGAAGGGGGTGCCTACGTCCTTGTAGACCACAAAGGAGTCATCCAATTCTCTCCCCTCAACGGAAAACACATTAAGCTGTATCATGCAGCGCAGCCGACACACCCCAAGTGATCGGTCAGAACACACTTATCCTTGGTTAGTGGCATTCCGCCCTAATCAAGCTACTTTTCCTTGGTTAGCAGCATTCCGCCCTAATCGAGCTACTTTTCCTTGGTTAGCGGCATTCCGCCCTAATCGAGCTACTTTTCCTTGGTTAGCGGCATTCCGCCCTAATCGAGCTACTTTTCCTTGGTTAGCGGCATCCCGCCCTAATCAAGCTAGCCTTTCCTCGGTTAAATGGCATTCCGCCCCAACCGAGCTACCTTCTCCTTGGTTTAATGGCACTCCGCCTTAACCGAGCTACCTCCCCTTGGTTTAATGGCACTCCGCCCTAACCGAGCTACCCTTCTCCTTGGTTAAATGGCATTCCGCCCTAACCAGGCTACCTTCCTTGGTCCAGTGGCATTCCGCCCTGATCAAACTACCTTCCCTTGGTCTAGTGGCACTCCGCCCTAACCGAGCTACCCTTTCCTTGGTTTAGTGGCATTCCGCCCTAACCGAGCTACCCTCTCCTTGGTTTAGTGGCACTCCGCCCCAACCGAGCTACCTTTTCCTTGGTTTAGTGGCACTCCGCCCTAACCGAATTACCCTTTCCTTGGATTAGTGGCATTCCGCCCTAACCAAGCTACCTTCTCCTTAGTTTAGTGGCACTCCGCCCTAACCAAGCTACCTCCCCTTGGTTTAATGGCACTCTGCCCTAACCGAGCTACCCTTCTCCTTGGTTAAATGGCATTCCGCCCTAACCAAGCTACCTTCCTTAGTCAAGTGGCATTCCACCCTGATCAAACTACCTTCCCTTGGTCTAGTGGCACTCCGCCCTAACCGAGCTACCCTTTCCTTGGTTTAGTGGCATTCCGCCCTAACCGAGCTACCCTCTCCTTGGTTTAGTAGCACTCCGCCCCAACCGAGCTATCTTTTCCTTGGTTTAGTGGCACTCCGCCCTAACCGAATTACCCTTTCCTTGGATTAGTGGCATTCCGCCCTAACCAAGCTACCTTCTCCTTGGTTTAGTGGCACTCCGCCCTGACCAAGCTACCACCCCTTGGTTTAATGGCACTCCGCCCTAACCGAGGTACCCTTCTCCTTGGTTAAATGGCATTCCGCCCTAACCAAGCTACCTTCCTTGGTCCAGTGGCATTCCGCCCTGATCAAACTACCTTCCCTTGGTCTAGTGGCACTCCGCCCTAACCGAGCTACCCATTCCTTGGTTTAGTGGCATTCCGCCCTAACCGAGCTACCATCTCCTTGGTTTAGTGGCACTCCGCCCCAACCGAGCTACCTTTTCCTTGGTTTAGTGGCACTCCGCCCTAACTGAATTACCCTTTCCTTGGATTAGTGTCATTCCGCCCTAACCAAGCTACCTTCTCCTTGGTTTAGTGGCACTCCGCCCTAACCAAGCTACCTCTCCCTTGGTTTAGTGGCACTCCGTCCTAATCGAGCTACCGTCTCCTTGATTAGCGACATTCTGCCCTAATCAAGCTACCTTCCCTTGGTTAGCAGCATTCCGCCCTGATCAAGCTACTTTTCATCGGTCAGTGGCACTCTGCCCTGATCGAGCTACCCTCTCCTTGGCTAGCAGCATTCCACCCTAATCAAGCTACCGCTCCTTGGTTAGCGGCATTTTGCCCTGATCAAGCTACCCTCCCTCGGCTCGCATTCCGAATAAAAAGAAAAGAAAGAAGGAAAAAGGAAAAAATGGGGTTAAAAAATAGTGATACCCCTCCAGACTTGCTCCCATATCGGGACAAGTGCAAAAATGGCTATAACCCGACTGTGGCGAAAACCCGAAAGGGCGTCGCAGGCAAAATCGGGTACCCCGCCGCGTGAAAACCCGAAAGGGCGCGTGGGCAAAAGCAAGAGGGGGCTGGCTCCGGCGAAAACCCGAAAGGGCGCTTGAGCCAGTAAAGTGGTAATTTCTAAATACCTCTCCTATTCTCCACCCAATAAAACTCCGAAAGGGACAATCATCAAAGTCCCACCGGAAATCCTTTAACAAACCCTCTTCGACCCTCGTCATCATCGGCGAGATCGGTCGATCTCTACCCTCAACTTGGACCTTACGTCCCTGTTGACAACCCCATCCTTGTTTTGACAGTGACATATGCCGACGAACAAACCATTTTCGACCCTCGTCATCCTCGACGAGATCGGTCGATCTCTACCCTCAACTTGGGCCTTACGTCCCTGTTGACAAACCCATGCCGACGAATAAACCCTTTTCGACTCTCGCCATCATCGGCGAGATCATTCGATCTTTACCCCTAACTCGGATCCTACATCCTTGTTAATAGACCATACCCCTTTGCTTCGACATCTAACCAGCATCGACGAATCGAAACAGGATTCGATCCTCGTCGTCATTGACAAGGCCAGTCGATGTTTTTGCGGTCCAGTTTTCCCGCATCCCAAAAAAAAGAGAGAAAGAAAAATGGGGTTAAAAATAGAGATACCCCGCCAGACTTGCTCCTATGGTTAGGACAAGTGCAAAAATGGCTATAACCCAGCCGTGGCGAAAACCCGAAAGGGCGTCGCGGGTAAAATCGGGTACCCCGCCGTGTGAAAACCCGAAAGGGCGCGCGGGCAAAAGCAAGAGGGGGCTGGCTTCGGTGAAAACCCGAAAGGGCGCTTAGGTCAGTGATGTGAATAAAAATGAATGATGAATAGTGATGAACCATCCGCCGTCCAAAAGGCCATTTTCGAGGTCGGGGCGAGGGTCTTCATCCGATATCCCACTTATACACGTCCAGTGTCTACCTTTTCGACCCTTGTCACCATCGGCAAGATCGGTCGCTACCTGTCCGGTTCTTGTCACCATCGGCAAGATCGTCTACCCCTTTCGACCCTTGTCACCATCGGCAAGATCGATCGCTACCTATCCGGTTCTTGTCACCATCGGCAAGACCGTCTACCCCTTTCGACCCTTGTCACCATCGGCAAGACCGTCTACCCCTTTCGACCCTTGTCATCATCGGCAAGATCGGTCGCTACCCCTTTCGGTTTTTGTCACCATCGACAAGACCGTCTACCCTTTTTGACCCTTGTCACCATCGACAAGATCGGTCGCTACCTGTCCGGTTCTTGTCACCATCGGCAAGACCGTCTACCCCTTTCGACCCTTGTCACCATCGGCAAGATCGGTCGCTACCTATCCGGTTCTTGTCACCATCGGCAAGACCGTCTACCCCTTTCGACCCTTGTCACCATCGACAAGATCGCTCGCTACCTATCTGATTTTTGTCACCATCGGCAAGACCGTCTACCCCTTTCGACCCTTGTCACCATCGGCAAGATCGGTCGCTACCCCTTTCGATTTTTGTCACCATCGACAAGACCGTCTACCCCTTTCGACCCTTGTCACCATCGGCAAGATCAGTCGCTACCTATCCGGTTCTTGTCACCATCGGCAAGACCGTCTACCCCTTTCGACCCTTGTCACCATCGGCAAGATCGGTCGCTACCTATCCGGTTCTTGTCACCATCGGCAAGATCATCTACCCCTTTCGACCCTTGTCACCATCGGCAAGATCGGTCGCTACCTATCCGGTTCTTGTCACCATCGGCAAGACCATCTACCCCTTTCGACCCTTGTCACCATCGGCAAGATCGGTCGCTACCTATCCGGTTCTTGTCACCATTGGCAAGACCGTCTACCCCTTTCGACCCTTGTCACCATCGGCAAGATCGGTCGCTACCTATCTGATTTTTGTCACCATCGGCAAGACTGTCTACCCCTTTCGACCCTTTTCACCATCGGCAAGATCGGTCGCTACCCGTTCTCGGTTCTGGCCGTTCTCGGCAGGACCGTTTATCCGTCAGCTTCACTATACCCTCCTGAGTCCCCCGAACTCTCGGCCGACATAGGCCGTTTCTAGTCTTGAGAAAAGTCGCGGCGCGGTGGAGTGAACACCTCATCCCTTCCCTGAAGGCATGAGCGCTCTCCTGCCCTAGTGACTCATACACTCGGACTAGAATCAACGGGCAAATGAAAGGAAAAAAAAACAATGACAAGATGGAGTCTTCATTCAAAATCAGGATGGAGATTTTTCATTACTATGAAGTAAAAGGCACATGATTACATGGGCCATGCCCTGGAATACATGAGGTGCATTAAAAGGGAGCAAATAAAGAAAAGAGATTATGGCAAGGGGCGTCGGAAGATGTCCTCCAGCACGGGAATACCCAGGGAGGGATGACGGGTCAGTTCTTGCAATTTGAACTCGGTGGCCTCCAGCTCGGATAGCTTCACCTCCAGGGAAGCGGCTTGTCCTTCAGCCATCTCGGCATCCTCAACCTTTTGGACCCCCAGGCGATCTACTTCTTCAAGTTCAGCCTCTATCCTGGAAAGTTCGGCCTGCAATGCCGCCATCCGGGCCGTCAGGGAGCTCCGGCGCTGTAAAGAGGCGTTGGCTTCGTCCCTCGCCCTCGCCGCGGTCTCTTGCAGAGAAATAAGGGCCGTCTTGCTTTCAGCCCGCTCCAATGATATGGCCGCCAGCTGGTCAGCTGCCTCCCGGCCTAAGAACTCCCTCCTGTTCACATACTTCAGGAGCAGGATCACCCGTGGAGTCCAGTCGTCCATGGGACAACCGAGGGCCAACAGCGAGCGGGACAGATGCTCTATCAAGCCCCTCAGCTGAACATAAGTTAAATCCCTACTGGCCGTTACGGTCTGCTGGAGGGTCCCCAGGAACTGCCACACGACATCACTCGAGGATCGAAGACCAAGTGGCGACGTCTCGGGCAGTTCGAACTCTACTCTGCTATCCACGGCAGCCCATATATCATCGGCCGTCCCGGAGGATGACGACGGCATGAGCTGCAGCCCACTACTACCGGGAACAACCGCGCCGACAGATGCGGTGGCTGGAGCCTTAACAACAACAATCTCTTTGCCGGCCCCCTGGGGTGGGAGTCCAACAAGAACCTCAAGGATTGGGGACGTCCGTCCCTCAATAATCTCCCCAGCTTCTACCTCAGCAGAGCCACCCTTCTCCAGAACTGACTGCTGTGCAGCCTCCCTTGGCGGAGAATCTCCGGCTACCGCCGAACTATCAACTTCCACGAGCGCTCCGGGACCAACTGGAACCATCGCTGCTGCATGATCCTTTAGGTACCGCAATGCGATGGGCCGTAGGACGGACGGGAAAGTCGCATGGCCTGTTCCCAAGGCTGGGAGTGGTATTTGCACCGTCATAGTTGGCAGCGCCACCTCAGTCTGCATCGAAACTATATACACTTAAAAACCTGGCTAGAAGGAGGAGAAAAGAAGCATGGTAAGCACCGACCCTGGATAGGTCCTTACCTCGGCCGGGACTAAGCTTAAATCTTTAAGAGCAGCTTCCCCAGCGCCAGCCTCCTCACTCGTAAGCGATAATGACAGCACAGGACCGCCCCATGATAACCGGGCCGGGCTGAAAGTCAGATAGTCACTCTCATAGGCCGAGGACACCCCAGCATCGTCGGTCTCAAAATCAAGCAGTGATGGCTCCTCGTCACAGGAGCCGCCACCATAATCTACATGCTTAGAGGAGGAAGACCCCTCTGCTCTCTCAGGACGCTCCACCGTCGAAGTAGGAGCCTCGCCAGCAGGAGCATCACCCTCGGCGGAAACTTTCCCGGTGCTCTCCACACCAAGGGCAACAATAGATGATACCTCAGGGGCGGGTTCTCCCTGCCCCGAGGGGATCACCTCCTCTGCACTCTCCGAGCCCGGAAACAATGATGGTTGTATATCAACTACAATTCACGGCAAACAGGGGTCAAGATGGCTGAAGATACGAAGATTTACGTTGCTATCGCAACTAAACTATAGATTACCTTCCATCTCCCACCGGGGTGTTGGAGAGGGCAGATCCCTTTCTGTGGGAGCAGCAAAGACTTCCTCTGCCCCGTCCCTAGCCGCTACATCTACCGTCGCCTCCAGTCCGACGACCGCGGCAACTGTATCGGCAACTGTCAGCATGGGCCAGCCCAAGCGGTCGAGACAAGCTAATGCACTTTGAAGAAAAGAAGAGCCTACCTTCGGCCTCTAGCCCTTGTGCACGAGAAGCCTCAAACTCTTCAAAAGATACAACAGAAGGAAGGACGATTGCCGATTCCTTCTCGGCAGCTTTCTTCCAGCGTGCCCGTGTCACCCGGGTCACCGCCGCTTTCGCCTTCCCGACGGCCTCTCGCAGTTGGGACCTAGTCCTCTTCCTCGAATCTCCAGGAGGCAGTGGCGTCGCGGTCGGGGCCGGCTCAGGAACTTCAAAATATGCCGGCTTTTTGGCCTTTATGATCAGCTCCCTGAAGTGCCGGGTCTCCTCCGAAGTCGGTCGGACTGCATACGCACAAGGGTGAGAATGACACAACCACAATGAAAAGAAGAAGCTGGTCGAAGGGCCTGAATGAAAAGATAGAACGTACTTGCCGGCCCCGTGTAAAAGGGGAAGAGAGGCCAATAAAATAGCGTGGGCGTTTTGTCCCTCGAGGCTGCCTCGCGAACAAGCCAGCACAGATCCCCAATCTTTTCGCTCGGCTCAGCCAGCAACGCCAGGTCCTCGTGTCCACGGGAGGACAGCAGATAATACAGGCTCAGATGGTCCAGCCCCCACCTGTCTGCATATTTGAAGGAGATCTGAAGAGGATGGTCTAGTATGGCTTCGCTGGGGCTACCCACCGAGAGGCCATGAGACCGAAGGAGTGCGAACAGCCAGGGGGTATTGGCATATAAGTCAGCCCGCCTGTCCTCCTTGCGAATAAAAGTCCGGTAGGGATACAACCTGTCCACTTCGGGACGCCAGTCTGCCACTGCCGCGATGGGCTCGTCTACTGGCAAAGGGACTTGCTGGAGGATCACCCTCTCACTGCTTACCCGGCATAAACCCCGAAGGGTCTTCACATAATCATCCTTGTTGATCGAGGGCAGCTTCGGCTCAACTTTCATCTTGCGGCTTTTTACGAGCTTGCGGGCCTCTAGATAGGCCTTCACGTCCGTATTAGTCCAAGACTTCAACTTCTTCAAATAAGAAGCGTCAATGTCAAGAACTGGCTCCGGCTGGGAAGCTAAGAACCTGTGCTCCGCCACAGCCCAGCACTCTCTCCGGGAAATCCTGTAGAATCCCGACCGCGCGTTCCACCACTTGACGTATTCAGGCGTGACGCGAGGGAAGCGCTCAGGGGCGGGCACCCGGAAAGAAATGTCTTCACGACGATGGAAAAAGTCCCACCATATTCGGGCGTCGTCGCTAGACGTTTGCCCGGCTCTATGCCTGTTGGGCAATGCAAATTGTGAAGAAGAATATGGAATCTGCTGGTTGTAGCCAAAGTTTCGACTGAAACGGAACGGGTAATACGGCTCCAGCCACAGAATGCCGCTCTTGCGAAATACAAGGACACTAGGCCTGATGGCCTGTGCCCAATCAACCAACTCCGGCTCCAGAATAGGCTTGGTATAATTGGCCTGGGAAATCAGATGAATGTACTCCTCAGTTTCAAAAAGCTTGCATTGCCTCGTCCTGTTCGTCAATGGGCTCGAGTGAGCAGCTAAGCTCCAGAAATGAAGAACCCCGGGCGAGTCCACGGGAAGACGGGTCAATTTACCCCGAATGGCATAGAGTTGCTCCGTTAGCAATGATGGCTCGACACTTGCAAACTCTATCATGCGCGGGACCAGAGGAACCGCTTGTAACGCCCGAGGAGCTGCCTCCGGGAATAGGGTGCAGACCCAAGCATTGAAGAAATGTAACGGACCAACCGTCCGAAAGCTTCTAGGGAGAAGCGTCTTGTGCAAGTCCCCCAACATCTTGTAGATGAGGCACAAAGCCACCGGACAAAGAGACAGCTTGATACCCCAAGCCATAAGACAGGCCGGGTAGATGGCCTCTGCTCTGATCACGCTCTCGTCACCTTGAGGAAGAGCGAAGGAGCAGAGCCAATAAACTAGATATGCAGCACAGTGAGTCACTGCATCAACACCAGTAGGGTTTGGGTTCTCTCCCTGCCTTCCTCTCGAGGAAGATGATGAAGCGGCCTAGCGTCGCACCCTCTTCTTCCGCTTCTGGGCTACTGGCGCTATGGGAGGAAAATCTTCATACTTGCTCTTCCCCTGGAAGAAATATTGAAGCCAGGCGCCCATCCGCACCCGGCGCTTTTCGCCCGGCTTCCGAGCTTCCCTCGTATCGTGCGACGAATGAAAAAGGGTGCGATACGCCTTCATCAGATACCGATAGGCGTAGCCCGCCAAATACCGGCCGTCACCGTCGGTCTGGTCTTTCAACCAGTCAAGCCAACAAACTTCTTCATACGGTTCTCCATCAATGGGCAGGCCGCTGAGTTGAGACAGGCTCCATAAGTCCAAAGAAGTCTCTCCCTCTGAAGTATAGAAGGTGTTGTACTCAGGGCAAAACACCTCGATCATGCCACAGCACAATCCCCGGGAAATTGGGTACCGATACCTGGAAGCATACACGCTGTGATATACACCAGCTCTGGTTAGAAGAGGAGCGTAATGATGCAGCACGTAGTCTGTAAACTCTACTGCCCCGGGCCTGAATGCATGGGCGTCCGTAGCTTTCAGCTCAGCAAACCATCCCACTGATATCTGGTGCTTGAAGCGAATTGCCAAGCAATCCAACAAGAATGATTCATCCCTATATCCCCATCTCAACGGGGCAAGGAATAAACCAAAAATTGGCTTCTCCCGATCCACTCTGCCCACGGAATCATTCCACCGAGCGGGTACGAACTCGGGAGCTCTAGTCAGCAGTCCGTCTGCCGGAGCCAGGTCTTGCAGCCCCAGCACAGTGCTCCACTTCCTGACCTCTCCGGGGAGATAGATGGGTCTTCCCCGCATCACACATTCGGCCAGGCTGTCTCTATCCACCAGCAGAGCCTGCTTGACCTTCCGGACGGTGAACACATCCCGCTTCCCCTGAAGGTTGAAGCGCTGAAGAAGGGACATCAGGTGCTTGTCCTTGGGATAATCCTTCCTGGTCACGCCCTCTCTATCATAATGAAAAGAGTCGCCCCCGAGAATAAGGAGACGACCGGTGTCTACAGTGTCCGTCTCTGAATCTGAAGACTCTGCAACTATAGCCACTTGGCCGTGCCCCCAGTCAAGAGAATTAACATTCTCCCATGTCACTACGGCGCGAGAAGAAGAGCTGGATGCCATGATAGCTGCAAAAAGAGGCATACCAAACAAAAGCAAAGTCAGAAAATGGCTAATCAAAGGCGAACTTCTGACAAAATTTCGGTAGAGTCTCCCCAGCACAGGGAATGGCCAAAGAAAAGCGGGAACGCGTCCACTGAGGAACGATCCCTAAAAGGCAGCCATCGGCATTACACCGAGGCCAGAGGAACACCCGGGGGAATAGCTCCGAGGGCAAGCCCTGCTAGAAGCCTCCCGGGGTCCAAAGAATGGGTTTCGAGACCCAAATTGACAGCACCTCCACTCACCCGAAGGAAGAAATCGCCGCTCTCGGCGCCAAAGGGAGAGAAGAAAGGGAGGAGAGAAAGAAAATCGTCAAATGAAAGGCGATGAAGAAAAAACAAGGAAGAAAGAAATATATAGGGGAAGCCCCCCATTGTTAAACCGGCGCGCTATTTAGCGCGCCGGGTTAAAAGGCCCGTAAGCAGAAGGCGCGTGTCACGCCCCGAGCGCGGAAGATACCCGGAGATGCGCGACGTGTCTATATCAATCATGTCAATCAGAGTGGTCGTGTATTCGACACAAAGACAGAGATGCGCAAAATAGCAAGATAACCCAATCCTTTATTTCATAATGGATAGACTATTACAAATCCAATACTTTGTTTAATAAAAAAGGAAAAGAATACATATTTGACTCAAGAAACTATTGAAAAGACTAGACGACACTTGTAGAAGCTCTATCACTTTCACTCTTGACCATTCCCATCCGATTGACTTCCATCGTCGTCGGACTTACCTGAAAAGTAGAAAGGGACAAACGGAATGAGCGAACGCTCAGTAGGAAATTATATCTCAAGTACTAGCAAGGGGTTTAAGTAATTACATTTTCATGAATGCAATAAGGCTATGCATGCTCGCATGAAACGACAAGATAGAGAGAATGTAATATCAAGGAAATAAGATGAACTTATCATGAACTTTCAACAAGATACAAGTTATTCAAGATATTCAAGCAAGTACCATTATCGAGTCATGTCAAGAACTTTGGCTATCATGTATCAAGCAAGTAAATTACCCCTTTTTCGGGCCACGCATTTCATGTAAAGTCAAGTACGACTCAAGTACAAGATGTGTGTGGAATGTCCAATCAAGCAAGTCAAGTACTCGGTATAATGCCAGATACCTTATCATTTTAACTCCCATGGGCACAAGTACTTTCGGGTGCTCCTCCCAGGACCAGATCGGGCCCTATATGCGCAGGCATTTATCATGTGTTTTGACATCCACTCTTGTTTATAGCCATCATAGAATTTCAATAATCAAGCTTGTAGACACGTACGACAACTTTGATAGAATAGAGTCCAAAATATGACAAAGGACATAGAATGGCGATAATAACGGTATAATCACGATATCGATAAAACTAGGTAGAATATGGTTCCCTTAACTTAGGTACCATGACAAATCAATATGGACATTCTTTATATAGAATTGAGGTCCACATGAACAGTATATCAGAGTAAGATACCCTCATTCTTATCATAGAATTGGGGTTTACAAGAACGACATGATATGGTATGATATCATCATCCCATTAAGAATTTTCTTATGATATACTCTTTGCACAATCATAAGGGCCGGTATACCATGTTTCTTTAGAGTGACATGGCATCAATAGTGTAATGGGTTTTTAGGGTACAACCAGCTCAGTCGGCCTTGAGAGAATCCAAGGCTACGAGGAGTCTTACGGAGGTCTCTATGACTAACTCGCTAGTCCAAAGGAACGGAATGTCCAATGGAGAGCTTGTATGTCAATGAGAGTTGAGTGTGATCGATAAATCAACATGAAACGTGGGACTATACTCACGGAGTGGAGAATAGTGCCGATATATATATATATTATGATATATAAAACCATCGGTTAGCAAATCAGAGGAAAAAAATCAGTTTACAGTAAAATAACGACTTAGGTCAAGTCGTTTCTCAAGTAATTAACGCCTAACAGAAGGGCGTTTACATATGGTCCGTTTTTGCAGAATTTTCAATAATTCAATAATTTATCTAAAACGCGTCTTCGTCAGGGGCGTTTCTTCAAGAGTTGACGACTACATTAGCAGGCGTCTTTTATTTATAATATTTTTCAAAACATATTTATTTTCAGAAATTATCAAAAACGCGCCCTTGGCAGGGGCGTTAATCATTAAATTCTTATTTTCTCAGAATATGTATTCCAGGATTTTAACAGATACGCGCCCTAGTAAGGGGCGTTTATTTTTAATTCACGCCCTGTGATGGGGCGTTACCACAGGGAAAACGACCTAGTCTAGGTCGTGAATTCAAGAAATATCAGGAATTTACATGATTAGCAAGATTTGCACGATAATCAAGGATAACAATCATATAGTCATGACAGGAAAATTGGCAGGAATTCACATGCAGTATATCAGATTTGATGTTTCATGTTTATTGACTTTTAACCGTTAACAATTATTGATTTGATTTCATGTAATTGCATGGATAATCAGTTCTTAAGATTTACATGAAATTAACGCCTGTGTATAGGGCGTCAAATATGAAATTGACGACCTTGGTAGGGTCGTGACTTGTAAATTAGCGCCCTAGTCTGGGGCGTGTATTTCATAGGCACGCCCTTGCTAAGGACGTTTCTTTCAAGAAATTAACAGAAAGTCGTTCAGAAACTATAGTAAACCAAACCATGTATATGCATGATAATTATTGTACTGTATCAATTTAGTTTGGGCTACAGTGACTTGAGAAAATCCTACCTTTAATGGTTGATTTGGTTTAATCGAGGGGACGAAGAATCCCGCTGGTAGCAGTAAGAAGAGAAGGTGATTGTGTTTGATGAGGATGATGAATATATTGATCTTCTGTCTTCAGGAACTTCACCCAACAATCAATCTGTAAGAAAAAGAAAAGAAGATGAGGAAGATGGGGACATAACCGTAGTTAGGAAAAGTTTTAGAAGAACGTTACCTATGTTCTTCACAGCGTGTGTTCTCTCTTCAATCTGTAAGAAGAGAAGGAGATGAAGAACGTTAGTTCTTCATACACTCGATACAAAAAGAAAGGAATAAGAAGAACAGTTCTGTTCTTCACTTACCGTCGCAGAGGCTTGAATCAAATAGGTTTAGGGTTTGTTCGATCAAGACTATTTATAGGATTTTGGACGTCCTGTTAGGGTTAGTGTTCTAGTGGAAGTAATACTTCTATGATAGAGTCATTACCACGTTTGAACTCTTTCTAATGCTTATCACTTACCCTGGATAAGTTCTGGGTTCGAACGGTTCACGAACTGAATTAACGCCTTAGGTAAGGGCGTCGATTCTTTAATTAACGACCTTCAGGTCGTTTCTTAAGAAACGTCTTGGATAAGGGCGTTCCTTGTTTTTGAAACACGCCCCATATATGGGCGTTTCTCTTACTTGCCTATTTGGTCGTGAGAGTTGACGACCGCACGTGTGGGCGTCCTTTCTTTAGTCACGCCTTTGATAGAGGCGTTTCTTTTTGAATTAACGCCCTAATAAGAGGCGTTATTTTAATTTTGTTTTACTTCATCTAATTAATCCTATTCTCATTATCTGTATTACTACTGTAATATATATATGTTTTAATTTATTTCAAATATTCATTTATCAGGGTTGCTACACCCTCCCCCACTTAAAAAGAATTTGGTCCCCAAATTCAATATATATATAATTATACATGTGGAGAGCGTAGAACATATACCTCTTAGAATAACTCGGGAAATCGTTCCTTCATAGATTCTTCGATCTCCCATGTCGCTTCGCGTTCAGGATTCTTATTCCATTGCACCTTGAGCATGGGAATAACCTTATTCCTTAGAGCTCGTATTTCTCGATCTAATATCTTCATAGGCTTCTGTTCATATGTGAGATCTTTCTGGATCACCAGATCTCCATGTTCAATAATATGAGATGGATCGTGCACATACTTCTTCAACATAGATATGTGAAATACATTGTGTACCTCGGACAACTGAGGAGGCAACGCGATGCGATAAGCAACCTCGCCAACTCTTTCGAGTACCTCAAATGGTCCGATGAATCTTGGCGTAAGCTTGCCCTTAACACCAAATCTTCGTATGCCACGTCCAGGGGATATTTTAAGAAATACGTGATCTCTAACCTGGAATTCAAGATCTCTTTTCCTGGTATCAGCATAAGCCTTTTGCCTGGTCTGAGCAACTTGTAATCTTTCTCTGATTACTTGTATCTTCTCGGTTGTATCCCTTACCATGTCTGGACCTAATAGTTGTTTTTCTCCAACTTCGTTCCAACATATGGGAGATCGGCAACTCCTTCCGTATAAGGCTTCGAAAGGTGCAATTTGGATACTAGCTTGGTAGCTATTATTATATGCAAATTCAACTAAAGGTAAGTGGTCATGCCAGCTTCCTCCAAAGTCAATAATGCATGCTCTCAGCATATCTTCAACAACTTGATTAGTTCGCTCGGTCTGACCATCCGTTTGTGGGTGAAAAGCAGTACTAAAGTTGAGCCTTGTCCCCAACGAATGTTGTAATCCCTTCCAAAAATGAGAAGTAAAACGGGGATCTCTATCAGACACGATTGAGACAGGAATTCCATGTATCCTGACTATTTCTTTGATGTATAGTGCAGCTAGCACATCAATTGACCATCGGCTTTTGATTGGCAAGAAATGTGCCGATTTAGTCAATCGGTCAATGATAACCCAGATTCCATCATGTCCTCCTTTAGATTTAGACAAACCCATGATGAAGTCCATACCAATATCCTCCCATTTCCACTTAGGAATATCTAGAGGATGTAGTTTTCCCGCAGGCTTTTGGTGTTCCGCCTTGACCTGTTGGCATGTGAGACAGCGTGATACATAGTCCGCTATTTCTCTTTTCATATTAGGCCACCAAAAGTTCCTCTTTACATCTTGATACATTTTGGTTGATCCTGGATGAATAGTGTACCTTGATCGGTGAGCTTCATCTAAGATCTTCTTCTTTAATTCCGGACAATCAGGTATACAAGTTCTATCTTTGAACGATAATCTTCCATCAGAAGTTAGTTGAAAATCAGATTGTCCTTCTAATCTGCCCTTGATTTCTACTAACATAGGATCATCATCCTGAAGTATTTGTATCTCAGATAACAAATCTGACTGTATGCTTACATGAGATAGTGTGACAAATTTGGATTCCGTGTCCAAGCTTATATTGAGCTCGGAGAATTGTTCAAGTAACCTCCATTCTTGCATCATACAATTTGCTATCATTGCTCTCGGCTTTCGACTAAGGGCGTCAGCAACATAATTACCCTTTCCGGGATGGTATTGTATATTGAAGTCGAAGTCCTTGAGATATTCTAGCCAGCGTCTTTGTCTCATGTTTAGCTCCTTTTGTGAAAATAGATATTTGAGACTTTTGTGATCGGAGTAGACAGTGAACTGTACTCCATAGAGATAGTGTCTCCATATCTTTAGGGCAAATACTACCGCGGACAGTTCTAAGTCATGGACGGGGTAATTCTCCTCATGCTTCTTCAGCTGACGTGAAGAGTATGCTATGACCTTTCCTTGTTGCATTAGGACACATCCGAGGCCAATGCCAGAAGCATCAGTGTAGACCTCGAATTTCTCTCCTTCTATCGGTAGAGCTAAGACCGGAGCTGTGGTGAGATGATCCTTGAGAGTTTGAAAACGTCTCTCACATTCCTCACTCCATTCGTATCGGATCTCCTTGCGAGTTAACCTTGTAAGGGGCACGGCGATCCTAGAGAAATCTTTGATGAATCGTCGATAATAGCCTGCAAGACCTAAGAAACTTCTGATCTCGCTTGCATTAGTGGGTCTTTCCCAGTTTCTCACAGCTTCAACTTTTGACGGATCTACAGATAATCCGTCCTTTGTTATGACATGCCCGAGAAAAGCCACTTCTTCAAGCCAGAACTCGCATTTGCTGAGTTTAGCATATAATTGATTTGTCCTCAAGACTTGCAATGCAATCCTCAAATGTTCTTCATGTTCTTCCTTAGTCTTGGAATATATCAATATATCATCAATGAAGACTACTACGAATTGATCCAAGTAAGGCCTGAATATGCTATTCATTAACTGCATAAAGGCAGCAGGGGCATTTGTTAGTCTAAAAGGCATAACAACAAATTCGTAATGGCCATACCTGCTTCTGAATGCAGTCTTGTTAATGTCATCGTCCTTGATTCTTAATTGATGGTATCCCGACCTGAGATCAATCTTGGAAAAATATTTGGATCCTGAAATCTGATCAAATAATTCATCGATTCTCGGCAGTGGATACTTGTTCTTGATAGTAAGATGATTCAATTGTCGATAGTCGATACACAATCTCATGGATCCATCCTTCTTCTTTACAAATAAGACTGGTGCTCCCCACGGGGAAGTACTTGGTCTAATAAACCCTTTTCGGATTAGTTCCATCAACTGCTCCTTCAACTCCTTGAGTTCAGCAGGGGACATTCTATATGGTGCCTTTGAAACGGGACCAGCACCAGGGACTAAGTCAATGGTGAAGGCTACATCTCTTTGAGGGGGTAATCCCGGCAAATCTTCCGGAAATACGTCTGGAAATTCTCGCACTACCTGAATGTCCTCTATCTTGGTTTCTTTAGCTTCTTTAATAGTGACAAAAGCAAGGAAGGATACACATCCTTTCTTGACGAGCTTGCTTGCTCGAAGAGCCGAAATAAGAGGGAATTTGCTTCGACTCTTAGGACTAGTATAAGTCAGTTCCGGAAATTCCTTGAAAACAATCTTGCTATCACGGCAATCAACCGTTGCCTGGTATTTGGATAACCAATCTGCTCCTAGTATAACATCATACTCTTTTAGATCTAAGCAGATAAGATCAATAGGAAAATTCTTTCCTCGAACCAATACCTCACAGTTTTGGTAATGATGTGTGATATCCGTCTCGTTTCCGAGAGGAGTAGACAATATTAACTTCATCCATTCTGGTTCTAGAGGTAATGGGTCAGCAAACTTCTTGGAAATAATGGAATGCGATGCACCCGTATCAAATAAGACATGTGCATATTTGGAACAAATTTTTAATGTACCTTCCACCAATCCGCCTTCTTCTTCTGGTTCGGTCTCTTGGATTGCATGAAGACGCGCGTTCCTTGTCACTGGGCGTTTACCCTCACCGTCTTGGTCATTCATTAATGGACAATCGGGAATCCGATGTTCACGACTCCCACAACGGAGACATGCTCCTAATTTCCTCCAGCATTCTTCTGTTTTGTGACCAGCCTTGTCACAATGCTTGCAAACTGTATTCGAAGGGGTAGTGGTGATAGAGAAAGGCTTGGATTTCTTGAACTTCTGATCTTGAGAGGAAGAACCTCCATTATTGGGCCTCTTCTTAAAGTTGGGTTTAAAAGAACCCGAACTTGTGACTTGCTCCTTTTTGTCTTTCCCACGGATCCTATCAGATAGTTCTGTGGCATCTTCAAGCAACTGAGCTCGGCGCACTATTTCAGTATAAACTTGAATATCCATAGGCGCCAGTTGAGTAATGTAGTGGGGCCTAAGCCCATTAAGAAATCTACGGGCTTTCATCTTTTCCGTGCTAATTAAATGCTTAGCATATCTAGACAGTCTAGAGAACTGTGCTTCATAATCAGCCACCGATAAAGATCTTTGCTTTAATGCGGCAAATTCGGCGGCCTTCTTTTCCTGGACCCTATCAGAGAAATATTTGGCGTTGAAATATTCAACGAATTCTCCCCATGTAACTTGAGTTGGGTCTATAGTAGCTTCAATCGACTCCCACCAGCATCTAGCATCCTTTTCTAACTGGAAAGTAGCTAATAAGACTTTGTCCTGATCCGTGCATTGCATGACACGGAATATACGTTCAATCTCCCGAACCCAATGCTCGGCATCATCTGGATCGGTCGATCCCATGAACTTCGGGGGATTCATATTCTTGAATGCTTGGTGTAAGCTTCCAGCTCGTGGAGCACCACCTTGTGCTACCTGTTGTAGCACTTGGGTCATCCCTTGCAGGGTACGCTGCATGTTGCGCCATTGAGCACGTTCGGCAGCCATTATCCTACAATTACAATAGCTATGTTAGTATTATATCACTATGATCTTATAAAGGACTCATTGATCATTTAACCCTTGGTTCTACCCACTCTCACTTGGTTAAAGGTTTTGAAACCTATCCTTGGACTTGGGTTTCCTAGGAATTAAATACCTTAGGCTCTGATACCACAAAGACTGTCACGCCCCGAGCGCGGAAGATACCCGGAGATGCGCGACGTGTCTATATCAATCATGTCAATCAGAGTGGTCGTGTATTCGACACAAAGATAGAGATGCGCAAAATAGCAAGATAACCCAATCCTTTATTTCATAATGGATAGACTATTATAAATCCAATACTTTGTTTAATAAAAAAGGAAAAGAATACATATTTGACTCAAGAAACTATTGAAAAGACTAGACGACACTTGTAGAAGCTCTATCACTTTCACTCTTGACCATTCCCATCCGATTGACTTCCATCGTCGTCGGACTTACCTGAAAAGTAGAAAGGGACAAACGGAATGAGCGAACGCTCAGTAGGAAATTATATCTCAAGTACTAGCAAGGGGTTTAAGTAATTACATTTTCATGAATGCAATAAGGCTATGTATGCTCGCATGAAACGACAAGATAGAGAGAATGTAATATCAAGGAAATAAGATGAACTTATCATGAACTTTCAACAAGATACAAGTTATTCAAGATATTCAAGCAAGTACCATTATCGAGTCATGTCAAGAACTTTGGCTATCATGTATCAAGCAAGTAAATTACCCCTTTTTCGGGCCACGCATTTCATGTAAAGTCAAGTACGACTCAAGTACAAGATGTGTGTGGAATGTCCAATCAAGCAAGTCAAGTACTCGGTATAATGCCAGATACCTTATCATTTTAACTCCCATGGGCACAAGTACTTTCGGGTGCTCCTCCCAGGACCAGATCGGGCCCTATATGCGCAGGTATTTATCATGTGTTTTGACATCCACTCTTGTTTATAGCCATCATAGAATTTCAATAATCAAGCTTGTAGACACGTACGACAACTTTGATAGAATAGAGTCCAAAATATGACAAAGGACATAGAATGGCGATAATAACGGTATAATCACGATATCGATAAAACTAGGTAGAATATGGTTCCCTTAACTTAGGTACCATGACAAATCAATATGGACATTCTTTATATAGAATTGAGGTCCACATGAACAGTATATCAGAGTAAGATACCCTCATTCTTATCATAGAATTGGGGTTTACAAGAACGACATGATATGGTATGATATCATCATCCCATTAAGAATTTTCTTATGATATACTCTTTGCACAATCATAAGGGCCGGTATACCATGTTTCTTTAGAGTGACATGGCATCAATAGTGTAATGGGTTTTTAGAGTACAACCAGCTCAGTCGGCCTTGAGGGAATCCAAGGCTACGAGGAGTCTTACGGAGGTCTCTATGACTAACTCGCTAGTCCAAAGAAACGGAATGTCCAATGGAGAGCTTGTATGTCAATGAGAGTTGAGTGTGATCGATAAATCAACATGAAACGTGGGACTATACTCACGGAGTGGAGAATAGTGCCGATATATATATATATATTATGATATATAAAACCATCGGTTAGCAAATCAGAGGAAAAAAATCAGTTTACAGTAAAATAACGACTTAGGTCAAGTCGTTTCTCAAGTAATTAACGCCTAACAGAAGGGCGTTTACATATGGTCCGTTTTTGCAGAATTTTCAATAATTCAATAATTTATCTAAAACGCGCCTTCGTCAGGGGCGTTTCTTCAAGAGTTGACGACTACATTAGCAGGCGTCTTTTATTTACAATATTTTTCAGAACATATTTATTTTCAGAAATTATCAAAAACGCGCCCTTGACAGGGGCGTTAATCATTAAATTCTTATTTTCTCAGAATATGTATTCCAGGATTTTAACAGATACGCGCCCTAGTAAGGGGCGTTTATTTTTAATTCACGCCCTGTGATGGGGCGTTACCACAGGGAAAACGACCTAGTCTAGGTCGTGAATTCAAGAAATATCAGGAATTTACATGATTAGCAAGATTTGCACGATAATCAAGGATAACAATCATATAGTCATGACAGGAAAATTGGCAGGAATTCATATGCAGTATATCAGATTTGATGTTTCATGTTTATTGACTTTTAACCGTTAACAATTATTGATTTGATTTTATGTAATTGCATGGATAATCAGTTCTTAAGATTTACATGAAATTAACGCCTGTGTATAGGGCGTCAAATATGAAATTGACGACCTTGGTAGGGTCGTGACTTGTAAATTAGCGCCCTAGTCTGGGGCGTGTATTTCATAGTCACGCCCTTGCTAAGGACGTTTCTTTCAAGAAATTAACAGAAAGTCGTTCAGAAACTATAGTAAACCAAACCATGTATATGCATGATAATTATTGTACTGTATCAATTTAGTTTGGGCTACAGTGACTTGAGAAAATCCTACCTTTAATGGTTGATTTGGTTTAATCGAAGGGACGAAGAATCCCGCTGGTAGCAGTAAGAAGAGAAGGTGATTGTGTTTGATGAGGATGATGAAGATATTGATCTTCTGTCTTCAGGAACTTCACCCAACAATCAATCTGTAAGAAAAAGAAAAGAAGATGAGGAAGATGGGGACATAACCGTAGTTAGGAAAAGTTTTAGAAGAACCTTACCTATGTTCTTCACAGCGTGTGTTCTCTCTTCAATCTGTAAGAAGAGAAGGAGATGAAGAACGTTAGTTCTTCATACACTCGATACAGAAAGAAAGGAATAAGAAGAACAGTTCTGTTCTTCACTTACCGTCGCAGAGGCTTGAATCAAATAGGTTTAGGGTTTGTTCGATCAAGACTATTTATAGGATTTTGGACGTCCTGTTAGGGTTAGTGTTCTAGTGGAAGTAATACTTCTATGATAGAGTCATTACCACGTTTGAACTCTTTCTAATGCTTATCACTTACCCTGGATAAGTTCTGGGTTCGAACGGTTCACGAACTGAATTAACGCCTTAGGTAAGGGCGTCGATTCTTTAATTAACGACCTAGTTCAGGTCGTTTCTTAAGAAACGTCTTGGATAAGGGCGTTCGTTGTTTTTGAAACACGCCCCATATATGGGCGTTTCTCTTACTTGCCTATTTGGTCGTGAGAGTTGACGACCGCACGTGTGGGCGTCCTTTCTTTAGTCACGCCTTTGATAGAGGCGTTTCTTTTTGAATTAACGCCCTAATAAGAGGCATTATTTTAATTTTGTTTTACTTCATCTAATTAATCCTATTCTCATTATCTGTATTACTACTGTAATATATATATGTTTTAATTTATTTCAAATATTCATTTATCAGGGTTGCTACAGCGCGCCGGGAAAAGGCGCGCCGGATCAACAACCCTCAGCGCCGAGGCCGCGCCGGATCAACGTGCGAGTAGCGTGGGCGCGCCGGATTAACATCCAAGGCCAAGGGGGCGCACCGGATTACGCACGCCGTATTAACATCTAAATGGCGCCGGGTTAACGGCCATGCCAAATTAAAAGCCATCCTAGGCTCCTGTCAACCCAAGAGGGAATCGCTCTGGGTGAAACTCATCCGTTGGCCCTGCTGCACTCGTGCCTTGCGCGCAACACCCACGTCTGGGGGGCATTTGTTGGCACTCAAAATATGATCGTCGGAGACCAAGCCATAAAGACGAATGATCCGGCCCACCGAAGCACGGAAGCCGACAAAGATCAACCTATTGAAGACTTCTCAAGCTGTCATAGCCTCGAGTCACTCCGTATAGATACGGGGACTTCACCTCAAGGGAGCCGGGACGAATTCACAACCAACTGGCAGTGCGACCAAGCTTGCCCAATGAATCGGCATTGACTCTGTCATGCTGCATACACTACACCCGTTATCCGATCAAGGACGACGATCTACCCGGTGGATACCCACCTCATGAAAGGCTCTCCTGAGGATAAAGGAGTCCCCCCGGCTTCCCGAAACGGAGAACCGAAAGCTCTGACGGCGGAAGATCCCGATCGCCCGGCATGGGCACGGCTTCCCGCCAAGATGGGCCCATTAGTGGCCGAATGATCGCCCGGCTCAGGCGGAACTATCTCCCGGCTATCCAACCTCCTAGGGAGCTCTGAGTATGAGCCAGGCCGGACCAACAGCATGGAGCGTAGAGCCAAAGGCCGTGTCGGCAGAAAGCCCGTACGATCAAGTCAAAGCTATCTAGAGTCTCAAGAATGGCCGTACGTTGACCTGGGAGCTTCGACAAAACATCCCGCGAAGGCTTCGATGGGCATTGGCGAGATAATGTTCACGATGACTCCCGGAATCATCCCCGGACTCATCGACTGGCTTGAAGCGCACGAGGAGCATTAGCCCGGCGCGCCTTAAACCGGCGCGCCCCTCATTCGATGCCCCTGATCCCAGCGCGCTAAAGCCCCATCTTCAGCCCTTAGGCCGGCGCGCAAATCACCCTGAGGGTGTCCAACCCCGGCGCGGTAAGCCTTGAAGGCTCTTCCCGGCGCGCTAATCCCACGCCGGTTCAAGTTCGAACTCAGGCCTCTATATATAGGGTTCTTCGAGAACAAAGAAGGGAGAGGCCAGACGGAAACAAAGAAGAAGAAAGAAGAAAAAGAAAAGAGAGACTCTCGAGAGGGAGGCTTCAAAAAAGAAAAGCAGAGAGAAGAGGAGGGATCGAGAGAGAATTCCAGAGAGAAGAATAGCGCCTCTCCCGGGCGTCCTCCGCCGGTGACCTTCTTCTTCCCCGACTGAGTTACGATACTCTGTTTTCGGTAGCAGGTGGGCACCGGCGTTGTTTCTCCCCTATCTCCCGCCGATCCCCCCCAATCTCCGTCTACTGGTTGTAAACCGAAGAGGGGAGGGATGGCAATGATATGAGCCGACCCCTCCCCTCCTCTGTGATTCATCCTGCCATTGTATGTTCCTCGGCGTCGATGAACGGCATTCTGGCAGTGGTGTTGACACCGAATTCTCAATGTAAACATTCGTTCGTTTTTCATCTTTGAATAGTGATACGTATGCGAATGATTAGGCCAACAGGCCGAGCTGATATTCAGAATCTCTATCTCTCTCACTTGTGTCAATGCGTATGTTGGATTCTCTTCGACGTAGCTGTAATTCCGATTCCATCGAAGCCTCGGCTATGCCCCGAACCATCGTGGGCTATAGAAACACCCCTCCCCGGGGGTTTTCTTTCGATCATTCGCTTTACACATGATTCAAGGATTTTTGCATCGTTCTTATCCTCATGGACAGAGCCGCGCCTCTGCGTGTGCCTCTATCCGCTATACAAGGGATCCACCCCTCTCGAACTTTGCTTTTCAACCGTTCGAGCAAATGCCCCTGCAACGATCTCGTTTCGTTTATGCATCTACTGCTCCCATGCACCATATTCATCCACACCGCTCTGAGGGTTTCCCGATGTTTCGATCGTCCGGGGAGGGGGACATTCCTCTGCTGTTTCTTGACGATTGCTGGGCGACCGGGGGGGGCTCCACCTCTCGATGGTGGGCATTCCCTTGAAGCCACTGCATACAGTGACAGGGCCCTGGTTCAACGAAACTCAACCCCGACAAATTAAGACCCGACCGAGACCGGGGGATGCGTGCTCCTTGTAGGCTAGCCCTCGGAGTCCCGCTCTCCAATTAGTCAATCTCTCCATGGGATGAACCATCGACTATGGGTCCGTCACCCCTCGTAGGTTAGCCCTCGGGGCATCGTTCCCACTATCGACGGCTTCCTCCCTCTATTTCTTCTCCCCATGGAACTTTGGGTGCCCCTAGTAGGCTAGTCCTCGGGGTACTCCATCCACTGGGGTTTACTGGCTGACATTGTGGAGACCGGCGATGCAGGGGCTTGTTCCACAGGTGAACATGACCCCGCTTATCCCCTGCAATTCTTTGCAATCCGGGGGAGATGCTGTCCAATTCTGGATAGATTAAGTTTATGAAAACCTTGATGATCAATTGCTCCGAATCTAATTACCCCAGTGCTCGAGTATGAACCTCGTACTGACTTAACATGTCATCCTCGGAGGACTCTGGACTTCAATCTAATAAAATTTCTTGGCGTCAGTGGACTCAAAGTCCACCAGATGGGCCCAACAAACTAAAAGGAGGTCCAAAGAAATAGAATTTGGGCTAAAACGGCGCGGAGTCCCCCCGGCGCGGTACCCCCCCGCGCCGGATTAAGGCCACACTCATATCCATTTTTTCCCCTTGCGACTTTCCAGCGTGCCCCAGACCGGCGCGCCCCAAGCTCTCGCGCCGTCTTAAGCTGTTAGTCATGGCCGCGCCGTATTAGCCACTATACCTACGCTCTGCCGCGCCGTGTAAGTCGTAACCGCACCGATTTTGAAACCCTTTTGATATTTTACTCACTCGCTTGCCTCGGGACGAGTTTCCTCTCTCGGGGGCGATGTCAATAAGCTATATCTGACAGTAAATTGAATAAAAGAGGGGTCAAGCGAGCCTGAGTTGCATCATCATCATCATCGTATCTATTAGCATTCATGCTTTCACTATCATACTCATGTCGTCCTTCCTCCTCTCGACGAGGGGCAATAAATGTGGTCGATCACCGTCGCCTTCGTGGCGCTATCTTCATATTCAATATAATCATGAATGTCTTGTGTGCATGCATGAATAGATCCCCGGGTATATTAAATGGCGTCGACTGAAAGCTGGATCATGTCTGGCCGGAAGCCTTCGTCACGCGCGATGGTGGTCTTCGGACCTGCGTCCTCCGCCACGTACCGAGGATCCATTTTCCCATTAAACTACGCATCTTCTGCATGATTAATGCTGCATCCTGCCTGTCATTGCTATAATCATCATGTAGTTCTTTTTCTGGCTTCGACAGCCCGTTATCTCGGCAATTAATCAAAGGTGTTCCCTCCTCGTGGGGGATGTAATTAACGCCATAACCTTTATGGTATGGCGGACTGCTGGTCCCGACCGAACCTCACATTCGCCCGACATGGGTCAGAATGAGCGCACAATAAAATCGTCACTCATGTGACTGGCACGCCCGCGTCGTCAATCAGTCAGTTGATTACCAGTTAGTCGATTGGTTGATCGATACGTGAACGAAAGAAAAGCACGCTAAATATGGTCTTTATTGTGTAGAGTACAGGGCTTTCCTTTCCGAGGTACTCTCCTACCGCTAGCGTAGTGGTTTCCAGTTTTACGAGGTAGGGTTCGAGTAATCCCTACTAAGTCTTGTTCGAGACTCATTCCCTGCGTGTTTTCACCGTGTTTCAGGTGAGGCGCCGCCCCAGGGGAGCGTGTCTGGGGTGCAGCGTGGTGCGGGTGCCCAGAGGTAGTGCCAGAGGTTAGAGCCGGGGTATGCCCCGTGTAGCTATACTTTTCTTTCTTGTCTCTGTACTAGTTGTGGACTACTGTTGTTGTTATTCATTTTTAATTGTAGACCATGTTAATTGCTAATTTATTTCATGCTTCATATTATATCTGTTTAATTTCTGCAATTATTTGTGATACTTCTGTAGTTTCCACACCATCCTTCTAACCCTTCCGAGTCTTCGGACTCGTGGGTGGCGGTGCGAGTCTCGGGTTATCGGGCCTTCCCGGTAATCGGATTCTCGGGTCGTTACACTCTTGATCTATCTTGAAGCCCTCTTGGATAGATAGGGTTTATGGCTCCAATGAGATGTTTTATACCCCTTGAATGGTCCATGGACAACCCCCAGACCAGATCCATATTTTGTGGGTGATTGGGTGACTTTAGGATTAAAGAAATACATGGAGAATGGCTCTTCTCGAAGTGGAAAACAAAGTCAACATATGTTGGCTCGGGACTGGTGGTCGACCTGTGGAAGCTGGCGGTCGACCGCTACTGAGAATCCTGTAGAAATATGATCCCTGGCATTTTCGGTCGACCTGGGGCGGTCAACCGCTGCTGGCTGTCGACCTACAGCTACAGTAAACTTCAGACTTTTAGGTTTCACCCCCGAATTCCATTGCAACCCATTTAAGTCTGAGGCTTCAAACTCCTTTGATCTTGGGGAATATATGTTGAGTGTTTTGACCTACAAAACCATAGAAAAAAGGATTAGAACTTTGATCAATAATTCATGTGGTAATTGCATGAAGTACATGTATGAAACCCCTTTGGTCATTTGGCAGTTTCAATCAATTAACAAGAGCTTATTGTAAACCGTTTGAGCAAGATATAAGTACCATTATTCCAATTTTCAAGCAAGTTTCTCGTGAGTTGTTTCAACATAATGCAAGCTCAAAATGATATGTGAAATATGTATTAGAGTTCAAGAAGTGATTTACATTGAGACCCAATTTCACATATAAGATTGGAACACTTGTTGCTTTGACAAATGCATGTATGGTATGCGTAAAAATCAACCAAACAAGTTTCAAACTATTTGATCAGGATTTCAAAGCTCAAGTCCATATGTTCAAACATATAAAGGTTTGAAACCTCTTGTAGAACCAACATATACAAACCAAGCATTAAGACCATGTAACCGTTGCCATTTGCCATCTCAAACATATATAGATAACAGGAGCATGAGCAATCAACCACAAGTTTAGTTATCATCACTTAATCACACATTAAGTTTAGTTATCATCAAAACCATAACTTAATAATCACAACAATCATCAAAACCATAACTCAACAATATAAAGAATAAACTTCGTTGCGCCAATCAGTTGGAGTTCAGCTTCGGGAGAAGACCTCGTGAGCAGTTCGCGTGAGAGTTGGCATGCCGGTGCACAAGTGAAAAAGTTTTGCGTCATAGTTCTGAAGTGAGACCGCCAGTCTTCACGTTTCCTCAGCCACGGAACACGGTTCGCTATGGTACCACCGAAGTCTAACATATCGGCTATGTGATGAAGGGGGCTTTGTTGGAAGAGCTTCAAAGCAGTTGGCATCCCCTCGCGATGGTCAAATTTGAAGTGCAAATCAATCCAACAATTCAGAAGAAGTGCGCAACCGAAAGGAGGCTTACCCATGATGGAGGCAGTAAGGCCACTGTAAAGGTAGGCAAGGATGGCGGGTCCCACCCTCTTTCCACTCCAAATCCCGCAGATGGCACTCAATTGGTCCTCCTCCACTATGTTGTCGGTATAAGGGAATAAGAGAGCACCCACCAAACAGATGATAAACCCTTTCATGATTCCTTCCAAGTGGTCATCGTCTGGTGACCCTCTCAGGGCATCCATGACCCATTCTGCGAGCTTTTGCAGATCAATTTCCTTTTGAGTCCGGACATTTTTAGCAACACCAGGCGGCAGGAAGCTTCCGAGGACACTCTCAGAAGTCACCCTTGTCAACATCCGCATAACCTTTATCCTCCCGTCACTCTTGAATTTCTTCAGTTCGAGTAGAAGTTCCACCTCTTCGAGGAGGATGGTCGCCTCGAAGGTAGGGAAGGTGAAAGAGTGGGTCTGGGGATGCCAGATCTCCACCAATGCGCCCATAGCCGCCCAGTCCATGCGAATCCTCTCGTAGTGCTTGGCATGAATAAGGAGCCCTTACAGATGCCGCTTCATGATTAGGGCCCTCATATCGATGGAGATGTTGGAGGTAAGTTTCGAAAGCCACGGTAGCTTGGAAAATTTCCTCGGGCCTGGGAAACGAGGGTATGGCTGGAAGAGAAAAAGAAAACAAGGAAGGAAAAGAAGTGAAAAGAGAGTTCGCGCGGAGAATTTGAAATAAATCAACTTACCATATGCGACTAGATCATACCACTCAGATGACCTTCGAGGTCGGAAAGTCGCCTGATCTCGTTGCTAGGCCGGCTCCTTTTCATAGAGCGGGAAGACTCGCCTTCCATCCTGAAACCCTTAGATTTCCTCTCCTCCTCCCCTTTAAGCTTCTAAGCCCGCTCCTTGGTGCATTTGGCTGAACTAGCCTAAGGGAGCATTTATAGGAAAGGAGAGGTGCTAAAGGATGAAATGCGTCACATCAGTGGTCAGTCGTCGGCGTTTTATCTGGATCTCCCTTGTACTGTGGTGCGATTCTGTTGTTTTCTGATCTTATTAATCTGTGCAAGTTTTACTAACGGATGCCACTGTCCCATCTCATGTACCACCATTCGGTGATTGGTCCCACCATGTCATGCATCATATTATATGATATTTACGCTATTAGAACATGTCAAGGACCTTGCGACCCGAACGAGTCTGAGATCTGAGTTCCCCTTCAACAAAAACGGTGATGATTTTAGAAGAATTTGGGTTGTACGGATAGGCCGTTAATTTGTGGTAGCGTGGGGACGATGGTTCCGTTCAGTGAGTTGATGTGCGGATAAACGAGCCCCCGCTCAGTGTCGGCTCACCGAACTGGTATTCTGACCCATTCTTAACGAATTGATAATATTATCTTGGCTATTTTCTATTTTAGTTTGTTTTAAATTTTCTTTGAACCCAGCATGCATTTATATAGGACTTTGATTTTATTACGGAAGATCATTCAAAGTGATTCGATTACAACAACCACTGTGCTTCAATTCTTACAAATATGAGATATTCCACTCCGAATAAAACACGGACTTTCCTTGAGATGGCCCTACGCTGCTCTTCCAAAGGAGACCCTTATTTGGACTGACCCTCAGATATTCCTTTGCTTTTTACCCTATTTGACCCACCTTGGCCGCAGCACTTCCACATTGGCTGGTAACCACTCCACAAAGGTGAAACATGTTGGTTTACAACCCAGGTACTTCACACCGAGAAGTTGGTCTCCTTTATTTTCGTGCCTGAGCGCACATCTCCCCCTCCCTTGTTTGATCTCCGTCGAAGCAATCGTCAAATTTGGAAGACCTTCTTGAAGGTCGCCTTAGCGAAACTACGGGAAAGATTCCAAACAGTAATGTCACGTGTCTCATCGCACCTTGGCATCAACTTTTCAGTCCATTCCCACTCCATTTCACTTCACTTCGATACCATTCCATTACGTGTCACTCCCTTGCAAAGCAGACGCCAAGGCGGGGCAGCTGTAGACACGATATTCCTGACATCACCATGAGAAAATCTCATATTACTATATGACGTCCCGCAGTGGCTTTCGCATTTTGAAATCACTTGAGTGCTTCCCATTCTTGAGTCTTCTTTCACCTTTTGAGTGAGTAACGTAACACTTCTTCGGCATCCGAAAACCGGCATACGGACGGCATCGCCACCAATCGGACGTATCAGAAGATTCCGAAACCAGGAAGATGTCTGGCGGATGGCTACCGACGGCCTTTCGGGGGGATTCGACAGGTTTTCTTGGAGGCGTCCAGGTCCCTGGACGCCTCCATCAGTGAAAAAACAAAAAAAATAATAATTGTGAAGGCATCTAGGGCCCTGGACGCCTCCATTTGAGCCGTCCAGGTGTCTGGACGCCTTCAATTATCGACACCCGGATGCTCCCGATCCACCGATCGATTTGACGTTTCGAAAAAATTCAAAAATATAGGGACGTCTTGCCAGCTAGACGCGCCCACTCGTGAGTCACGGGTACCCACCAAAACCACCCGCTTTACCCACCATCTACGGCTTTCGACGGGGTTTCGGTGGGCATAAATGGGCACGTTCGGGGTCCCAGACGCCTCAACATTGAGGCGTCCAGTCTCTTGGACGCCTTCATAAAAATATTAAAAATCAAAAATAAAAAATGTTTAATATGCTTATGGAGGCGTCTAGGGTCCTGGACGCCCCCATCTTGAGGCGTCCAGGTCCCTGGACGCCTCAAGCCACCTCCCCTCTATAAATAGAGGACCCCCTCCCTCAAAGGGAAGGGGCTTCAGATCCGACAGAGGAGGGAGAGACTCTGCCGGATCTCATTTCTAACCCGTTGGTCTTTTGTAGGGGGAGGTTCTGCCGGCTTCTCAGGTGCCCGCGCTCGCGAGAGGAAGGCTAGCTCCATCCGTTCTGCTTCCACGTCGTCCCAACGCTGCCGAAGCTCCGCCGGATCCCGCCATCGGCACCTTCAATAAGCCATTCTCTCCTCTTCTCTTTTGTTATTTCTATCGCATGCATCATCCCATCATCCGCCATCTCCTTTCATAAGAGAGATCCATTTTTTATGCACGTTTGCACGATCCCCCATTCATCATAGCATTTTCGTCCTACTCGTGTCCGAGAGGGGTTTAAAACAACACCAACCAGGTGTGTGTCTTGTCACGATTTTATTATTCTTCATCAAGGGACTAATACTACACTGCCATCTTTTCTGATCCACCTGTTATTATCTGTTTCTTCTTTTACAAGGGTAACCAAGGAAAGCCCTCTCCATCAGCCAATCGAAGGGAGAGGAAGAAGCAACCCCCATCTCCCGCATTTGAGGTAGGCGCAATCACTTTCTTTATTTTGGGGTCTCTGGCCCTTGGCGATCACATCATATTCTCGAGGCCGCAGAGAGTCATTTCTCGCAATGGTCGTTTAAGTTTCTGTCATTTATATTCTGTATTGTGCCCATATCTGCTCATATTTTCGAGGCCGCGGAGAGTCATTTCCCGCAATGGCCGTTTAAATTTCCGTCACTTATTTTCTGTGCTGCTCTTATATCTGCTATATTCTTGAGGCCATGGCGAGTCATTTCCCGCAATGGCCGTTTAAAATTTTACCCCTTATATCTTGTATTACTCTTATATCTGCTCATATTCTCAAGGCCGCGGCGAGTCATTTCCCGCAATGGCCGTTTAAATTTCTGTCATTTATATTCTATGTTATCCTCATATCTCGTCATATTCTCAAGGCCGCGGCGAGTCACTTCTGGTAATGACCATTTAAATTATTGTCATTTAATTCTGCATTATTCCCATCCCCCGAGGTCGCGGAGAGTCATTTCCTGCAATGGCCGTTTAATCCCCATATCTTGTTACGTTGTATCTGTCCCGCACGCCCCGCCGAAGCAATCTCCCGTGGTGGTCTCTCTCCTCTTCTCTCTTCTTTCTGTGTTGCAGCAAAACGAGCCCCTCGCGCGCTCCGCTTCGCCTCCTCCGGCATTTCCTCGTGACGTCCCTCACAATAGCAAGTGGGTTAAGTTATCTCACCTATTGAGGTGGGATAGGTTAATTCGGATTAACCTGAATTAACTTGGATTAACTCGGATTTACTAAATCTGCTGTTGTCAAAGTAAAATGGGATAAGTTTGGGGTTAAGTGGACTTATCCCTGGGATAAGCCCGAAACAAAGCGGGGCTGAGGGATAAGGCTAAGAATTGGTTGCACTCACTATGCCCCCGGTCGATTACAACAAGGGATGGCCTATCTACTGAATTCTTGAAAAAAAAATCCCCAACCATAGGACTGCCACCATTAGACAAAAGCTCAACAGTTTTATCAAACTTAATGGTGAAACCTTGTGGAGATACATGAAGATATTCAATGATCTATTATTGCAATGTTGTAACGACCCAAGATCTAGATACCGGGAATAACCCGATACCATTCGAATCTTGGCCCGCCACCCACGAGTCGGAGGGCTCGGAAGGGTTAGAAAGGAGTGTGGAGGTACATCGAAATATGAAATAAAGTAGGAACAACTATAATTAACAGTTTATATAATAGAAAAGAATTACATTTTAAAATAAATAACTAAGTATAAGGTCCAGTCCAAATAAAAGTATAATATATAGGAAAGGAAACGTACTCAACGTCGAGTGAACACTCGGCCTGGCGAGTTGACACCTACGAACCACCACGTTGCACCTCCGAACCTCGAGGAGGAATCACTACACCTGAAAAGCAAGGGGTGAGCCTCAGTAGGGGTCCTGCGGAACCCTACCACAAAACGATGGCGGTAAAGAAAAGTAGCGCCAACAAAGCAGCAACAACAACAACAGCGGAAGGAACAGTTGTAACACGGTAGCCTGAACTCACAGTCGGGAGACCAACGGACTAATGGGGAAAACCCTGGCTAGGCTTGTGGACGCATAAAATTGCACGCCCATATGTCCCGCTAAGCTCCGCATTAATGTCAAAGTCAAAGGAAGAAGACCCGGAGAGACTGGCCATCCAGGGCTCCGGGAAGAAACTACCGCCTGGAAAATCCCCGCATTCACACGGGCGCATTAAGAGATCGAGAAGTCATAGGATGTCCTCTTGAATTAACACACTGCTAGGGACCCTCCCTCGGGCCCTTGACGGTGGAGAAATATCCCAAAGAATGCACAGCTTCAAGCTACTTAAGCAAAAGCAAAGGCCCTCCAGCGGCACGGGCCTGAGGCCCTTCAGCGGCACGGCCATAAGCCCCAGCGACACGGCCCTTCAGCCTTTCAGCGGCACGACCATATGGCCCTCCAGCGGCACGGCCATCTAGCCCTCCAGCGGCACACTTCATTCAGGGTTTCACCAAGTCCATACATCCGTCAGATGAAGTCTATACACTCATGTCTGAAGTCTGTACAGGCTCATGCATGCTCACAGTGTGAAGTCTGTACAGAGTCCATGACCACGAAGTCTATGCGCTCATGTTTGAAGTCTGTACAGAGTTCAGGCAAACGCGAAGTCTATACACTCATGTGGCAAGTCCGTACATTCACCAAATCAACTTCCAAGTCCATACATTGGTGAAGTATGTACATCCGCTGGTTGAGCTTCCAAGTCTATACATCGGCCCCTGCAAGTCTATACGTTGCAGCTGAGTTGAAGTCTGTACAGCCTTTGCTCTACCAAAGTCTATACATTGATGAAGTCTGTGCGTCGCTTTTGACGCAGGCCCCTGCAAGTCTATATATTGCAGCTGAGTTGAAGTCTGTACAGCCTTTGCTTTGCCAAAGTCTATACATTGTGAACGCTCAAGTCTGTACAGAGTCCATGCCCACGAAGTCTATACACTCACTCACCAAGCCTGTCTCCCAGCCGCACGGCCTCAAGCTTCCCAGCGGCACGGGCCTCCTTGCCCTCAACGCCCTGCGCCATTTCCCCAGCGGTACAGCGCTGAAAGCCTCCCGAGGGCACGCACCGACAGAAGATACAACGATCAATAGGCAGACCCATTGGCGCGCAGTCCAGCCACTTCAAAGCCAGCTAGCGCTTGTCTCCGTGTCACCTTCTGGCTGGAGGAGGGGAGATCTTCGCCTGACGAGGAAGATACCGAAGTCACCCTCGGATGGCAGTGCCATCATGAGGCGACCTCGTCAACCGTCCGCATATAAAAAGGCCCCCCACAGACAGAAAAAGAGGAGAGGGATTTTTGCTAGGGGGGAGGATCATCAGAGAGAGAGGATCTTCATGCGAAGAAGCCCGTTCGAAGCAAAGGAGAAGAGAAGAAGAAGGTAGAAGAAATATAGAAAAAAGAGAGAGGAGTGTTGCGTGTAGTGGAGGGGGAAGGAATGGAGGGAAGGAAATGGCTGCCCTTCCTCATTCCAACCCTCTCCCTAACTGTCTTTTCTTTCCTATTCTTTGTTTTCTTCGCCCCCCCTTTGTTTAGGGATGCATTGTACGATGTGTGGTCTTCGGGCCATGATCTTTGTTATCTTGAATCTTCCACGAATGAAATAATGTTCAGTTTTGCTTCTTACTACGTTTATCGTCTTCTCCTCACGAGTCTCTTGTGGTTTTGCATCCTCTTCCCTCAACCTCCCAACTCCCTGTTCTGCCTGATTTCCCGTGGCGCTGGATTATGCGGTCGATAGGGTTTGCTCCTAGCTTGACAGGGTATGGCCAGCCTCGTCCCTCTTCAATGGCTTTCCATTGCATAACAACTCATGATCTTGCCATACGGGTCTGTGGGAGCCCTTTTTCTTGGAAACATTGGAGTCACTCAACACCCAGAACATCCTCCTTTGCCCTCCTTTGGGACCAGTGGTATGCCCACACACCCTCAAGCTCCAGTCATTCTACCACTCAGGGCCCCCAGCGGTATGCCTCTCCCATTTGGCCGTTTGGCAGTACAGCCTTCCTTGAGTCTGCCTGGCGGCACACTCTCCTTAGGGCCATTCAGCGGTGCACCCTTTCTCTTCTTGTCAGCGGTACACCTCCCTTCCTTGGCCGCCTAGCGGCACACCCTTTGACTGTCAGCCTGGCACTCCTTGACTGTCACTTCCCGGTGTACTCATAGTTTGCATCAGTCTATTGGTTCCTCGCTCGATGTTTTCTCCGAGTTTCCCGAAGTTTCCCTAAATGCGGCTGCTCCGGCACCCCCCTCAGCTGTTAGTTCATGCCACCCTCGTGGGCATGTTCCTTGTTATTCCTTTACCTCCCGGGTCAAGGGGAGGTGTTGCCGAATTTTTGCCAGGAATAACAATCAATCTAAAAAGATGAAAAGAAGCAGCAAACAGATGGAATGAGCAACAGTAAAAACACTCAAATCAATTAAAAGGACTATGCAAGATTCAAGGAACTGAACTAAACAAGACTTCGAGCACTGTATCGCTAAAATATGACTTGGGACTCAATCTCATGACAGGAAACTGAAAGCTTAACCATCTAAGATGCTTCATTCTGAGCTGAACAAGGAACCCTCTCTTGAGTCCTGGCCACCCCTTTAGCGGCACACTCTGCCTGGTTTCGTTTGCCACTTTTCCCAGCGGTACACTCTCCTTTACCTTCAGCAGCACATCTTCTATCCTCCAGCGGTACGCTCCCCTTTGGCCCTCTAGCGGCGCACTCCCCCAATTCCTTTCCCAGCGGTACGCCCCCCTTGCTGTCTGAGGGATACGCATCCTCCCAGTGTTCCATCAAGTCTATACATCGCTGCATCATTCACGCTCAAAGTCTGTACATCCTATTCTTGTTCATGCATTGCATCATTTGAATTGAAGTCTGTACAGCCTATGCATGAAGTCTGCACACTGTCTGGTCGCACACACTTATAAGTCTATACATTGGCAGCTCTACCTACGTTGCACTCATAAGTCCATACGTTGTGAACTCTCAAGTCTGTACAGACCTCGCTTTGCTCAAGTCTGTACATCGTCTAGTTGTCTTGGCTAAGTCTATACGTTGATTGTCTGCTCACGCATCACTCCTTCGGTAAGTCCATACATTGTGAAAGTCTATACATTCCTCATTGGCTTGCTTCATGCACCAAGTCTGCACATTCCTTTCTAAAGTTTGTACGTTGCATTGCATGAAGTCTGCACATTCCACGCTAGTGAAGTCTGTCTAAGTCTATACATTGCTTCTTCATGCATCGCACGAAGTCTGCACATTGTGTGCTGCATGCTCATCAAGTCCATACACTGGCTAGTCTGCACAAGTGTGTAAGTCTATACATTGGCTGTTAAATGCACTTCAAGTCTACACATCGCAGCATGCCTTCGTCTCAAGTCTGTACATCACATCATGCGCTTCAAAGCATTTCCAAGTCTATACATTGCACCGTCTCATTCATCGTCTAGCAAAGTCCATACATCGCCGCTATGTGTGTGCATCATTGAGCAAGTCTATACATTGTGTGCATCTCGCTACTAAGTCTATACGTTCACTGTACCGCTTGTCAAGTCTATACATCGTCCGTTGCATAACACGCAAGTCTGTACAGCCCTCGTGGCTTGTTCGCGCACCGTCTCCTCCAGCCCTTCCTGCGGTACACTCCCAGTCCCCCGGAGGTGCGCTCCACAGTCTTCCAGCGGTACGCTCTCAGTCCCCCAGCGGTACGCTCCACCCTTTACCCTTCAGCGGTACACCCATCTTCATTCTTCCGGCGGTACGCTCCCCAGCGGTACACCCTTCTTTACACTTTGAACCGCACACACCATTCATCTCTCAGCGGTACACCCTAGTCTCCATCATCTCCCCAACGAATACACACAGGTATGCAATAAAAAGGGGAGGGGGCTATATGATAAAGGAACAATGAACCGTAATAATAATAATGAGATAAAAGGGGTGGTTCCAATCAAGATGACAACAAGGGAAAATAATAACAAAGAAAGGGTAGTGTCAACAAATAAATGGTAATAACAAGCATCGACAATCATCGCGAATACGATAATGTGGCAGCAGTCTCTCCTTCCTGGATTCCGAATCCGGGGATATTAATGGTGCTCATGTATGCCAGAAGTCACTCCCGGGAGTTCTCTCTCTTGTCATGGTGACCGCCCGGCCTTACCTCGGGCCGATAATTCATCAGGGTCCCCTCCCTCGTCGGGATCTGATTTGCCTCCCTGTATTAAAATTGCCGTCCCTCGGCAAATATTTGTACGGATTCGTCTCCCGGGTTTTCGTCTCGTTTTCTGTGTGAACTTGTGTCCAAACATGAAATGGCCCATCAGTGACCGACATGACCCGAGCATTCATGCCCCCACCTCGGGCTTACCGCATATCCCGACGGGTGTTTCCTTCCTGCGTTAATCAGTATTTCTTTCGACCGTGGAGCCCTTATTTCTGGCAATTAATCAAGGGTATTCCCCTCTCCGAGGGGATGTAAATGACGTTGTGGCCTTTATGGCACAACGGGTCTCAGTCCCGACCCGAACCACACAATCGTCTGACCGAGTCAGATCGAGCGCACCATGGGCTCTCCGGAGTCCGAACAAATCGTCACTTCGTGACTGGCACGCCCACGCACTTAATAAACCCAATAAACAAACAACCAACGATTTTAAATAAAAAGAAGTGCGTCCACAAGTCTGGCACGCCCGGTGGGACGGGATCACCCTTCATCTTTTTGCCAGAACCAAGGGCTCCACGGCCCCCTTCTTGTAATACTGATTCCCTAATTTGCAAATGCAGGTTGCGCCACGGACGTCCCGATGGCACCCACTTTCGGCCACCAACCCGTCGAGAGTCACGTGCAGAACGGCTACATGGCCGTCCCTCTCACCTTCGGGAGCTTCCCTCCCTCAGTTGGCTTCCCCAACTTTTTGGGAGTGGCCTTCGCGCACCTGTTGGACGTGGAAGCGTCTGACGGGATCAAGAACAACGCCTCCATCCAGGGGGCCACCAAAGCTGCTACCGGCTGACCAATGGCCGAATCCCCCAAGGCTGCCCCTATGAAGATATTGGGCTGCAACGTGCACCATGTGCGCGAAACCGCCGGCCCATCTCACCCAGGCTCGGCTTCCCATCAGAGAAGGCTCCGGAGGAGTCATGCAACCACATCATCCCGAGGCCGGGTCTCCGGCACCGGCAAGTCTACCGTCGTCGGAACCTTCCGGGTGCATCTTTCCAGGCGGCGCTCCGAAGTGATCCCGGATCGCATCATACCCGCCGTTCCAGTGCGTAACTCCTTTCAGCCACTGGGGAAGATGAAGGGCAGGATGACGCCCGCAACTCCGGCCACAGTCCCACAGCACCGACCGGCCCCTAGGCCGACGAAGGGCTAGCATGCGTGGATTCCCAAGGCAGCCCGGGCTATTTCACCAGCCCTGATGGGACCCAGCACCTCTTGCCCGGCAAGGGCCCAACAAGCAGCCCGGGTCAAGACGTCGGCCCCCGTCTATCAGCCGGCATCGTCCGCACTGGCCCCACCAGAGAACACCCACCGTCGACACCGTCGACGTCACTACCAGGCTGCCCGTGTGGAGCCTATAGCCTACATGTCCGTTACTGTCAACAGGGCCACACCACCGGCTTCTCCTCCAGATCAAGACTGGGAAGGAGTGGAGCAGGCCATGAGAAACTATCTGCGGGGCCCGGGGAGCACTCCCCTGGGTTGTCAGAGATTGCTGGGGGCAGTGGCCTCGGCATTTGAAGAAGAAGAAACCCGACCCGTGCCTAGTGCCGAGTCGAGGAACTGCTCTGAGGAGCGCTATCAGTCCCCGCCGAAGGAAGAGGTGAGGCCGCGGGGGTCGGTCTTTGATAGATTGGTCTTCCCAGGCAGGCCGTCAAGAAGAGCAATAAGAAAAGGCAGAGACCTAAGGGTCTACACTTGCAAAATGGCGGGAGTGTCCGGCCGGTACGGGGCCTTACCGACCGAGCCCGGAGAAATGGCCAGACTTGTGTCAAGGCCGAGACCCCTCACCAGAAGAGGGAAGGCAGCAACCGAAAAGACATAAGCTCACACTAGAGGAACTGACTACGGGGAGTCGTCGACGGCCCTGGCCGCCAATGTCATTACTGAAGGCACCACGGGGGGACCATCCACTTCGTCCGAAGAGGCGCCAGCCGAAGAGAGAGGGGGCACCCCTAGCCTCTCAGTGAGTGACCCTGCTGTATTACTCATGATGCAGCAATATCAAAGAGAGATCGAGTTGCTAAGAAAGCAGTTGACCGACAGAGCTGCTCAGCCCTCAACATCCGGGCAGACGGAAGCACTACCAGAGACCCCTGGGGGTAACGGTCAGGCCTCGGAAGCTTCCCCACAGGTGACGGTGTCTCCACCTATCCCCGGCTACACCGGGGGCATACCCCTGCACCAGCCACAGCACATAACTCCGGCCCCGCCACTAAACCTACCATTCCAGGGATCCACCATTGCACCTCAGGCGACAATGTTAACAACGCCACTTGCGCAACCGGCTCATTTCTACCTGAACCCGGTGGACCCGGCGACGGTGAACAGACTTATGTTGGAACAGATAATAGACATGAAGCTGGCAAAAAGGGGTGATAGTGATTGCACGCCCTTTGATGTGTATCGGGTACCTTATCCGGCACACTATGCTGCAAGGAGGCTCCCGGCCGGCATCACCAAACCGCCGAAATTTGAAAATTTTAATGGGCAAGGGTCTCCCAGGGAGCACATCACCTACTACGTGAATATTATGGGGGATTTAGCTGCAGATGAAGCCTATCTCCTCAAATTCTTTGGCTCAACACTTACCGGGCTTGCTTTCGAATGGTACTCGAGCCTGCCCACCGGGTCCATTGCAGACTGGCCCGACATGCAGAAGAAATTTAAAGAAAGGTTCTACATAACTGAACGGGAGGTCACCGTGGCAGAACTCTACGCCACGAGGCAAAGAAGTGATGAGTCGGCACTCGACTACATAAAGAGGTGGAGGAACCTTAGCATGAGATGCAGGCGTCCCCCGCATCAGGAGGACGCGGTGCAGATTTGTAAACAGAACCTGAAGAAAGAAATCCTTGAGAGAATGATCGGTGCGGAAATAAAGTCATTTGACCACTTAAACAGTATAGTGGCGGAGATCGAGGCATTCCTTGCTCGATACTCTTCCACTCCCACTGCATCAAGTCAAAGGGCCAGACAAGCCGAGAAGAAGCCGATGCCGCCAGAAGTCCACACATTGGACTTTCAAGCTTTTGAGAAATAGAGGGAGAAGGCCAAGGAGACGGCCAACCCACCTCTAGCCAGGGCTACTGAACGGCGGGAAGGTCCTTCCCTGCGGGAGAAAATGAGGAATAAGTTGTATTCTTTTCCTCGAGATAAGTCCCGGATCTTGTTTGAATGGGCCACCAGGTACAATAAAATTACATTTCCAGAACCAAAGAGGCCTGGCGACATAAAAAGAAAGGATGATCCTCGTTTCTGCCCGTACCACCAGATGCTGGGGCATACTATCGAGGAGTGTTATATCTTCAAGGATGTCATTGAATCCTTGATTAAGAAGGGGGAGCTGGACATGGGGGAGCACAAGGTGGATCCTCTGCAGCCGCATGAGATGCCAAACCTCGGCACTTATGTTAACATGATCTCTCTTTACCAGCAGCTACCTGAGGAATGGGCAGAGGCCAGTACAACTGCATTATATGAAGCCTTTGTCATTGCACCAGCTCAAGACCAAGGAGGTTGGCAGGCCGCGCCGACAAGGAATAGAAGAAGAAGGCAAGCCCCCCGGCCCACGCCGGAGGTTCATATAAGGGGTGTCACACCTCGACCAGTCCCACTACCAGTGACGCCTGTTTGGCATGATACAGCCCCCCGGCTAGTCGTGCGGCGCTTCACTAACAACAGGAAGAAGCATACCCCGATGCGGGTGCACAAAGAGACCAGTCCCGCAGTGGAAAGACTCCAGGCCATTATTGATGGGCTTGAAGATTATGAGCAACCCGAAATCCGGCCTGTGAAGCTGAAGGAATATGTCCCCTGGAGGGAGTTCGAGTCACTCGAACTGGCCCCAGAAACAGAAGCCGAGGCAAGGGAAGAGCCCCTCTTGTGGGGTGAGCCTCCCCAAGGCCAGTTGCCAGACACTGAAGAAAAGAAGAAAAGGAAGAAGAAAAGGCCCGGAAACAAGAAGAAGAGCGGGGTCGTTCTCTCCTGCAACACCCTATCGGCGTTGTTTGACACCGCCCTCTCTCTGGGAGAGGAAGAGCAAGAGACGCCCATTGAGCCATCAGAAGTGAACCAGGCCGAGGCATCCACCTCCCAGCATGCCACCAGGTCGGGAAGGAAATGTGGACGCCCTCCTCAGGCCAACCATAACATCCTGCTCAGGGGAGAACAACCATATCATATCCCTGAACCTAGGATCCAAGGCATGGAGATTCCCCATCCCTCGGGTCTCTACCCCGGAGAGCCGGTCGGCCAGAGTACCCCTTCATTTATTGAGTTTCTCACGACTCAAGGGGGAAGGCAGTCATGCCCCCGAGAGTCTCGACAGGTCAGAGAAGCAAGTAGCCTCTCGGCCCCACTCGTGGCAACTCCTCCACTGTCAAGGGAAGAGCCTGACAACATCCCGAGCCTCACCGAGTTCATGCAAGAGAAGGTAGAAACCCAACAGGCCCCGCAAGCCTAAGTAATGCCTGACCCGGCGGAGAGGCGCCCCCTGAGCCGGCTCCCCAGGCCCCGACTGGGGGCAGGCGTAGCAGAGCCGAAGAGATGAAGTTGCTCGAGGTCCGAGCCGGCAACAAAATAGTCAAGCACTTGAAGAAGATCCCAGCCAGGTTTACCGTCTGGGAGATTCTATCTCTGGATGAAGAGACACGGCGGGCCGTCATCGCGGCACTCCAGACGCCAGCTTATGTGGAAGCTTGCCTTGCAGAGATGTCACCTGAGGTAGCTATGGCCTTTACAGAAGAAGATATGCTCCTGCCTACCTACAGTCACATCAGGCCACTCTACATGAAGGGGCAGCTGAATGGGCACCCCATCAATAGGGTATTAATTGACCCTGGGGCGGCGGTGAACATACTCCCCTACCGGATATACCAGAAACATTACTTTGATGTACACTTGGTCGAGGTCAAGAATGTTAAGATTGCTGGCTTCAACCAGAAGTGCGAGGTCCCCATGGGGATTGCCGAGTTTAACCTCTCTCTCGGCGTTTTCACGACTAAGGTCTAGTTTCATGTGATTAACTCTAGTACCTCCTACAAAGCATTGCTCGGCCGGCCTTGGCTGCACCAGAATAGGGTAGTGCCGTCTACTCTGCATCAATGCATCAAGTACCCCGGCGACGGGAAGGAGGAGAGAATCTTTGCTGACCTCCACCCTTTTGAAGTGTTCGAATGCCATCTCTCAGACGCCAATTTGTATCTAGAGAAGCCGAAGTAAACTCCCCAAGTCACCCTGGACAAGGGAAAGAAGAAGGCGGAGCCCGACAGCTGGTTCCCTCCACCACCGCCAGGCTATGTAGCTCCCCGTCAAGTATCATTTGTTTCTGGGGCGGAAGGAGTAGTCAAAGCAACTCCCATTCCCATCTACCCCGCACCGGGGTTGCCGCACCTCGAAGACTTGCTGGAGGACATCAGGGTCCCGTTCGGGATCATCAAGCCTCTCGCAGAAGCTGACAGCCAAATGGCGGAACCATTGAGGACCTTTGAGGCGCCTAACCCCGGAGGATGGTCCACCATTTTCTATGTGGCTAATGAACACCCGATCAGAGGGGACGATGATTGTAAACTCCCTGACGAACTGCATGACCCACTCGTCCCGATCACGGGACTACCCGACATGACTGGTCGTGTAGCCAGAATGACCAGGAAACAAGGGATCCCCTTTCGCCAGCTCTCCAGTCGGAAGGACATGTTCGAGAAGATGTGGAACCCACCAAACCTGGACCGGAGGTTGTTGCAAATCACCCGGCACCCGGGATTAGGTTTCCCATTAGAGGATTCCTACGAAGCTGACGTTATATCGGTCTCGGCTCCGAACGGCAGCAGCCTCACAGGCGCCCAAGGCCCACAGGAAGTGCAAGGTCGGTAGTACCTTAAGCCTTCAGTCGGTGAAGATCAGGACAAGGAGGTATTCTTATGGAAGCCGCCTCCCTGCAAGAACAAGGGAAAGGCCCCGTCCTCCTCTGAGGGACCGGCCCCGAACGACTCCAGCGACGGGCCGTCATTGCCTTCGTCGGACGCTGATGCAAAAGGCAAAGAAGCAAGTCGAACTCCGGGCCTCCCTCGGGGCGACTCCGCCCTATTTGCCCTGTGCTATCAACAGCAGCGAGAAATCGAGATGCTGAAGGCTCGGTTGGCCGAAGTGACCGTACTCATATCTAACTTGATTGGGGGCATCTTCCGCTAGCAGAGTATCGGCATGCACCTGCTCCCGGGGGCCACCCCGAACATCCCTACGCACTGGAGAAAGCAGGCCAGAGGCGCAACTGTTTCCCCAGTCAGACGGTTGGTCGACCGGAATCCCACATTACAAGAGAGAATGCGGAGGCCCTACTCCTTCCCGAGGAGTAAAACCCAAGGGATCTTCGAATGGGCTTGCTACTATGGCAAGGTTACCCTCCCAAGGCCCAAGAGGCCGCAAGATGCTCGCAGAAGTGGTGACCCTTTGTTCTGTCCGTACCACCAAATACTGGGTCACTCCATAGAAGACTGCTACGTCTTCAAGGACATTGCTCAAGACTTAATTGAGAAAGATGAGCTCAGAATGGGAGATTACGTGGTAGCTCCACCACGCCCTCATGCGACAGGCAACCCCAAAAGAAATATCTGCATGGTGTCGGTCCAGCACCAGATTTTTGAAGACGCAGTGGAGAATGGGCAACCCCAGTCACCGGAAGAGTACCGGCCCCCGGTGTGGCAATCAATTACTCCGGTCTCGGTTGGAGCCGTCTATGATGATTACCAGGAAGACCCCGGAGAGGTTCTTTGTCTCCCCGCACAGGAGGACCCCCCAGAGCCACAACCTGCAAGCCTGGAACAGGGAGATATTAGCAAAGCCTCATTGCCCAATGAGGCGGAGCAGGGTGACATCTATCGTGTCATTGAAGCAGAAGACAACGAAGATCAAGATTTCGTCAACTTATTGCCAGCACCGCCAGAAATTGAAGATGGCGATCAGGCCACAGTAGATGAACTTATCGAGATTAACCTGGGCACGGAAGGCGACCCCAGGCCGACCTTTCTAAGTGCCCTTCTTCCTCTACAGGAGAGGGAACAGTACATCAAGTTGCTGCGAGAGTTCCGGGACTGTTTTGCCTGAAATTATAAGGAGATGCCCGGCCTGAGTCCTGGCGTGACTCAACATGTTCTTGCCATCGACCCCAAGGTTGAGCCGGTGAAGCAGTCTCCCCGGCGCATGAGACCGGAACTGATACACTAAATTTGTAAAGAAGTCGACAAGCTCATAGATGTCGATTTCGTAGCTGAGAATCAGTATACTACCTGGCTGGCCAACATTGTGCCGGTGAAGAAGAAGAATGGACAAATCAGGATCTGCGTGGACTTCCGCGACCTGAATAAAGCATGCCCAAAAGATGATTTCCCGGTGCCCATCACTGAAGTCATGATTGATGCAACCACTGGCCACGAGGCCTTGTCCTTCATGGACGGATCGTCCAGCTATAACCAAATCTGGATAGCCGAACACAACCGAATTCATACGGCCTTCCGGTCGCCCAAAGGAATATTCCAGCACAAAAGAATGCCCTTCGGCCTCAAAAACGCCGGCGCTACCTACCAGCGGGCGATGACCAAAATATTCGACGAGCTGCTGTACAACAAAGTCGAATGCTACATTGACGACTTGGTCGTCAAGATAAAAAAAAGGGAAGATCACCTGAAGGACCTTAGAGTCGTCTTCGAGAGGCTCCTGCAGTATGAGCTGAAGATGAACCGGATGAAGTGTGCCTTCGGCGTCTCCAGCAGGAAGTTCCTCGGCTTCATTGTCCGATATAGAGGGATCGAGATCGACCCTTTCAAAATAAAAGCCATCCAGGAGCTGTCTCCTCCGAAGGATCTGGGAGAGCTAAGATCCCTACAGGGCCGGCTGGCCTACATCCGAAGATTTATTTCCAATTTGTCGGGGCGCTGTCAGCCATTCCACAGATTTATGATGAAGAATGCACCTTTTAACTGGAACCAGGAATGCCAAAAGGCCTTCGATCAGCTGAAGGTAGGGCTGTCAATGGGCCGGGCCGGCCTGATAGGCCCGCGGGCCTTGCCCGATTTCGGGTCGGGCCGCAAGGTCTTTTTCGGCCCGCGGGCTTTTAGTCGGGCCTAAAAGCCCGACCCGACTAGACTCACGGGCCGGGCTCGGGCTTTGAGTTCGGCCCGCGGGCCGGCCCAGCCCGATCCCTTTGTTTATTCTCACTTTAAATTTTAAAAACTATTTAGTCAAACTTATGTTATATTACTTAATTAGAAATTTTAAAATTCTCTTTTCACACAAATTATGTAATTAATATCAAAATTTTAATTTATTTAGTGAGATTGTAAGTTTTATAGTATTAAATCTATTAATTTTTATTATTTTATTCAAGTAGTCGGGTCGGGCCTGGCCGAGCCTTAGTCGGGCTTTGAAATTTTTACATAATGTCAGGCCCGGCCCGGCCCGGCCCGACATAGGTCGGGCCCGGGCCGGGCTCGGGCCTTACTCTTGATAAGTCGGGCCCGGGCCTGGCCGACCTAAGCCCGGCCCGGGCCCGGCCCATTGACAGCCCTAGCTGAAGGACTACTTAAGGACCCCGCCTGTGCTGGGGGCACCTGTTAAGGGGAGGCCTCTTATTCTATACATAGCCACCACCGAATGCTCCCTGGGGGCAATGCTCACTCAGAAAAATGATGAGGGGAAGGAGCAAGCCCTCTATTATCTCAGCCGGAGGCTAGTGGGGGCAGAAGCAAAATACACCCCGATCGAGAAGATCTGTCTTTCCCTGGTCTTCGCAGTCAAGAAGCTGAGGCATTACATGCTCTCCCATGAAGTGAGCCTGATCTCCAAGGCCGATCTAGTTAAACACATTCTCTCTCAACCAGTCCTGAAGGGACGTCGCGGCAAGTGGGCTGTGCTGCTAATGAAATTTGATATCACCTACGTGCCGCAGAAGGCCGTTAAGGGTCAAGCCGTGGCCGAATTCTTTGCAGCACATCCTGTGCCCGAAGATTCCCCATTGGCTACAGAGCTGCCCGAAGATGAAACACTGGAGGTGGACCAAGTCCAACAGATCGCTTGGCAACTGCACTTCGATGGAGCTTCAAGAACAGAAACGGCCCCGTCCGAACATACAAAAGTACGGGCAGGGGCCGGCATTGTCCTCAAATCCCCCGAGGGAGAAGTATTGCATACATCTTGCTCCATCAATAAACCTTGCACAAATAATGGGGCGGAGTATGAAGCTCTGATTATTGGTCTCCAAGTTACGTTACAGATGGAGATTATAATGCTGCAAGTATTTGGCGATTCGTTACTAGTCGTCAAGCAAGTCCAGGGGTAGTTTGATGTCCGAAAGCCTGAGCTGCTGCCTTACCATGCTAAAGCGAAGCGACTCATGGAACAATTCTACCTTATTGAGATAGGCCATTTTGCCCGGGGAGAAATGCACAAGCCGACGCACTGGCAAAACTGGCAAGCTCATTAGCAGTCTCGCCTGATGGATCTCTTAGCATCTAGGTGGTGAATCAGCGCCAGGTGCCTAGCATGATAGAAGAGCCAGAAGAAGAAGAACTGGAGGTCGCTGCAGCAGAAGCTGTCGGCCTATCGGACTGGAGGGATTCCCTCATGCAATGGTTTAAATACCAGCAATTGCCCAAGCAGAGAGAAGAAAAGATCATGCTGATCAGAACAAAGGACTCTTATGAGGTCCGGAACGGGATCCTATTCCGAATTACGGCAGATGCCAAACGGAAAGTACTCCTGCGGTGCCTATCCACGGAAGAAGCTTGGAGGGTCATGAAAGAAGTCCACGCCGGAACAGCATGTCCACACCAGGCGGGACCAAAGATGGAAATTGAAATAAAGAAGCTTGGCTACTACTGGCCAACCATGTTTGATGACTACTGCAAGTACGCCAAGTCTTGTCAGAAATGCCAAGAGCATGCCAGCTGGCAGTTCACCCAGTGGGGAACAGACGTCGTGGGCCCACTACCCGCGTCATCTGCCAGGTGCAAATACACTTTGGCGGCAACTGATTACTTCTCCCGTTGGGCAGAAGCCGTTGCTTTGAGAGAAGTGACTGGTGAGATCGTCGCTAAATTCGTCCGGCGCAACATCATATTCTAGTTTGGTGCGCTAAACCGAATCATCTCAGACAATGGAAGTCACTTCCGCAACTAGAAAGTCTACCGGCTGGCTGAGAAGTACAAGATCGACTGGAGAATGTCAACCCCCTACAACCCACAAGCCAATGGTTTGGCTGAAGCTTTCAACAAGACTCTTTGTACTCTCCTGTCCAAAATTGTTAGTTCTAACAAGAGGGACTGGGAAGAGAAAATGTATGAGGCCATGTGGGCGTATCGAACTGTATACAAAACTCCGACGGGTTGTTCACCCTTCTCTTTAGTGTATGGCTCAGAGGCACTCGTCCCCATTGAGCTGGAAATACCCTCCCTTCGGGTCGCAATCCAACACGGGCTAGTCCATAAAGAGCAAGCAAATGTCGAGGAAAGGCTCGAAGAGCTCTCCGACCTGGAGGGGAAGCGGCTTCACGCCCAGCAGAACATCCAGATCTATCAAGCCCGAATAGCTCGCGCTTTCGACAAGCTCGTCAAAGAGCGTGAATTCAAGAAGGGTGACCTCGTTATGGTCAAAAGGAGGGAAGTCATGGCTTCCAACCCCAAGGGCAAGCTGAATGAAAATTGGCTTGGACCCTATGTAATCCAACAGGTTTATGAAGGCGGGGCATATGTGATAGTCGATCATCGGGGGGAGGTCCAGTTTCCACCCCTTAATGGTAGGCATCTAAGACTGTATCATGCTCTAATTCCTCCATTCAATGAATAATACATTTACCTGCCCCACGGCAGGCAGATTTACTTTCAATTGCTTGAATGGATTGCTTGCCGCCTGTTACGGACCACAAGAGAAGCGACCAAAGGGAACGCGTGCATACCAAAAAAAAAGGAAGGAAGGAGGAAAAAGAAAAGGAAAAGAAAGAAAAGGAAAAGAAAAGAGGAAAAGAAAGACAAAAAAAGAAAAGAAATAGAAAAAAAAGAAAGGAAAGAAAGAAAAGGAAAAGAAAGAAAAGGAAAGAAAAGAGGAAAAGGAAGACAAAAAAGGAAGAGAAAGAAAAAAAGGAAAGAAAAAAAAAGAAAGAAAAGAAGAGGAGGATTCAGCCCCTTCCAATAAACGAATCAACCCTGTCAGCCCTTGACATTCTTTCGGCACTGACGAAAAATACCCCACCCGGACCTCTCGTCCGAGATTGGGGAATCAACCCATCTCCTTGCGTCGGCACTCACCCGTACCGGCGAATATTCCAATAAATGAATTAACCCTGTCAGCCCTTGACATTCTATCGGCACTGACGAAAAATACCCCACCCGGACCTTTCGTCTGAGATTGGGGCATCAACCCATCTCCTTGCGTTGGCACTCACCCGTACCGACGAATATTCCAATAAACGAATCAACCCTGTCAGCCCTTGACATTCTGTCGGCACTGACGAAGAATACCCCAACCGGACCTTTCGCCCGGGATCGGGGAATCAACCCTCCTCCTTACGTTGGCACTCACCCGTACCAACGAACACACCAGAGACAAATAAACCACACCTGTCATCGGCACTCTATCGGCGCGGATGAACAACCCTCTTTTGACCAAGACCTCCCGTCGGGGTCATTGAATGAACAAACTCTTCTCTCCATCCCTTCGGGCGACGAACAACCCCTTCTGACCAATACCTCCCGTCCGGGTCGCCGGATGAACAAACTCTTCTCTCCGCCTCTCCAAGGTCGGATCAACCTACTTGGGTTAAACGTACTGGTGACATCATTCGACTGAGTCGCTTTATGGACATGGTGGAGTGGTCCCCTCGTCGCTCCTCTGGAAGGGGCGAGCACTCTCCTATGCTCATATGCGAATCTCACCAGGCTCTCCCCGAATAAACTATTAGCATGAACTTGCGTTCCATCACATAGCAAGAAAAGAGAAAAGGAGGGAAGAAATCACCCGACACCACACGCATACCATAGACACATGGAATAATTGCATTGTATTCTTTTCAGAAAATTTACACCGGCTTCGGGGCATACCCCGGTGTCACATGCAAAGAAAGGAATGGAAGGGGAATCAGTGGCTATTCTAGCCCTCGGAAGATGTCCTCAAAAGGGAGGATCCCGACGCAAGGGAAGCTTATCATCTCACGCAGACGGCCCTCCTGCGCCTCGATGCGTTCCAATTCTATCGTCACAGAGGCCACGGCTGCCTCGGCAACGGCCAACTCTTCAGCCTCCTGGGCCTTACCCGTCTCTGCCTTGAGCAGGTCAGACTCCGTCTGGGTAAGCCAGCCCCGGAGTTTCTCTATCCGGTTCCCCAAGGAGTCGATGTCGGCATTGTACCTGTCCAAGGCTCCTTGATGTTGCTCCCGGCTGTCTCTCCGAACAACCAGCGCCTCCAGATATTCGTCCCTCTGGGCACCGATAGCTGTGAGCTCAGTCGGGGCTTGCGTCTCGAGGAATGCCCGACGGTTCACGTACTTCAACAATAAGAGAACGCGTCGCGACCATTCTTCGAGCGGGCAGCCCATCATCTGCAGTGCTTTGGTCAGCTGCTCCACGATGGCCCTGGCATCTCGATAGGTGAGCGTTGGATCGGCGATAACAATGGAGCGTAATACCAACAGGGTCTGCCGGACTGGCAGATCCAAACTCACGTGGCCGATAGGAGGGACGGCTGGTGGGTCGAAGCTAACTTTGATGTCCACGACCGCCCACAGCTCCGCGTCGACCACTGCCGAGCTACCCGGAAGGGCCAGCGCCGAAAGGAGGGAGCTCGCGGGCTCCGAGGTCGACCCCTGGCCAGCCACCACCATAGGTGAGGGAGGGACCACAACGGAGCCGTCTGGCGCCGCCATGATGAGTGGTTGCTCCAGCTCCGTGGACCGGGTAGGTGCCGAACCCGACAGTGCCGCCTCCTCCACCATAACCAGGGCCCCGGCAAACAAAGTTGTTTCGGCCTCCGCCACCTCGGCTGGCAAAGTCTCTATGGCGGGCAGGTCCAGTGTCACTCCCGAGAAGTCTTCATCTCCCCCTGCCTGGAATTCCTCCGAATGCTCGTGGAGGATCGCCAATATCTTCCCTAGAAGCCGGGCTTCCTCGGGTATCACCGGCGTCGGGATTGGTGGCAGTGGGATCACCAAATGTGGGACGGCTCCCATCTGTAGGAGAGACGTCAAGGACCCCGCGTCCGGCCCCAGAAGCATCTTCAGCATTTTAGCCGCATGCAAGCGGAAAGATGAGCTCCACCTGGGGACGGCTTTACGAGCCCGAGGCGCGCGTGCTCCGTGGGGCGTTGTTGTCACCTGGCCATGTAAAGAGAAGTTAGCCGCTTGCCAAGTGGAATAAATCATTGAATCCCTGAGAAAGCCCAGCGTATTCCCCTGCTTACCTCGCCCGCCGGCACTATGCTGCTCTCCGGCGTTACCTCTCCCTGGGCAGCAACTTCAGAAATTGTCTCCTCCCGAGTCTCAGCTTCGGGTACCACCGGCACTTGCGCTTCGACCTCTGGTGCTATCTCTCCCTCTTCTAGGGCTTCGGTGGCTGGGGTAGAGGTCTCCACGGCTCCTTCAGAAGCATGAGCCAGTATTGCCTAGAATAAATCAATAACTCCGAGGGAGAGCTCAGAAAGAAAGAAGAGGAAACTATGCACTCACATCCACTGCCGCTTCTTCCCGAACTGAGACCTTGGCGGTCGAAACGGCAACACCGGAGCTCGCCATGACCTCCTCTCGCCGCACAGCCTCGGCCAGGGACGCCAATTCGTCCAAAGCCGCAGCAGCTGTCTCTCGCCTGGTAGCCTCTGCCACCGGGACGTGGGCCTCTGCATCTTCTGGCAGAACCTGCTCCTGTTGGAAGCCGAGAATAATGATATCGAGAAGGTTAGTGGGCGACCTCAAGAAAGAGACCCGAATTAACAGGTTTGCACTTACAAGCGCCTGCTTCACCAGGCTAAAGGACACAGACAGTACCGGGGCTTTCCAGGCAGGAACTTGAAGTAGGGGTTCCCCGGGGACACCCTCAGTTGAAAGTACTTCGTCGGAAGAGTAGCCGTAGTCTACCTTCTCGCCCGACGAAGATCTAGGGATGGTGGGCACCTCCTTTGCTGGCAAGGCAGCCCCCGCCTCAACATCCGGGGTCGGCAGTCGCGCCTTCCTTGACTGCCGCCCCTTCTTCCGATATATCTGCCCGACCGGGATGCCTCCGGGGCCGCCTCCGGTTCTGGGACCGCCACATCAGCTCCTGCAAAAGCAAGGCAAAATCCAGATTCGGTCAGGCCCGCAAAATCTCGAGGAATGGAGAAGTTGATCAAATGACCGGCCAAGAAAGTGCTATACCTCTTTCGACTTCGGCGGCAGGAGCGGGGGCGAAGAAGGTCTCTCCGACGGATTCTACGGCCTCGTGGGTCACAGCCTCACCCACGCCTGGGATGGGTACAGGCGCGGGCCTCTTTACGACAACTGAAACAAAAGGACACGGGTGTCACAAGGAGCGTCCCTCTTAATATCTCAAGAAACCCTGAAGAGCTCGAAGAGCGGAAGGGACCAAACCTGCAGGTCGACTCGGCTCGACCCGAGCAGCTTCGAACTCCTCGAATGAGGAGATTACGAGCGCCGGGGGAGCGGTCGGCCTGGCTTTGGCGTCTCTGTCTTTCTGTGTTTGGCCTCCCGCCGCCCAGCCGCCTTAGCAGCATCCACAGCCTTCTTCACGTGCGACTTCGCCCGGGGCCTCTTCGCAGGTGGAGGCAGGGGAGTCGTGGTCGGAGCCGCTGGCACTTTCTCAAAGTAAGCAGGCTTGCCCGCCTGCCGCAGAAGGTTGCGATACGTCGCCATTTGAGTGATGTCGGGGTGATCTGTCAAAAAAAGAGGAAAACAAGGGACCCGATCTACGTCCAATATTCAAGAGAGGTCAGCACTGAAGAACACAAGGGAAGGAAGAGAACACTAAGCACCATGTGGGCCAGTGTACAGCCGCAGCGTTATCGGCCAATAATTGAGGGACGGCTCCTTGTCCTGACGGGCCGCCTCCCGGACCAGCCAACATACGTCTTTAATCTTCTGGCAGCGATCTGAGAGGGCGGCCAGGTCTGCATGCTTCTTGGCGGCCAGGTGACAGAAGAGGTTGAAATGGTCCATCCCCCATCCCTCGGCATAGTAATAGGCGATGTGGAGGCGCTTGCCCAAGATGACCACGGCTGAATCTTCAATCTTCAACCCGTGCACTCGAAGGAGGACGTAGAGCAACGTGGTGTCCTTTTAATTCTCCGGGTTCCGCTCCTCCCTCCTCACAAATGTGCGATAGGGACACAGTGCATCCCTCTCCGGTCGCCAGCTCCTCGCCGGGGTGCCTTCTTCCTCCATGGGGAATGGATAGTTGATCAGTTCCAGATGGTCGCCCCCGATGTGGCAGAGGTCCCGCAAGGTCTTCTTGAAGTCATCCTTTGCCACGGGAGGCAGTTTGACCTGCGGCGCTGGCTTGGTCTCACGGGCCGCCTTGCGCGCAATCATGTAGGCGGCAACTTCCTGTTCCTTGTCGCGCCTTAATCGGAGTAGGTGCTCCGGGTCAATATCCAGTACCGACACTGGCTGCCGACTCAGAAATCTCCTCTCGGCCCCGTCCCAGCAATCGGTCCGGCACAGTCGGTAAAAAGTTGTTCGAGCGTTCCACCACTTCACATATTCGGGGGTCACCCGTGGAACCCGACCTGGGGATGGCACCCGAAAGCTGGCAGTGTCTGCTCGATGAAAGATATCCCACCAGGTTCAAGCAGCTTCGGCGGTAGGACTCCCCCGGAGGCTTCGCACCGGTAGTTCAAAGTGAGCACTGTGCGCTGGGATATGTTGGTCATATCCAAAATTCATGCCGAAGCGGAAGGGATAATATGGCTCCAACAGCAAACTGTCCCCTTTGCGGAAGGCCAACACGCTTGGACGGATGGATAGCGCCCAGGCCCTGAGTTCCGGCTCCAATAGCGGGATAACCATGTTTTCCTGACTGATCGGGTGCACATATTTCTCCACTTGGTCATCTCGGCACTCCCGGTTACTGTTTACTAAGGGACTTGAATGAGCGGCTAGGGTCCAAAAGTGGATGGTGCCCGCGGCATCAAGCGGCATCGTCGTCAACTTGCCTCGAATGTCGTATAATCGCATGGACATCGAGCTTGGCGCCACACTCGCGAACTCCAGCACCCGTGGCACCAACCCCCAGCCTTGAATGGTGCGCGGGGCGAATTCTGGGAATAAAGAACAGACCCACGCATTGAAAAAATGCAGTGGGCACACATACCGCGCTTGACGCGGGAACTGTTGACGGCTGATGTCCCCGAGCACTTTGTATATCAGACACAGCGTGGCCAGGCACAAAGACAGCTTGATACCCCAGGCCATCTAACAGGCTGGGTAAATGGCGTCTGGGTGAATGACGGTCTTGTCCCCGTGGGGCATGGCGAACGAGCACAGCCAGTACATCAGATACGCCGCGCAATGTGTCAATGGGTCGACTCCCATTGGGTTCGGCCCGCCGCGGCACCCTCGAGAAGGGATCTTCACGTCAACCTTTGACTTGGCGCGTTTCTTCCGACCGGCAGCAGTGCCAATGTGTGGGAACTCCTCATACTGCTTCAGCCCATCATAGAAATACTGCACCAAGAGGACCATGCGGACCCTTTTCGGTCCCCTCGGGGGGGGGGGGGGGGGGGGTTGCCTCCCGCTGTGCGACAGCTGATATAATTCCCGGTACGCCTTCATAAGGTACCGGTATGAATAGCCCAGAAAATAGTAGCCATCTCCGTTGGTTTCATCCTTGATCATATGCGGCGGACAGACTTCTTCATAAGGCTCCCCGTCAATGGGCAAGCCACTGAGCTGACTGAGACTCCACAGATCCAATGAAGTCTCGCCCTCTGCGGTGTAAAAGGTGTTGGTCTCTGCATTAAACACCTCGATCATCCCGTAGCAAAGACCCTTGGAAATAGGGTAACTGTATCGGGAGGCGTACACACTATGGTAGACGCCAGCCCAGATGAGGATCGGGGCATAGTTGAAAAGCACATACTCTGTGAATTCCACGGCCCCTTCCTGGAAGTTGTGCGTGTCTTTGAGCTTCAGCTCCCCGAACCAGCCCAGAGCCAGTTCATGCTTGAATCGGATGGCCAAGCAGTCCAGCAGAAAAGGTTCCTCTTTGTATCCCCACTTCAACGGAGCCAGGAACAGACCGAACCGGGGAAGCTCACTTTGAACCCGCCCGACAGATGTGTCCCACCGAGCAGGGGTGAACTGAGGCACCCACACTAGTTTGTCCTCTGCCGGCAGCACGGCTTCGAGCCGCAAGATGGGCTTCCACTCCCGAGCTTCTCCCACTAAGTACATCGGGATGCTCCTCGAAACACTGTAAAATAGGCTATCCCGGGACTGCAGAATCGTCCGCTCAGCCTCTTTGACAACCCGAAAGTTCCGCCTCTCCTGGTGACAGAGGTGCTTCAGGAAGTGAACGAGATGCTTGTCCTTCGGGAAGTCCTTCCGGTACTCCCCTGTAGCAAGGTCAAAAGTCATGACGCCGTCAACCTGGGTAAGCCTGCGGTAATCCATTGTCTTAGTGTCTGAGCCCGACGATCCGGCCAGCGCCACTATCTCGGTGTGCTCCCTGTCCAAGTCTTCTATGTTGAACCAAGTGACTACTGGCACCAGAGGTGGGGGAACGTGCTCGGCACCGGAAACAGTGGAATCTCTCGGGGCAGCCATTTCTCTGCGAGGGGCAAGATACCGCAAGTCAGAACAAGGCATAAGTAAAGGAAAAGAAAAGTAATTGCAAAGGGGGTTACACTACAGTTGAATTAAAAGAATCCTAATAATTTCTGACGAAATTTCGGCAGAGTTTCCCCTAGGCCGGAGGCGTAAGGGAAAACACGGGTGCACGCCCATAAGGAGTGACGGCCCCAACAAAGTCACGGTGTGCCCAAGGGTGACACCGGAGGTCCTCCGGTTGAAGAAGTCTTCTTTCCTCTATTCAGCGGTACGCCCAGGCCACATCCCCCGGTGGCACACCCTATGCCTCTTCCCAGCGGCACACCCCCTGGAGGCACGCCCTCAGTGGCCCCAGGGGCACACTCCCTGTGCCTCTTCCCAGCGGCACGCCCTCAGTGGCTCTTCCCAGCGGCACACCCCCTGGCGGCACACCCCCTGGCGGCACGCCCTCAGTGGCCCTAGTGGCACACCCCCTGGCGGCACGCCCTCAGTGGCCCCAGCGGCACACTCCCAGACCACGCACACTGGCGGCACGCTCTCAACCTCCCCTCAGCGGCACACTCCCTAGCCGCCATAGCGGCACACCCTCCTGACCCTCGCTCAGCGGCACACCCGTGCCAGCGACCAGCGGCACGCCCCGCGCCCACGTCAGCGGTACACACCTACGCCGTGCCCACCTCTACCCCACGCCGAAGAGCAGACGAAGAAGAGACAAAGGAAAAGAAGAGAGAAAGAAGGAAAGAGGAAGAGAAGAAGAAGAAGAAGAGAAAGGAGGAAGAGGAAGATGGGAGCCTAGGGCTCCGTCGTTCCCCGAGCGAAAGAAGAAGAAGGAAGGGAGGAAGAAGAAGAAGAAAGAAGGGGAAGGGGGAAGGGCGCGGTGGCCTCCTCACCCCAAGCACCGACGACGGCGGTGAGCGGCAGCGGCGTCCGACGGCAAGGGAGAAGAGACAGAGAAGAGGGAGGAAGAAGAAGGGGGAGCGACGGTGGCGGTGGTGACCGAAGAGACGAAGGGAGAGAGAGGGAGAGAGAAAGTTTGAAAAAAGAAGTAGAGGGGGGGAGTTTCGAACTTGCCCTCCCCCTTTTATAGTCGTCGAAGAAAAAGGAGAAAAAGGGAGAAGAAAAAGAGAAAGGAAAGAGGGAAAAAAAGGAGAAAAGGAGGGAATAAAAATGAGGGAAAAAGGAGAAAGAGAAAAAAAAGAAAAAAAGATAAAAGGAAAAAAAAGATAAAAAAGGAGGAACAAACGAATGAAAGAGAGAATAAAAAAAGGAGAGAGAAAAAGAAAGAGAGAAGAAAAAGGGAGAGAATAAAAAAATATATATAATAAAATAACAATAATCATAATAACGTAATACATATACAGCAATACAATAAATATACGATAGAGATCATGATGTCCGCATCACGTGTCTTATGAACGTACGTCCAATAATGTACGTTAATTCCCCAGACACACCCGCGGGCACCGTCTGGCTCATCCTTCGCCCGCACTGCCCTCGGGTGGGGGGCTTTTGTGGACGCATAAAATTGCACGCCCATATGTCCCGCTAAGCTTCGCATTAATGTCAAAGCCAAAGGAAGAAGACCCGGAGAGACTGGCCATCCAGGGCTCCGGGAAGATACTACCGCCCAGCAAATCTCCGCATTCGCACGGGCGCATTAAGAGACCGAGAAGTCACAGAATGTCCTCCTAAATTAACACACTGCTAGGGACCCTCTCTCGGGCCCTTGACGGTGAAGAAATATCCCAAAGAATGCACGGCTTCAAGCTACTTAAGCAAAAGCGAAGGCCCTCCAGCGGCACGGGCCTGAGGCCCTTCAGCGGCACGGCCATAAGCCCCAACGGCACGGCCCTTCAGCCTTTCAGCGGCACGGCCATCTAGCCCTCCAGTGGCACACTTCATTCAGGGTTTCGCCAAGTCCATACATCCGTCAGACGAAGTCTATACACTCATGTCTGAAGTCTGTACAGGCTCATGCATGCTCACAGTGTGAAGTCTGTACAGAGTCCATGACCACGAAGTCTATGCGCTCATGTTTGAAGTCTGTACAGAGTTCAGGCAAACACGAAGTCTATACACTCATGTGGCAAGTCCGTACATTCACCAGTTCAACTTCCAAGTCCATACATTGGTGAAGTCTGTACATCCGCCGGTTGAGCTTCCAAGTCTATACATCGGCCCCTGCAAGTCTATACGTTGCAGCTGAGTTGAAGTCTGTACAGCCTTTGCTCTGCCAAAGTCTACACATTGATGAAGTCTGTACGCCGCTTTTGACGCAGGCCCCTGCAAGTCTATACATTGCAGCTGAGTTGAAGTCTGTACAGCCTTTGCTTTGCCAAAGTCTATACATTGTGAACGCTCAAGTCTGTACAGAGTCCATGCCCACGAAGTCTATACACTCACTCACCAAGCCTGTCTCCCAGCGGCACGACCTCAAGCTTCCCAGCGGCACGGGCCTCCTTGCCCTCAACGTCACGCGCCATTTCCCTAGCGGTACAGCACTGAAAGCCTCCCGACGGCACACACCGGAAGAAGATACAACGGTCAATAGGCAGACCCATTGGCGCGCAGTCCAGCCACTTCAAAGCCAGCTAGTGCTTGTCTCCGTGTCACCTTCTGGCTGGAGGAGGGGAGATCTTCGCCTGACGAGGAAGATACCGAAGTTAACCTCGGATAGCAGTGCCATCATGAGGCAACCTCGTCAACCGTCCGCATATAAAAAGGCCCCCCACTAACAGAAAAAGAGGAGAGGGATTTTTGCTAGGGGGGAGGATCATCAGAGAGAGAGGATCTTCACGCGAAGAAGCCCGTTCGAAGCAAAGGAGAAGAGAAGAAGAAGGAAGAAGAAATATAGAAAAAAGAGAGAGGAGTGATGCGTGTAGTGGAGGGGGAAGGAATGGAGGGAAGGAAATGGCTGCCCTTCCTCGTTCCAACCCTCTACCCAACTTTCTTTTCTTTCCTATTCTTTGTTTTCTTCGCCCGCCCCCCTTTGTTTAGGGATGCATTGTACGATGTGTGGTCTTCGGGCCATGATCTTTGTTATCTTGAATCTTCCACGAATGAAATAATGTTCAGTTTTGCTTCTTACTGCGTTTATCGTCTTCTCCTCACGAGTCTCTTGTGGTTTTGCATCCTCTTCCCTCAACCTCCCAACTCCCTGTTCTGCCTGATTTCCCGTGGCGCTGGATTATGCGGTCGATAGGGTTTGCTCCTAGCTTGACAGGGTATGGCCAGCCTCGTCCCTCTTCAATGGCTTTCCATTGCATAATAACTCCTGATCTTGCCATACGGGTCTGTGGGAGCCCTTTTTCTTGGACACATTGGAGTCACTCAACACCCAGAACATCCTCCTTTGCCCTCCTTCGGGACCAGTGGTATGCCCACACACCCTCAAGCTCCCAGTCATTCTACCACTCAGGGCCCCCAGCGGTATGCCTCTCCCATTTGGCCGTTTGGCGGTACAGCCTTCCTTGAGTCTGCCTGGTGGCACACTCTCCTTAGGGCCATTCAGCGGTGCACCCTTTCTCTTCTTGTCAGCGGTACACCTCCCTTCCTTGGCCGCCCAGCGGCACACCCTTGGACTGTCAACCTGGCACTCCTTGACTGTCACTTCCTGGTGTACTCATAGTTTGCATCAGTCTATTGGTTCCTTGCTCGATGTTTTCTCCGAGTTTCCCGAAGTTTCCCTAAAGGCGGCTGCTCCGGCACCCCCCTCAGCTGTTGGTTCATGCCACCCCCGTGGGCTTGTTCCTTGTTATTCCTTTACCTCCCGGGTCAAGGGGAGGTGCTGCCGAATTTTTGCCAGGAATAACAATCAATCTAAAAAGATGAAAAGAAGCAGCAAACAGATGGAATGAGGAACAGTATAAACACTCAAATCAATTAAAAGGACTATGCAAGATTCAAGGAATTGAACTGAACAAGACTCCGAGCACTGTATTACTAAAATATGACTTGGGACTCAATCTCATGATAGGAAACTGAAAGATTAACCATTTAAGATGCTTCATTCTGAGCTGAACAAGGAACCCTCTCTTGAGTCCTGGCCACCCCTTTAGCGGCACACTCTGCCTGGTTTCGATTGCCACTTTTCCCAGCGGTACACTATCCTTTACCTTCAGAAGCACATCTTCTATCCTCCAGCGGTACGCTCCCCTTTGGCCATCTAGAGGCGCACTCCCCCAATTCCTTTCCCAACGGTACACCCCCCTTGCTGTCTGAGCGGTACGCATCCTCCCAGCGTTCAATCATGTATATACATCGCTACATCATTCACGCTCAAAGTCTGTACATCGTCTTCTTGTTCATGCATTGCATCATTTGAATTGTAGTCTGTACAGCCTATGCATGAAGTCTGCACACTGTCTGGTCGCACACACTTATAAGTCTATACATTGGCAGCTCTACCTACGTTGCACTCATAAGTCCATATGTTGTGAACTCTCAAGTCTGTACAGACCTCGCTTTGCTCAAGTCTGTACATCGTCTAGTTGTCTTGGCTAAGTCTATACGTTGATTGTCTGCTCACGCATCACTCCTTCGGCAAGTCCATACATTGTAAAGTCTATACATTCCTCATTGACTTGCTTCATGCACCAAGTCTGCACATTCCTTTCTAAAGTCTGTACGTTGCATTGCATGAAGTCTGCACATTCCACGCTAGTGAAGTCTGTCTAAGTCTATACATTGCTTCTTCTTGCATCGCACGAAGTCTGCACATTGTGTGCTGTATGCTCATCAAGTCCATACACTGGCTAGTCTGCACAAGTGTGTAAGTCTATACATTGGCTGCCGAACGCTCTTCAAGTCTACACATCGCAGCATGCCTTCGTCTCAAGTCTGTACAGCGCATCATGCGCTTCAAAGCATTTCCAAGTCTATACACTGCACCGTCTCATTCATCGTCTTGCAAAGTCCATACATCGCCGCTATGTGTGTGCATCATTAAGCAAGTTTATACATCGTGTGCATCTCGCTGCTAAGTCTATACGTTCACTGTACTGCTTGTCAAGTCTATACATCGTCCGTTGTATAACACGCAAGTCTATACAGCCCTCGTGGCTTGTTCGCGCACCGTCTCCTCCAGCCCTTCCAGCGGTACGCTCCCAGTCCCCCGGCGGTGCGCTCCACAGTCTTCCAGCGGTACGCTCTCAGTCCCCCAGCGGTACGCTCCACCCTTTACCCTTCAGCGGTACGCCCATATTCATTCTTCCAGCGGTACGCTCCCCAGCGGTACACCCTTCTTTACACTTTGAACCGCACACACCGTTCATCTCTCAGCGGTACACCCTAGTCTCCATCATCTCCCCTACGAATACACACAGGTATGCAATAAAAAGGGGAGGGGGCTATATGATAAAGGAACAATGAACAGTAATAATAATAATGAGATAAAAGGGGTGATTCCAATCAAGATGACAACAAGGGAAAATAATAACAAATAAAGGGTAGTGTCAACAAATAAATGGTAATAACAAGCATTGACAATCATCGTGAATACGATAATGTGGCAGCAGTCTCTCCTTCCTGGATTCCGAATCCGGGGATATTAATGGTGCTCCTGTAGGCCGGAAGTCACTCCCGGGAGTTCTCTCTCTTGTCAGGGTGACCGCCCGGCCTTACCTCGGGCCGATAATTCATCAGGGTCCCCTCCCTCGTCGGGATCTGATTTGCCTCCCTGTATTAAAATTGCCGTCCCTCGGCAAACATTTGTACAGATTCGTCTCCCGGGTTATCGTCTCATTTTCCGTGTGAACTTGTGTCCAAACATGAAATGGTCCATCAGTGACCGACATGACCCGAGCATTCATGCCCCCACCTCGGGCTTACCGCATAGCCCGACGGGTGATTCCTTCCTGCGTTAATCAGTATTTCTTTCGACCGTGGAGCCCTTATTTCTGGCAATTAATCAAGGGTATTCCCCTCTCCGAGGGGATGTAAATGACGTTGTGACCTTTATGGCACAACGGGTCTCAGTCCCGACCCAAACCACACAATCGTCTGACCGAGTCAGATCGAGCGCACCATGGGCTCTCCGGAGCCCGAACAAATCATCAATTCGTGACTGGCACGCCCACGCACTTAATAAACCCAATAAACAAACAACCAATGATTTTAAATAAAAAGAAGTGCGTCCACAAGGCTACCAGAAGGAATGCCACGACAACTCTATCTTGAAGGCCCGCCCTCACAGGCGACGACCAATCCAAGACCACATGGTCCGGGAAAAGCCACGACCTCGCAGTTGTGAATCCTACACTGTCTAGGGGAAAAACCCTCGGTAACCCTATCAGAAACCCTAGACCTCGATATCGGGAAAGCACGACTACATGCACGGGGAAAACTACATGAAAAGCCACGTCTCGCAGACGGGAAGCAGAAACTCGAGTCACAAGAATCTCACGTCACGTGACAGGAGTACCTGCCAACCAAAAGGAAGGCCGGATGCGTCTACTAACGACTTAGTCCGCGCCTCAGGTGTCTCCCTTGCCCGAGACAAAACTGAGACACCGTACTAGTAACCACAAGAAAAGGGTCTAGTAGGAGTCGTGCTCGTCAGCATGCGTCCGAAGTCCCCGACCATGTGTGCACACACTGACTGACTGCACTATGTTAGGCCCTCTAGCTAGTTTTTCTCTTGACCCGGACTCGAGCCGCTACAGTGGGAGACCCTACGGATTCTGATCGAAAAAAAATCCGGGGTGTTATAGTCCTCCCCTCCTTACAGAAATTTATCCTCAAAATTTGAGGAAACTACTAAGGCACAGGGAAAGAACAACACACCCAGCTGGCAATTCTCCCAAAGCTCCAGCAAAAAAAAACCTCAACTCTCGCGAAAGCACTTCTCCTGAGGGACACAGCCAGACTATATCACAAATAGAAACATCTCTCTCACAACCCAATACACACCGATCCTCAGAGCGAGCATGGCACGCACAAGGGCACAAGTCTGGCATCACCTCAGCCAGCACAGGACTCCAACCATGGCATCGCCGCCACCATCTCGCTTACAGAGGAGACGCAATCCTCGTTACCAGAAAGCTGCCACCGATAAATTCCCATGCTCGACGGACCAAATAAACATAAGCTTCTCATTCTGTTGACTGATCTCACTCCCTGTGCAAGGGACAACCATGACTGAGCCTCAACTAGCTCACACAATCATCTCAACTGACTGCCACAAATCCGTCGGCTTCACGCCATGAACCATCTCATACCTAGCAAGCCGAACGCCAATAATAGCCCGGGACCAGCTCCGATCCGAACACAAACCTTTGACAGATCCCAGATCGATTCCAGAAAGAAGGTACATCTCATGATCGGCCACCCAAGGCCTCGCTGGCACACGGCTCTCGCCATTCTCGACTCACTACAACCGGCATCTTCTGTCAGTGAAAGATCACACGCCAGTCACCAGCTACTCGTCAACGGGAAACCTTCACTTACTCAACTTCCTCAGGCCAGATAAGCACATTCCAAGTCTCGACAGGTCATCCGTTGACTCTTACGCTGACCATCACTGCATCTCGAGCCGATTCTCACTCAGACACCGCATCTGATCCTGATCCTCATGCCAACTCTACCCTCTCAGGGGAGCATGACGAAACCTGTTGTGTGGCTTACATGTGATATTTTAATGATAACTAAACTTTATGTATGTGTGTGTATCCTTGATGATAGTTGATATGCTTCAGAGTTTTAATGACCTGCTTTATGGATTTGTCAAACTGTTTAAAGAGCTTGATTTATTGTCTTTATATGTGAAAGAATTGCATGAAGATGGTTTTTCTAAAGATAGTTTCAATTAGGTTTCAATCAATGAGATTGTGGTCATCGAACACACCCTTTTGTCTACTGTTAAGTCACTCAAGTCGACTTACTGAACTTGTAAGTCAACTTACATTTGCTTCCAGGTGGCAGTTTTCTGTTGTTTAGTAAGCCAAGTCGACTTACATCACAGTAAGTCGACTTACATGTTTCCCAGCAACCACTCTCTACTACATCTCTTCTATTTTGAAAAGGCAGGTCGACTTACTCTAGAAGTAAGTCGACTTACATGTGAGGTTCATGTACATCAATGTTGAGGCTGTATAGATTTCAGAGAGTGTTTGAAAGTTTAAATTTATCTTGGTGGAAAGTGGTTCAAATGTGCTTTCATATTGCTTAAACTTCAAGGAATACTTGGTTGTGTGTTTTGTTAATTAACCCTTTCCTAATTGATTGTTCTTCCTTTTGTTAGGACTGAACTGAATCTAAACTGACTGTCTATAGAGTTCGGTCGACCGACCAAGGAGTTTTGGTCGACCAATTTTTCTAGAACAAAATGTTTACAGGTCTACAAAGTTCGGTCGACCGATGGCCAATTTCGGTCGACCGACTGCTAGGTCTCTTGAGAGCGAGTTTTGCGAATCTTCACGTGAAGTGACTTGGGCACAATAGTCCAAGCACAAATGATTGGAAAGGCATTTGGTTCGATGGCCCAAGGTTCTAGAAGACCTTTTTGGCAGAAAATATTCCAACCTTACAGCTGGACTAATCACAAAAGCTCTTGCAAAAGGTTTTATCCAGAAAACAATAGTGTCTTGGGGTAAAAGCTTCCTACGTGCGTGTACTACGTAAAGAGATTGGCAGGCCAATCAGAGGCCATCGTACCTCATCTTCTTTGGGCTAATCTGTGGCCATTTTCTCTAGGATATGGAGCCTTCTGAATGATCTGATGGCTCAGATTTATTCTCCCAGGATCAAAGGCTCGGATTGAATATGCAGCATATAAAAACATCTTGTCCTCCATCTTAGAAAGTTGGCAAGCACATTCTGCATCAAAGGAGGAATTCGAACAAGAGCTATGCCCATCTAGAAGACAGAGAGAAGAATAGATAAAGCTAAAAAAGAAGAAGAAGCTGCAGATGAAGAAGAAGCTGCAGACCCGGAGATGCAAAGAACCTCGAGAGGCTGCGAAGAAGACAGAAGAAGAAGAAGGAGTTGCATACTGGAAGAGGTTGCGAAAAACAAGAAGAAGAAGAAAAAGAACCTGCAGAGAAAGCGTCGTCCATTATAGAGCAAGAGAATAAAGGAGAAGAGAAAAGAAGAAGAATCTCATCAATCTGGTGCAGAAAATAGAGCATTTGATTTTGGGTTTAGAGTGCTTCTACAAAAGCCATTTTATTATCATTTGCTATCATGCTTAACTGTTCTTCGTCTCTGAACTTTGAACAATATATTCTTGTGTGTATATGTGCAATGGTTGCACAGGCTCAGGGTGTCTGAGCGTCCGTGTGTGTGTGTGCTGTTGGGTTTCAGACCCAAGGCGATTGGGGTTCATCCCCATGTGTGTGTGCATGCTCTGTCTTGTGTGTGTGTGTTGGGGCTTGCCCCTGTGTGTGTGCAGGCATCATCTGCGTGTTGTTGGAGCTTTACTCCATGTTGGGGATTTATCCCCGTGCTGATTTTCCAGCAGTGAAGCCTCACCAGGTTTTGGTGAGGGGTGGACGTAGGGAGCCCATCGTGATCCCGAACCACCTTAAAAATCCTTATGCCTTGTGGTTTGGGTTGTGTGATTGATTCCTTATCTTCTACCCCATTCACAGGTATTAGTTTTCAGATTCACACTCCTTGAGTTGTTTACACATTACATCTTGTTCTCACACACATATTGCTTGCTTGCTGTGCACCTTTTTGCACACACACAAATCCTTCACTCACTCACATACTGTGTGGCCTTGTCTGTTTATCTGCAAGTGTGATATATGTCATAATAGAGCTCATGAGCAGCATAATGTCAATCAGTACATATATCTTCAAATAGCTAGTCATTGTTTAGTTTTCGCTGTGTGAAGTCTGTGAGTTTTAATTGGACATAATTTTTAGAGGGATCTATTCAACCCCCCCTTCTAGATCTATTTCCCTGCACTACGAGACCCAACAATTGGTATCAGAGCAAGGCTCTGTTGTCCTTAGATCTAACAATCTTTAGAGAGATCCTAGTGCATTTACAATCATGAATTTTTCTGTTGGATAGATTTTGATGATTTCCATAACTGTTTTGAATGGCTCTGACTTCTGTCTATGGCTGGGAGGAATGTGTAGAGTTATCAACTCTTATAATCCCAAGCTGTAGTATCCCAGACCTTTTAGATCCTTCTTCGTGGGTCCCAGATCGGGTTTCTCGGAGTGTTCGGCTCCGTTGTGTCTGAAATTTCATTTCGGACATCTTTCGTGTTCGGATCGGCGCGATCCGGAGTTGTTTCGGAGGCCCGGAAGCATTCCGCGACTTTTCCACGTGTGTTTTCTAATTTCGGTGTGTGTTTCGGCAATTCCTTCGGAACCTCGTTGCGGGTGAACCGGGCCGTTCACCGAGGCGAGAGTGGTACCGTTGCGATCGGTGCGTTCCGAGGATGCCGGAAATGTAATTTTCCATTTTTCGATATTTGTTGAGCTGGGTCGGTATGCACCTCATATCATGGAGCATGAGAAGGTGAAGACCGCACAGTTCGTTCAGGACTTGAGGCAGGAGTTGAGACACCACTTGATCGCGAATGCTGCCACCGATTTGGAGACATCGTCTCACGTTGCGGCTTCTTTGGAGTTGGATATGTAGAGGACTCGATGACCAATTAGCCAGGGACAGTCTTTATCAGGTCGCAGCCAGCAGTCGGCTACCCAACAGCAGGGTTCCTTCCAGCATGCGTCGGGTGGTTCTGGAGCGTCGGCACCGGCAGCGTCAGTGACAGGATCCACGTCTTTCAGCTGAAAGGTCAAGAAGTTCCTCAAGAAGAGTTTCTGTAAGAAGTCCAAGGGTCAGGGGCAGGCTTCATCGGGCAGTGTACAACAGCCGATCCCGTTTCAGCGTCAGGGATCAGTGGGTGGATCGCGAGGACCGTGCCCACGGTGTAGCGAGTATCACCCAGGCAGGCAGTGCACGACGCCGATTATCTGTTTTCGGTGTGACCAGCCGGGGCATATGACGCGTGACTGTCCTTAGAGGTAGCAGCAGCAGTTTCTTTAGCAGCAGTAGGTTCCCCCACAACAGAGGCAGCAACAGCAGCAGCAGGGACCGTATCCGCAGCTACCCAAGTCAGCTAGTGTGGGAGGTAGGCAGAGAGCTCAGGGCCAGATTACACACATGACCGGGGCAGAGGCAGTGGCGTCGCAGCTCGTGGAATGTACCGTTCAGATTTTGGGTTGTACGGCTCGGTTTTGTTTGATTCTGGCGCGTCTCATTCGTTTATTTCGGAGGATTTCGCGCTGGGTATCGAGGAGCCGGTGACCCAGTTGTCCTGCGATTTGGCAGTGGAGTTGCACTCGGGTGATTTCATGATCACTCCGTATTGCTTTGATGAGGTTCCTGTATGGGTGGAAGGGTGGAGTTTACCGGCTAGGCTCTATGCGTTGCCGCTTCAAGACTTTGATGTGATTCTGGGCATGGATTTGCTCAAGACACATCATGCGTTGGTGAATTGCGGCTCGAAGAGGGTTTATTTTCGGCGACTTTGTGGACCCACCATTTATTTCCAAGGTATCAGGTCTTCCTCTTCCCGTTTCCTTATTTCGGTGATTCGAGCTCGTCGTTTGCTTGATACGGGTTGTCAGGGTTTTCTCGCCTCTGTGGTTGTGACTGACCGCATGGAGTCAGATGTCGAGGACATTCTGGTGGTGTGCGAGTTTCCCGATATTTTTCCAGAGGACTTACCTGGATTGCCTCCCCAGCGGGAGATCGATTTTGTTATCGAGCTGGTGCCGGGTATGGGACCTTTGGCGAAGGCTCCCTACCGTATGGCCCTCGCTGAGTTGAGGGAGTTGCGGGCGCAGTTGCATGAATTGCTGGCCAAGGGGTACATTCGTCCTAACTTTTCCCTTGGGGTGCGCTAGTGTTGTTCGTGAAGAAGAAGGACGGTAGCTTGCGGTTGTGCATTGACTACCGGTAGCTGAATGATGTGACCATCAAGAACAAGTATCCGTTGCCGCGAATTGATGATTTGTTCGACCAGCTTCAGTCTGCTCGAGTGTTCTCGCGGATTGATTTACGGTCTGGTTACTATCAGCTGAGAATTCACGAGTCTAATGTGGAGAAGACTGCGTTCAGTTCGAGGTATGAACATTATGAGTTCTTGGTGATGCCGTTTGGGCTCACCAATGCCCCCGCAGCCTTCGTGGACTTGATGCAGAGGGTGTTTCATCCGTACTTGGACCAGTTCGTGGTCGTGTTTGTGGACGACATCCTTGTCTATTCGCGATCTGCCGAGGAGCACGCATACCATTTGGGTGTGGTACTGCAGACGTTGCGAGACCACCAGTTGTATGTGAAGCTCAGTAAGTGTGAGTTCTGACTTCGTGAGGTGCACTTTTTAGGGCACGTGATTTCTGGTGATGGTATTTCCGTGGACCCTGCCAAGGTCGAGGCAGTAATGCAGTGGCCGAGGCCGAGGTCTGTGACGGAGATCCGGAGTTTCTTGGGGCTTGCGGGCTATTATCGCCCGTTTATCTAGGATTTTTCTCGCGTTGTGGCCCCGATGACCAGACTTACGCGGAAGGATGTGCCTTTCGTCTGGACTGATGAGTGTGAGCAGAGTTTCAGGGAACTGAAGAGATTACTCACCTCGGCTCCGGTGTTGGTTTTGCCTTCTGAATCGGGAGGTTTGGTGGTGTGTACAGATGCTTCCGGGATCGGATTGGGTGCTGTGTTGATGCAACATGATAGAGTGGTGGCTTATGCATCTCGGCAGCTGAAGCGCCACGAGGAGAACTACCCTACCCATGATCTGGAGCCGGCGGCTGTGGTCTTCGTGCTGAAGATATGGAGGCATTATCTGTACGGCGAGAGGTTCGAGGTTTTCACTGACCATCAGAGTTTGAGGTATGTGTTCACGCAGAGAGACCTTAACCTTAGGCAGAGGCGTTGGATGGAGTTCATGAAGGATTATGACTTCACCCTATCTTATCAGCCGGGCAGGATGAATGTCATCGTTGATGCTTTGAGTCGGAAGGTCGCGGTCAGTGCCTTGATGTTGAGGAAGTGGAGGCTCTGGGAACAAGTGCCCGAAGTTTCATTCAGGCTGAAGATTCCCCAGGAGCCAGGGTTGGCAGTGCTTGCGAGTCTGACTGTCACGCCAGCTATCCGCCGTTAGGTGACAGAGGCTCAGCATGCGGACCCTGAGTTACCCCGAATTTTGGCCTTGGCTGATGTGGAGCTCGGCGAGGACGGTGCTGCGAGATTTCGCAGTAGGCTGTACGTCCCAGCCGACGAGCAGGTTCGTCGTGTGGTGTTACGCGAGGCTCATGGGAGTAGGTACACTATACACCCGGGTGCGACGAAGATGTATCGGAACTTACGGAGGCAGTTCTGGTGGCCTAACATGAAGAGAGATGTTGTCAAATTTGTGGCCAGGTGCTTGACCTATCAGCATGTGAAGGCGGAGCATCAACGACTGGGAGGTACTCTTTAGCCCTTGGATGTTCCCGCGTGGAAATGGGACCACGTGACCACGGATTTCGTGGTAGGATTGCCGAGGACTCCGAGTGGGCAGGATGGTATTTGGTTGCTGGTAGATCGGCTGACGAAGGTGACTCGGTTGTTACCGGTCAAATTCAGCTGGAGTGTGCCCAAGTTAGCTCGTCTTTATGTGGAGCGGATCATTCTGTTGCATGGGATTCTCATCTCCATTGTGTCAGATCAGGATCCGCGCTTCACTTCTGGATTCTGGAGAAGTTTCCAGCCAGCTCTTGGCACAGAGTTGGCTTTTAGCTTGGCGTATCATCCTCAGTCAGATGGACAGTCTGAGAGGACCATCCAGACTTTGGAGGATATGCTGAGATCCTGTTGCCTGGAGTGGTAGGGGACTTGGATTTACCACCTATCGTTGGTGGAGTTTACCTACAACAACAGCTATCGTTCGAGCATCGGCATGGCTCCTTATGAGGCATTGTATGGGCGTCCGTGTCGGACTCCACTTGACTGGTTTGAGATTGGTGAGCGTGTTTTGACGGGACCGGGGTTGGTGCAGCAGTGTGTGGATGTTATGCACCTGGTTCGTCAGAACATGTTGGCGGCCCAGAGTCGGCAGAAGAGCTATGCTGACCGGAGGAGGCAGCCTCTCGCGTTCGCCGTGGGCGATCGTGTGTTCTTGAGAGTTTCTCCGATGAAGGGGGTAATGCACTTTGGACGGCGTGGGAAGTTGAGTCCCCGCTATGTTGGTCCTTTCCTTATTGTGGAGCGCATCAGTGAGGTAGCCTATCGGTTGCAATTACCTCCTGAGTTGGCGTCGGTGCATGACGTGCTCCACGTCTCGATGTTGCGAAAGTATATGCCCGATGACTCTCATGTTCTCGAGGATTCTGTGTGGCCCGAGGTGACTCCAGATCTTTCTTTCCCAGAGTTTCCCGTCTACATTGAGGACAGGCGAGAGCAGCACCTGCGGAACAAGGTCATCCCCTTGGTAAAGGTGGTGTGGCAGCAGCACTCTGGTGGTGGGGCTTCTTGGGAGCGTGAGGATGAGATGCGTCAGCAGTTCCCCTTCTTATTTGAGTGAGTCTTCCTCTTCTTTCCCCTTGGGTTGTTCTTAATTTCGAGGATGAAATTCCTTAAGGGGGGAGGGCTGTAGTATCCCAGACCTTTCGGATCCTTCTTCATGGGTCCCGGATCGGGTTTCTCGGAGTGTCCGGCTCCGTTGTGTCTGGAATTTCGTTTCGGACATCTTTCGTGTTCGGATCGGCGCGATCCGGAGTTGTTTCGGAGGCCCGGAAGTGTTCCGCGACTTTTCCGCGTGTGTTTTCTGATTTCCGGTGTGTGTTTCGGCAATTCTTTCGGAACCTCGTTGTGGGTGAACCGGGCCGTTCACCTAGGCGAGAGTGGTACCGTTGCGATCGGTGCGTTCCGAGGATCCCAGAAATGTAATTTTCCATTTTCGGTATTTTTCAGAATTTCCAGATTTTCTATAAATACCTCTCATTTTCTCTCTCTCCCCCACCCTTCTTCTTCTTCTTCTTCCTCCCCACCGTGAGCTCTCTCTCCCTCTCTCTGTCTCCCATTTTGGCGCGGCGAGCCTTCCTCCCGCTGCAGACAGAGGCGGGGCGATGGCGCGGCGACGTGGGCGGCGGCGAGGCGGTCGTGTGGGCGTGCGGTGTTCGTGGGAAGCGTGAAGGAGCGGGGTTTTCAAAGCATTCTTTGGGATCTCGGCAATGATTCGGCGGAGCTTTCGCTCCATTGAGGTAGGGTGACGTTCCCTAGTTCCCCGCTGTTCATTTCCGTGATTCGTAGGCCGAGGGGAGGCCGAGAGGGGTGTGTTTGAGCAGGTTTGGGGTTTTCCATGATTTGGGGAGAGCTTGCCCGATCTATGGATTAATCCCGCGATTTCGTGTTTTGGTAGCCTAGTGTCATGCTAGGGGTCCCCAGGGGTCTTCCCCTTTGATTTCCCCCTCTCCGGTGGAGGCATGGGGGCGTGGTTGGATTTTTGGGTGTTTGCCCGTCGTTCCGACCTCGGGCGGGTGTGACGGTCCTTCCAGTGACCGTCACATCATGTAACGCGCCTAGGTGGGTGCGTTCCCTGTGATGCCAATTGGGGGTCTGTGGGCTGTGACGGCCCCTCGATAGACCGCCACAGCCATGTGACGCGTCTGGGTTGGGCCGTCAGAGGCGTCCCGACCGTTGGTATGACCGTTGATTTCTGACTGTTGGGGCACATGCGTGTGACATGCCAGGCTTGGTGCGTTACATCCTTGTGACGCCCCAGTGTGGGTGCGTCAGAGCTGACAAACCCAACATCATGTAACGCTCCAGTGTTGGACCGTTACATGCTGTGACGCACCGAGTGGCACGCGTCGTAGCTGGTTCTCACTGTCTTGTGACGCACCAGGGTAGGCGCGTCACAGACTGTAACGCACCAGGGCAGGTGCATTACACGTTGTTTTCCACCCAGTGTGTGATGCGCCTGCGTTGGGCCGTCAGGTGGCTTTGATGGTCCAGCCTAGACCGTCAGAGCCTGTGACGCGTCTAGGATAGGCCGTCAGTCTCTGGACTGCATCGGGAGGTTTGCAGTCCCATTTTCTTGTCCGGCCGTGGTCGCTGTGCGACGGTGCTGGTACGTGGGGCGGTCCCCGTACGTCGTCAGATGCGGACGTGGTTTTCCGTTAACTTGAGAGTCTACTCCTTTAGTGACCCTCCACTAGTCGTAGCCCACCAGTACGTGGTGCTGGTCTCACAAGGGAGTGGTGTACGGGCCGACCCTTAGAGATGGTTTGTGGACCGGTTACTGTCGGGCCCTACGTCTAGCAGCCAGAGTCGGCGGAGGGGAAAATCGGTCAGAGGAACAGACCAGAGACGCACTGTCTGTGTGTGCACACGTGGTTGGGGGCGGTTGGACCCACGCTGACGAGCGTGACCCCAGCTAGTTACTTGTTCATGGTACTTGTTCGGTGTCCGTGCCTTTGGTAGGCGCTACCACGTCAGGCAGTTCACCTGCGGTGCGGTGTAAGACGTCGGGGGACGCTACCGGTTGTGCTTCTAGTGGGAGGTACTCCTGTCGAGTAGGGAGTGTCAGACTATCAGTCGTTGTGACTTCGACCTTCGGGTTTTGTCGTGTCAGCCGTGTGTTCCGGTTGTTTCGCCATGGCATGTGTGTCGGTTTTCGTGCCGTGAGACAGGTGATTTGTAGATGGCAGTGTTTCCTTTTCGAGGTACTCGCTTACTGCTAGTGTAGCGGTTTCTTCGTTTGCGAGGTAGGGTTCGGGTGATCCCTACTGAGTCTGTTCCGAGACTCATTCCCTGCGTGTTTTCACCGTGTTTCAGGCGAGGCGAGACTTCAGGGGAGTTCGTCTGAGGCTCAGCGTGGTTCAAGTGCCCAGCGTTAGTGCCAGAGGTCAGAGCCGGGGTATGCCCCGTGTAGTTGTACTTTTCTTTCTTGTCTCGGTACTAGTTGTGGACTACTGTTGTTATTTTGTTGTTATCTTGTGGACCTTGTTAAATGTTAATTCATTTCCTGCTTAATTATATAAACTGTTTAATTTTTGCAATTATTTATGATACTTGTGTAGTTTTCACACCATCCTTCTAACCCTTCTGAGTCTTTGGGCTCGTGGGTGGCGGTACGAGTCTCGGGTTATCGGGCTTTTCCGGTAATCGGATTCTCGGGTCGTTACACGGGCTGTGGAATATCATATCCGATGGTCCTTATGAACTACCATTAGACAAATCCAAATGGTCTGATGAACATATATAGGACCAAAAATGATGATAATATTGTTGCTCTGAATTTATTAAAAGCTATAGTTGACCCTAACAGATTTCCATGTATTCCTAATTGCAGCTCAGCCAAGGAAATTATGGATCACCTAGTAAGCATCCACGAAGAAGAGGGGGCCAGATGCCTGATGGCCGATAAAGGTGATCACAGCAGTGATCAAAAGGATGAAGTGTCATCTCAGGTAAACTCTAACTCTGATAGTGATGAAATCTCATTTGAAGAACTGTTCAATGCTTATGAAGAACTGTCGGACAAGTACAAGAATTTGAGGTCTGAAAATAAGAACCTCAAGAAGAAACTCGAAAAACCTTGTCATGAAAATTCTTCATGTGATAGATGGTCAGAACTCAAAAGTGAAAATGAATCCTTCTTGATTAATATTAAAATGCATGAAGAAACCATTTCATGTGTGAGAGAAGAAAATGAAAAGTTAAAACAATTAAACAACGCCATGTCTGAAAGACTGCTCATTCTAGAAAAAGGAAAATCTATTACTGTCAATGTTGAATCTGAAAAAGTGCATGTGCTGGAACAAGAAATTGAGAGCTATAAAATTACAAATAAAGTGTTGAATGAATGTGTTGTCTGCAGTGAATATGAGATTGCTAGTTATGAGCTACATATTATATCCCTTGAAAATGAAATTAGTGGTTTGAATACTTCATTGTCTAAATTTATCAAAGGGAAAGAAAATTTAGACAAAATTTTGGGGACCAAAGTAAACTTTCAAAGAGAAGACCTTGGCTACACTTCGGTCAATAAAAAATCTTTTGAAAACAAATTGTATACATCATTTGTCTCGAGTCCGGATGTAGCTACTATCTCAAACGCTCACCCAGTTCAGCATGCTATCAAGAAAACCCAGAAATATGATGTTAAGCAGAAAATGAATCAAAACGTAAAACTGAAAAATAATTCTGCTTGTATAAATGTCAATGCTAGACAGCATAATGCTAAACACCACGCTTCCAACAAAAATGCCTCCTATTTTTATTGTGATAAACGTGGTCATATTATGCATGATTGTTACATATTGAAAAAGGATGATTTGAAAGTATGCGGAAACAAATTTGTCTCCAAAAGAAGAAATAATGTTTTTTGTTTTAATTGTGGAGAGTATGGACACATGATGCATGAATGCAACATCATGAAAACGAATAGCTTCCATGCATAGAGAAATGAAATTGTGTTTAGTAAACAAAGAAAACCTTCAATTTGGAAAAACACATCTAAGAAAAGAATATCTTGTGATCATTGTAATTCCTGTGGAAAGTCAGGACACCATGTGTCACAATGTTGGAAAGCAAATAGAAGGACACATTTCCATGTTAATAATGATAACTTTTCTGCAAGATCAGAGAAATTTAATGCTCATGCTTACAAGAAGTCTATGAAGTCTTCAAAGTATTGTCATTACCATGGTGAATTAGGGCACAATATGCATGACTGTGTTTTGATGAAACTTGATGATATGTATGCCCAGAAAAAGTGGAAAGCACCTCCCAAAGGTGCTGCTAAACCCAAGGGACTCAAGAAGGCCTGGGCACCCAAAACTGTTAACTGAGAACTTTGCTGCAGGGGTGCCTTGAGGACAAGGAGAAAATTGAGAAAAATAAGAGTCTCTCAAGGCAGAGGTAAGAAAACAAAAATCTGAAATCAGTCTTTACTGTACTGCCAATGGCTTCAATGAACTGCTGAACTCGGCATTTAATCAAACACTTGCCTATTAAGTATAAATGGGTTCTGTAGACCTGCATTTTGTCAAGCACTTTAAGGTAAATATGTGGTTGACTAAATTCATCTCTTTCTACTTGTCTTGAGAAATGGACTCAGCTGTCTTCATCTTGCCATGATTTTATATAAACTACATTTTGGGCAGATGTATTTGACTGGCCTTCATGAATTTCATTATGTTTCTTTCTGAAGTGCATCAAATTGAGCTAAGTTCAAGAAGTCTGCTGACTTCAACATTTTGCATAACTGAAAATGAAATCTCTGCATTAGTTTATGGCACTAGGTGGTATTGTTCATATAACAGGTAATGTTTCTGAAAACTTGAACGGTTTCTGCTATCTCTTACTGTGCTGAAAATGTCTAAATGGTTATTTGAATACTTTTCAATTGGAAGTGCATGAGCATTTGATATTAACTGAGTTTCTGGTATCTAAAATGATGTGTTTGTGGAAGGGTGGATTACGTCCACCTACAAACTCTCGCTATACGTGAGGTGGTCTTCGGACCTAAGTTCTCCGCCTCGTACCAGAATTCGGAGAAATCAATTGGCTGATTTGAGAATGAATCCTTGAACCGAGCTCTTTCAACTTAAAATCTATTTCTGAATAGTTTCTGAAAACAATTTGAACTACATTGCACGCTTCAGATTATTTCTGTACACTTGTACATATAGGTCATGAGATGCATAATTGTCCTTAATGTCTTTTGATGCACCTAGTGGGGGGGAGTAATGGGATGAATGACCTGCAACTGTGATACAAACTAATTCTCTTTTGGAAGATCATCCAATGTTAATTGCTCAAGTTGAATTGCTTAAAATCTTCTACAAATTGATCCTTGGAAATGTTAAAATTCTCGCAAAGGATTTCTAAAATTTTATCACTGTCTACACTGAAGGTGTCGACCCCAAGGGTCGACCCTCGCTCATGATACTTCTGTCTGCAGAACTTGGAAAATGGCCGCCTATGAATGGACTCTTAAACTGACCTGTATCAATCTAAAAATGAGTTTCTGAAATGTTCATGAAAATCTATTTATGAGCTGTTTCTGAAATCTTACTCACTGCTCATTTGTGAGCAAGTCTTTTTGTGGACTAAATTGTATGTTTACATATTTTTGCATGTTGTTCTTGACTGTGAGTTACTGAAAACTTTTGCTATTGTCAAAATCTATCTTCTGTCAGATCTAAAATTCAATCCAAGACCCACCATAATTCAGTTTAAGTTTTACTTGATCAATCTTGTACACCCAGGTCAAACATATTTGTAAAATGCATCTACGTTAAACAATTCAGGATAGCATTTAAATCAATGAGTTAGATGCATTCAAGGCATACAAGCTTATTGTGCTCAAACCAAATCTGAACCCTTACGTTTTGCATTGCATTTAGAACATTCAAGTGAAACCTGAAATTTTGCATCCATATTGCATTCTGCATGGCTTCCCACTATGTGCCTGCATGTAAGTATATGTTAATCAAACCCCCGTCCTTGGAATTTCTATGACCTTATGCTTTCTTGATAAATATTGTTGCATTTGAGTCATCACTAGTGTGTATCATGTCACACACTCAGGGAGAGTAATTTTTTGATAAGTGCATCTATGTAGGGGGAGCTGCACTGTCATGTGTTCAAGAAAATTTTCGGTATACATGCTAAATCAAATTCGCACATTTCATGCACATAATGTGAAAATGAGTGTTAAACATAAGGATATGGGAATTTCTTTTCAACACTCCTGAGAAATTAAACTTGCTGCATGAATGTTAAAGAGGCAGTTGGGGAAAAAACTGCCTGCCTAATATTCTAGAAAGAATCTGAAAAGAAAATGAATGGCAGAGCAATGCTCAGTCTCACTGAGTAAATTGGATGCACGTCACCTGAGACGTGATGTGGTTCATTTCTGAAAAGTGCCGTACTGAAGTACCTCTATTCATTTGAGGTGAGAAAGTTAATACTTTGAGTAACCGGGGAGTCTGGCATGTGCTTCACGTGTCTCCTAGCGTAAAAAGGAGTAGACTGAACCTAATCACTCTAAGAAAAAATCATATTGTCACTATGGTAATTGTGAAAATTTTTGAGATGAAAAATTCTAGTGAAAATTTATTGAGGTAGAGCGAAGCCTCCAATACGCTGTTCTCCCAAATTAAAGTGCAGTCTGTGTAATATCTTCAGTGTTGAACTGAAAATCTGAATATCCATATGGCTAAAACATATTTTCATGTTATTCACTTACACCTTTGGTAATTTGATTTAATGTGTATTCAGAAAATTGAATGACTACATTAGTTGTTGCATGATTCTTCTATATGACTGCACAGTCTCCTAGGTGTTATACATGAACATTCTGGTTGTATTGACTCACCAGCACATTTCGAACACCTATCTCATCCTTTTAAATAAAAAGGGAGAGATATGTTACATGTATATACACATATCTGCTTTGTTGTATTGTGCATAGTTAATCACTGCATTTAATGTGTCATCATTTGTATGCATCAAGTTTAATGCATTTCCAAAGAAGACAAAAATCTGAAAATTAAAGAAAATCATTTGATGTGTCAACTATTAAGTTTTCTGGCTCTCAAAGACATTTCATCAAACATTTGATTGGCTTACATGTTTTTGACATGATCTTCACTTTGATGACTGTTTCTAGACCTTCGGATGGCTTAGCATACTAAGTTTACATGTATGTTAACAGAAGCCTCCAGGTGGCCTATTTTATATGAAATTTTACAAAAATCTGAAGACTGGAATAAAAATCAATCGACTAAGTTTTTTTCTCTGAACTCGACGAAGTTTTTCTGAACCCAACTGAGTCTTTCTCTGAATTCGACTGATGTTTTATTTGCTTTGCCTTTGCTTCTGCTATGCATTAAGATTCATCTGAACATGAGATATGTTTTGATTCTTGATCATCTGGACTTCTACAGTCTATTTTTTTACTAATTCCTGAATTCATGAGCTTGATTTCTCGGTCAGTGTGAGTTTACTGAATTCTTAACACTCCTGACATTCTGAACCTTAAATTCTAAGTTTATCCTGCTCTGCATGTGATGCGGGACGGACACGTGACCTGGGACTCTAGCTCACGATCGTCTCTAGTGAGGGAAGACGTGGACTGTGCGCGGTTGAGAAACCGACAGTGAGTCTCGGGTATCGACCTTTTCGCGTTAACTCGGGTCGAGTCACGGGACGAACACTCACTCTCGCTCTCGCAGTGGTGATAAAATGATAATAAGCTAGATAATCTATCACTCATGTAGCAGCATATACAAAAATATACGAGTAAAGTAATGCCTATGAGGAGGGTAGCGAGTGTACCTCCACGCTCTGGGCGTGGGGAAGACGTTCCCGGCCAAGTACGGTAAGTCCCGGTAACAACGGTAAAAGCTAATTATAACAGTGAAATCTATTGCCCACTCCACGCAGGGAGGTAAAGGGCTACAAGTGGGGCCCGGGAGGACTGACCCTGGGTTGAGGGGCAGCAATCTGGAGGTGCGTACGGCACGAACTCAGCCTGCTGGTCCGACTCGGCACTATTCCAACTCAGTGTTGCGCCAACTCGGTTGCTGACTTGCTGGACAGCAAACAATGATTTCCAAAGGAACGTCACCTTCCTGAGATCTTCCGGAGGCGTCGCTTGGCTGGGATGATGGCAGGGTGTCCCTGAACGACTCCCTGAAGGGGCGGTCGATGAAGTTGAGATTTGATATTTATTTCTGAATTTTCTCCCGGACTGAGTTGTGCTGGCTGAATTCGGATCTGCTCTGCACACCTGTGGGGATGGGTCTATCTGATTTATTTTTAATATGGATTTTTATTTATTTTTTTTATTTGACTTATTTATTTGTTTTGTTTATTAGGCGTGCCAGTCACGTGTGTGACAATTTCATTGTGCGCTCGATCTGACTTGGTCAGTCGATTGTGAGGTCCGAGTCAGGACTAGAAGTCCGTCATACCATAAAGGCTATGACGTTAATTACGTCCTTCCAAGGAAGGACAACCCTTGATTAAACGCCAAAATAGGAGGCCTCATAAGGCAAACAGATATTCATATTCATAACTTTGAACTTCGCCCCAGGCCCGGAAGGCGGGTAAGAGAATAACATTAACCACAGAAACAAACTATCTCGCTGAATCGGTGGTTCAAAAACAATCAGACTCAGGGGAAAGGTGAAACAGAGGATATCAATCGCGGACAGGATGAGCCGCGATCATGACGGAGGTTTAGAACATCGATTAATATTTCGGCGGCACTTCCCCATAGTCTGGATCATACCCAGAGGGAAATAGGCTATCACCCACGGAGTGCCGAGGTGAAAGCCGAAAGGAAGAGAGAGGTCGGGCCTCTCCACGTTACACATGTATGCCCTAGGGCGATGTTTGATTCTTCCCTCACAGGAGCTGGTGGCGCTCATGCATTGGCATGGCTCACCGGAGCTAAGAGGGAGGCGCGTCGTTGTGACTTCGACACGAATCGATGGAACATAAGGGGGTCCACTTCCCTTTAACTTTATCCTCGGGACACATCTGGTGATCCACGAATATCTCTGTGTGGGTTAGCTATGGGCATTTGGGCTCACATAGTGGCAACTTAGGCTCTCGGCATGACCACAGAGAGGAGGCTAAGGCTCCCGGCGTGAGTGGCAAGAAGGTGGAGGTTCCCGGCGTGGCCGAGGAGAAAAGTCCATGAAGCTCCCGGCGCCGACTTCCCGGCGCGCTAAAGTTTCTAAAAGGGGGTTCTCGGCATAGGCTAAAGGGGAAGAGGAGCTCTCGGCGTGAGGGTTCCTGGCGCGCTCAGGGCCGCGCCGGGAGCTGGTGGCGCCGAGAGGCAGGTGCCGAGAAGGTGGATGTTTGGGCGCCGTGAGGAGTCCAGGATTTTCCGGTACCCTATTTTTAGGATTTTGAGGGTTTTTCTGGGAATTATATGAAGTAGATTGGCTCTGGGGACTGGAGATGGGGTTTAACTGGCTTTAGTTGTATATGCTTCAGAGGAGGCTGGGAGCTGAGAGGGATTGGAGGGGAAGAGCCCCACACAGAGGTCCTTTTCACCATTACCATGCGGAGTCCAGAGGACAGCTTCAGTATTATCTTTCATCGGCCTGGGAGGATTTCAGCAGCACCTCCCCCGTACCTAGCGTATGCCAGGGAGTGATAGACGATCACCCACGGAGTGCCGGGATGAAAGCCAAAATAAGGGGGGTATGGGACCCCTAGCCCGTGTATGTGATCACACCACCAACTTAATATCCCTTTGAGGCCATTGAAACTTATGCAGTGGCAGAGTTTCTCTTGCTCGTAAGGTTATGTAGGGGAGTTATCCCCAATGATGTTTATCCCTTAGGTACATATGATGATCTGGGGTATCCTTCGACAGGATGCAAAGCTTGGTTGATCGGACTTCAAAGGGCATCTGTGTGGTTCCTTGGCCTGTAGCAGGAAGGCTTTCATCCGGGGTTCAAGGAATGGAGGATTCACAGCGTAAAGAAAGGATGGCAGGAAGCGTAGTTCCCGGCGTAGGTTTCATTGGCCAAAAAGGGGGGAGCTCTCGGCGTAGGGGTTCTCGGCGCGGTAATGACCGCGCCGGGAACCCGACGCCGGGAGGCCCCCAGGCCGGGAAGGATGTATCGCACGAAGCTTTGTCTGGCTTGCTGAAGGGGCTAAAGCAAGGGGGATCTCTCGGCGGGGAAATGACCACGCCGGGAAGGGGCTAAAGGGTTTATAGCTTAGTTGCGATACCCTGCTCAGGAGATTTCTGGGATTTTTGGCTCGGATTGAGGCAAGATCTGGGCTGCAGGAGGGGATTACATGGGGGTTAGCATCAGTCGAAGGGCAGATCATCCATTATTGAATCCTCGTGGGACGTATGGCATTTCCTCTACTCACCTGTTGCTCAGACGGTCAAGAGATTGATGTCTCTGACCCTGAACGAGATGGGAGCTCGACAGACATCTATAATATCCGGGAAAATCATGATCCGAGGGGAAGGAAGAGGGGGGACAGAGCCCAATAACCCATTGAACGAGGGTTGAGGTTCCGTCTTCATCCTTCACCAGAGAACAGGCTAGGGAGGGGGCGGTCGAAACATGAATCGGAAAGCTGTAACATCTGGGCAAACTGATATTCAGAAGAACAACCGATGCAAGAAGGGGAGAAAGACAGCAGACATTCCAATCGATCGAATGCTCAAACGAGCCATGTTAATCCTTCATTTCATTGCATCATCCCAAACCTATACAGATCGTAGAAGGTAAATGAAAGACAGAGAAATGGAAATCAAGACCGGAATCCTCCGGCTACATTGATACATCGAGAAAGCCTCGCCAGATTACATCAGAAGAAAAGAAAACAAAGAAAGGAAAGCATGGGGGAGGGCGGAGCATTGACTCCTCTCCCTCCCCGGCTACCCACCTGAATCTCCTTTTTTTCTCTTTTTCTCTCCGCTTCTTCTTTCTTTCCCTCTCGATCTCTCTTCTGGCTTTTTTCTATCTGGTTTTTTTTGTTTCTACTGTTCCTCCTCCTTCTCCGTCTCTTTCTCTTCGAAGGGAAGGGGCTTTATAGCCGTCCCTTTTTTGCCTTCCCGGCAGGCACCTCACGGCGCGCCTCAGCTGAGGGCTTCCCGGCGCGCAGGCTCCAGCCTCTTGGTTCAGCCATTGGGCTTTGACAAGGTGGCTCCCGGCGCCACTATTACAGGCCCATTTAGGTCTCTTTGACCAGGCCTTTCATAGGCCCCTCACGTACATCGGTACCCAAGAGGGTCCCCCGTTGGTAATATATTTTGTATTGAGATCATTAGTAGGGTTTTCATCAGTCCGCAGACAGGGGTTTCATTAGTATTGCCATCTGAATGATGACAAAACCGGGCATCATTTTATCGATATCGGCACCTGTATGGTGACGAGATCGGACATCAGCTTTAGTCTGGGAAGACTTCAGCCGGGTGTATAATCTGTGGAGACGATTCTTCTTGTGTTCTGACTTTGCAAAAGCCTTGGCAATCTTCATCTGCCGGTACCGGCTTCATCTTTATCTTACATCACATCTGTTAATAAGCCGACATCTGACTTACCGTGACATATCATCTGTGGATTCTTGGATGAGGCAGCAACACAGTTCCTATTAAAGTGTGCTAGGAAGTCTCATTAGTCAAGCGACTACTGCTTTGTTAGTGCTGCCATCTGAGTGACATCGGCACCGGACATCAGCTCGACCGACAAAGGCTTCAGCCGGGTAAATGGTTGACGAGCTTCATCATTGGTCTTTTATTGTGGGTATGATCTGCTTCCACCCTTGTTCATTTTCAAGGTGTCAACAAATGCCCCCCACCTGTGGGCGGCGTAAGCGCAGAATAAGCGGCACGGGGCCTGCAGGTGACTTTCATTATTCGAGGGTATCTTCCTCAATTTCTTTTTAATACGGTCCTTAGACCTGATCATCTCGTTGCAACAATATTCTGCACACGTATCTTTCTTTTCTATCTTCATTTTGTTTGACTTTATTTTCAGCTTTTTAGAGCTTCTCGGCACGAGGCCATAGGCTTCTCGGCGCGTGAAGACCTCTCGGCGTGGAGACGGGGGTCTCGGCGCGCCTAGCTTCCCGGCGCGGAGGGCTTCTCGGCTCGGAGGCCTTCTCGACGCGCATTTTGGCCAAAGGGGGGGCTCTCAGCCTGGGGGTTCTCGGCGCGCGTTTTACCGCGCCGAGAACCCTTCGCTTCGGGCTTCTATTTGAGGCACCGAAAGCCTCTTGGCTTCTCATTATTCGCAACTCCTTCTCTCTCTTCACTTTCTTTTCTCTCTCGGCGGTGGCGGCGAGCTCCTCCCCTCCGACCGTCCGGCTCCTTCCCGTCTTATTAGATTTCACCCCGGGTAGGACGCTCTTCGGGGATTTAATCCCCTTTTGCTTCGGGATCACCCCCTCTTGGTTGGTGACTCCCTATTCTCCTTGGGCAGACCCCAAATAAGGGGAGATGCTGCCGAAATTTTCATAGGGTCTTATGTTACAATCTTTAAAAGACTGCCCATTGTTCTAGGACTTTTAATTCACTTTTCTTCTTTGATTGCAGACACTGCAATGGCTTCAGGTTCTGCTGCGACATCCCCTGGAGGTGTCGAGGCCAGTTCGTCGGCCCAGCCAGATATATCACGGGCCACAGTAAACTGGCTGAATGTGCACAGCCTCGACTTCGGATACGACAAGATCGCTTCCGTTGATGAATCATCCGATTCTGATACCGATACAGTGTCAACATTCCAGGTATACTCCACTGCCATGGAAACATGCTTCAGACGGGGCACTGATTATCGCCCGGATTTCCCGAAGGACAAACACTTGCTGCCGTTTATCCGGACCTTCACCGTGGGTGTAATGCGGAACTACCGAATAGCTCGTACAGTTGAAGCCGCAATTCTGGTTGAGAGAGACAGCCTGAAAGATTCAGTATATCGCGGAAAGGCTATATATCTTCCCGGGGAGAAGCGTGACTGGGATGCAGTCCTTGGCATATCGGAGCTGGAGCCGGAAAAGAAAATGCTGACCCGGGCTCCGGAGTTCACACCTGCTCGGTGGGATAATGCCAGTGGCCGAGTCAATAGGGAGAAGCCCGGCTATGGTCTCTTCCTGGCGCCAGTGAAGTGGGGGTACCGCGAAGAGCCTTTTGTGCTGAATTGTTCGGCCATTTAGTTCAAGTATCATTTGGCCGCTGGTTGGTTTGGGGATACCAAGATCACTAACGCCCACCTATTTCGAGCAGGAGCCGTGGAATTTACTGAGTTTGTTCTGAAGGAATATGCCCCTCTGCTGATCAGAGCCGGGGTATATCATAGTGTCTTTGCTTCCATATTTTGATATCCCATATCCCGAGGGTTATGCTGTGGGATGTTCGAGGTCTTCTGCCCCTTATTCAACATATTTTATACAGCAGAGGGTGAGACATCTCTTGACCTCTGGAGTCTGTCACAGCTTTCCGGATTGCCTATTGACGGCGAGCCATATGAAGAAGTCTGCTTGGCAGATTCTGAGAAGGATAGCTCCGATGGTGAAGGCAGATATTCCATTGGCTTCTCATACCGGTACCTTATGAAGGCATATCGCTCCATCTGTCTGGCGTACAGTAGAGGGTCCTCCAAAGGTTATCATCCCCGGGAGAAAGGCAGGAAGCTGAGGGTCCGAATAGGGCAGTGGATTCAATATTTCTTTGACGGGCCCTTGAAATATGCCGACTTCCCTTCCGTGGGTCCTACTGCTAGCAAGCAGGTAAGGGCTCCTCGTTATAAGTCGGCGCGGCCATCTTCATTGCGCCGTGCAGGCAGCGGTGGTCCCAACCCAGTAGGCGTAGACCCCATCACACATTGGCGGCTTACTTCACATTCTGGCTGTGCACTTTCGCTCTCCCTCAAGGGGACGAGACAATAATACGGCCAGAAGCTATATATCCGGCCTGTCAGATGGCCTGGGGAATGAGGCTGTCGCTCTGCCCAGTGGCCCTATGTTTGATATACAAGTCTTTGAGGGATCTGTACAAGCATCGGACTCCCCGTTCTTTGAGGACCGTGGGTCCTTTTCATTTTTTCAACGCCTAGGTCTGCAGTTTATTTCCTGAGTTGGCTCCCAGAACTTTGCAGGCAGATACAGTACTGCCCAGAATGATTGAGTTTGCCAATGCTGAACCTGGTCCTTTCTATGATCAGCTGTTCAAAATAAGGGGTCGACTGATAAAGGTGCTGGTGGATGCCCCTGGCAGTATTCATTTCTGGAGCTTGGCGGCAAGTTCAGCTCCTTTGATTCATTCTCAGAGAGAGTGCAAGCTGGAAGAGGTAGAGACCTATATTCATCTTGTCTCAGGGCTTAACACTGCTCGGCCAATTCTGGAGCCGGAGCTGGTCAGATGGGCCATGGCCATCTGGCCTAGTGTCTTAGTTTTCAGAAAGGGTGGCCTGCTCCTTCTGGAACCATACTATCCATTCCGCTTTGGGCGGAACTTTGGTTACGACCAGCATATCCCCACAACGGTTGCTCAATTTCCCCTGGATAGCCGGGCTAAGCATGGGTCCACCATTGTCGGCGATGGCCGGTTGTGGTGGGATTTTTACCATCGCCAGGACGGTGCAGTTTTCAGAGTTCCCACAGTTTCTAACCGTGTTCCCCGGGTAACATCAGAATATATCAAATGGTGGAACATTCGAACCAGCTTTTACAGGGATAGTAGAGGTGCATTCTGGGACGTGGCCGAGCGTTCTTTTCTGAAACAACAGCCTGGGCCAGTGTTTGACATCCCCGAGGCCCACCTGAAAAGGCTTTATTCACAGCACCAGAGGGAGGCGGAGAACTATCTGGCCCAGCGTCGGGCTTTGAAGGAAAAGAATTCCGACCCGCCTGCTCCTATTTTCGCTGCTATCAACGAGGACACTTTCATGCAGAGCTTGAAACATCTGAGCCATGTGGGGGGCGCTCATTTGGAGGCGCAACAATACCCATTTCCTGTCGAAGAGCCGCTCCCGGCAGTAGTCCCTTGGAGGGGTCCGACAGATAGATTTCATCCCTATAGGACGTTTGTGCGCCGGGAAGATAGAACCCAGACGTACTACAAGCAAACGTCTTGGCTGTTTATTCTGCTGAATTTACATGGGTTATCTGCAGAAAGCCCGATAGCCGGCATATTGAACAAGCCGTTGTTTATCTCTTTTCATTATGTCGACGGCTGGGGTATGGACCACCTCGACTTATTTCGGTGTCTTGACCTTCATGGTCATAGTGACCTGGCAGCTTTAGTGGAGAAGTGCCAGGTACTTGGCGATGTATGCTGGCTTATCAAGGAGGCTGCTTCCCGCTCAAAGGAGGTAGCTTATCTGTACTGGCCGCTCTCTGTCTTTTACGACGGCCCAGCAGGTATGATCTTTTCTTTTCTGACTGCGGTGATTTCTGTTCAGTATTCACACTTTGCATCCACTGATCACATTACCTCTCTGACATCTTCAACAGATAGGCCTGATATAAAGCGACAGGGGCTTTATAGAAAAATCATTGCGCAGGCTGAGAAGCCTACTTATTTTGAAATCCCTGCAGCAGCACCGACTACTACTCCCCTGCCTCCCGGCAAGAAGAGAAAGGCTTCCGTAGTTAAGGTTGCAGTTGGGAAGGCCAGGAAGGCTAAGAAGACTTATGCTCAGCAATCGGCTTCGGTAGCTATGGACACCGGGACCCCTCTCCCTGATATTCCCTCATTTGATGAGTTCGAATCTAAAAGGGAGGCTGCTCAGACATCGGTTCAGGGTAACATCAATAACCTGCAATTGCATTCCTCATCCTCTTTCGCTGGATTTCAAAGAAGTCATTGAATCTGACCCCTCCCTTTTGCACAGCCCAAGAGCCAGTTGTAGCACCTTATGTGGTGGAGACCCGGTTGCCTTCTCCCACGCCGGTTAGTGAGGCGGAGGGTAAGTGTATTTTCTCATCTGTTTCACACTTGCATTGTCTTCTTTGCTATATTCCTCAGAGGCCCCTTTTTGCAGCAGTGGCAGGCGAAGAGCAGACTGAGGCTATGATGACAGAAGAATTGCTTCAACCGCAGGAGGGTCACAAGACTCAGTTGAAGCAGAGTACTGTTCCAGCCAGGCGCATAATTACCCGGTCTACATCCCGACATGTTTCAGAGGTGGCCCACAGCGTATAGCTAGTGTGGAAATATCCTCAGGCAGTTCTTAGACCGTCTCTGATGAGAGGAAGCGACTTTCAGCGGCAGTGAGGGGGATGCTCCTGAATCAGAGGCCCCGCTTGTACTTGCAAAAGGTGTTCTGCCTTTTCAGCCTGCTAAGCTACTGACGCTATCTTCTGAGGAGGATTTGCAAGGGGAGTTTGCCGGGCTCGACACCAAGATTGACATAACTCCACCATTTGTTACTCCGACTACAGAGCTTCCTTCTCTTTCACCCCACTTCGAGGGTGTGGACCCTACTTCAAAGGTGGGTTCCTTTTCATATTTGTTGCTTCATCTGTTTCTTTCATCTAGTGCTGAAAGTTGCTTTGCTTTGGTCTTAGGGCATTGTCACTGCTAGCTCAGACACAACCGCAGCTATCACGGACATTTCTTCTACAAACTGGGCTATTGTCCCTTTTCTGCCTTTAACTTGCATGGGAGTTCCTGAGATCATTCGCCTTGTGCCAGTGCGGATACAGTCTTCGACAGATTTAGCATCGTTGGACTTAGGGGCCTCAGGAGGGAGTTGCATTCCTATCAGGGCTTCGGATTTCAGAGCTGAAGCCGATCCATCTAGAAGCTCCGCTTTTATACCGGCTGCAGTAATGTCAATTGCGCCCGAGTCAGCAGTCCCTGTCATAGTGGCTATAGAGACTGGACTTCTGCCTTCTCCGACTATGGCAGCTTCCTCCCTGTCACCAGAAAGAGCAGCTGAAGATGAAGCCCCTATTCAAGAGACTCATGAAGAGGCAGCTCTATCCTTCATCGATTCTCCCCCTGTGGATGTTCAAACTATAGCTTCCGATACAGCGATAGGAGAGGAATCTTCAGCTCAGCAGGAGAGCACAGAGAAGGACTGGCCAGCCCCTACAGCAGATCTGCCGTCTTCATCCTCTCAGCCGGACGTTGCATTGTGGGAAGATATCGATGGCGAGGTGACCTTTGAAGTCGTCCCCTCTGCCTCCTTCGGCTTCGCTTCCTCTGACAACTTTGTCTAGCAGCATCTGGACATGTTACGTCAGCTGGTAGAATCCCAGCCTGGCTTGACGTATCTGCAACTGAAGGAAATCGCCAATCGCTTTACCACTGGCTTGCAGGCCATGGGCTGCCCTTTGGACATATGGGTTCAGCGGGTGCTGCTTCTACTGAAATTCGTGAATCGGAGAGACTTCCTAGCACGGACTATGGTTGATAAGCTAACGGCGTTGAAGTTGCAGAGGTCAGAATATAAATCTGAGCTGGGGAAGTTGACGCTTATGCTTGATGAACGCCGAGCCGAGCTACAAGGTGCTGTTCAGCGGGAAGAAGCTGTGCGGTGTAGACACGCCAAAATTACGTTATGTTGATCAAATCTCATGTCATTATATAAACGCCCCAAGTGGACTTCAATATTCCTATAAAATGAAGTTTTTCTATTTTTGTGAGTTTATGCATTTTTCCTGCATTTTCGTGATTCACGACCTGAAGATGGGCGTTATTTTCAAAGTAGCGACCTGTCATAGGGCGTTTTCAAAAGAATAGACGACCATAAGTGAGGGCGTCAATTCCTGGTATTATCCGTTAATTTCTGGAATTATCTACTTTCAAAATAAAAAGCATTTTGTTAGTAACGTCCTTCCTCAGGGCGTGTTTTTAATCAACGCCGTTACCTCAGGCGTGTTCCCTTAATTTTTAAACAAAGAAAGTTTTATTTCCAAAATTAAATCCAGGAAGAAACGGCCTTTCCTAGGTCGTGTTTCAAGAAACGTCCTGTGGCAGGTCGTCAATTCATAAATCGACGCCCTGGCATGAGTCGTGTTTCACCCCAGAGTCCTTCCTTTTTCCATCTTTCCCTCACAGTTCCCTACCATCCATGGCCTCTTGCTCGATCTTGATCCTTCCCTGGATGCCTCATTGCCCGTTCTTATCTTTCCTTGGTTTGATCACATCTGATTGAAGCACTATAAAATGAAGTCTTGATCGATCGTGTTGAAGGTTAAGCACTCAGAAGGCCTTGAACCCTCAGGACACCAGTTGAACCCTCGAATATCCAGAACTCCCAAAACTTCCACAGAGAAAACGCTGCAGGCAGAGGTTTTTGTTCCCTTTTCTGTGAGGTTGTTTTGGTGTTCCACTGCTTCCCGTGCCCTGCTTCTTCATCCGCTGCTTCCACTTCATCCATTGGGTTGCTGTGCTTCGTCCAGTGCTTCGTCCTCTACGTCTATTGCTGTTCCATCAACATATTCATTCGGTTTTCCCTTTACTGTCATCAGGGACAGCAGGGTGTTTATCCGATTATATTTGTTTTACTTCGTTTGTGCTTAGGCATACCATTACCATCATCCCACCGTCTGCTTTTATTAAGTATCATCATATCATATCCCCTCCCTAGTTCTCTTCTAGGGGTTTTCAAAAAAACCAAAAAAAAAGGTGCGCACGTTGATGTCATTTCATCATCATATGTTCTATTTGGATTGATACTACTGCACTTTGGCTGATCCCTCTCTTCTTGTTTGTTTTACTGTCTGTCTTGCAAGGTAATCAAAGAGAAAACCCTTCTCTTTGGCCGGCCGATTGAAGAAGGAGGAAAGAATTCACACAATCCCGCGTTTTCATTCTCACCAGGTATTTGCGATCTCTCCCTATTAATATTGAGGTAACCCCTCTGGCGATCACATCTCCACTCTTGCACCACGTGCATGCTTTTTCCCTTCATTTAGTTTTGTTTTCATCATGATTCTTACTGCATGTGATTGATATTTTATCATTATTTTGTGTGTGGAAGATTTTATGCACATCCACAAATTGGCGATCACGGTGGGACCTCCACTGTTTTCTTTTTGATTACCATCTCCATTGGCACCCTCGCGTTCCCTTTCCCCTTGGCACCCTCGTGTGCCCTTTCCCCTTGGCACCCTCGTGTGCCCTTTCCCCTCGGTACCCTCGGTACCCTTTCCTTTGTGCCCCTCGGGCACCCCCCACTGTGCACACTGCACACTCCGGGATCAGCCAGTTAGCGTTTGGATATCTCCCAGAATTAACGCCTTCCACGAGGGCGTGTTTTGATTTCACGTCCTTCAGAAGGGCGTGTTTTAGTTGATTAACGCCTCTTCAATTGGGCGTCTTTTGCATATCTCCTGTTGCTTTGCCGCTTAATTATTTTATCTGAGAATTCACGCCCCACCCCAGGGCGTGCCATTTCTTTTTAGCGCCTGTCATCAGGGCGTTTCATTCATTTTTCCTGCCTTATTCATACTATCTTGCACTGTCTGAGAAGTCACGCCCCCATCCAGGGCGTTTTATTGTGTATTGACGCCTGTCATTGGGGCGTGTATTATTCATTTGACGCCCTTTGGTGGAGGCGTCCTTTCATGACAGCGCCTAATTCCAAGGCGTGATTTTCTTCTCCCTGTGAGCCCCTCACAGAGTTTCACGACAGCCACGCTGCCGTTTCTTGTTTTGGTAGCGACCTTTCCCAGGTCGTGTTTTTCTCCCTGCTTTGGTAACGGCCTATTCCAGGTCATGTCCTTCCTGAGTTTCCACAGCACGCTGCTTACTGCCTTATTTGTGATTCACTGCTTGTCATATTGATCTGTCTTGATATATTGCTGTGATTTACATTGGCTTCATTTTACTTGTGGGTTTTTTTGGTTGAGAGACCTCCTCTCTCTAGCCTAGGATTCCACACACCTTTCTTGGAATCGGGACAACCCTCCATTGAGCATTCCGTCTCTTTGGACCGGAAATCCCTTTTCCAAGACCTCCATAAGTCCCCGCACCCGTGGATTCCCTCACGGACGCCGGGCTGGTTGTACCCTCGAAGTACCCGGAGTTTAGATATCCTATTCGTTGGTGAAGAGAGAGAAAACCTAGTTGACCCGGAGGTCACACTTGGATCAAACTAGGTTTCATTTGGCAAAAGAGTGAACTATTCACAAACAATCCACTTTAATCTCAAACATCCAAACATTAAAATCTTCTGTGCTTTCCAACATTGTTTGCATAACTTGGTTGGGTGGATTTGATTAAATTGGTTTGATTAAAGTGCCCTTTTTTGTGGTAATTCCTTCATTAAACATCCTCTCTCTTAAGAATGAAACTCCGTTCAGGTAAAATCATCAACATGTCGGGCAACGGGTACTCTTATGATGATGAGGATGAGAATGTATTTGGTCAATATGGTGACCCTTTCCAAGATTCGGTTTATTATGAGGGAAACTATCTCCCTCCTCATCCTCATTACTCACAAGTTCATGTGGTTGATACCACTATTCATGAGGCGGACCCTTCGTCTCAAGTTCCATCTTCCAACACTTCGGGGAACCCTTCCCCATCCATTAATGTCACAGATTTGATCCAAGCTCTCTCCCAGTTGGATGACTCCCAGCGGCAAGCCATTCAGGCCGCTTTGAAGGGAAAATCCGCCCCTTCGTCTTCCTCTAATCCCCCTCCGGCCGTGAGTGGCCATCAGATTGTTAATGACCAGGCAGTCTTGCATCCCCCCTCCTCTCGTCCACAAACGCCTACTGCGGCCATGCCGGCCCAGCAGGCGAGCTATTCAGCGGTTAGGCACTAATCTTCCCAACCTCCTCGGATTCTACGAACGCCTATACCGCATTCTTTTGTTCAGAATCAGGCCCCGGTCGAGCCCGATACCAACACTCTCTTGCTTCAGAAGCTGGCCAGCATGGAGGAGCAGCTCAAGAAGGTTACAGCGACTAAGAATGCTCCGGAAATTTCTCTTCCTACATTGCCGGTGTTCCATTTACCACCTTCTGAAATGCCGAATTTTCGGCGATATAATGGGACGGGCAACCCATTCATTCATTTAAAGGATTTTCGATATGAGACTTCCTTCTGGCAAGACAATAAGGCCTCCCTGGCCTACTTATTCAGGAGATCTCTTGAGGGGCCAGCCCTCGAATGGTTTTATTCTCTGGAGCCAGCTGATGCCGGCGATTTTGATGTTATTCAAAGAAAATTCTTGCAAAAGTACAGAGACCGGGTGGGACCTTCCCTTTCTGTTACAGATCTAGTCGCTGAGAAAATGAAGCCCGAGGAGGACTTCATCGTATTTGCTGATAGGTGGCGGTCTATGGCCGAGAAATTGAAGGACACTTTGTCGGAACAGGAGCAAGTGAAAATGGTTATTTCTAACGCAACTCCTCAATTCCGGCATATTTTGGCCATGAATCGGCTGACAACTATGGAAGAGCTCTATGAAAGAGCTCGTTATATACAAACGCAAATGAAGGACTCGCCCATCATGGGCATGTTTGAGCCGAAGCCTCGGCTATTTAAAAAGAATACAAATGTCAACAGCGGGCCCACGACTGAGGGCACTGTCACAAATGAGCAGGTTGGCGTAGTTGGCCACCCCCACCACCAATCAAACCCACGACCTCCGCCACCTCCACAGCAAACCCCCCATTTTGCCTCCGCTCCACAACACCACTTCGCACCCCAACCTTCTTTTGCTCCATCACCAAGCCAAGCGCCCCGCACCGACCCTCCAGCACCACCACAATACCATCAAGTCCCTCCGCCTACCAACTATGGCCAACAACAACGGAGACCACCGCTTGGCCCCAAGAGGGCCCATTATCCACCGCTCCCAGAGAGTCTCCCTGATATTTTTAATGCTTTGATGGCCGCCAACCTGCTCGTCCTACCAAAATAAAGAACGGTGTGGCCCGCCAATGTTGACACATCCCGTTACTGTGCTTTTCACCGCGCCCCTGGTCACAACCTTGATCGTTGTTTCCACTTCAGAGATCATATTTATGATTTGAATGACCAGGGTGGCATTAATTGGGATGAAATGAGGCAATTCATCGCCACCATGAAAGAAAGAAGGCCTCCTCGGCAACAGCAAAATCAACAACAATAGCAGCCGGCTCCGCAGCAAGTTCAGCCACAGAAAGCTCCAGCACCCCAGCAGGATATGGGGATCGTCCGTAATCCATTGCCGGAGCACGCTCCTAATCAACACGTGAACCCTGTCACGTCTCTCTACGAGGTGGAGAGAGGGCAGGGATGGCACGAAGAAAACGCCTCTGTCGGGGCATTTCACCATGATCCAACTCAAAATCAAACTCCGCGCCTTTTGCGCACCCCTCCTTCTTCTTCTGTCAATCTTCAATCAGGACGTTCTCTTTTACGCCCCGTCAACCCATCTACCCCCACCAATTCCACGGCCTTGCCGGCTCGCTCTCTTCTTACCCGCTTGCCACCCCCGCAACCTGCCACTTCTTCATCCATCACCAATCCCACACCTGCGCCGTCCAGGTCGCTCTTGCTTCGCTCACCGTCGGCACCGGTAACACCCGCCACCACTACTCCCCCACCGGCAAGGGTACCTCCACCATCATTGCAACCACCTTTTGTGCCCCGATCTCTCCTTATTACACCACCCACTAACGCTCCTCGCATTCGGGTATCCCTCTCTTCTCCCACGCCTCCTGCGCGGGCGTCTTCATCAAATACTTCTCCCATGCCTCCCGCGGGGGCATCTTTGTTAAACACCACTACCGTGCCTCCTACGGGGGCATCCTTTTCATTGAATTCCCCTTTGATTTCCCCCAGCAGGGTCTCTGCTACCAACATTCCTTCTTCTTCTTCCAACCCTCCTCTTATTTCTGCCCCGACAGAGGCGCGTCAAGGCGTGGCGCCGCTCCGCAGTGGACGGATATTCCACCGTATTTTCCCACAGAGAGAGCTAGAGCCCGTGCAGGGGCCGCAAGGGCAGGAACAGGAACAAGAATCAGTGCCAGGGACTCAGTATGATCTGTTAAAGCACTTGGACCGCACTCCCGCAAGGATTTCTATTCTTGAATTGATCAAACGGTCCACCACTCATCAGCTGGCTTTAAAGGAATATTTGCAGAAAGTCATGGTCAACGAAGACATTCCGGTCGAGCAAATAGTTACAGTCTTGACGCCTGCTAGCAGTCAGCCGGCAATCACCTTCCATGAGCATGAACTAGCACCTCTTCAGGCAAGAAAATATGCTCTTTGTATCACAGTCGACATCAACAAAGTGGCTGTCAAGCAGTGTTTGGTGGATACTGGGGCATCCATCAATGTTTTACCACCAAGCACTTTAAAGCTGTGCGCCATTCCGGAAGATCAAATTCGGCCATCCACTATAACGGTCACTGCCTATGATAATACCAAGAAGCCCCCTCTAGGCATGATCACTTTAAAAGTAAGTTTGGGTCCAGCTTCCATAATAGCAGATTTTCACATCTTGGACATGGATCCAACATTTAACGGCATTCTGGGCCGCCCCTACATACAGCAGCTTGATGCGGTGCCATCTACAAATCATCAGTGTATTAAATTCCCCCACAAGGGCCGCATTATCAAGGTGACCAGTATGCCGATCCTGCCAGAGGAAGATATTCATGCAGCTTCATCAGTTCCTTCCATTTGGCCAGCCAACAAGCCACTTTTGTCTGTGATGGACGTCCCTCGTCCGCAACCAAGGCCGTCTGAGACCGTCACCGCAGTTGCTATGACGCCCCTACCTTCCAAGGGGAAGAAGAAAAAAAATATGATTAACACCCCTGGTTGGAACATTCTGTTGAAAATGGGGTATCAAGACGGCAAGGGCCTGGGCGCCAATTGTCAGGGCAGGATTAGGCCCATTAAGCCGCAGAAATTGCTTGTACGAGGCGGCTTGGGCTATAAAGGGCCCGGCAAAAATGAAGAAGAGCCATGGGCTTTTATGACTTCTACTTTAAAGCCAGATCGCCAGCCACTCACCTGGACATTGAAGACACATTTTGTCACGGGTGACATTCATAATGATGAGCAGACGACTATGATTACTTCATTGCTGGATTGTCAGGATGTTCACGCCAGACAGTTTGCTCGTCATATTGCACCACTGGCTACCTACAAGGCCCTGGAGTCTTTAAGGCCGGACAAAAGAAGGAAAATGGACGATCCGGAATGTGATTGGTACAGGTGGTTCGACCTGAATGACATCACTATTTCTTTAAGCCGCCTGTTCATGCCGACAGATCCGGAATGGCCGCCACTGATTCAAGAACTGATTGAGATGCCAGCTGTGATTGCAAACAAAAGGCAGTTGCTAAGTGACTTTACAGATACAGGGGAGCCAGATGTCCCTTTTGAAAAAGGTTTTACCGTGGATAGGCTGTGGGCCGGCCTCTTTTCCCTCACTTATGTGCATCCATCTTTGCTGGCTTCTTTATATTCCTGTTGGTTTGGTCACGTGCCACGATCACCACCGATCATAATCAACTTGTCTCCCGATTCAATTCAGATTTCCCTCCCGATTCCTCCTTCGCTCCGCGAGCGATTTTCCACACTCTCCATCTCGCCCCCGCGTGGGCCATCACTAATTGAAGCTTTCTCTGATCTTGCAATTTCCACTCACCCTGCTATTCTCCCTTCACATTGCTTTCTACTTGGAAAAGAAAATAAAAATGAAGAAAAAGATAAAAATGAAAAAAAAACACCGATTTTCCAACTTTCCAATCCTCCATTTCTATTGAGGAGACCTCCTATCTTTCTCCCGAGTGCGTCCCGACCCAGGGGCCGCTCTTCCAAGATTCCTTGGTAAGTCTTTTCTCCCCCTCCGGTGAGGGGTCCTCCTCTGTATCACCTCATGTATCCACTTTTTCACCTCCTTCTTTCCTTTCTAATCAGCCTAGTTGCTCTTCTTCTTCGTCTTCCTCTTCTTCTAATAAAATTCATGGGGTAGATTCACACAAGAAGGCCAAGGGTAAGCAGATTCCTCGCAGATTTTTGTTGGAATTGGCCATCAGATGCCAAGCTTGTTTAGCTCTCCCGGAGTTTGTGGAAGATCCAATTATCCTGCCAGAGTTAGAATATGAAGATGTTATTGCTTCTTATGAGGGTTTGGGCGTTTATGAAATTATGAATGATGAAGACCCTATTGAAGAGGGGGATGAAAATTATGAAGAATATGAGGACGAGACTGATGCTTTTGCTAGTGGAATGAGAAGATTCGACGAACCATCAGCCTCCGTAGAAGAACCTACCAAAGAAATTAATTTGGGTACCGAGGAAGACCCTAGGATTGTCCTCATTAGCAAGAATTTGCCGCCCTCCGAAGAGGAGGCGCTCATTTTAGTTCTTCAAGAATACAAGGACATGTTTGCTTGGAGTTATGAGGATATGCCTGGATTAGACCCTGCGCTCGTTGAACACCGCCTTACACTTAAGCCAGGGTCTGTCCCGGTCAAACAACGGTTGAGGCGTTTCCACCCTAACATGGCTTTGAAGATGAAAGAAGAGGTCGACAAACTCCATAAGGCTAGATTTATTAGAGTCGTCCTCTATCCCAATTGGGTGGCTAACATTGTCCCGGTTATGAAGAAAGACGGGAAGGTTCGAATTTGCATAGATTTTCGGGACCTCAACCGGGCGTGTCCTAAAGATGACTTCCCCCTCCCTCATATTGATGTTCTGATCGACAACACGGCAGGATTTGAAACTCTTTCATTTATGGATGGCTTTTCAGGTTATAATCAAATTCGATTGGCTGAGGAAGATCAAGAGAAGACTTCATTCACAACACCATGGGGCACTTATTGTTATGTGGTCATGCCCTTTGGACTTAAGAATGCTGGTGCCACTTATCAGAGGGCTATGATGGTAATTTTTCATGACATGATTCACATTTATATTGAGGTGTATGTGGATGATCTGGTTGTAAAATCAAGGACAAGGATTGAGCATCCTGGGGTTCTGGCTAAGGTTTTGCAGAGATCCCGAGAATATCAATTGAAAATGAACCCCAAGAAGTGCGTATTTGGCGTTTCTTCAGGGAAATTGCTTGGTTTCATTGTTAGCAAGAGGGGAATTGAAGTTGATCCCAACAAGGCAAAGGCCATTAGAGACATGCCTCCTCCCAAGAATTTGAAGGAAGTTCGAGGATTAATCGGGAGGTTGCAATTTATTCGCCGCTTTGTCTCCCAGCATTCACAGAGATGTAGGCCATTTTACGAGCTCACTAAGCCGGGAGTCAAATTTGAATGGGATGACAAGTGTCAGGCAGCCTTTGACGGATTAAAGGATTATTTGGCCAATCCTCCTGTCCTGAGGCTGCCAGTTCCAGGCAAACCACTTGTTCTTTATGTTTCAGTCCTGGATGACTCTGTAGGTGCTGTTCTAGCCCAAGTGGATGAGGAAGGTAAGGAGAGGGCAGCATACTACTTGTCTAAACTTCTTAACCCCTGTGAGCAGAGGTACTCAGCCATGGAGAAGACTTGTGCAGCTTTGGTTTGGGTAGTTCAGAAATTAAAACACTATTTCCTAGCTCACGAGGTTCACCTCATTGCACGCATGAACCCAATTAAATTCCTCCTTGAAAAATCTGTCCTCACTGATCGGTTAGCACGCTGGCAAAGCTTCCTTTCTCAATTTGACATCACTTACATCCAGCAGAAAGCTATCAAAGGCTACGCCATCGCCGAACACCTTGCTCATCACCCTCTCCCCCGTTTTGATCCGGTCAATTCAGAGTTCCCAGATGAAGAACTAATGTCCATCAATCAACCCCACGATCCTATGTGGACATTACATTTTGATGGAGCTCTAAATTCTCAAGGAAGAGGGATCGGCATGGTTCTTTTAACACCTGAAGGGGTCACCATTCCATTTGCTGCTTGGCTCACTTTCCCCGTCACCAACAATATAGCTGAGTATGAAGCTCTTTTGGCCGGTCTTCAAACCGCTCATCGATATGGCGTCACCCAGTTAAGGATTGTCGGTGATAGTCAGCTCATTTTGCGCCAGGTGTTGGTCAAGTGTCGCACCATCAATCCTAAGCTCAAGCTCTACCAGGAACTCGCTTCAGCTTATGCCAAACTCTTCACTAAATTGATCTTCGTTCATGTCCCTCGCAGCCAGAACATCTTGGCTGACGCTCTCGCCTCTTTGGCTTCCGCTTTAGTTTTCCCTCCTGAGTGTGATTTTCATGTTCCCCTGATTCATCAGCGTGACACCCCGGCTATTAAGGATCGCGCATTCCTTGATATTAGGGATCAAGTGCTTGAGAAGGTTAAGCAGAAAGAAGCTCTCAAAGACAAAGAGGTCATGCTTTTGGACTGGGAAGAAGAGTTGGCTGACGAAGAGAAACCTAGGTATTATGAGATTGCCAGATACTGTAATGATTAGTCCTATCCCGAGGAAGCCACCGCAGAAGAAAAAAAAGCAATTAGAAGAGTGGCTCAACGTTATGTTTTGGTTGGAGGTGTGCTCTACAGAAGAGGGCTCACCGGTGTTTTATTAAGATGCCTCAATGATGATGAATCTTGGAAAGCTGTGGAAGAGGCGCATTCAGGAGTGTGTGGTGGTCATGTGAATAGCCAGATGCTAGCTAAGAAGATTCTTAGACTAGGTTTCTATTGGCCCACTCTAGAAGAGGATTGTTCTATCTATGTTCGAAGGTGTGTTAAGTGCCAACTGCACGCCGACAAGATTCATTCTCCTGCTTCTTCACTCCATCCTACGTCCTCCCCATGGCCTTTTTCCATGTGGGCTTTTGACATCATTGGACCTCTTGGTGACTCGAATCTCCTCACGAAGCAAAAGTCGTTCATCCTGACGGCAACGGAGTACTTCACCAAGTGGGCGGAAGCAGAAGCTTACGTGGAAATTAAAGCGTCAACCGTCTGCAAATTTATCATGAAGAACATCATCACGAGGTTCGGGATCCCGAATACCATCGTCACCGACAATGGACCTCAATTTATCTCTCAAGATCTCAAGGATCTCTGCAACAGGTACAACATTGCATTGCATCATTCTTCTCCCTATTATCCGCAGGGCAATGGCCAAGCAGAGGCCACTAATAAAACCTTGATCAAAATTGTTAAGAAGACGTGTGAGGCTAGTAAATTTGCGGACTGGCCAGACAAGCTGGTTGAAGCTCTTTGGGCCTACCGCACTTCCATTCGAACTCCCACTGGGCAAACTCCTTTCGCCCTTACTTATGGAATGGAGGCAGTAGTCCCTCATGAGATTCTTATTCTCTCTCTGCGAGTACAATTGGACAAGGAGCTCTCTATTGATGAGCGTCGTGATTCACTCCTTGCCCAGTTGGAACTCCTTGACGAGAAGCGTCTGGTCGCCACTGAGCATGCGCGCGTTTATCAAAACAGGCTCTCACGTTTTTATCAAAAGAAGGTAATTGAGAGAAAATTTAAGGTTGGTGAAATGGTAATCAAAAGAATTTTTGTAAAACCCGGTGGCCCTCGTTCAAAGCTCCAACCAAATTGGGAAGGGCCGTTCGTCATAAAAAATGTTTATCCTGGCAATGCTTATAAACTGGTTAATGCTGAAGGAGAGGAATTGACTCACCCATGGAATGGTTTGTATATCAAGAAATATTACCCCTGAACAAAAATCCAAACAAAAATTGAAAACTTCATAAAAATCCAAAGAAAATAGAAATCTCCCAAAATAATCCAAAAAAAAAATCAAATATTTTCAAAATCAAACAGTTTTCTTTCATGGTTTTCCTTTTGGGTTGACATGGCATACAAGGGTCCACGGTCCGAAAGGTCAAAATTCAGAATCCATTCATCAGTCTTGCTAATTTAAAATGGGAGTTGACCCCGCACACACTACACACTTTACTCTTGAGCTCAAGCAGTGCAAAATCTGATGGAAAGTCAAAACCGGACTAAAGGCGAAAGACGATATCCATTCTTTTCTTCTTCGGCCCACAAGGGAGGAAGGGAGGTCTCGAGGTAGACACGCCAAGCCTATCCGCCGCCCTAGTAGGAGGAAGTCAGGGCCCAAAAGGGAACAAATGCCACAAAAAGCCCAAGTACAATTAGGCTGTTCATCAATGCAAATCAATTCCAAAGTGAAAGTCAAATGGTGAAAAGAAAAGCATGTCAAGAGGGTAAAGTCCCCGCAAGGAAAACCTTGGGCGTATGCATGCAATATGAAAAGAGGCAAAAGGCAACAAAACGTCCCTACGCCAAAGACCGAACCCCAACAGGCATAGGGTAGGGGAGGTAGCTTTGCCTCAGGCATCTCTGAATCTTTTGTGGGCTTCCTTATATCTTCTCTTTTATTTTTGGAAAAGTCATGAACCAGCAGAATGGTCGAGACAAACCGAAGAGAATGCACTGCACGAAATCTTGTGTATAAGTTTAATTATATGCACGCCAATCCCCCTTTTAATTATTCAAGAAAGGTTAATGGATCTTAGATGATGACCAAGTAGGGCCCACCACCTTAATGGCTTTATCAGCCCAATTTGGGAAGAATAAAATTAACGCCTTTGTTCAAGGCGCGTTCATGTTAATTCACGCCTCGCTTAAAGTCGTTTCTTTAAAAAATAACGCCTCTTGGAAGGTCGTATTTTCAACAAAATTCAAAATCTTTACAAATTCACGCCGCCTTCGAGGGCGTCTTTTACTAGAGTAACGACCTAATCCAAGGCGTGTTTTTCAGAAAATCCCAAAAAAAAATATAGATAATGAAAAGAACAAAAATAAATTCTTCATGTTGCATGAATTTCACTCTTGCCTGGACATCTTTTAATTATTGTTTGCATATGTGTAATTGCATGAGGCATCTCCCAGTTTTGGTTATTTCATTTTGCCTTATTTAATTAAAGGCTTGGCCCCTTGACCCATTATTAAGGTCAGAATATTGACACCCCTTGCTCACCGGGCAAGGGGCCAAGTCGAACGGATCAATTAACCTGTTTGTTCAAGTGAAAACCGCAGCTGCAGATACAGGGCAAAGTAAAGCAAACGCGAGGAACGTGGAAAGAAAAAGTACACAAACACAAGTCCACAACCACACAAGTGCTCAGGTAACAAAAGCTCAAATCTCATATATATATATATCATCATGTCTATCATGTACAGGTGTGAGGGTGGAGGAGTACAAGTACAAAAAACTCTCAGCTCTCACCTCCACCCTCCTCTACTCTCCTACTCTCAACCTCCTCCTCACCGTCCCGAGCTGGCGCTGGTGGAGGAGGCATAGGCCCCCGTGAAGAAGCCGGAACCCGAACGTGTCCCCCTGCCTCGCTCCTCTCTCGGAGGGAAGAACTCGCCACGAAGGTGGAGCTGGTGAAGGAGTACCCCGCAGCCCGTGCTCGCTCACGGCCTCGCTGCAACCGCTCCTCGGACACTCGCAACCGCTCCTGGGAAAGGATCAACTGGGTCCTCGAGTCCGCCAGCTCACGCTCCCGTGCTGCCAGCTGCTCCTGGAACCGGGCACGCTCCGCCTGGTGCTCCTCCCGCTCACGAGCCCGCTCCTCGCGCTCCCGAGCACGCTCCGCCTGGTGCTCCTCCCGCTCATGAGCCCGCTCCTCGCGCTCCCGAGCACGCTCCCTCCTCTCCAGCTCCAGGGCAACTCGCAGCTCGGCCACGTCCTGAGGCAGCTCATTGCGTCGCCTCAGGGTCCTCTGAAGCTCTACGATCTGCTGATCGCGGATCGACAACTCGGTACGTGCCGCCCGTAGCTGAGCAGCCTGCAAACAGGTAAACAAATCATCAGTTCCACAGTTCAATAATTCATGAAATGAAATAACAACATGTGGCTGAAGGTAGATCACGCACCCGAGAGTTCGTCATGCGGAAGCCCTCATCCACACAGGTCATGGCTGCTCGGAGCTCCTCGGCCTGCAAAACAAATTTCATCAGTGCACAATTTATATCTAATCATTATTTGAATGAGGTTTTGAGTTCAAAATTTACCCGTGAAGCAAGGTCGCGCTCCGCCGCCTCGGCTCGCGCTATCGCGCCGGCCAGCTGCTCTGTTAGTGCAGTCACCTCTGCACTAGGCCCCCTCGAGCTGGAGGCCTCCCCCGGATCTCTCCTAACTGCTCCCTGCTGGGCACGCTGCATTCATTAAGACCGTCAGTGGCTAATCATTAATTCAACAAAAAATTCATTTGCATATAGGAATAATTTAAACACTCACCAGGGTCTCCAGGTCTGCCCGTGTGGCGGCCAGCTGGTCCTCCCGGCCGTGTAGATGGGCCTGGGCATCCATAGCCGCTATATCTCGCGCATCCTGCATTCATCACATATTAGTTGCATAATAGACATGTATAAGCATCGGCATTTAGAAATAATTGCACTCATACATACCCCTAAGACCTTCATCTGAGGTCTGCCGGCGTGAACCTCCCAGTAGCGCCGGAGATACTCGGAGCTGTCTATCGCCTGGGAGGTGACTCGGGTCCCGCCTCGCTGCCAGTCTCCGTACTGCTCCGTGAACCGTACCCTCCAGTCGATCGCCTTGGTGCGATCGCGGGTCTTCTTTCCAATGCCTCGAGGCTCCCCGACCTCGATCCATTCCTGGTGCAAGCCCAGGGTCCTCATCACCAACCTGAGCCGTAACGGCTCGATCTCGCTCAGGCAGTGCAGCCACAGCTCACGCCCAAAGCGAGGTCGCCCCGATACGACCCAAGGTTGGCCCTCATCCGTCATATCCTCGTAAGGCCTCCACTGCACCTGCATTCATACATATCATTATCATTTCATCATAATCAATTCAAATCAACTCAAAAGAAATGCATATCATTTATTCATACATACCAGCGAGGGAGGGAAGTCGCGGAACTCTCTCCGTAGAACCCACAACTCGTAGTCGAGTGGGGCACCGAAGATGACTGGTAACCAGCGTCGCGCCAGAGGGAAGGATCCCTCAGCTCCCGGCCGTGGGTCGACGCGCCCCATCGGCATGTACAAGTGGCTCCACACCTGCATCCATGCATTGCATTAGTAAGGCATTCATTTGCATGAAAAGAAAAGGAAAATAAAGGAAAATAAATACCTGAAGAAAAGGTGAGAAGCCACTAACGGTCGTCTCACGTCCTGTCCCCGTGGACAGGTCCGCCAGCAGGTGTGCCAGCAGCGCTGCACCCCAAGCGTAAGTGCCAACTGTCTCCAGGTCCTCAAGGATGCCCAAGAAGCGGCAGTTGATGACGTCGGCTTTCGTCCCCAGCAATAATCTCCCGAGCAGCAGCAGCAGGAACCTCCTCAGGTCTCGATCCGCTCTCTCATGGTCAGTCGGGTCCTGGCAGCATACCGCTCTCACCCCGTCGGTCAGCCTCTGTGCAAACTCACCTAAGGTCTCCCCTGACCTGTGCCTGGCATCTCCTAAACCCATCACCGTAGTCAGGTCTGTACGGAAGATGGTCCTACACTCGCTCGGTACCTCATAGACCATATCCAGCCCTAGTAACCTCTGGGCCATCTCCGTGTAGTCAGGATAGGTGAACCCACTCACAGCCTCACCATCCACCCTCAACCCTGTAATCTAGTCACATCCTCTAGGGTAGGAACCATGTGCCCCCAGGGCATCAGGAAGGACCGGCTCACCCTATCCCAACGTTCCCGTAAAACCTGGATAAGTGCTAGGTCAGGTCTAAATGGCTCAATGGATAGGAAAGCCCCGAACCCCATAGCATCTACCCTAACCCTCTGGAAGTCGGGGAGACCCTGATATGCTGCCCAGACCATGACCCATGAGATACGGGTCCTCATCAGCCCCTGCACGCATTAAAAGAGAAGAATTTTGCTTAATTATTTGGTTAATCATGTGTAATTGCATTTGGTTTTGCCTGGGCATTGATTTTAATGTTTTGGAAGTCACGACCCTCCTCAGGTCGTTTCTTAGTAAATTCATGCCCCTAAAGGGGGCGTTTTTCTAAATATGGTTTGACGTAACGTCTTGGCTGAGGGCGTTTTCCATCTTTGAAACGCCTCTGTGAAGGGCGTGAACATGTTGTTAATTTCTAAATCCTAAAATGTTTTTCAATTCACGCCCTCGGGCGGGGCGTTTTTCATTTGGGACCGTTCAGTTTAAATAGAGAATTAATGAAGAGACGCCCTCTGGTTTGGGCGTTTCTTGTTAAAATCACGCCCTGGTGAGGGGCGTGGCTTTCATGATTTTCAGATAATTCAAATAAAAATGACAGCATGCGAAATAATTAATGAAAACATTTAATGGGTATGGAATTAATGGAAAATCATAATTTTGAAGAAACGACATGCTGCAGGGCGTTTGTCATGAGGGTTAATTAATAAAAGGATTTTACGCCCTGGGGCAGGGCGTTTCATTTGTGAATAACGCCCCCACGGGAGGCGTCTCTTTTCTGAGTTGCAGAACTCGTGCTCGAGGGCTATGGAAATCAGGAAAAATAAAATAAAATGAAAATAAAATAAAATAAAAATGGAATTGGGGAGGGGAACCTACCTTTTTGTGCTTCTGGGGTTGTGGTCGAGGCAGTGGCCGTCTGGGCCGCCGGAGTTGACCCCGGGGAGCGACCGCCGCCGTGGGCGGTGGTCCGTCGTCTTCTCCTTCTTCATCTTCCCCTTCTTCATCTTCGTCTCCTTTTTCTTCTTCTTCTCCACCTTCGTCTTCTCCTCCTTCTTCTGTTGCTTCACCTGCTGCTCCTTCGGCCTCGTCAATGCCGACCACCACCGGTTCTTCTTCAACGGCCACGACGGCGAGCTCCTCCACGGTGATTTCTTCCTCTTGGGCGTGGACGGCGTCGAGATCGACCACCTCTGGGGCACTCACCCTTTGGCGTTTGGCCATGGCTGGGGCTAGGAGAGAAAGAGAGATTGGGGGAATGAGAGAAGAGGATGGGAGATTGAGAGAGAGGCTTCGGGGGGGGCTTCGGTTAGGGTTTGCTGGGGAGAGAATGAACGAGAGGAGGAAGAAGAAGGGGGCTGATGACTTTTGGGTTTCGAAAAGAAGACACGCCCTTAAGGAAGGCGTTTTTAATGGAATTCACGACCATTCGTTGGGTGTTTCTAAAAATAGACGACGTTTATTAGGGCGTTAATTTGTTTTGCATGGGAAACGATAACCGTCATCAGACGCATTGAATGGGCGTTGATTGATGTGATGAAAGTCATCATTGTTGGCTTAGAGTAACGCCTCTGTTGAGGGCGTGTTATTCTTGAGAAGTGATTAAGGAAAAGGCGTTAGTTTTGATGATTCAACGATTATATTCTTTGGGGTTTGAACCTATTCACGCCTTGTTTGAAGTCGTTATTTAAGTCACGCCCTCTTGTGCAGGCGTCAAATGTGGAAGATGGGCCGATTGAGGCGCCTTTAGGTCAGGCGTCCTTTCTTGAATTCGCGCCTTTCTTTGAGGCGTTGTTTGCAACAGAAACGCAGGTTTTGGAAGATTTTGATCATAATCACAGTGATAATTGGCTCAATCAGAAAGTAATCTTTATTATTTGAAAGAAAGGATTACAATGCCTAATGAGCCACCTTGGGCCTTAATTTCCTCAATGCTATCACATAATTTTTCCACTGTTCTTTGGCTTCTTCTAAGTCTTCTACAGGGTGATGAAGCTTGCTTAGTTTCCACAGAGCTTCAATGGTGATTGTCTCCTCTCCATCTTCATTGCTGCCTAGATCCCTTGATTTGATTGGAAGAAGATGGGAGATGTCTTCTAGCACTTGCCTTGGAAGCCCGAGCTGAGGAAGGCACCAGTGTGCATTGTACAAGATGAGCTCGGATGCGCCAATAAGTCGAAGGTCCGTGCCGATGGAGAATCTTGCGCGGAGTTCCTGCATTTTGAGTATTCCCGGAGTGCAAGTAAAGAGGTTTTTGGGCATTACCTTAAGGTGTTCTCTCCACTCCGCCCTTTTCTTGATTTGAGGAATGCGGTTCGTCACCCTATTGCTTATTCCCAACGAGCCGGTGATGTAAGAAAGCGGACTTTTGGAGAAAATCCTTGACGATTGTTGGGCTTCATGGCATGGATCAAATTTAAAGTGGAGGTCCACCCAACTTGAGAAGGCTAGCATACAGCCGTATATGGGCCGCCCCATGGCCGCCGATGTAAGCCCGCTGTAGAGGTAAGCTAGTATGGCCGGCCCAACTCTTTCACCTTCCCATAAGCTCACCACTACACTTATTTGACTCTCTTCAAGGAAGTCCTCCGTGGATGGAAACAGTAGTGCGCCTGCTATGCACACCACGAAGGCCTTTGTGTTGAGTACGGACTGAATAGATCTAGAGGGGGGGGTGAATAGATCTTTCCCCCTTTTTCGATTTAATATCTATTGACTAAATGAGTTGCAGGTGATTGACGAATTATAGAACTAATGTTGATATCAATGAAGAAAACAAACACATAAGGAAGCACGCACACACATAAATAACAAGAGTAGACTCCCTGTAGAACTTCCAATCGGATGCCTTCAGCTGCTTTGCTGCTGGAGGTCGCACAGCTTCAAGCCCAGTCTTCCTTCTGCAGCAATGAGAATGCCTTTAGTCTTCTGCAGATTTCTTATTGATGGAGAGCCACTTCGTCCTGTGATGTAGGTGTGTTTCTTAGCTTCTGTTCTATGCTCTCTCTGTGTGCTTGCATCCGCGATCAGTTGCCTTCTACTTTTTATGCAGATTCTTTTTCAAGCCTGAAGCTTTTCCCGCTCAAATTCCAGATCGAGCGTCAATCTGCTAGAAAGCAGGGAGACGGTTAAATCCGATCACTACAATAAGTTTGACCGCTTCTAAGCAAGATTCTCTCCTTGATTCCCGTGCGGAATCTCATCATTTGAACTACCCAACAACCTGCAACAACAATCTGCAGGTTTTAAGGAACCAAAACAGAATTCGGTTAGAGTTCGGTTCTGGACGCTATAACACCCGTGGTCGACCATGACACTGTCCCTGGTCGACAATGAGCAGTGTCCTGATGGCGGTTTCATTCTGGCTGACACTCGCGTCCCCCGTGGTAGACCACAGCCTTGTCGCTGGTCGACAAGGGGCAAATTCCAGATGGCCGTCAGTTCTGTCTGATGCTCTGTCTGTTCTGTGGTCGACCAGAAGTGGGGCTTTGGTCGACAGCCAAGGCACATGCAGAAGACGGATGACTTGAAGTATTTCTGGCTGGGTTCGTTGGTCGACCATAACCACTTCCATGGTCGACAAGCGGCCTTTGACACTTCTTCTGATTTGTTGATTCCACTTGGATTTCAGTGGACCTGAAATTACTTAACTTATCAGAAGTAACTTGAACTATCAGATTTATATTGAGTTAATCAAAAACATTGTTTGTCATCATCAAATAGTCATGAGTCCATTACTTTGAAGGAACAATCAAACCACTTGTATTTGTTATGAAACAAGATAGAACTTGATTAATCAAACATATCCTATTGTCATCATCAAAACCAAGGGATGCACAACATTCTCCCCCTTTTTGATGATGACAACCATGAGTCATTGTGACAAACAACAGATTATAAAATTCATTTGATATTGCATTCAAGGCTATCATAGCACAGATTTCATTCAGACAATTCGTTTGATGTGCCTTTCAAAAACTATAGCACTAATTACATGAGTGACTCAAAAAGGATAAAGACACTAAGGACACGTAGACAAATTAAACTTGACATCTAGACACACATCTAGACACACAACTAGACACACAATGACACATAAAGTCCTATCTCCCCCTTTGTCAACAACAAAAAGAGGATCATTTAAACAAGCCCTCTGAGGAGGATGAGGAAGTCTCTGGCTTCACGTTCTCTTCCATGCGATCCAGCTTGTCAACAATGTGGGCATAAGAGAGCCTGAGCTTCTGGATCTCGGAGATAGTAGCATTGTGATACTTTTCATTCTGCTTGGTTGTGAACTCTATGCGGTTTCCCATTTCTTCTGACACTTGACCTAAGGTGCCAACTAGTCTGTTGAACCGAGAACTAGCATGGTCAGTGTGTTCCTTTTGCTTGATGAACCTGGCCTCCATCTGTTGTTCCAGCCTTTGGACTTTCTGCTCTAGGCGCCCTGTGGCAGCATTCATATTCTCTTGAAAGGATTGGAATTGGGTGGTGAAAGAGGACAACTGAGATGCTATCTGGAAAAGCACTCCGTGAGACTCAGTGTTGGAGGTGAAGGATGGTGGTGGAGCAGAAGTAGATGGAGTGGAGGTAGGTGGAACTTGGGTAGGTGGAACAGAATGAGATGGAGCTTGGGTAGGTGGAACAGAAGTGGATTGAGCATGAGTGGCAGCAGTGCCTGGATGCCATGGCACTATAGAAAGGGAAGATGGAGGATGGGCAGTAGTGGTGGTAGTAGGGGTAGCTTGAGGCACCACAGGTGGAGGTGTGACAGTAGGGCTAACCTGTATAGGTGTATGTGGTGGAGAAGAGGGTGGCAATGGAGCCTTGGATTTGCCCTTGGATGGTAGAGTGCGCTGAATTTGGTCTCCTACCTTCTTAAACCCCAAAAATGTGGTCACGAAGTGAAAGTTGTAGACGTGCCATTTGGGAATTACAATGCGCGGAGCGTGAGGAAATGGTATTTTTGCTGCTTCTAGAATGGCAGATATGTGGGCAGCAAATGGAAGAGAATTCTGGGGATAATGTAGGATGTTTTGGAAGGTGTTTAGGATGAGCGTTATGAGGCGAATGGGTTGACAAGTGATGAGGCCATGGAGCAAAAATAGATGGAGGCGACTTACTTGATCTCTGGCGCCTCCTCTTGGTTGGATAATGGTGGTAAGAATGTGATGAAGCAATCTATGAAGAGGAGGGAAGGTGTTGGCATTCAGATACTTAGGGAGAACCTCAGGAGCTGGCTGGCCAGTGACGACGGTGTATGCAGCTCGGAAGTCAAAATCCTCAGGATGGAAGACGGCGCCATGTCTGGGAATCGTCAACGCTTTGTGGAGCAGTTTGACGTCGAGGCGGACGACGATGCCTTGAACTACGGTGTAGACCTGACCATCCACTATTTGCAAGTTGTGGTAGAATTCTTGCACAAGCTGAGGCGAATACTGAGTATGTGCCGAGACAAACGCTGTCCACTCTTGGGCTTCAAAAATTGGCAGTAGTTCTGGGAACATCTCCATCAGCTTCTCATCAGAGAAATCAACAATCCTTGGTGGCAGAACGGTCCGTGGCTTGAGAACTCCTGAAACTGGATGGACGATGGGTTCTGCTGAAGCTGGTACCTTTCTGCCTGAGTCAGCCGCCTCAGCCGTGGTCGACTTTTGAGGGGCCGATGGCGGACCCTGCGCGGCCCTCTGCTTGGAACGCTTGGACGGCTTCGAGGAATCGGCAGGGGCCTTCTCTCTTGTTCTCTTGGTAGACCGCGGAGCGTGCTTTGGAGACATGGTGGAGGGATGCGAGAGAGAGGTGAGAGAGAACTGGAGAGGAAGAATGCGAAAGAGGTACAAGACGGCGGATGAGAGAAAATTAGGGACCCAGCCGTGGCAATTTATAGGGTAGGGCAGTAGGGCTGGGTCTAAAAAAAATAGGATAGTGAACCATCACGATGCAGAAAACGAGCGGTCAGGATTTAATCAGCATAACTCAAATTTTTGGAAGATATTAAAGTGTACTCCCTTTCTTTAATAGAACACTTATGGAACCTTTCCACCCTTATGCAAAGACCACCTTGTGACCAAATAGAGTGGGTATTGTGGTTCAATGAATTTGAAAGTATTGCACCAATAAATTGACTCCCCATATCCAATTTCTTTCACATGGCTCCTTGAACTTATAATATATTTCAAGAGATAATTTGACTAACTATGCTAGCTGAACAGTGTTTTGTACTTTTATTTGCATGCTATGCTTTAGGTCAACCATTTTCTCTGCCTTTGTGATAACTTTTTGAATCATTTGAGAGCTGTGGTCAGGTTTATCACATGCTTTTCTACACGAGGAGACACGCTTTTTACACGCCAGAAACCCCGGCTACTTAGCATGCCTAACCATTCCACTAATAACTGGGACGCACCTTTTATCCGTGAGGATATACGTTTATCAGACGCCAATATCCCCAGTTACTCAGTATGCCCAATCAATATTTTTGAAAGCAGCAGAGTTAGATTGGATCTTCATGACACACTTGTCTCCCATCTATTGTTCAGCCAATTTTTTTTTCTTTGAGATGGAGAACAGTAGTTTCTCAGAACTCAATCCATTGCTCTACCAAGAAGGCAGAATTATGGCGTATTCCATGTACATACATGTTATATTTGAGTTTATTTTTACTGTCCAACACAGACACAGGTAGAGAAACAGTCTCATTACTAAAAATCATAAGTCCTCAAAATCTTGTGACAGAGTCATAGTTATGGTTTGAATTTATTGCAGTAGTACAGTTCAAATTCTCATTACTACACTCAACCTCTACTCTTAATGATTACCTTGGTGATTTTATTGAAAGATATGGTTAGGTTTTTCAATGTTTTATCAAGGAATGAGTTTACACTTTTTCTCCCCCTCAATTTGTGAGTCCTTGCTGAAGATAAAAAAATGTTGGCCATGAAGAGATATAGAGACACAAGGGATGGGAAGTATGGATAAGGATGAATGAGTGAAGAATCTGAGCACAAAAGTTCACTTAGTTCAGAGGATTTCCTAGCAGAGCCAGCAGCCTTTTTAGATCCATTTTCCCTTGTTCAGATCCTCTGTCGACCATAGAGTTGCCTTTGGTCGACCTCTGTGCTGTCACAGAAGCTGCCTGATGAGTAGTCACATGTGGTTTGCTTTCTGACAATTCTGTTGTCGACCATGGGACCGCCTGTGGTCGACAGCTGCGAAGTCACAGAACCAACTATTTCCTGTCCTGATGCCTTGGTCGACCAGCGCCTTGTCTGTGGTCGACCACAAGAGATAATCCATAGTAGAACCAGGATTCTGCAGAACTTGCTGAAGTAGCAACCGACACTAGACCTCCAAACTCAAAACTTGACCAGTACTAGAGACCTAGTTGACATAACTTAGTACAGAAATGACAGAATCTATACAGTGAACACATGAATATGATTATTTCAAGAATTTTTAGGAGAAATTCTACAAATTCCTAACTCCCTTCTTAGAGTTGAAAATCTGTCATTGTTAAGGGGTTTTGTGAAAATGTCTGCCAGTTGCTTTTCAGTTTCTACAAAATGAAGCATGAAATTTCCTTTGGAGACCTCATCTCTTAGAAAGTGATGACGGATCTCAATGTGTTTTGTCCTAGAGTGTTGAATGGGGTTTTTAGACAGATTAATAGCACTAGTGTTGTCACAGAAAATAGGTGCACATCCAAGATCTACATTGTAGTCTTGGAGTTGATGTTTTATCCACATAACCTGTGTACCACAGCTCCCTACTGCGACATACTCAGCCTCAGCAGTGGAGAGTGCCACAGAATGCTGCTTTTTAGAAGCCCATGATATTAAACATCCACCTAATATTTGACAATAACCACTAGTACTCTTCCTATCAATTTTGCAACTAGCATAATCAGCATCTGAATATGAAATCAAATCTAGTTTGCAGTATGTAGGATACCATAAACCCAAATCTTGGGTGCCGGCAAGGTATCGAAGGATACGCTTGACAGCCCCTAAATGTGATTCTCTAGGGCTAGACTGATATCTAGCACACATGCATACACTAAACTGAATATCTGGCCTTGAAGCAGTTAAATATAGCAGGGACCCGATCATACCTCTGTATTTCTTGGCATCTACCATGTTACCTTTTACATCAGCTTCCAATGTTGCATTTGTACCCATGGGTGACTCGATTGGTTTGCAGCTTTCCATGCCAAACTTCTTCAACATCTCCTTTATGTACTTGGATTGATTTATGAAGTCTCCTTCTCTACATTGTACGATCTGCAATCCAAGAAAAAACTGTAAATCACCCATTAAACTCATTTCAAACTCATTGGTCATTAAGTTTGCAAATTCAGTACATAAAGAAGCTTCGGTAGACCCAAACACAATATCATCCACATAGATTTGTACAATTAGTATATGCTTACCTTGGGTCTTGGAAAACAATGTTTGATCAATTTTACCTCTTATGTATCCCTTCTTGGTGAGGAAGGAGCTCAACCTTTCATACCAGGCCCGAGGAGCCTGCTTTAATCCATACAAAGCTTTATGCAATTTGAAAACATGATTAGCAAGTTCATCATTTTCAAATCCAGGGGGTTGTTCCACATAGACTTCTTCTTTTATTATTCCATTTAGAAATGCACTTTTTACATCCATTTGTTGTAGTTTGATTCCATGAGATGCTGCAAAGGCTAACAATATCCTGATGGCTTCTAATCTAGCAACTGGAGCATATGATTCTTCAAAATCAACCCCAAATTCCTGGTTGTACCCTTTAGCCACCAGCCGAGCCTTGTTTCTCATTACAACCCCTTCTTCACTTAGCTTGTTTTTATAGACCCACTTGGTTCCAATAACGGGGTGAGATGAAGGTCTAGGGACAAGACTCCACACCTGATTTCTTTCAAATTGATTTAGTTCTTCATGCATAGCATTTATCCATGAGTCATCTTTTAATGCTTCCTCTACTGATTTGGGCTCTATTTGGGACACAAGTGCAAGCTGATCTAGTTCATTGATTTCTTTTAACTGAGATCTAGTCTTCCTAGGATCATGAATTCCACCAATAATGTTATCTAAGGGATGATCTCTAAGAAGTCTCAAGTTGTCAAGATTGTTACCTGAGATGATCTCTCCTTCGGTCTGATCATTAGAATTACCTTGGTTTGTTTCTTGATCTTGTGCTTCTTCATTCTCCTTCGGTTCTTCTTTGTCTTTCAGAAATTCTCCATCTTCTTCCTCCTTGCTGACCTGTTCATTTTTAATCAGATCATTAACTTCATCAAATGTGATATGAGGGGATTCTTCAACAATTTGATCTTTGGTGTTGAAAACCCTATAGGCTCTTGATCGGTCAGAATAGCCCAAGAATATTCCTGGATCACTCTTCGGTTCAAATTTGTCCAAGACCCTTTTTTCATTGTTATGAATAAAGCATTTTGACCCGAAAATTCTAAAATGAGCTAGGGATGGTTTCTTACCTTTGAACATTTCATATGGTGTATTTTCACTAGCCGGTCTTACCATTGCTCGGTTTACAATGTAGCATGCTGTGTTGACTGCCTCTGCCCAAAATCTCCTTGGAAGTTTAGCTTCAACCAGCATGGTTCTAGCCATCTCGACAAGAGTGCGGTTCCTTCTCTCCACAACTCCATTTTGTTCTGGAGTCCTTGGTGAGGAAAATCTGTGGGTTATGCCCTTGTTTCTGCAGAACAAGTCAAAGTCAGAATTTTCAAACTCCCCCCCATGGTCAGATATGATTGTACACACTTTGGACTTGCCATCCTGCTTCATTCTTTTGTAGAATTCCTGAAACTCAGAAAAAGCATCACTTTTATGAGATAGAAATATTACCCATGTGAATCTAGAGAAATCATCAACTAGTACATAACCGTATCTCTTACCACTAAGACTAGCAGTTCTTGTTGGGCCAAAAAGGTCCATGTGCACAAGTTCTAGTGGTCTAGAAGATTGACTTTCAGTTCTACCTTTGAATGATTTTCTTATTTGCTTACCTTGGGTACATGATTCACATACTTTGACATTTTGAGCAAACGAAATTTCAGGCATACCAAGAACCATTTTATTCTTCACAAGTTTATGCAACACCCTATAGCTAACATGCCCTAGCCTTCGGTGCCACAGCCAGGTCAGGTCCTCTTTCTTGGCGGTTAGGCACAGGTTGGTGTGGGCTGGATCATCCAAGTCTATTATGTAGACATTGTTTACTCTCTGGCCCATAAACTTGACTGTATCTGAATTTGGTTCAATAATCTTACAGATCTTGGAGTCAAATATTACTTTATGGCCTTTGTCGCAAAGCTGACTGATGCTCAGCAAGTTATATTCCAGTCCATCTACCAGCAGTACATTTTCAATACTGTTTGAGGAGTTCTTACCTATTTTACCTGTCCCGATGATCTTACCTTTGTTATTTCCTCCAAAGGTCACATAACCTCCATCTTTTGAGCTTAGTTGGGAGAACTTGGTCTTGTCTCCCGTCATGTGTCTTGAGCAACCACTATCTAAGTACCACTTATTGTGCATGGCTGCCAGACATTCCTGCATCATGAATTACACAGAAATTTTTGGACCCCAATGGTACCCGGGTCCAAGATAACTTGTAAAATTGTGAAATTGCTGTAACAATCCTTTGGGAACCCAGATTTTCTTAGAGTAGTTTAATTTTTCGTCTCTGAACTTGTTCAGATTGGGTGGCTTTTGTTCTAATGTTTCTTTAATCTGAATCCACCTTTTTGATTTCCAATTTTCATTTTGTTTCACCTGAGAAAATCTGTGGTTTCTGTTTGCGTGTCTGGTCATGGTCGACATCTGGTGTGTCTGTGGTCGACCATTACTTTTCCAGAAGCCAGCGCTTGTTCTGGCAGTTCCTCTGGTCGACATCTGGTATGTCTGTGGTCTACCACTGCTTCTCCAGACGCCAGCGCCTGTTCTGGCATATCCTCTGGTCGACAGAGGAGGGGTCGGTTGTCGACCAGCCTGTCTCCAGACACCTTGTTTTCCAGATTTATGTCCTTTAACTTGATTTAGTACTTGGTTTGTTTGGTTATTTCTGTGAATTTGAGTTTCTTGTCTATTATTTTTAAGCTTATGTTGATTGACTGTTTTCTCTTTAATGTTTCTCTCTTCCTTGGTGACATTATTCCTTTTAGAGGAGCATTCAGCTACATCCTCTTGTCTGTCTTGATATAGATTGATTAGGGGCCCTTTTCCTTTTGAGTCAGCAATCCCAGTTACGGTTTTTATTTGGAATTCCTTTTTAGCCGTAGGATTGTATCCTAACCCTTCTTTTTGAAAGTTTACTTTTATTCCCAAGACAGCATTTAAGTTTTCTTGACCTTTAGTCATTTTTTCCAAGGTTTCCTGTTTGTTTTTCAGTTCACTCTGGATTCTTTCTATTTCTTTCAGAAGTTGACAGTTTTCCTCCTTGAGTGAGTTGTTTCTTTCTTGAGTTACCTTAGTTTGCTGTTCACTTTCTTGAGTCTTTAATTTTACCTCATCAATTGTGTTTTTCAGTGACTCATTTTCTTCTAACAGCCCTTTGACATTTTCTTCATCTGTCTCATATTGTTTCAGCTTATTTTTCAAGGTGGTGATTTCTAATTCTAGTTCAGTTCTGTTGGCAAATGGGTTGCTGTCATTATTGACCTGATTAAGCTTTTTCTTCAAACTCTTATTTTCCTTTCTAATTCTTTCATAAGCATCAAGTAAGTCTGAGTAGACTTCTTCCCAATCTGAGCTAGAAAAATCTTGAAACGGAGGGATTACCTCAAGATCATCGCTATCTCCTTTGGCCATCAAACAGATGTTTCCTTCTTCTTCCTCGGAAGTTGTTTCCTCCTTACTGCTTTCCTCCTTCTCGCTCCATGTGCTTATCATTGCTTTTAGTTGCTTGCCTTTCCACTTGAAGCTTGATTTCTTAGGAGTCTCTGGACATTCAGCCTTTATGTGTCCTAGTTTCCTGCAGTTGTAGCAGACAAGTTTGTTAGATGAAGTTTTATTTTTATCAAACTTAAACTGAGATGACTTTCTTACCATGCCCTTAGGATTCCTGAATCCCTTACCTTCCTTCCGCAGAAACCTTTTGAATTTTCTTGTTAACATGGCTAGCTCACAAGTTTCCTCACCTGTGCTAGATGAGTTATCAGTGTCAGATAGTTCAGAGGTGCCTATTTTAGTTTTTAGGGCGAGCTGGTTCTTTTTCTTGCCCTCATCTTCTTTTCTTTTCAAATTGACCTCATAGGCCATTAGGGATCCCACTAGTTCATCCACAGTCATAGTGGTGAGGTTCTTTGAGTCCTCAATTACTGTGGCCTTGGTATGCCACATAGGAGTGAGGGATCTTAGGATCTTCCTCACTAATTCCTGTTCCTTGTAGGTTTTCCCTAGACTCTTTAAACTATTCGTTAATTGCACTAGTCTAGCATACATTTCAGAAATATTTTCGTCAGTTTTCATTCTAAACATTTCATATTCTGAAACTAGCATATTTGCTTTTGACTCCCTTACCTCTGAAGTACCTTCATAGATTACTACTAGTCGATCCCACATTTCCTTGGCCGTTGCACATTGTGAAACTCGTGAGAACTCCGTGGGGTGTAATGCGCATTGCATTACGTTCATGGCTCCCCAGTTGATGGTTGATTTTCTGACCTGTTCTCTGGTCCAGGTATCTTCATCTTCGGGCAGCTCGTAGGGTCCTCGGCTTACTACTCTCCACATCTCATGATCTTGTGCTCTCAAGAACACCTGCATACGATTTTTCCAGTATGAGAAATCATTTCCATCGAAATATGGTGGTCTAGTTACTGAGTGTCCCTCAGCCATTAGACTTCTAGAGTTCAGTCCGGCAGGCCTCTCCTGGTTGTTAGACCACATTTTTGGAGAGTCTGGCTCTGATACCACGTGTTGAGTACGGACTGAATAGATCTAGAGGGGGGGTGAATAGATCTTTCCCCCTTTTTCGATTTAATATCTATTGACTAAATGAGTTGCAGGTGATTGACGAATTACAGAACTAATGTTGATATCAATGAAGAAAACAAACACATAGAGAAGCACGCACACACATAAATAACAAGAGTAGACTCCCTGTAGAACTTCCAATCGGATGCCTTCAGCTGCTTTGCTGCTGGAGGTCGCACAGCTTCAAGCCCAGTCTTCCTTCTGCAGCAATGAGAATGCCTTTAGTCTTCTGCAGATTTCTTATTGATGGAGAGCCACTTCGTCCTGTGATGTAGGTGTGTTTCTTAGCTTCTGTTCTATGCTCTCTCTGTGTGCTTGCATCCGCGATCAGTTGCCTTCTACTTTTTATGCAGATTCTTTTTCAAGCCTGAAGCTTTTCCCGCTCAAATTCCAGATCGAGCGTCAATCTGCTAGAAAGCAGGGAGACGGTTAAATCCGATCACTACAATAAGTTTGACCGCTTCTAAGCAAGATTCTCTCCTTGATTCCCGTGCGGAATCTCATCATTTGAACTACCCAACAACCTGCAACAACAATCTGCAGGTTTTAAGGAACCAAAACAGAATTCGGTTAGAGTTCGGTTCTGGACGCTATAACACCCGTGGTCGACCATGACACTGTCCCTGGTCGACAATGAGCAGTGTCCTGATGGCGGTTTCATTCTGGCTGACACTCGCGTCCCCCGTGGTCGACCACAGCCTTGTCGCTGGTCGACAAGGGGCAAATTCCAGATGGCCGTCAGTTCTGTCTGATGCTCTGTCTGTTCTGTGGTCGACCAGAAGTGGGGCTTTGGTCGACAGCCAAGGCACATGCAGAAGACGGATGACTTGAAGTATTTCTGGCTGGGTTCGTTGGTCGACCATAACCACTTCCATGGTCGACAAGCGGCCTTTGACACTTCTTCTGATTTGTTGATTCCACTTGGATTTCAGTGGACCTGAAATTACTTAACTTATCAGAAGTAACTTGAACTATCAGATTTATATTGAGTTAATCAAAAACATTGTTTGTCATCATCAAATAGTCATGAGTCCATTACTTTGAAGGAACAATCAAACCACTTGTATTTGTTATGAAACAAGATAGAACTTGATTAATCAAACATATCCTATTGTCATCATCAAAACCAAGGGATGCACAACACTTTGTTATTCTTTCTATCTCCTCCTCTTCCTTGGCTTGATCTGCTCTTTTGTATACCCATGAGGCTAGCTTCAAGAGGTTGATTCCCTTGGTGATTTTGATCTGATTCACTAAGTTTGGGTTAGGAATAAGGCTGGTTAAGAGCTCATGAGGGGAGATGGGTCTTGGCATAATGGCCATCTGTTCTTCTTCACTTTGTTTCATTCTTTTCAAACCCAAGATCATCTCTATTTCTTCCAATAGGATGGTGGCTTCAAAAGTGGAGAATAGAAAGGTGTGGGTGGAAGGATGCCATATTTCAATCAATGCTCCCATGGCACCCCAATCAAGATGGATTTGGTCATAATGCTTGGCATGGGTTATCAATCCTAAGAGATGCCATCTAGCTACAAAGACCCTCATGTCAGAGGAGAATTTGGAAAGTACGAGGGGTAACCACTTGATTTTTATATATCTTCTAGCCCCTGGAAGATTTGGGTACTCCTGTGAGAAGGAAAGAAAAAATAAAAACAAAGAATAGAAGTACATGAGCATATGAAATGTTGGACAGAGGAGTTCAGTAACAAAGAAATAAATATATGAGCAGTTCGGCAGAACTGTAAAGGGTTATATGTACAGAGAAGAAAGTTGAAGCTAACCTGATTCATGCATATCCTGTTGCTTATATGACCTTGGATATCGTTAATCCTGGGAGTTGAGAGTTTTGGCCTTTTCAGTGCCCTATCCATCGTCAGGAAAGCTTGGACGACTGCAACCTGCAGAGCGGATGAAGAAGAAGAAGAACAGAAAGTATGGCCGGCTGCAGGGATTTGGTTGATTCTGTTGAAGAAAGGCCTCCTTTTAATAGAGATTTAGAGAATCGTAAGGTTGTTGGAAGTTAGAAATTTGATTGGGTTAAGGACTGTGCTGTTAATTAGGAAACGGATGTTCGTGCTGAATTAACGACGTTGGTTAGGGCGTCAATTCTTAAATTGACGACCTGACTGACGTCGTGTTATATTTAACGCCCTAACATGGGGCGTCTTCTTCTAAGCTTCCGTTACTGTTTACGCCTTTGAGTAGGGCATGTTTTAAATGTTAAACGACCTATGGTCAGGCGCCTTTCATGCTGTTAACGCCCTGTTCTTAGGCGTGTTTTATTGGCTTACGGATTTTGACCTCTCCATGCTTTGACGCTTTAATGAACTTAAGTGCTATTATTTTAGTGAAATTGTTTATGATTAAGCACTTATGATCATGTCATGTTCTGAATTGATGGATGAAGGCTAATAAGTTTCAAGTGCAGAAGTTTACGGGATTCGAGGCGTTTGGACCACTCATGGGGGTAACATCGTGTCACCTTGTATCTGTTTCTTGTAAGCATTATTATTATATGATATCTACACTATTATAGTATGTCAAGGACCTTGTGGTTCTGATGAATCTGAAATTTGAGTTCCCCTTCATCAAAAACGATGACGATTTCAGGAAAGTCTTGATCACACGGATAGGCCGTTGAGTTGTTAAAGGTTTGGGACGATGATTCCACTTTCTGAGTTGATGCGCGGACAAACGGGCTTCGGCTTAGTGTTAGCTCAGAGATGTGGATTCTTGACCATATCTAAATGGCTTAGCAATATTATCCTTGATTATTTTTTATTTTAGTTTGTTTTAATCTTTTCTTTTAGCCCAGCATGCATCATATAGGACTTTGAGTTTCATGCTAAAAATCTTCATATTATGGCAATAATGAAGTTCACTCGCTCTTGATTGAGTTGACATGAGATATTCCACTTCAAATCAAGTACTTCGTTCTATTTGAAGCCGTTCAGGCTGATTCCTTGAAAGTGTCCCTTTTGTTGGATCTCTATCCTAATTCTCTTTATTTTTCTGTAAAATTTACCTTGGTTGTAGCACGTCCACGTTGGCTGGTAATCGCTCTCCAATGGTCTTTCCCTGTCGTGCCCACGCGCACACCCTTTATTTACTTAGTTTAAATCTCCTTTTATCCAACAAATCGATGTTTCCTTGGAACCACTCAGAGTTGTTTCACTCAGAACCTTGGAAAGATTTCAAATGCTTAGTGTTCTGAGACGTGTCACATCACACCTTGGCGTCTCCTTATCAGTTCATTCCGCTTCATTCCTTTCATTACACTTCATTCCATCTTTGTCTCACTCCCTTGCAAAGCAGACGCCAAGGCGGGACAGCTGTAGACACGCCAAAATTAACGTTATGTTGATCAAATCTCATGTCATTATATAAACGCCCCAAGTGGACTTCAATATTCCTATAAAATGAAGTTTTTCTATTTTTGTGAGTTTATGCATTTTTCCTGCATTTTCGTGATTCACGACCTGAAGAAGGGCGTTATTTTCAAAGTAGCGACCTGTCATAGGGCGTTTTCAAAAGAATAGACGACCATAAGTGAGGGCGTCAATTCTTGGTATTATCCGTTAATTTCTGGAATTATCTACTTTCAAAATAAAAAGCATTTTGTTAGTAACGTCCTTCCTCAGGGCGTGTTTTTAATCAACGCCGTTACCTCAGGCGTGTTCCCTTAATTTTTAAACAAAGAAAGTTTTATTTCCAAAATTAAATCCAGGAAGAAACGGCCTTTCCTAGGTCGTGTTTCAAGAAACGTCCTGTGGCAGGTCGTCAATTCATAAATCGACGCCCTGGCATGAGTCATGTTTCACCCCAGAGTCCTTCCTTTTTCCATCTTTCCCTCACAGTTCCCTACCATCCATGGCCTCTTGCTCGATCTTGATCCTTCCCTGGATGCCTCATTGCCCGTTCTTATCTTTCCTTGGTTTGATCACATCTGATTGAAGCACTATAAAATGAAGTCTTGATCGATTGTGTTGAAGGTTAAGCACTCAGAAGGCCTTGAACCCTCAGGACACCAGTTGAACCCTCGAATATCCAGAACTCCCAAAACTTCCACAGAGAAAACACTGCAGGCAGAGGTTTTTGTTCCCTTTTCTGTGAGGTTGTTTTGGTGTTCCACTGCTTCCCGTGCCCTGCTTCTTCATCCGCTGCTTCCACTTCATCCATTGGGTTGCTGTGCTTCGTCCAGTGCTTCGTCCTCTACGTCTATTGCTGTTCCATCAACATATTCATTCGGTTTTCCCTTTACTGTCATCAGGGACAGCAGGGTGTTTATCCGATTATATTTGTTTTACTTCGTTTGTGCTTAGGCATACCATTACCATCATCCCGCCGTCTACTTTTATTAAGTATCATCATATCATATCCCCTCCCTAGTTCTCTTCTAGGGGTTTTCAAAAAAACCAAAAAAAAAGGTGCGCACGTTGATGTCATTTCATCATCATATGTTCTATTTGGATTGATACTACTGCACTTTGGCTGATCCCTCTCTTCTTGTTTGTTTTACTGTCTGTCTTGCAAGGTAATCAAAGAGAAAACCCTTCTCTTCGGCCGGCCGATTGAAGAAGGAGGAAAGAATTCACACAATCCCGCGTTTTCATTCTCACCAGGTATTTGCGATCTCTCCCTATTAATATTGAGGTAACCTTTCTGGCGATCACATCTCCACTCTTGCACCACGTGCATACTTTTTCCCTTCATTTAGTTTTGTTTTCATCATGATTCTTACTGCATGTGATTGATATTTTATCATTATTTTGTGTGTGGAAGATTTTATGCACATCCACATGCGGGACCGGATGGCCATCCTGGAGACGGAGCTCTCTGGACTTCGAGCCGAACTGCAGCAATTATCTTTTATCCGGCCGCGGTCCGAAGAGAAGGTAGCCTCGCTGGAGGGACGAGTGATGTCTCTCCAGGACATGTCCATTGGACTTCAGGAGGAGGAGGCGCGCCTTCATGAGCTGGGGGCCGCTCCTTATGTGGGTCTTCTGGCCTTCGAAGATATATTCCGGCGGCCATAAATTGTCTATCCCTTCTTTTTCTTTTTGTTGTCTTTTGTGATATGGTGTCCTCTCGGGGCCCTTTATGTACTCCCTTTTTAATGGAAAGGAATCTCTTGGCTTCATGCGTCTCCATCTTATTCTACATGTGGTTTTATCACTTTGGAAGGTGGGGTAGCGGTTTTGACAATCCCTCATGCGAATGGCTCGTACCTTGGCGGGGGAGCGTCCACCCCTTCAGAGAAAGGATGGGGAACTCGCTCCACCGCGTGACGGCATCCGAGGAGGTGCTTGAACCGAATTTTGTTGGTGGCAGCAAACATCCTATTGGCCATGTGTGCCGTAAGGGAGACGATTTACCGGAATACAAATGAGGGGGTCTCATCAGAGTAGACGTATGGTCTAGGCTGGGTAGAGACTATTGCAGGTGGGACATTGAAAAGGATATGTGGTTCTCATCAGAACGGACATAAAGTACGAACTGGACAGATTGTATCATTGGCCGGGCGATGTACCGATCAGCCAACGGTTGACTTCATCATCGATATTGAGCTTATATCGATGCAAGGGGAATTTTAGAATAGACGTAAGGTCTAAACTGGGTAGGGTTTCATCATTGATCGGGCAAGGTGTCGGTCGATCAATAGCGGGTTTCATCATCGATATTGGGTTTATATCGACGCAAAGGGATTTCATGAGTTTCATCAGAATAGACGTAAGGTCTAAACTGGATAGGGTATTATCATTGATTGGGCAAGGTGCCAATCGATCAACAGTTGGTTTCATCATCGATATTGGGTTTATATCGATGCAAAGGGATTTCATAAGTTTCATTAGAATAGACGTAAGGTCTAAACTAGATAGGGTTTCATCATTGATCGGGCAAGGTGCCAATCGATCAACAGTTGGTTTCATCATCGATATTGAGTTTATATCGACGCAAAGGGGTTTCATGAGTTTCATCAGAATAGACGTAAGGTCTAAACTGGATAGGGTTTCATCATTGATCGGGCAAGGTGCCAATAGATCAACCGTTGGTTTCATCATTGATATTGAGTTTATATCGACGCAAAGGGATTTCATGAGTTTCATCAGAATAGACGTAAGGTCTAAACTGGATAGGGTTTCATCATTGATCGGGCAAGGTGCCGGTCGATCAACAGTGGGACGTACGTAAAGGTGTAGGTCTCGTCAGGACAGACGTAAGGTCTATTCCAACAGGTTTTATCGCAGGTGGGGCTTGCCAAGAAATGCGTAGGCTTCATCAGGACAGACGTGAGGTCTGAGCTGGACAGGCTTCATCAGAATGGTGATGGGTTTCATTGTCGGTGGGACGTTTGAAAGAGGGTATGTAGATTTCATCAAGGTAAACGTAAGGTCTGCCCCGGAAGGGTTTTATCATCGGTGGGGAATGGAGCCAATTGACCGACGGAAGGTTTCATCAGTGAAGGGGAGGTACAGGCAGCGTGCCGGTTGGCATGGAACTTCGAATTACCACATTACTGACCCAAGCGCCCTTTCGGGTTTTCACCGGAGCCAGCCCCCTCTTGCTTTTGCCCACGCGCCCTTTCGGGTTTTCACGTGGCGGGGTACCCGATTTTTCCTGCAGTGCCCTTTCGGGTTTTCACCACAGCTGGGTTTTAGCCATTTTTGCCCTTGTTCGGAATGTTCGAACAAGTCTGGCGGGGTATCTCTATTTTTAACCCCATCTTTTTTTATTTATTATATATATATATATATATATATATATATTGAATTGGGATTTTAGCACGGATCAGGCGATGTGCTGCTTCATCAGTGGCTGCTTTCATCATCGGTATTGGGTATATACCGATGCAAGGATTTCATAGGCTTCATCGGGATAGACGTAAGGTCTAAACTGGATAGGTTTCATCATTGATCGGGTAGGATGCCGACCGATCAACAGCAGGTTTCATCATCGGTATTGGGTTTATACCAATGCAAGGATTTCGTAAGTTTCATCCGGATAGACGTAAGGTCTAAACCGGACAGGTTTTATCATTGATCGGGCAGTGCGCCAATCGATCAACAGCAGGTTTCATCATCTGTATTGGGTTTATACCAATGCAAAGATTTCATATGTTTCATCAGGATAGACGTAGGGTCTAGCCCGGACAGGTTTTATCATTGATCGGGCAGTGCGCCAATCGATCAACAGCAGGTTTCATCATCGGTATTGGGTTTATACCAATGCAAAGATTTCATATGTTTCATCAGGATAGACGTAGGGTCTAGCCCGGACAGGTTTCATCGCTGATCGGGCAGTGTGCCAGTCGATCAACAGCAGGTTTCATCATCGGTATTGGGTTTATACCAATGCAAGGATTTCGTATGTTTCATCAGGATAGACGTAGGGTCTAGCCCGGACAGGTTTCATCATTGATCGGGCAGTGTGCAAGTCGATCAACAGCAGGTTTCATCATCGGTATTGGGTTTATACCAATGCAAGGATTTTGTATGTTTCATCAGGATAGACGTAGGGTCTAGCCCGGACAGGTTTCATCGCTGATCAGGCAGTGTGCCAGTCAACCAGCAGCAGGTTTCATCATCGGTATTGGGTTTATACCAATGCAAGGATTTCGTATGTTTCATCAGGATAGACGTAGGGTCTAGCCCGGACAGGTTTCATCGCTGATCGGGCAGTGTGCCAGTCAACAAGCAGCAGGTTTCATCATCGGTATTGGGTTTATACCAATGCAAAGATTTCAGATGTTTCATCAGGATAGACGTAGGGTCTAAACTGGATAGGTTTCATCATTGATCGGGCAGGATGCCGATCGATCAATGGTGAACTTCACCATTTGTGGGACTTTGGACAAGGTATGAGGGTTTTATCAGGACAGACGTAGGGTCTATACTGGGTGGGTTTGATCGTTGATCGGGCAAGATGCCGGTCGATCGACGAGAGGTTTATGGCGGGGGGTGAGGCTTCTTTAGGATCACCACGTTACTGACTCAAGCGCCCTTTCGGGTTTTCGTCGAGGCCAGCCCCCTCTTGCTTTTGCCCACGCGCCCTTTCGGGTTTTCACGTGGCGGGGTACCCGATTTTACCTGAAGTGCCCTTTCGGGTTTTCACCACAGCTGGGTTTTAGCCATTTTTACCCTTGCTCGAAAACCTGAACAAGACCGGCGGGGTATCTCTATTTTTAACCCCATCTTTTTTATTTATTTATTTTCATTCTTTTATTCTCTCTTCCCCTCTTTTTTTTTGGGAGGGTGACAAGTCGGAATGCCATTAGATCATGATGAGGGATGGCTTGGCTAGGGCGGAGTGCCGCTATACTAAGAAAGGGTGTAGCTCGGCTAGGGCGGGATGCTGCTAGACCAAGGGAAGGGTATATCTCGGCTAGGGCTGGATGCCACTAAGCCAAAGAAAGGTAGCTTGGTTAGGGCGGAGTGCCACTAATCCAAGGAAAGGGTGTATCTCGGCTAGGGCGGGATGCTGCTAGACCAAGGAAAGGGTATATCTCGGCTAGGGCTGGATGCCGCTAAGCCAAGGAAAGGGTGTATCTCGGTTAGGGCGGAACGCCACTAAGCCAAGGCAAAGGTGTATCTCGGCTAGGGCTGGATGCTGGTAAGCCAAGGAAAGGGTGTATCTCGGCTAGGGCGGAGTGCCACTAGACCAAGGAAGGGTAGCTCGATCAGGGCGGAGTGCCACTAGACCAAGGAAAGGGTGTATCTCGGCTAGGGCGGGATGCCACTAAGCCAAGGAAAGGTAGCTTGGTTAGGGCGGAGTGCCACTAAGCCAAGGAAAGGATGTATCTCGGTTAGGGCGGGATGCCACTAAGCCAAGGCAAAGGTGTCTTGGTTAGGGTGGAGTGCCACTAAGCCAAGGAAAGGATGTATCTCGGTTAGGGCGGGATGCCACTAAGCCAAGGCAAAGGTGTATCTCGGCTAGGGCTGGATGCCGCTAGACCAAGGAAAAGGTGTATCTCGGCTAGGGTTAGATGCCACTAAGCCAAGGAAAGGTAGTCTTTGCCCGATTACTCGGGGAATATTGGTTGTGCAGCATGATACAGCTTGAGGTGTTTACCGTTGAGTGGCGAGAACTGAATTTCCCCTCGATGGTTAACAACTACGTAGGCCCCTCCTTCGTAGACCCTTTGTATCACATAAGGACCTTCCCAATTAGCATTCAGCTTCCCTTTTGGGTTGGACGCCATGACTTCTTTTTTCTTGACCATGATGAGGTCACCTTTCTTGAATTCTCGTCCTCTTACGAGTTTATTGAATGCAGTGGCCATGCGGGCCTGATACATTTGGATATTCTTATGAGCTTGGAGGCGCTTCCCTTCCAATTCAGTCAGTTCTTCTAACCTTCTTTCAGCATTTGTTTGTTCGCCACGGGTCAGGCCATATTGGATTGACACTCTGAGTGACGGAACTTCCAGCTCTAGTGGAACCACTGCCTCCGAGCCGTATACCAATGAGTATGGTGAGCACCCTGTAGGTGTCTTAAAGACGGTGCGGTATGCCCACAGAGTTTCATACATCTTTTCTTCCCAGTCCTTCTTATTAGAACTGACAACCTTGGCTAACAAGGTGCACAAAGTCTTGTTAAAAGCTTCTGCCAATCCGTTTGCCTGGGGATTGTAGGGAGTGGAGGTTCTCCATTCAATCTTATACTTCTCGGCAAGCCGATAGATTTTTTGATTTCTGAAATGACTTCCATTATCAGATATTATTCGGTTGGGGATCCCGAACCGGAAGATAATATTCTGCTTGATAAATCTGGCGACCAGTTCACCAGTCACTTCTCTTAATGCTACAGCTTCCGCCCATCGGGAGAAGTAATCTGTCATGGCTAATATGTACTTATGACCGGCCGAGGAGGTCGGCAGTGGCCCGACTACATCAGTTCCCCATTGTGCAAACGGCCAGCTAGGAACTATAGGGTGCAGAGTTGTAGGTGGCCTTCTAGGCACGGTAGCATGCTCCTGACACTTCTGGCATGACTTTGCAAATTTACAACAGTCTTCAAACATGGTAGGCCAATAGTAGCCTAGCTTCTTGATTTCTATCTTCATTTTGGGGCCAGCCTGGTGGGCGCCTGCTGTCCCAGCATGTATTTCTTTCATCGCTTGCCAAGCTTCCTCAGTGGACAGGCAGCGGAGTAGAATCTTTTTGCGTGCATCCGCCATTATTCGGAATAAAGTTCCATTTCTGAATTCATAGGAATCTTTGATTCTCAGGAGTTTCATCTTTTCCTCCCTCTTCTGTGGTAGCTGTTGGTGCAGAAACCACTGTAGCAAATGTCGTCTCCAATCAGACGCCTGTACTGCGCTGATAGTGGCAACTTCTTCCTCTTCGGGGCACCCTTCTAGCATACTGGGGACTTGCCGTCGGTTTATAACAATAATGTTCAGTGTTTCATCTGGCGGGTTGGTAGCATATCCTGCCCCCTGGCGATTCCAGCCATGTTACAGGCGAAGATTTGCATTCTTCCCCTCTGCCTGCAAACTTTTCTTTTTGCCTGGTCAGGGTATTTGAGTCGGTCGAAGACCGATACTCTTTCTTCAGCTTCTTCCCTACACAGGTCTTCTTTATCATATCCGGCCTTGCGGCCTTCTTCATAATCATTTGAATCGGAGGAGAAGACTCCGAGCATCACTTCTTGAAGGGCTTCTCCTTCTTCTTCATCCACGGTGCCCAGAGCACAGGATAATCTTTGCTGACCGAGGGCAGAGTTCCCCAGGTAGTGGAAGTAGTCTTGGACCACTTGTTTCATCTCCTCTGGATTGTGCCTTCGCGGCTCTGGTCGGAGTATCAATCTTACCTGGCTTTTCTGCTGATGAGCCAGTCTTGTCATCTGAGCATTCAAATGCTCAGCTTTGGAATATCTGAATATGTCAGCCTGTCTGGCACAGGCTCTTGGTCTTCTTGGAATGGCAACCGTGACTGGTTCGCTCATTCCCATATTGCCATCTTGGCAACAGTTGGCAGTGTCATCATAGTTCTTCCTTTGCCATCTTTTGCCTTTGGCCCTGGGATGGGTGATAGTAAGGTCTTCATTCTTTTGATATCTTTTGCCCCTCATCACGGGGCGAGTAGTAATCAGATTTCTTCCTTCATCATTTTTTTCATCTCTCCTCCCCAGAGCTTTGGGGTAAGCAGCAACATCATCTCTTCTGTAGTTTCTTTCTTCTCTTCTGCTTCCTGCCCTGAAGCGGGCAACACCATCCTCAGTAGCCTTCTTCTCATATCGAGCTGGGGCCCAGCTCTGAATCTTCTTTGGTCGCCAGACCTGTTTATATTTTGCTGGCTTGGGCGTCAGCGGCTTCCTTTCATCAGCTTCCCAGTTGGCCCTCCTAGCGGCCAGAACGCGGAACCTGTTGTCGGTCTGGACAGTCGGGACAATCCTGTCCGGACGGACTTCTCTGGGGCGACCGTTGAGGTTCACCCTAACATCTCCCATCATCATTGTCTTCCCAGAATTGGAAAGACGACGCTCAGCAGCACCATACCGGCTTCTCCAGTTATTTCTCTTTCCCCTCTGGGCAGCAGCGGGAACCGTATCCCTCCTTTGAACTTGGTGTACATAGCAGGCGACGGCCGTCGAGGTCGTCTTCTCTGGTAAGCCAGCCTTCTTACCAGTAGTCTTCATAGGCGCACCTGCAGCGGTGCCTTGCTCGTCGTTGTTGACCTGCAGAAGGTCGGTGAAGACGAGGCCCAGACAGTTGGGCAGCCCGACAGCAGGGGGCATTGCTCCGAATGACAGGGGTACCGCCAGGTAACCCTCTCACACATGCATATCGATCGGTTGTTGGCCGAAGCGTACAGACATAAGTCCAGTAGTCATCTTCCTGAAAATAAGGAAAGCGCACAGGATCAGAAATTTGAGGGGGGCCCGCTGGGCCTCCTATTTTGGCATAGAGATGAAGGGAGACTAGGTCCCACCGGACGTGCCAGCTTGTGGGGATGGGTCTATCTGATTTATTTTTAATATGGATTTTTATTTATTTTTTTTATTTGACTTATTTATTTGTTTTGTTTATTAGGCGTGCCAGTCACGTGTGTGACAATTTCATTGTGCGCTCGATCTGACTTGGTCAGTCGATTGTGAGGTCCGAGTCAGGACCAGAAGTCCGTCATACCATAAAGGCAATGACGTTAATTACGTCCTTCCAAGGAAGGACAACCCTTGATTAAACGCCAAAATAGGAGGCCTCATAAGGCAAACAGATATTCATATTCATAACTTTGAACTTCGTACCAGGCCCGGAAGGCGGGTAAGAGAATAACATTAACCACAGAAACAAACTATCTCGCTGAATCGGCGGTTCAAAAACAATCAGACTCAGGGGAAAGGTGAAACAGAGGATATCAATCGCGGACAGGATGAGCCGCGATCATGACGGAGGTTTAGAACATCGATTAATATTTCGGCGGCACTTCCCCATAGTCTGGATCATACCCAGAGGGAAATAGGCTATCACCCACGGAGTGCCGGGGTGAAAGCCGAAAGGAAGAGAGAGGTTGGGCCTCTCCACGTTACACATGTATGCCCTAGGGCGATGTTTGATTCTTCCCTCATAGGAGCTGGTGGCGCTCATGCATTGGCATGGCTCACCGGAGCTAAGAGGGAGGCGCGTCGTTGTGACTTCGACACGAATCGATGGAACATAAGGGGGTCCACTTCCCTTTAACTTTATCCTCGGGACACATCTGGTGATCCACGAATATCTCTGTGTGGGTTAGCTCTGGGCATTTGGGCTCACAGAGTGGCAACTTAGGCTCTCGGCATGACCACAGAGAGGAGGCTAAGGCTCCCGGCGTGAGTGGCAAGAAGGTGGAGGTTCCCGGCGTGGCTGAGGAGAAAAGTCCAGGAAGCTCCCGGCGCCGACTTCCCGGCACGCTAAAGTTTCTAAGGTTCTCGGCATAGGCTAAAGGGGAAGAGGAGCTCTCGGCATGAGGGTTCCCGGCGCGCTCAGGGCCGCGCCGGGAGCTGGTGGCGCCGAGAGGCAGGTGCCGAGAAGGTGGATGTTTGGGCGCCGTGAGGAGTCCAGGATTTTCCGGTACCCTGTTTTTAGGATTTTGAGGGTTTTTCTGGGAATTATATGAAGTAGATTGGCTCTGGGGACTGGAGATGGGGTTTAACTGGCTTTAGTTGTATATGCTTCAGAGGAGGCCGGGAGCTGAGAGGGATTGGAGGGGAAGAGCCCCACACAGAGGTCCTTTTCACCATTACCATGCGGAGTCCAGAGGACAGCTTCAGTATTATCTTTCATCGGCCTGGGAGGATTTCATCAGCACCTCCCCCGTACCTAGCGTATGCCAGGGAGTGATAGACGATCACCCACGGAGTGCCGGGATGAAAGCCAAAATAAGGGGGGTATGGGACCCCTAGCCCGTGTATGTGATCACACCACCAACTTAATATCCCTTTGAGGCCATTGAAACTTATGCAGTGGCAGAGTTTCTCTTGCTCATAAGGTTATGTAGGAGAGTTATCCCCAATGATGTTTATCCCTTAGGTACATATGATGATCTGGGGTATCCTTCGACAGGATGCAAAGCTTGGTTGATCGGACTTCAAAGGGCATCTGTGTGGTTCCTTGGCCTGTAGCAGGAAGGCTTTCATCCAGGGTTCAAGGAATGGAGGATTCACAGCGTAAAGAAAGGATGGCAGGAAGCGTAGTCCCCGGCGTAGGTTTCATTGGCCAAAAAGGGGGGAGCTCTCGGCGCAGGGGTTCTCGGCGCGGTAATGACCGCGCCGGGAACCCGGCGCCGGGAGGCCCCCAGGCCGGGAAGGATGTATCGCACGAAGCTTTGTCTGGCTTGCTGAAGGGGATAAAGCAAGGGGGATCTCTCGGCGGAGTAGTTCTCGGCGGGGAAATGACCACGCCGGGAAGGGGCTAAAGGGTTTATGGCTTAGTTGCGATACCCTGCTCAGGAGATTTCTGGGATTTCTGGCTCGAATTGAGGCAAGATCTGGGTTGCATGAGGGGATTACATGGGGGTTAGCATCAGTCGAAGGGCAGATCATCCATTATTGAATCCTCGTGGGACGTATGGCATTTCCTCTACTCACCTGCTGCTCAGACGGTCAAGAGATTGATGTCTTTGACCCTGAACGAGATGGGAGCTCGACAGACATCTATAATATCTGGGAAAATCATGATCCGAGGGGAAGGAAGAGGGGGGACAGAGCCCAATAACCCATTGAACGAGGGTTGAGGTTCCGTCTTCATCCTTCACCAGAGAACAGGCTAGGGAGGGGGGGGTCGAAACATGAATCGGAAAGCTGTAACATCTGGGCAAATCGATATTCAGAAGAACAACCGATACAAGAAGGGAAGAAAGACAGCAGACATTCCAATCGATCGAATGCTCAAACGAGCCATGTTAATCCTTCATTTCATTGCATCATCCCAAACCTATACAGATCGTAGAAGGTAAATGAAAGACAGAGAAATGGAAATCAAGACCGGAATCCTCCGGCTACATTGATACATCGAGAAAGCCTCGCCAGATTACATCAGAAGAAAAGAAAACAAAGAAAGGAAAGCATGGGGGAGGGCGGAGCATTGACTCCTCTCCCTCCCCGGCTACCCACCTGAATCTCCTTTTTTTCTCTTTTTCTCTCCGCTTCTTCTTTCTTTCCCTCTCGGTCTCTCTTCTGGCTTTTTCCTATCTGGTTTTTTTTGTTTCTACTGTTCCTCCTCTCCGTCTCTTTCTCTTCGAAGGGAAGGGGCTTTATAGCCGTCCCTTTTTTGCCTTCCCGGCAGGCACCTCACGGCGCGCCTCAGCTGAGGGCTTCCCGGCGCGCAGGCTCCAGCCTCTTGGTTCAGCCATTGGGCTTTGACAAGGTGGCTCTCGGCGCCACTATTACAGGCCCATTTAGGTCTCTTTGACCAGGCCTTTCATAGGCCCCTCACGTACATCGGTACCCAAGAGGGTCCCCCGTTGGTAATATATTTTGTATTGAGATCATTAGTAGGGTTTTCATCAGTCCGCAGACAGGGGTTTCATCAGTATTGCCATCTGAATGATGACAAAACCGGGCATCATTTTATCGATATCGGCACCTGAATGGTGACGAGATCGGACATCAGCTTTAGTCTGGGAAGACTTCAGCCGGGTGTATAATCTGTGGAGACGATTCTTCTTGTGTTCTGACTTTGCAAAAGCCTTTGCAATCTTCATCTGCCGGTACCGGCTTCATCTTTATCTTACATCACATCTGTTAATAAGCCGACATCTGACTTACCGTGACATGTCATCTGTGGATTCTTGGATGAGACAGCAACACAGTTCCTATTAAAGTGTGCTAGGAAGTCTCATTAGTCAAGCGACTACTGCTTTGTTAGTGCTGCCATCTGAGTGACATCGGCACCGACATCAGCTCGGCCGACAAAGGCTTCAGCCGGGTAAATGGTTGACGAGCTTCATCATTGGTCTTTTACTGTGGGTATGATCTGCTTCCACCCTTGTTCATTTTCAAGGTGTCAACAACACCTTCACGAAAAGAATTCCTACGACTAGATCCGATGTCGGATTGATGCACAAGAGGTACCGATGCATAGAGGACTCAGAGATATACAACATATATTTTTTGTTGCTCCATCTACAGAACGGATTAAAAATAAAAATGACTACAAACTGTCTTCTTCTTTCTGACCTGAACTAACAGACACATAGGCAGAGATGAATCTACCTGAAACAGACCTTTGACCGAGGTCTCAATGATTTTTTTGACTCAACGAAAATTATGGTGGAATGGGGTATATGTGAGGAACACTAAGAAATTTTTGTGGATTTTTTAAATTTTTTTAAGTGGGTGGGGAAATTGCAACAAGGAGACTCTGTCCCGTAGATCTGTAAAAGGGTAGATTACTGAGAGGACAAACAAAAATATAGGAAAAATATCAAATGGACTCCAAATGACGCGAAATTTTAACTGGAGGTTAGGGGAGATGTACAGAACAAACTCTCAAAATTAGGGCTTAATCAGACAACAAGAATCAGAGATACAATTTCTGAGAAGAGATTCTATCCTGATGGAGATTGAACTCCGATGACGGTGACGGCGGCGCGACGGCGGTGCGATGGCGGCGGCAGTAGAAATAGAATTCAGAGGGGCTAAGGAGAAGATAGAAGGGCATCACACTCAAGATTTAGCAGAAATCCATCTGCAAGAGGGGGAGGGAGAGAGGAGGAGGGCACACCCTTCTTTGGTTCCAACCAAATTTCACAAATTTTACAAATTTTTTCTCTTCATTAATTTCTCTAATGACACTAAACATGGGCTTATATAGAGAATGGCAAGGGGTGGGGGGCTGGGAATTTCGTGGGAGAGAGGGGATTTTCTTCCCCATGTGGTCAAATGACCAAAAAAAATAAAAAATATAACATGGGATAAACTATATTATAAGGGGGAAGCATCTTGGACTTTAAGGGTTTGAATATTAGACTTTTTAATCCAATTGTCCTCTTGAATGGTTAAGCCATCTAGAAGCCCACCTTGGACCTTTGACTGACCCCACATGGGCCCTAAGACTTAGGTGGACCAATAGGAAAGGAGATGGAGGCCTCTTGCTGGTCCTACTGGACTTTAGCATAAAAACCCAAAGAATCCTAAGGAATGACAAATTGGCTTATAAAGCCTTACAATTGCAAACCTACTTCCCAAGGATATAAATGCAAACTAAAAAGACACAAATATAAAAATAAAAGTTAGTACCTGGTGTAGATTCCCATCAGCATGCTCAAGAATGTTTTAATTATGTTTAAGGGGGAGAAATATGTCACCATTCAATATTCAAGAAATTTTCCTGAATCTGTTTTGATTGTCTCTACCTCTGTCTCCTTGCTGAAATTTGTCTTCACTCAATACTCATTTGAACTTCATTGCCTTCCTCCCACTTTTTGATTATGTCAAAGGGGGAGAAGATTATTTATGTGATTTGTGTCATAAAATTTATCATCATCAAAAAGGGGGAGATTGTTGTGTGGCTTGCATGTGTTATTTTGAGATAACTAAACTTTATATATGTGTGTGTGTCCTTGATGATAGTTGATATGCTAGTATGTATGTGTGTGTGTCCTTGATGATAGTTGATATGCTTCATAGTTTTAATGACTTGCTTTATGGATTTGTCAAACTGTTTAAAGAGCTTGATTTATTGTCTTTATATGTGAAAGAATTGCATGAACATGGTTTTTTCTAAAGATAGCTTCAATTAGGTTTCAATCAATGAGATTGTGTTCATAAAACACACCCTTCTGTATACTGTTAAGTCACTCAAGTCGACTTACTGAACTTGTAAGTCAACTTACATTTGCTTCCAGTAGGCAGTTTTCTGCTGTTTAGTAAGCCAAGTCGACTTACATCACAGTAAGTCGACTTACATGTTTCCCAGTAGCCACTCTCTACTACATCTCTTCTATTTTGAAAAGGCAAGTCGACTTACTCTAGAAGTAAGTCAACTTACATGTGAGGTTCATGCACATCAATGTTGAGGCTGTTGAGATTTCAAAGAGTGTTTAAAAGTTTAAATTTATCTTGGTGGAAAGTGGTTCAAATGTGCTTTCATATTGCTTAAACTTCAAGGAATACTTGGTTGTGTGTTTTTTTAATTAACCCTTTCCTAATTGATTGTTCTTCACTTTGTTAGGACTGAACTGAATCTAAATTGATTGTCTATAGAGTTCGGTCGACCGAACAAGGAGTTTTGGTCGATCAATTTTCCCAGAACAAAATGTTTACAGGTCTACAGAGTTCGGTCGACCGATGGCCAATTTTGATCGACCGACTGCTAGGTCTCTTGAGAGCGGGTTTTGCGAATCTTCACGTGAAGTGACTTGGGCACAATAGTCCAAGCTTAAATGATTGGAAAGGCATTTGGTTCGATGGCCCAAGGTTCTAGAAGACCTTTTTGGCAGAAAATATTCCAACCTTACAGCTGGACCAATCACAAAAGCTCTTGTAAAAGGTTTTATCCAGAAAACAATAGTGTCTTGGGGTAAAAGTTTCCTACGTGCGTGTACTACGTGAAGGAGATTGGCAGGCCAGTCAGAGGCCATCGTACCTCATCTCCTTTGGGCTAATCAGTGGCCATTTTCTCTAGGATCTGGAGCCTTCTAAATGATCTGATGGCTCAAAATTTATTCTCACAGGATCAAAGGCTCGGATTGAATATGTAGCATATAAAAACATCTTGTCCTCCATCTTAGAAAGTTGGCGAGCACATTCTGCATCGAAGGAGGAGTTCGAACAGGAGCTCTGCCCGTCCAGAAGATAGAGAGAAGAATAGAGAAAGCTGGAAGAAGAAGCAGAAGCTGAAGACGAAGATGCAGACCTCGAGACGTAAAGAACCTCGAGAGGCTGCGAAGAAGATAGAAGAAGAAGGAGGAGTTGCAGACTTGCAGAGGCTTCAAAAAACAAGAAGAAAAAGAAAAAGAACCTGCAGAGAAAGCGTCGTCCATTGCAAAGCAAGAGAAGAAAGGAGAAGAGTAAAGAAGAAGAATCTCATCAATATGCTGCAGAAAATAGAGCATTGGATTTTGGGTTTAGAGTGCTTATACAGAAGCCATTTTACTGTCATTTGCTATCATGCTTAATTGTTATTTGTCTCTGAACTTTGAACAATATATTCTTGTGTGTATCTGTGCAATAGTTGCACAGGCTCAGGGTGTCTGAGCGTCCGTGTGTGTGTGTGCTATTGGGTTTCAGACCCAGGGCGATTGGGGTTCATCCCCATGTGTGTGTGCAGGCTTTGTCCTGCGTGTGTATGTTAGGGCTTGTCCATGTGTGTGTGCAGGCGTTGTCTTGTGTGTTGCTGGAGCTTTGCTTCATGTTGACAATTTATCCCCGTGCTGATTTTCAGCCGTGAAGTCTCACCAGGTTTTGGTAAGGGGTGGACGTAGGGAGCCCATCGTGATCCCAAACCACCTTAAAAATCCTTATGCCTTGTGATTTGGGTTGTGTGATTGATTCCTTATCTTCTACCCCATTCACAAGTATTAGTTTTCATATTCACACTCCTTGAGTTGTTTACAGATTACATCTTGTTCTCACACACACATTGCTTGCTTGTTGTGCACCTTTTTGCACACACACAAATTCTTCACTCACTCACATATTGTGAGGCCTAGTCTGTTTATCTGCAAGTGTGATCTATGTCATAACAGAGATCATGAGCAGCATAATGTCAATCAGTACATACATCTTCAAATAGCTAGTCATTGTCTAGTTTCCGCTGTGTGAAGTCTGTGAGTTTTAATTAGACATAATTTTTAGAGGGATCTATTCAACCCCCCCTTCTAGATCCGTTTCCCCGCACTACGGGACCCAACAAAACCAAATAACATGATTCCAAAATCCTCGGTCCACAACAGCACTCGACTCAGGCTTACAGGGAAATCCTCCCATGCTGGTTACATGACCAAGGCTCTCCATTTGACAACATCCCTCCATGGACCTCCATACACAGGCATCGTCCATGACACAGTCTCATCCCAGCTTCCTCACAATTATTCTAAATGGTCGCATGCCAAATCCTCGGCTCCACTTTCACTATCGAGCCACAGGACACAACTTGAACAAATTACGGCACATATCTCTAGAACAGAAAAGTGTCATATGCTACCACAGCAACCTGGTCGATGACGCCACGACCAATGCACACAAATCTCCAACCATTGCAGATCCTTACCACAGCTGACCACCCAGCTAGCCTCACCAGCCGCTCATAGCTACCAACTGGGACCCATAAACACTTGTTGGAGATCACATCTCTACGACCACGATTCCGTCCGAGGGCATAATTTCCAACACAAGAACATGGTACTCATGCGACAAACATGCCATCATATTCCCCAATTCTCCATCCTGCCAATGCCACAGACGCCTCAAGCAATGGCATGGCAAATGACACGGCAATCGTCCTGGCTCACACAGCCAGAGACAAACTCACATCGGGGAACTAAACCTTCGATGCTCTGCTCATCCTCGAAAATCTGCCCGTAGTAACCATTACTATGATCCTGGACCTGTGGGTTATGGGCCGACCAGGCTTCCGCTGCGCACTCTGATCCACGCGCACAAACACCACAAACGACTCGGGATCCGCCATCTCGACAATCCTGAACTAGGCTGGTTAACTCCGAAAAATAGGGTGATGAAAGCCCAATTACCTCGAACCCGGAGCACATATTCTCTCTCTTGATCGGGCAATCCTCTGTAACTCCACAGGCTCCAATTCACAATGCATCGGGATTCACGACACCAGCCACGAGTCCTCGCAAGCATAGCCCAACTGGCACTCATCCTTCCGGAATGATGCCAACGCCCCTACGCATCAGGGGATGGGCAACGTTTCTCACAAGCAACCATACCGCCAAAGCACCGAACACATCTCGCACGGACTTCATGGCACACAAGAGGGGGCCAACCAATCCGAACACGCTATGCAAGACTACAGAGCTTAGCAAAAGTGCAATCCTCTCCATCCAAGGAGAAACCAACATACCTCCTACGAAGCAGGAGACTTCCACGCTTGACCTAACCTTGAACCTCGTGCATGCGAGGAATCGCACCTTCCAGCACCAGGAAAAACCATCACTTTTGTCAGGTCAACACCTCTGACAACACTCGCCAAGTGTCTCGTCGAACCACACTTGCAGCATCTCTCGATGCACCATCTCTGCAATTCCCCAAACTGCAACTCACTACGCCTCGAGCACTGGCTCTGTTGATCGCCAGCTACACACTCTAACACAGCAGTTGAGCTAGCCGCTGCCACGCGCTCCCTACCTATGCCTGCCTCTGATCTTGGAACCATTAACACGCCAAAATGATTACCGGGGAGTGAAGAAACTGCAAAAGACGCCAGGCTAAAAGGCTGGAACACCTCTAGCTACCGGACATCATTCCCTCGAATCTGTCCTTGCTAACGCCAATCCATTCTCGACTCTCGGATCCCCAAAATATCCATCTCCTGAGCTGCCGCCACGCGGACCACCACGCCATGAGCCACAGCACGAACCCTGATGGGCACCTGCCAACGCTCATCGTCCAGTCCCGAATCTACCGCGGAACCATCACATCTCATCTGTCGGCTCACATAGCGCATCCAAGGTGGCACATAATGGCCCCAAATTCCACAATCTGGGCCAAAATTCAAGCTACCGCCACATAATCTCGAACCAAATCCAAGACTAATACAACCCATTCACACGCAAATGCGTAGGACTTAGAACTCACTAGGACATCTCTTGCCCAAACCTGCCTCAAAATCCATAAAATAAACGGGACATGCACATCATCTCCGCCGTCATATAGCACGACGAGCAAAACAGGCTCGACAATCAGTAGCTCATCAGGAAGATCCTCCGCTCGCCCGAGCACATCTCTCGATCAGAGCACCCGCTCTGTCACTTCAAACCATGATCTTGGCACCTCAGGGGCTGGATAAACCTCAAGTTAGGGTGGCCAAAACGACAATAACTCCCTCAGAGCACACTTACGGCCACCTAACCATAAGTAATCCTCGCCAGCCACCTGACCTCGCTGCAAATTCCTCGAACGCAGCACCACAGACATACACCTGCTAGAAAACTCTGCCCAACTTAGCGCAACTGGGGCCACCACCTTAGGGGAAGAAAAGTTTCTATCTTGCTCCTCAGGCCCCACGCCGACACTCCGACGAAAATAACAACCGCCTTGACAGCGCCAACGCCGCGCACTCTAGTTCTCAAGCGAGAAACAAAGCGGTAAATAAACACAAAATCCTATGTCAGCTGCCGACTGTACTGGACCTTATGGACTCTAAACGCTGTAATTATCTCAAATTCCCATGTACACTCCACAAACACTCGCTCTGATACCATCTATAATGACCCAAGATCCGGATACCGGGAATAACTCGATGTCATTCGAATCCTGGCCCGCCACCCACCAACCGAAGGGCTCAGGAGGGATAGAAAGGAGTGTGGAGGTACATCGAAATATAAAATAAAGTAGGAACAAGTATAATTAACAGGTTATATAACAGAAAAGACTTACATTTTCAATTAAATGACTAACTACAGAGTCCAGTCCAAATAAAAGTATAGTCTACAGGAAAGGAAACGTACTCAACGTCGAGTGAACACTCGGCTCAGCGAGCTGACAACTACGAACCTCCTGACTGCACCTCCGAACCTCAAGGAGAAACCGCTACACCTGAAAAGCAGGGGGTGAGTCTCATCTCATTGGCTCAGTCATGACTGCGAGGTTGTGGCTGTTCCTGGACCATGTGGTCTTGGATTGGTTGTCGCTTGTGAGGGCGGGCCTTTACGACCGAGCTGTCGTGGCATTCCTTCTGGCGGCCTAGCCAGGGTTTTCCTCATTAGTCCATTGGTCCCCCGACCGTGAGATCGGGGCGTGCTTTCTGTACTGTTAGGAGTAGTTTATAGAGCCGTGGTTTCATCGGCTACCGTGTTACAACTGTTCCTTCCGCCGTTGTTGTTGTTGCTGCTTTGTTAGCGCTGCATTTCTTTACCGTCATTGTTTTGTGGTAGGGTTCCGCGGGACCCCTACTGAGCCAATGAGATGAGACTCACCCTAGGGGAAAAAACCCTCGGTAACATTACTGGAAACCCTAGACCTCGATATCGAAAATCATGGGGAAAACTACCTGAAAAGCCACGTTTCGTTGACGAGAAAATGAAATTCGAGTCACAAGAATCTCACGTCACGTGACAGGAGTACCTGCCCACCAGAAGCAAGGCCGGATGCGTCCACTGACGACTTAGTCCGCGTCTCAGGTGTCTCCCTCGCCCCAAGCAAAACTAAGACACTGTACTATAGTAACCACAGGACAAGGGTCTAGTCGGGGTCTTTTTCTTCAGCACGTGTCTGAAGACCCCGACCATGTGTGCACACACTGACTGACTGCACTACGTCAGGCCCTCTAGCTAGTTTTCCTCCCGGCCCGGACTCGAGTCGCTACAGTGCGAGACCCTACGGAAAACCAGCTTAAAAATCGTCACTCTCAAGTGTAGCTCTCCACCACTCCCGGTGGGTAGGCACATGAGTGCCCAGGCAAGCTACGACTAGTGGGGGGTCACTAAACATGAACACTCTCCGTAGAGAGGAAACACGGAAGGTCACACACGCACCCATTGCGAGTAACATGGAGTCCCAGGTGGCTCGAGGCCACAAGACTCTAGACAACCATCTAGACCTAATAAACTCGACGGTCCTTGAGTCACACGACTCGGGTCAAGACTGCCGTACCACACGGCATCATGCCGTTAATCTGCCCTACCCCTACGGTCAAAAACCACAGTCTAGAATAATTCTTAAGACAACTCATAGCCGCAAAGTTCATCCCCTTTCCAGGGAAACCTACGAAACCCCCCCCCCCCAGCCCCAGGCTGGGTCACTAAACATACAGTTCATAGGCCAGACGCATGGCCTACACGAAAACCACTTTCCGAGAAAGCTAACGATGTGCGAGAATAGCCTTCAGCACTCATACCGAGACACGATAACTCGATCAAGCGTAACACGAAAGCCCGAAACACACGGGGTCACCCAGACCCTCAAAACTATATGGGCACGCTAATCAAGATAGCACGGTACCTCCGGACATCCAAAAACAAGATCATGGTACCCACGGGGTGTCCGGGACATCTACGGGGTCATAGGTCAACCAATGGGTCACAACCGGGTCGATCGGGGGCCAAAACGGGCCAAGACAGGAGATTTTGGGTGACCAACAGTGGTCGATCGACCGGCCCCAGATGGGCGGTCGACGAGCCAACCCCTTGGGAGCCTGGCCCAGGTCGGTCGACCGAACTAGGCTGGTCGGTCTATCGAACTGGCCAGATTGCCCTTCCGTGGCAGTGCCGTTCAGTCGATCGGACCCAACCAATCGGTCGATCGAAAATGGCAGAAAGCCCGTCGAACCCAACCTAGGGGTTCAATTCCATGCCCCAATCACCCCCGGGTGATGAGGAAAACATCGGGGATCATTCCCAGGTCCCAAACCACAAAAATGGAAGGAAATAAATGGTAAAACGTCGATCGATCTGATGAAACCGTCACACGCCATAAAAATATGCTTTTAACCCCCGACATGAAATAAACCCGCTCACGGCTCACCTCGGCCTACCAAATCTGTGAGAAAGGAAGTACAAGGGCCAGGGATCCATCCCCCCATCTCCACCGAAGATTTCCCGCGCCGAGGACGCTGTTTCCACGCGAAACGCCTCACGAACACCGCCGGGTTCACGAAACCGCGAACGAACCTCGCTATGCCTCCACTGCCTCGATCCTCATCCCATCCTCATGCTCCTCGCCCTCACGCCGTCTCCACTTTGCCCGCCTCCTCCTCCGTTGGCCGCCCAGAGAAGAGGGGGAGAGAAAGAGAAGAGAGAGAGTGAGAAAGAGAGAATGAGAGAGAGTGAGAAAGAGAGAATGAGAGAAAGAGAGAGGGTGGGGATTATTTATAGAAAACCGATTTGGATTTTAGAAATATGAAAAATAGAAAATTAAGAAAAAATCATTCTCACGATCCTTGAAAAACGCATAATGCGCCTGTAACGTCCCGGAGCCCGACAACACATCGGTTCACCCTACACAGGATTCCGCAGGCTCGATAGCCAAAAATCCGAGTAAATTGTAAAATACAACCCGAGACTCACAAAGGCGCTCCGAGCTCACGGATTCTAATCGAAAAAAATCTGGGGTGTTATAAATGCCCCCACTATGGATTTAAACAATGGAGATTAGTCCAAATTCTGTATGAAAGGTTGGATTTCAATACTAAGACTATGGTAGAGTCAATGTGTAATTGGGGGTTCACCAATAAGCATGTGAAAGAAGCTTGGGCATTTTTAGATGAAATTGCTAAAAAAATCGTAATAGTGGAAAACTATTAGGGAACTCAGGAAGGTAGTCACTAGGGGAGGTTTGTTCCAAGTGGACGAAGACGTTGATATGGAGGCTAGAATGGTAGCATTGCCTAAGAGACTGAAGGTCTTAGAAAAGACAAAAACTAGGAAAACTTATGAAACAACAACAAATGTTGAGCCTTCTATGTGTGTGTTATGCAATGGTTCTGATCAGCTGGTAAAAAATAATTCTGAAATCCAAACCTTTAGGAAGACTAGGGTACAAGCCAATTCATATCAGAGACCCAACAACAATCCCTATAGTGACACCTATAACCCACGTTGGAGAAATCATCTAAACTTCTCTTGAAAATCTTAGCAGGTTCAGGCACAAAACTCTTAAGCCCATAATTTTCAAAATAAGGCCCAATATAAAACCAACTTCCAAAACCAGGCCTTTAAAAGAGGTCAACCTGCACACCCACTATCTACACAACTGCAACAACAATATGTCAAGCCCACTTATGGCCAATCATCTTATTCTTAGCCATCTATGCAAAATGATGATAGGGTTGTACAACAAGTTCAACAACTTCTTTTGGCCCAACAACAATCCTTTACTACGCCATTTCAACAAGTTATTGCTAGGATGGAAGCCTAGGTTGGTCAGATGGATGAGGCCAATACAAGGAGGGAACTAAGCCAGTTGCCTAGCCAACACATCGTAGGAACCACCCGCCTGGCTTTCATCTACAACCAACTCTACAAGTGCCACCCAAAAACCCTCACATTAAGAATGCCAAAGTTGTCACTATATTAAGAAGTGAAAAGATTCTTGAGGACCCACACAAAGAGAGAAGGGGTAAAGTTAACCCAAGCCAACCTAAGATCTTGAACCATAATGATAAGGATCCCCTGCCCACATCCACCATTACAGCGGGTCATGAGGAGAATAAGAAGGAAAAAGGGAAACCTACGTTGAGGAGACCCCAGAGATTTACCAACCCAAAATCCCTTTTCTATCAACCTTAGAAGCTAGAAAGGATAAAAAGGAACAACAAGTTCAAACCCTCAATGAACAAATGATGGAGTTGCTTAAACAAGTTCACATTAATATTTCTTTCCTAGATGCCATCCAACATGTATCTATTTGTGCTAAATTCATTAAGGATTTATGCACACAAAAGAGGGAGCTTAGAACTACCACTAGGAAAATTCTACTGTCAGAAGATATGAGTGTTGTCATGTTCAATAAACTCCCACAGAAGATGGAAGATCTTGGTGCACCACTCATCTCGTGTCATTGGGGGCATCACCTTCTAAAAGGCCCTACTGGACTTAGGGGCTAGTGTGAATTTATTGCCAATATCAGTTTACCAAGTTTGGGATATGGGAACTTAAACTCACCCTGGTTGTTCTTTAATTAGCAGATAGATCTGTTAGAATAGCTAGGAGACTGGTGGAAGATATCATTGTCAGGATAGACACTTGCTACTTCCATGTACACTTTTTGATCCTTGACATGGAGCCAACCTATGGTCTGGCTAAAGCCCCATCATATTAGGCCGATCATTCCAAGTCACTGCAGAAGCAAACATCAACTACAAATCTGAGCTAATGGATATTTCCTTTGGGGGTCAAAAGATAACACTCAATATCTTCAAAGCCTCCAAACATATGAGGAAAGAGGAGGATTGTGACACAATTGATGTGATTGATAAGGTAGTAGGAAGCAACTCTACCCTGGTACAGCCTGATAAGATTTTGATGGACTTGATGACACTAAGTCCATTTTGGATGTCCATACACTCTGGAGAGGGGAATTTCTGTAGCCATTTAAGAGTAGGTCGAACTAGGTCCAGCGAGACCAAACGAGGTCAAGCTCATCTAAGTGACAGCCCTACAGGGCCCACTTAGCATAAAGCCCAATAAGTTCACTCAGATTCAAGAACTTCCTATGCGGCCATTAGGCTCGGAAGGCCGAGCGTCGGTCCGGTCGGAGGAAGATCCACGCCCGATCTATTCTCCTCGTCGGGATAAGGGCTAGCACCTTGCACCCACTCCGACCGAGTCTCATCCGAGCTATGCCTCTCGCTTGGGACAGGGCTGGCACTCTTCAAGCTTGGGTCGACCGACGAATGCTTATCCATGCTGCCACTGAGATCCCTTTCTGAGCAGGAGTTTATGAGGATAAGGGGGCCCACGACTCCTCAAGGCTATAAAGAGCCCATGATAAGGACGTAAAGAGCCCACGTCGAGGACGTAACTCCCGCCTGAAACTCCTCAGCTTACGGGACTAATAAGACTGGCACACTATTTAAACCGAGGACTCCCTCCAGCGAAAGGTAAGGCCATCACACGCCTAAAACCCCCTGAGCAGGAACCATCTCACCACCTTGGTGGAGAGGGATCTCGTGCATCTTCTTTTTCCTCCCTTCACAGCTTCCACCACTGCTCTACTAACTTAGGCATCGGAGGGTTTACCCCAGGGAACCATCCCTGGGCCCCCTGATCCGTTTCCCTTCCTTACAGTTCACTGTTCGGTGATCATCTCCCCCAGCTCAGGACTAGCGCGAGATTGCCCCTCTTCATCTGGCGCCGTCTGTGGGAAACGATCAAAGAGCCAGCATGGTGCGAAGAAGTACATGGAGGAGATCCACCGGCGATAGGGGGAAGGCCATGGTGATGGGGGGAGAGGGCCATTCTCAGGCCGCACAAGACCCCCCCTCCAATGCCAGCACCCCAACCGACGGACCACCTCCACCCGCGGTGGTGGAGCAACCATCTAACGGGGGCGGTGACGCTTTCCAAGCCCTCAACGCAAAACTGGATGTCCTCGTGGAACTCATGAGGACCCAGGCGGCCAGGGAAGGAAGGTCACGCGCCCCTCCGGAAAGCCCTCCTCGTAGAGACGCATCCCAACACACTGCCGAAGGTCGCTTCACCCTCCAAGGACGGCGGCTTATTCGCAACAGGTCAGGAGGACCTTCACAAGCCCCTCCTCCGGAGCAGGAGGCCTCCTCCATGCCGAGAAGGGGAAAACCTGGGGCACGCCATCCGCACCCAGAGATTGAAGTCCCTGGGGAACACCAGGACAGCCCCTCTAGCCTCACGGCGCAGCGACAGCCGGAGTTATCCCTCTGACTACGAGAGTTCGAGAGGCGCTTCGCAGAGCAGGAGCACGCCTTACGCGCTCTACAGAAGACCTCCCCAGTAGAGGACGAGGAGAAATCCCCATTCTCCGACTGCATCTTGAAGGCAGAGATGTCTCCCATAATCTCCATTCGGCCTTCAAGCCTTACGACGGCCAGGGCGACCCGGCCAACCACTTCGACAGCTTCGACGCCCTGATGACCCTCCACAAGGCGTCCGACGCCATCAAGTGCCGAGCCTTCGTGACCACCCTGGTCCAAGGCGCCCAAGCATGGTTCCGGGCCCTCGCCCCCGGGTCCATCCGAGACTTCAAGCAGTTTGGGCGAGTATTTAAGGAGAGTTTCGTCGGCAGTAGCCCCCCAAGGTCGGTAGCGGGGCTATTGGCTCTCAAACAGGCGCAAGGGGAGAAACTCCGGGCTTACATCAACCGATTCAAATCAGAAGCCATGAGAATCCCCCGCCTGGACGTAGCCTCGACCATAACCACGCTGACCGGAGGCACCCATGATGAGAGCCTCCGCCGTGAACTTATCCTCCACCCTCCCTCGACCCTTGCCGAGCTAGTGACTCTGGCTTTATGCCATGCTGAGTGCGAAGAAGTTCTCAGCGCTTGCCGAGGCGCAACCGACTCGGGTCGGGAGGGGGACAAGAAGCGAGCACCCGAGTCAAGCTCGGGCCAAGGAAAAAGCCTGAACCGAGATGGGGAGCACAAAGAACCGTCCCGAAAGTACAAGCGGTACACTCCCTTAACCGCTCCTGTGTACGAGATCTACGAAGACATCAAAGGATCGGGCCTCCTCTGCCAACCCGAGCCAATGAGGTCGAAAAGCCACAATCGCAGCAAGCACGGCCTGTTTCACAGTGACCACGGGCATCATACCGGCGATTGCCATCAGCTCTAGGATGAGATTGAGCGCCTCGTCCGCCAGGGACACCTATCCCGGTTCGTGGCCGGGCATAAGGAAGACCGAGGCGCCCCAGAGGAGATCGACAACGCCCCTCGCGGGGTCCACATCAATGTCATCACTGGAGGAGCTGCATCAGGAGGAGACAGTAGTCGATGAAGGAAGCGTCATGCTGAGCGGGCGAGCCGAGCCATCGAGCCTCCCAAGGCCCCGCCAAGTGAGCCCCATGTCATAGTCTTCTCCGACCAAGACCTAGAAGGGCTGACCACCCCGCATGACGACGCCCTAGTTATATCGGCTACGATAAACCATTGTAACGTAGATAGGATTCTAGTTGACAATGGAAGCTCCCCTGATGTATTGTCTTATGAGTGTTTTCTTAAGATGGGGGAGAATCTGTCTAATATCCGCCCGATCCGAACCCCCCTTTGCGGGTTTAATGGTCAAGCCACTTATCCCGAGGGAGCCATGAGCCTGCCAGTTACTCTCGGCACTCCACCCAAAACTGTTACGGTTATGGTGGACTTCATAGTGATTAAGGGTATGATAGCATACAACGCAATCTTCGGCCGGGGGATCCTTAGCCGAATGAAAGCGGTGCCCTCTACCTATCACCAAAAAATGAAGTTCCCCACTAAACATGGGGTGGGGGAAGTCCGGGGCAACCAGGCGATGGCCAGAAGGTGCTACAATATCTCGGTTGAAGCCACAAGGCTGGACGACAAGAACAAGGGCCCCCGGGAAGTCGAGGAAAAACCCATGACATCCGATCCTGGAGGTGAGTTGTTAACGGTTTTCCTGAACGATGACCCGATGTAGACGGCTGGGATGGCGTCCACCCTCGAGGAAAAACAATGATGTAAAGTAATGATTAAAAGGTGAAGGCCAGAGAGGTGGAGACGGCAAGAGTCGTCCACCCTCGTCTGTCCTATGAGATGGAAATGACGAGAGAAGGGAGGTGAGGTGGAGGTGGCTGTCGTGTGTAGGAGGCAAGGAGTGGGAGGAGGGAGGTGAGAAGCAGAGAGATGAGAGTGAGGAACGTGGGGAGAAAGAGAAAGGGGAGAGGGAGAGAGATGGAGGGGGAAAGAGAGAGGAAGAGAGAGGGAGAATGAGAGAACCAGAGGGAGCGAGGAAACAGAGGGTGATCGAGAGTGAGATGGAGGAGGGAGCCACTAGCCAGAAGTGGAGTGTGGGGGGTGAGTTAGGGAGAAAAAATGAGAGAATAGAGAATCCCCCATGAATGAGAGGGGGCATAGATCCTAAAGACACGGGAAGGGGTGAGGGAATAATTTAGGTAATTAAAGATGGGGCCATGCCCATTAAAATTGATTTGTTTATTTTATTTGTTTATTTTTGGAACAAGCATGGGCCAAGCCCATTAGCACACATATATTTTTTTTATACACATTTTTTTTTGAATAAGAATGGGCCAAGCCCACTAGCACACACCAACTTTTCTGTAGAAAGAACGGGTTAAGCCCATCAACACAAGAAGTTTTCATGTAGACAAGGGTGGGGTGAGCCCATTAGCATAGCCACAAACCCATTAACGAGGGTCTCATTTATCACAAGAAACAATAATTTACTTTTCGCGAGATTATCAGATAAAAATTGAAGATCACTCAGATAATTAACTGTACGAGCCGCTTTGGGGCATCTTAGTGTAATACGGGATCTGCTCAGCATAATGTTAAAATGCCGTGTCTACACCCGACCCTGGGAGTAAAGATTGGGGCCGACCTACCATCCGAAGTTCAGTAGTAATACAAAGAATTTCTTTCTGGGTACATCCGAGTCTTTGCATGGTCTGATGATCAACTTCTCGGAATACCGAGAGAGACGGTAATGCATAAACTCAACCTTGACCCGATCGTGAAGCCCATACAATAGCGCAGGAGGAAGCACACGCCAGAGAAGCAGGCGATCATCAAGGAGCAAGTCACCAAGGGGTAGAAGACTGGTCTTTTTAGATTGGTCATGTACCCGACGTGGCTGGCTAACGTCGTCCTGGTGCCAAAAGCTTCAGGAAAGTGGCGAATATGCATGGACTTCACCGACTTGAACAAAGCCACACCAAAAGACTGTTATCCGTTGCCGAGCATCGACCAACTGGTTGATTCAACCTCGGGCAACGAGATACTCAGCTTCCTGGACGCCTATTCAGGCTACCACCAGATCAGAATGGATCCAGATGATATCGAGAAGACCGCCTTCATCACCGACTTCGGTGTACACTGCTACACCCAGATGCCCTTCGGGCTGAAGAATGTCGGAGCCACGTACCAGAGGCTGGTCAACCATATGTTCGAGGGACAACTCGGCCGGAACGTCGAGGCCTATATTGACGACATGCTCGTCAAGACCCCCAAGGCCGAGGACCACTTCACCAACCTAGCTGAGACCTTCGACACTCTCTTGAGGTACAATATGAAGCTCAACCCTACCAAGTGCGCCTTCGGAGTAAGGTCCGGAAAATTCTTGGGCTTCTTGGTGACCCAGCGTGGGATCGAGGCCAACCCTGACAAGGTCCAAGCCATCCTGGACATGCGGCCGCCCACCTGCATCAAGGACGTTCAACGCCTTACCGGGGGCATTGCTGTGCTCAACCGATTCCTGTCCCGTGCGGTCGAACGGTGCCTACCCTTCTTCAAACTGTTGAGGGGGCCCAAAATGGCATCTGCTACGTTTGCATGGGACGAGGAATGCCAAAAGGCGTTCACTGAGCTTAAGGAGTTTCTGGCTTCACCCCCGGTGTTGTCCAAGCCCGTTCCAGGTGAAGCCCTACATCTCTACCTCTCAGCAACTCCATCCACAGTTAGCTCGGTCCTGGTCAGGAATGACTCAGAGTCGAGAGACCGGTCTACTACACTAGCAAGGTGCTCAACGAGGCTGAAAGGAGGTACCCCGCAACTGAGAAACTCGTGCTAGCGTTAGTTATCTCGGCCAAGCGCCTTCGACCCTACTTCCAAGGGCACTCCATCATCGTGTTGACCGGTGAACCACTGAAGAGGATCCTCGCTCACCCTGAAGCCTCGGGGCGCCTCGTCAAGTAGGCCATCATGCTCGGCGCCTGCGATATATCATACCGGCCTCGCTCGACTATCAAAGGACAAGTGCTCGCTGACTTCATCGTCGAGAGCACCATCCCGACCGAAGAAAAGTCTCCGCCCGCGCCCGGGCCAACCTGGGAATTGTTCGTCGACGGATCCTCCAACTCAGCCGGGAGCGGCACCGGTATCCTCCTGAAGTCCCCCAAAGGAGCAGAGCTGCAGTACGCCTTGAAGTTCAACTTTCAGGCATCCAACAACGCCTCTGAGTACGAAGCCCTTATCTCAGGAGCCCGCTTGGCCCGGTGATTGGGGGCTGAGCGAGTCAGAATTCACACTGACTCCCAACTGGTCGCTAGCTAGGTCAACGGCAACTACGAAGCTCGGGAAGAACCGATGGTCAAATACTTGCAGTTGGTCAAAACTGTGGCACAACAGTTCGAGAGTTTTGAGGTAGTCCGAATAGCTCAGGAGGAAAACTCCCGAGCGAACGCCCTCTCTCGGCTGGCCTCCTCTCTTGACCCTGAGGATACTCGATCGGTCCTTCTCGAAGAGCTAGAGCGACCGAGCATTGATTCAGAGCATATGACTGTTGACTCGGCCTCACCAAGCGACTGGCGCACCCCCTATCTATTGTGGCTCCAAGACTCTCAGGAGCCTCCCGATCCTCGGGAAGCCTGGAGATTGAAATACCAAGCTCGGCGATTCATCATTCTGGACGGCACTTTGTACCGCAGATCCTTCTCAGGTCCCCTCTTGAAGTGCATCAATACTAATGAAGACAGCCGAGCGATTCAAGAGGTTCACGAAGGCCTATGCGGAGCGCATCTAGGAGGAAGGTCGCTCGCCAGGATCTTACTTCGATAGGGTTACTGGTGCTCCACTCTGTAATGCGGCTGCTCGACCTACGTGCAACAGTGTGACCGATGTCAGCGATTTGACCACTTGGTCCATCAGCCGGCAACGGAGCTCGTCACCCTAGCCGAGCCTTATCCTTTCGCTCGGTGGGGGATCGACATCCTTGGGCCGTTCCCTACGGCTCAAGCCCAGAAGAAGTTCGTCATCGTCGCCATCGAATACTTCACCAAGTGGATCGAGGCCGAAGCTACAGTTAGGATCACCGAGACAGTCGTGTGGAGCTTCGTCTGGAAGTCGATCATTTGTCGCTACGGCATCCCCCGGGTGATAGTGAGCGATAACGGTCGGCAATTTGATTCTTGTCATTTTCGAGACAGATGTGCCGACCTAAATATTCGCAATCACTTCACCTCGGTCGCCCACCCTCAGGCTAACGGGCTGGTCGAAAATGCCAATAAGACTATCTTAAAAGGCATCAAGACTAGGCTCGGCAAAGCCAAGGGCAGCTGGCTTGAGGAATTGCCGAACGTACTTTGGTCACACATAACGACTCCCAGAACGGCAACCGGTGAGAGTCCCTTTCAACTGGTGTACAGCATCGAGGCCGTGATCCCGTTGGAGATTGGCAATCCCTCCCTCCGAGTCATCTGCTTCTCGCCCGAGGCAAACAACCAGAAACTGCTCGAAAACCTCGACCTAGCAGACGAAGTCTGAGAGATTGCCAACATCCAAGCAACGGAATATCAACGCCGCCTCACTCGATACTACAACGCCAAAGTCCGGGACAGACACTTCCAGTCGGGAGACTTCGTTCTCAGAAAAGCCAAAGCCTCTCGACCACTTGAGGCGGCGGGCAAGCTATCCCCTAACTGGGAAGGCCTCTACCGAGTGGTCGAGACACTCGGGAAAGGAGCGTACTGGCTATCTACTATGGAAGGAGAACCCATCCCTCGGACGTGGAACGCGGCTACACTACGCAAGTTCTACTTCTGAATACTTCAGTCGTGTAAGCAATATGAGATAAAGCAAACAATTTCCTTCCTCTTTTATTCTGATAACTGTTTGTACATCAGAAAGGCCGAAGCCAATACAATACATGTCAAAAAAGCAAAAATCCATCTGGCGCCATCATTCAAGCCCATCGCTCGGCTGACTCAATTAACCTTCCTGCGTCCAGCCACTGACTCTGCCTCGTGTAGAAACTGGCTTGGATAAAGGGTAGTCGACCCCGTTGGCTTGGGTAACTCGGAACAAAGGTGACCGAGGTGGAAGAAGGGGAAGAGGAAGCCAATTAATAGCAGAAAATGTCGAGAGGCATCCTGCAAGGAGCCAAAAAAAGGAGGGAATGCGAGTGAAGGCCTCCTCTCTGCCAACTCTTTGGAAGGCAGAGAGTGCAGGCACCCTCCGAAGAGTGAAAGAAATGATAAGAAGGGTGGAAGAGAGAGAAAGAGGCTGGGAGAAGGGAGGAGAAGTAGGAAGTGGAGAGGAATCTTGAGAGAGATCCCCTCCAGAGAGTGAGCGGGAAGGGATGAGCGAAAGGGGTGACTGATTCCTCCATCCATCCGCCGTCACGCCTCTCCCCGCAAGCGCCGATCAGAATTGATAAAAGAAGGCGACATGCTTCCGCACATCGAACCCCCTTTAGACCTGCCCACCGACCATCAAACCCCCTTCAGACCCGAAGCAGAAAAGACTCTCTTCCCTCCGTCGTCGGCAGCTTCGTCTTCCAGAGCGTCTTCCATGCTTCAAATTCGACGGCACAACACTTCGTGAAGAAGGAGAGAGGAAAGACTGTCAGAGAAAACCCTAAGCGATGGAGAGGGAGAGACGCCCTTCAGACCTTTTATATGTGAAGGGAGGCTACTTGCCTTAAATGATTCTCCCCTCGATAACACGCTAAAGGGACTTCTCCCTATGAACGGTCACCTCAGACTCCTCGGTTCCATCCTAGCGGGACACACGAAGAGGCCGTGCAGTTAAAGCATGAGAAAACGGAAAGACATCCTGTCAGACGCTCGCCCAACCATCATGCGAGATTCACGCAGAAAGTATCGGCACTTTCCAACTACTGCGGATACGCTGATCAAACCACGGCAATGGCGGTAAAAGATAGTCAAGTCTTTATTATAACTGCCTTACATTTTTGACCTTCCTTTACACACAAAAAAAGAAGTTTTTCTTCGAAAAAGGAAAACGTGCAAGGAGAAAAAGAAAAATTGATACATTAGGCCGCTGGCCCATCCTGAAGCTCGGAAGTTGAAGGCTCGGACGGTCTGCCCCCGACACCCTCAGCGACGGTCGACCCTGGCACTGACCCCACCGGTGTGGGAACTGCCTCGGTTGCATGCCCTCCCGAGGCATCCGGAGTTCGTGACCCCTCAGACGAAGATAAGTCCCCCTGGTCTCCTTCTTCCCCCGACGCCGAATCAGAGGAATTGGAGGACGTTGAATCCGAGTCGTAGCATTGCCCGGATGGGAAATCAATTGTCCCGGACGCCTGCTCCTCGGCGTAGGAGATGGCCCGGCCGTAGCCTTTCTTGAATCCCTTGCGGATCCCTCGGCGAAGTGCTGACTCATAGTAGGGGAGGGTAGCCTCCTTAAGGTCGACCCGGTAGGCCTCCGATCGCTTGTATTGCTCAAGTGCCTCCGTCCCGATCGATCCCACCCTACTGGCGAGCTCGGCTTTCTCCCGCTCTGCCTCGGCCAACCTCCACTCTGCCTCGGCTATCTGCTTCTCCGCCTCGGCCCGATCAACCTCGGCCTCAAACCGAAGATGCGTGGCTTCCTCCGCTCGGTCTAATAGCTCGGCACGCTCGGCCTCCCACTGGCCTTCTAGCTCGGCGCGGGCCACGCGCTCCTCCTCCAAAAGTTTTATCTTCCTCTCGAGCGACACGCGAGCCTGAGCCCGTTGCTCGATCAGCGTCCGGGCCTCCGCTTGGCTCGCCCTCGCCAGCTCTCTAACCGAGGAGAGCTCCCGTCGAAGCACGTCATTCTTCTTAGTGAGCCGAGCTACCTTCCTATCGGACGCACCAAGAGTCCAGGTAAGGTTCACCCGTTTTAACTCCAACCGAGCGTAAGCTTCAGCTAGAGAGGCCCCCATCTAGGCCAGGACAAGGCCACCCTCCATAACCATCTCAAGGGCCGCAAGTGGGGAGCATTACTTGTCTCCTCCCCTCACCTTCGTAGCTATGCTGTGACATTTCTGATACAGAGGGACCTGGACACCCATCCCTTCCAGGGCCGCCAGAATAGGGCCCCCCCTCCGAGCGACATCCCCGCGGGAGCCCCGCCGGCTGGCCCGGATCGAGCTACTGCTTCATCCACCCCTCTTGCCTTGGTCGGTTGGGGCTGCGTCGCCTCTCCTTGCGACCCCCCGGCCTCGACCGACTCGGCCCGGGTGTCGCCACCTGGAGCACCGCCTACCTCGCTCGACACTCCTGCCTCGGCCATGATCCTGGAGTCGCTCGCTTCGGCCCCGGCCCCCTCAGCTCCTGCAGAGGGGAGAGCCGAGCCATGACCACCGACCATAGAAACAGCCCTGGCCTCCTCGCCCCCCTCTTGCTCGGCGGATGGGAGAGCTAGCCTAGTAAGGTCGGCCCCATCACGCCCAGCAGAGGGGAGAGTCGAGCCGGAGCCACCTTTGACCGTGAGGGCGCCCCAGGCCTTCTTGGCCCGCTTCTTGGCCTTCACGGCATCCCGTATCATCCCCTCCATGGGATCCTTGCGCTTGGACCCCCGTGGCCTAGAAGACCCCTCTCGGGTTACCCCCTTGCCCTTATCTCGGGCTCGGGAGCGACCCTCAGGAGCTCGCGACTCATTTGTAGCCGAGTCGCCGCCTAGGTCGATCACTTCCCACTCAGTAGTAGGCTTCTCCTCCACAGCCCGCCGCCTAACGTCTGCGTAGAAGAAGATATGGTCAAGAAAAAAAATGGCTTCATCATCCGACGAGACAACTGATTCATGGTGCCCGTACCTGTCGACCGTAGCCGCGAGAGAAGGCATCGCTCGATGTTCTCCGAGGTCACCAGCTCCTCTGTGGACTGGTGATGCTTCATCAGAATGGCCGCATACTTCTCCACATCTGGAGAGAACTCATCCTGCCTCGGAGGAATATTCGGGTGAAAATTGGGGATTACAGGACACCTCCAGGTCTCCTCCATCGAAAAAATCCCCCTAGAAGAATTGAGTCTTCCACCCCTTGTGAGAAGAATCCTTCACAGCTAAGGATACACAGCTCATGTTCCGCCTCGCCTGGATGAAATAGAAGTCCTTCCCGGCCGAGGAATGGCCCTTCAACTCAAAAAAGTAATGAAAGAGGTCTAAGGAAGGAGGAACCCCACACTGGAGGCAAAGAATGCGGAAGGCGGAAAGAAGAAGATAAGAGTTGGCTACCAACTATACGGGAGCCAACTGGAAGTAATTGAGAAGCTTAAGAATAAAAGGTTCGAAGGGAAGGCGGAACCCACCCTTCCACGATAGAAGGAAGGAGTAGAAATGGCCCGTAGAGAACCCAAGCTCGTCTCGTTTGGGGCAGCCGCGACGAAGTAGTATTGATAGGGCAGGCGAAACTGGAGCTCCAGCCGCTTCACCTCCGCCTCCCCCAGCTCCTTGCAGTTCAGAACCGGCTCTATCACCATCGCCCCCGCCTCAGGCTCATCCTCCCACTCTTCGACCTCCTGACGCTGGTCCGCCATGAAACCTGAAGAGGATCTTGAAGAGGAAAGTTCCTGAGACTCTGAAGACTCTGGAGGAAGGGGAAGCTGTCGGACTGCCTCCGCGGTTATCTCCGCCAACTCTGCAAACGTCGCTGCAAGCCTTTGCTCTTCCACCGTATCCCCACGGCGCATTAGAGAGCCTAAAAGCAAGTACGAAGGATGGCAAAACCCTAAAGCGGAGGGAGTATGGAACGACAATAAGGGCACAACGCTTATATCCCCTCGCGGGAGGCGGCGCGTCGTTCCGACCTCCAAGAACGGGGGCCCCTTCATTTCAAATCCGTCATGACTATCATTATTACGGGCCCAAGTGATCACGACACGTGGCTTCTTAACACCACCAGATTTCCACCCACCCGAGCCATGATGGTCCGAAACCCCAACGGCTACTCCCCGAGCCTGCCAAGGCTCGGGAGTAGGAGGGGGACAAGTGGAGAGGGGGATTTCTGTAGCCCATTTAAGAGAAGGCCGAACTAGGTCCAGCGAGACCAAAAGAGGCCCAGCTTATCTAAGTGATCGCCCTACAGGGCCCACTTAGTATAAAGCCCAATAAGTTCACTCGGATTCAAGAACTTCCTAGGCGTCCATTAGGCTCGGAAGGCCGAGCGTCGGTCCGGTCGGAGGAAGATCCACACCCGATCTATTCCCCTCGTCTGGATAAGGGCTAGCGTCCCGTGCCCACTCCGACCGAGTCTCATCCGAGCTATGCCTCTCACCCGGGACAGGGCTGACACTCTTCAAGCTTGGGTCGACCGACGAATGCTTATCCATGCTGCCACTAAGAGCCCTTTCTGAGCAGGAGTTTACGAGGATAAGGGGGCCCACGACTCCTCAAGGCTATAAAGAGCACGATAAGGGCGTAAAGAGCCCACGTCGAGGACGTAACTCCCGCCTAAAACTCCTCAACTTACGGGACTCATAAGGCTGGCATACTATTTAAATCGGGGACTCCCTCCAGCGAAAGGTAAGGCCATCACATGCCTAAAACCCCCTGAGCAGAAACCATCTCACCACCTTGGTGGAGAGGGATCTCGTGCATCTTCTTTTTCCTCCCTTCACAGCTTCCACCACTGCTCTACTGACTTAGGCATCAGAAGGTTTATCCCAGGGAACCATCCCTGGGCCCCCTGATCCATTTCCCTTCCTTGCAGTTCACTGTTCGGTGATCATCTCCTCCAGCTCAGGACTAGCGCGAGATTGCCCCTCTTCACACTCAACTCCACACCTTGGCATGCTAAGCTTGAACCATTGCTTGAATTGAAGCATGAGTCTTTACTCTCTTCCATCCAAGCCCCACCACAGTTAGACTTAAAGCTCTTGCCTGACTCTTCGAAATATATATTTTTAGGGCCTGATAAGACTTTACCCATAATTATATCCTATGATCTGACACCAATCCAAGAGGACCAGCTAATTAATGTCCTCAAAAGTCATAAGAGAGCCTTAGATTGCTCAGTAGTTGATCTTAAGGGAATAGGTCTATCTGTGTGCATGCACCACATCTATTTAGAGGATAATGTCAAATTAATCAGTGGGAGAAATGCAAAGAAGGCTGAATCCTAACATAAAAGAGGTGGTGAAAAAGGAGGTGATCAAGTGGTTAGATGTGGGGATCATTTATCCCATCTCTGATAGCAATTAGGTGAATCCCACTCAAGTTGTCCCCAAAAAGTTTGGGCTTATTGTAGTTCAAACTGAGAACGGTGAGTTGTTGCCAACTTGATTGACTACTGGGTGGAGGGTATGCATAGACTATAGAATATTAAATGTGACCACCAAGAAAGATCACTTCCCTCTGTCTTTTATTCATCAAATCCTGGAGAAATTGACAGGGCAAAAATATTTCTGCTTCTTAGATGGATATCCAGGATACAACCAAGTTGCCATTTACCTGGAGGATCAGGAAAATATCACCTTCACAAATCCATATGGAACATTTACTTTTAGAAGAATGCCTTTTGGATTATGCAATGCACTAGCCACTTTTCAAATGTGCATAATGATTGTCTTTTTTGATATGGTGAGGGATTTTCTTGAAATTTTTATGGATAATTTTTTTGTCTTTGGGGATTCCTTTGAAATTTGTCTGAAGAACTTGGAAAGAATTCTTGAGAGATGTATAGAAACAAATCTAGTGTTAAGTTGGGAAAAGAGTCATTTTATGGTGAGAGAAGAAATTGTTCTAAGACATATTGTTTCTCGGAGGGAGATTGAGGTTGACAAAGCCAAAATTAAAATAAGCTCTACTTTACCCCCTCCCACATCAATCAAGCAAATTCGATCCTTTTTTAGCCATGTTGATTTTTATCGTTGATTCATTAAGGACTTTTTTAAAATGTCACGTCCTTTGTGCAATCTTCTTGCTAAGGACATTCCATTCAACTTTGATGTTTCCTGTCTCCAAGCCTATAACTTCCTAAAGAAAGATGTGACTAAAGCCTCAATCCTCTAATCCCCAGATTGGTCACTCCCCGTTGAGATCATGTGTGATACTTTTTGACTATGTCATGGGGGCTGTATTGGGCCAAAGGGTGAACAAATGTCCAGTTGTAATTTACTATGCCAGTCGAGCCCTGGTCGAGGCCTAAAAGAACTATACCACAACTAAGAAAGAATTGTTGACTGTAGTCTGCGCCGAAAAAGTTTAGAGTGTATCTTTTAGGGTCCAATGTCATAATATACTCTGATCATTCTGCTTGGAGATATCTATTGTCCAAGAAAGAGGCCAAACAACGTTTGATTAGGTGGATCTTGCTCTTATAATAATTTGACATTGAGATTCAGGATAAAAAAAGGTTTTAAAAATGTTGTAGTAGACAACCTATATAGGATCCTGGTGCAAAAAAGTGAACCTATTCAGAAATCTTTCCCCGATGAATAACTCTTGGCCATTTCATAGATGAAACCTCCATAGTTTGCTGATATTGTTAATTATCCATCAATTGGATTAATCCTTAATGGATGATCCAAACAAGAGAAAGATAGATTTCTCGCTCAGATAAAATATTACTTTTGGGAAGACCCGTAACTTTTCAAAATCTATGTTGATAATGTCATAAGGAGGTGTGTCCCTGAAAATGAACATCAAAACTTTCTTACCTTTTGTCACACTCTTACATGTGGGGGACATTTTTTCGGAAAGAAAACTGCTACAAAAATCCTACAAAGTGATTTCTACTAGCCCACTCTCTTCATAGATGCTCACACAATCAGTCAATCTCGTCCCAAGTGTCAAGCCATAGGTAAAAATTTTAAAAGAGACATGATGTCATTAACCCCCATCCTTGTGATTGAAATCTTTGATGTTTGGGGAATTAATTTCATGGGTCCATTTCCACCATCATTTGGATGAGAGTATATACTTGTGGCTATTGACTGTGTTTCCAAATGGATTGAGGCAGTAGCTACCAGAACCAATGATCATAAAGTGGTTACCAAATTCATTCAGAAGAATATATTTTCAAGGTTTAGATTCCCGATGGTAATAATCAGTGATGGGGGTAGTCACTTCGCTAACTCCTAACTAAAAACCTTACTTAAAAAATATGGAATCACCCACAAGGTAGTCACACCTTACCATCCTCAAACAAGTGGACAAGTGGAGGACTAATAGATAGATCAAGAACATTCTGCAGAAAACAGTCACGCCTGATAGGAATGATTGGTCAGAGAGATTGGATAATGCTCTATGGGCTTATAGGATAACCTACAAGACTCACATTGGGATGTCACCCTTTAGGTTGATCTATGGGAAAACATGTCACCTTCCGATAGAATTAGAACACAAAGCATACTAGGTTGTAAAACAAATCAATTTGGACTTGACCCAAGCTCGAGAAAATCGGGCATTATTATTGAATGAGCTAGATGAGTTACAAAGAAAATCTTACGAAAATTCTAGACTTTACAAGGCCAAAATGAAAGCTTTTCATGACAAACACATCTCTCGAAAAATTTTTGACCATAATCAAAGAGTTTGGTTGTTCAATTATAGTCTCAAACTTTTTCCTAGAAAGCTTAGATCTAGATGAGATGGGCCTTTCATTGTAAACTCAGTGTTCCCCATGGTGCAGTTGAAATTCTTGATCCTAAGAGTGGGAATATTTTTAAAGTAAATGGGCAAAGACTCAAATCTCATATTGAGGGAGTTTCAATTGACAGAAACATTAATGAGGTAAACTTAACAAATCTACTTTGAGTTGTACTGCGTCTGGTTGAAGACGTTAAACTTAGCATTTGCTGAGAGGTAATCTAATATTTTTTAAAAATTATTAGTGAGATTTTTTTGTGTATTTAGGCGTTTGCAGTAACTAATCTTGTGGAGGCACCTTCCATATACCCCAGGTTGTACCTTTCCTTCCCAATACATTCATATCTACATTGTTCTAATTTTTTTACAATTGATCATGTCATTGAATACAATGTCATTTAAGTTGGGGGGAGAGAAATTAATTTAAAAATTACATACATACAACTTAGTGAATTTTTTAAAAAAAAATTGTTAAGAAAAAAATCTCAACTGAGTTTTCATGGTTTATGCCCCATAAAAGAGAATTTGAGATGGAAGAGACTAAGGAGAAGGACGATGGATTTTTTTTTTTGGTAGCCATGAGAACTGACTTAGACTCTTCAAAAGTCCATTAACACTGAAAAATAAACAGAAAAAATATATTAATGAAGCAAGCAGGACAAAGCTTCTGTCATTTAGTGTGATGTTTGATACTCTGTATTTCCCAATAAAAAAAGATATTTTTGAAAAAAGTTACTTGCCAAACAAAGTGTAAAAAAAAGAAATCATAGAAAATACTCCTGATCTTAGTAACTAGGTCTCCCCACCTGGTAAGTGAGGAGCTTTGCGTCAAACGATAAAGAGATGTGTAGCACCATGCATTGTGAACAAAATGAAAAAAAAAGAAAATATGACAGAGTGAAAGTTACCATGCTCAAAGTTCTGGCCTGATAAATGTGTAGAGTTGAAATACACATATCTTAAATGATAATATGAGATTATAATTGTTCAGCCGTAAATTTAGATTTCACGAGCACAAGTACTACGGAACTTTGGGTCTATTCTAAAGTTACGTGCATTAATTTCCAAGGCTACTATGCTTCAATGTTCCAAAGGCATGATCTTAAATTAATTATGTGAAGGATGATCTTGAAATGAGGTGTGAAAATTTTAAACTCTTGTTAGTCCTTACTTTTTAATTGTTTGTATTACTAAAGGACTAACAATGAGTAAGTTAGAGGGTGTGATAAGTATCAATTTATTTATATTTATTTATGCCACATGTATCGTTTCTGGGTTTTAATGTAATTAATTATACAAATTTTACATTTTAATCTTAGCCCCACACAAATTTAGGATTTTTATGTAATTAATGAAAAATTTAAACATAACTTAATCTATGGGACTTGAGACATGTTTAGAAGAATAGGAATTACATAATTAAATATATGTTGATAAAACCATTTTACTTGACATGTTAAATTAAATTAGAATTATTTATATATGAGCCACAAACTCCACTAAAGTTTTGATTTTATGAACAATACTCTCTCCTTCTTCCACGGCAGGGCTAAGCTCACACTATAACAAGGCCGTTGAAGGTGGATGACGGCGCGGGCTTGAGTCCATGATGAAGGCCTTAGCCTCATACTGGCGACGAGGTGGGCTTCATGAGAACAAGACGACAACAGCGGTGTGAACACGAAGTAGGCAAGACATGGGCACGACAGTTTGTGCAAAACGACAACGGCATCGCGGTGGCGTGGTTCATGGCGCTAGTTGGAAGCTCATGTGAACGTGCAGGTATACAAAAATAATAATAAAATGAAAGAGAAAGAAGGCGGCATGATGGGCCTTGCAAAGGAAGTCAGAAGTCTCGGTTGCAAGACCAGGTCATCGGCGTGGAGGTTTGGGTGAAGAAAAAATGGGAAGGTAATGATGCATGGCCCTTTGCGTGTGAATGGAGGAACAAAATGAAGAGTTTGGGGTGCTTATTTTCTACGGGAGTGGGTGCAGGTTTGAATGAAGGTGGCTCGGGTTTGCCCTATAAAAGGGCAAGATGGGCTTAGTTTTGGGGGGTTCTATGCCAGTAAGTGAGTTCTAAGTTATTGTTGTGAGTATTTTGGTTTTGGCTAGCGGAGCTCGTGAGAAGGAATAAGAGGAGGGCACATACCTTCTTCTTGTTGTAATTTTACCCTCATCTTTCTTAATTATTGATGATTATTTCTCTCTTGTAGTTCTTTAGAATTGGTTCTATTTGCTTCAAATTTCAGTCGACTTTGCTTTAATTTTCTTGCACTTATTTTGTAAGTTTGTCTTTTAAATTAAGTGGAAGTGTTCTTTTAATTATTTTTCTCCCTTAATATCTTTCCTTGCAAGTTTGGTGATTGTGGTGGTTTTTGATATCTTTCTGTCACTTGTTCGGATTTTAATTGTTAGTGCTCTTTCGATTAAACTAGATTAATCAATTTTAAATTTATAAATGTTTGTTTCAACTCTATTTTCTCTCTATTTCGATCTTAAGAACTCAAAGTTCTCAACTTAAATTCTCAACCTCCCGGTGGATTCGACCCATACTCATCGTTACACCATGTATTTTTATTGTGAGTCTGAAATTTAATATTATTAACGCATGTGTAATAACGACATTAGTCTCCGCATTATCAATTGCACACCCATTGGGTGTAAAGCACACCCTGGGTGTGCAATGAACCTTTCTCGTGATAGAATGGTTGCTCTGCGAACTATTATAAGTGGAGTATGTATACCGGGCTGACAAAATACAATGGGCCATTTTACTCATGTGGCCTAGTTGAGCTTTTAGGTGATAGAAATGAAGGGATAGACGACAGATCTATCTAAGACTCAGATAAAGACAAAATCCAAGTATAGGGACTTGGATAGTGGAATAAATAGAATTTAATCAAAAGTGAAAAAAGTGAATGAATAAAATATTCAATATATATATAATCTTTAATAAGGTGTTTGGTTATTTTTTTTATTATTTTTTCTCTTAAATTTAAAAAAAAGAGTAAGAGATTATCTTACCCCGTTTGATATTCCTCTCTTAAAATAAACGGAAATCTCATCCCGTCGTAATCTCTTTCTAAATAAAAGTAACCCTCCACCAATTTTTTGTTGAGAGCGCGAAGTCGCACAAAGAATCCCTCAGAGAGAGAATTTCACGAAGTCTCTCTCCTCCCCGACGTCCTCCTCCCTCTCCCTCCCTCACCCTCCTGCGTCCCCCTCCGCTCTCCCCCGTTCCCCTCCCTCTCCCTCCCTCACCCTCCCCGGCGTCACCCTCCCCTCTCCCTGGTGTTCTCCGACGATGAGAAGTGGCGGAGGTTCCTACGACGGAGGATCTAACCACTATAATAGGGTGGACAAGGAGCCTCCCTCGCCGGTTCCGGCGCAGAATTCTCGGGTAAGGCACCGCCTTTGTCAGGTTCTTCTCTCTCTGCTTTTGACTTCGCCCGGTTTCTAGAGTTCTCTTGCTGTGACGTTCTTATGATCTGAGGAGTTTTTCCCACTGTGGTGATCAGCTGTTTACGTTGGGATTATGCAGAACAGTTCTTGGGTGCTGAAAGGAAGAAGAAGAGACGAAGTGTGGCCGGCATGGACCAAGATGAGTTGCTCGATCCGGCAACGTTAGCCGACCCGGACGGTGCCTTCTGCGAGTTCAAGGGCGTCCAGATACACCACAAGGTGTGCCACCACAAAGAGGAGGAGATGGATCACACGCTTCAAAGTGGGATACCATCTAGATGTGCAGACGGAAACGCTGGCAGAGTTGGTCTTCCCATGGTGTTGTTACATGGGTTTGGAGCATCAGTGTTCTCATGGGGTCGGGTGATGAAACCTTTGGCACGTATGACTGGCTCAAGGTTTTAACTTTTGAATGATAACAAGTTCTATTGAATGATAACAATTTTTATTGAATTGTTATTTTAATCTAATTTAAATTATATAGAGTTATCGGTCAATCAGATCTACATAAATTTTAAAAATTATGACGTTGATGTCAAACAGAAAATGTCAACTTTTATCAATTTTAAAATTTAAATCAAAAATTGACATAACACATTTTTTAGATAAAAATAACTTTAAAAAAAAATCGTTCCCAAACACCCTATAAAAATTTGGTTCCAACAGATTTCACCCAATTCCCTTCTCTTCATCTTCTAGCTCAAAACCCTCTGACGATTCTTCTCTTCTCTCCTCCCTCCAACTCTCCATATCTCGAGAAAGCTTTGCTTTCTGTTCTAGAAGACCATCAACCCTCCTCTAGACCCTCTCCATAGCTGTAGAAGTCCTGATGGTGGCCGTAGCAACTCCGGCGTTTGTGTTTGAGGAGGCTAGGGTTAGGTTTAGAGTAGAGACCTTCTTCTTTAAAAAAAGGTGAACATATGCGATCTTGTTGCAACTATGATCAGACGGGAAGGAAACCTCACCGCAGTAGGATGCCAAATGGTATGCTCATCCTCTGATCTCATATACCCTGGACTTATCTGGATGTTCTTTGGGAACATGAAGGTAGCAACTGAATGTTTGAAGATGGAGGTTAAGAGAATAGAGATGACTCTCACTGAGGAATCTCTAAATCAAATAGTAGGAGGAGATGATGAAGTAGTTAGGCCCGGGGCCAAGATGGGCAAGGAAGAGAGAAAATAGATCATAAGTGGTATGTTGGGCAAAGAAGCAGAGGATATGGACGCCCATTTGAGGATCCTCCACCTCTTATTGGCCCATTGCATTATTCCTAAGGGAGGTAATTTCGACCATATCAATGACAACGACCTCTTGATCATGAAGGCCATGAAGAATAATGATAGATTAAATATTGGGGCATTTGTCTATAAAGTAATGGCAATCGCATCGAAGAAGCTTACCAAGGAAAAGGAACGAAGTAATAGAGAAGCACATCTGCCATATGGTGTTCCTCATCCTTGGTCACTTTGGTGTTGATCTAGTTGGGGAAGAAAGTGTGGCAGTCACAATGATAGGAGAAGCCACATTAAAGAAGGTAGGATATGCCCTGGTGGAGGGCAGATGGGCAAGAAAGATTGTCAAGAGGAGAATAAAGAAACTATTGTTGAGACACCACAAGCAGAGCAAGTAGCTCTAGAGATTGGAATGGAGCAAGCTGAGCTAGTTCCTTCAGCACAAATGCCAACAAAAGTACAGTGCAACCATCAAAGATAATAGTAGCTCTTAGAGTTGAAGAGGTTCCGTTGAAGTAGGGGGAGTTTATCTCCTTGCTTTAAGAGATTGAGAGATATTTTCCACTCTTGGGGAACTCGACTTTGACGAACCTCCTTCTACTGCAGAAGTAAGCGATGAAGGGCCCTCAACTACTTAGAACAAAGAACAAGCAGCTGAGGCTCAAAGGCAGGAAGAAGAAGAGGATAGGACCATAAATGTCTTTGAATCAGACAATGCCCAAGTACACATTGAAGAATCATAGGGCAAATTAGCTGAAATAGAGTCTGAGATGAGATATGTCCTTCCACCAGATCATAAAGTAGAATATGTTAAGAGGGACAAGGCAGTAGGTGAAATTATAGACTGTCTCAACAAACTAAGAGACTCTATAGAGACCACTGACCGTGATCTCATAGAAGAAGTATGGGAGGTAAAGGAATAAATTGATAAGCTAAGAAATGTGACTGAGGATCTGGAGATCTATGTAGAGAAGACTACTCATGAGTTTGAGGATGTCAAAACTAAATTAGATAAAATAATGAAGATAATCACCTTAAATGCCCAAAAATCCTGGAGATTCAAGGTTATATGGTTGGAACAATGAAGAACTTACTGAATAGGGTGGTAGCACCGGGAAGTAAGGAGGTTGCACGGTTTGATTATGAGAGGTTTGCCTCGAAAGTAGTAGATAAAATAATGAGTTCTCAATCATCTGTACCACCATTAGTCTTACAGCCACATCTAACACCTCAGCCTCAAAGAAAATTCAGAATCAAGAAGATGTATCCTGGGTCTCCCAAACAAAGACCAGTAGAGGCTCATGCAGAACCACAAGAAGAAATCTCTGTAGAGAGCCAAGCAGAGGAGCAAGTCCCATAAATAAAAGATCATACTCAAATGGAGACTACTCAACCTTAGGAGATCATGAAGAAGAAGGAAGCTGAGGTGCCACTCTCACTAGCAGAATAACACAATCTTGAGAGAGCAATCTGGGCTAAGACAAGGAGCAAGGCCACTGAGGAGAGACTAATAGCAGAACATGTAATAGCTGCAGCAACCTATCATAGAAAGAGGAAAGGGGCAAAGAAGTCTGTTACTAGCCGGAAGAGGCGAAGAAATTAACAGCAGTAGATGTCTTGTGTAACAATGATGAAGGGAAGAAAACCTATGAAATATGGGTACAATTTAATCAAGCACATAAAGAACTTGAGAATCCTCCAATGGGGCTGCAAGAGTTCATGGACAAAGTCATAAAGACTGAGTTCAGAGAGTTAGTCAACTTTGTTCTCTGTATCAGGGAGCCCTTATACTCATCATCAAAAAAAGAAATTCCTACACCCAAGGCAGCAGCTCCACCAGCTCTAGGTGTTCATCACACATCTGGACCAAGTGCATTTACTAAAGGGAAAGGGTAGTTCGTCTGCACCACCATGTACCGCGGCCCAACCAATTGGTATGAGTCTGAACCTTGACTCAAATTGTTAGATCTCTTCAGTGTAAAATCTTTATTCATCAATTAAACCTAATTTTTCCCACCCTTTCCCTACATTCATTTTAGTTTCATCCCCTCATCCTGAGCCTAGGATAGACTGTGCTAGAATTGCACATATTATACAAAGAGGCCGACTAATGTCAATCCCGACAATTGAGAATGTTATGATAAAAAACATAGAAGGCTTTAAAATTTATGAAAGTTGGCATAGGCACTTCCAAGGAAAGGGCAAGATGGGACAACAAAACGACAACCTGGTAGACTTCATGCTCGCAATAGTCAAGCATGGATCCTTATCTATGGAGAAGGCCATGGCATTCTGAGAATAGGTCCACACTATGACTGAAGAGCAATATTAAGTCACATTTCCTAAACGGTACAGGGTCTTTAAAGGTTACAATGAATAAAGGATCGATCAAGGTAGAAGTCTAATTTTATTGACTAAATTAGTGGCATTAGAGACAGAAAGGGTTAAGATTCAAAATTCATAAGATTTTAAAATTATAATATGTACTTCTACATAATCAACCTAAAATTTCATTTGGAGTATTCATAAAGATGGAAACTGCCCAAGAGAAAGCCTCTAAAGAATTGACAGAAATAAAGCAAGAAGAGGAAGAATTGGAGGCACTACGATGAACGGCCAGTATGCCAAAGATTCATGAACAACCATCTATTGTCGCTGCAGCGTCACAGGGAACATCAAATAAAACTGTAGGTTCATCCTCCCAACCTATTTCCTCATCCACTGCATTGACAATAGTACCACTGGGAGCCACAGTTGAAGCATCACCAAGGAAAGTTCTGTATACCCACAGGAGCATTGGATTCTAACTTCATGAGAAAAATCCTCAGTATTCCTTTGCCTTAGAAGCACTAAGAAGGAACAAATATGACTTCAGCAAATTCATGAACTGTTACAGAAGTCAAGTGAAAGAGCTTGCTGAACGTCCAAAGGATACTTACAAGTCGATGCCACACTAATCCGGGCAGAAACCTTATAATTAGTAGTATGGACAATGCGCCCTATATAACCCCAATATGATACACCAATCCTTTCAAACCAAACCAAGATACAATGCCTACAGGTGGGGATAGACAAACTTTCATGTATCTTTTTCCTTTTCTCCACACTTGAAAAATTTGAAAAATTATCAAAGAAAATTTCCCTTGCTTCCCCTCTTCTTCTATGTGTTCTATGTTTAACTGACTTAATTGATAGTGATTGTCTAAATGTTGACAACTATTTATAGTTAGTATATTTTAAGGGGAAGTAATACACTTAGGGAGAGTTCCTACCTTCAGGGGGAGTTACTTCTTTTTTGTCTCTTTTTTGACTTTGACAAAAATAGAGAGTAATTAATTCTCTAAAATTCTAACAAAAAGGTGGAGCATAATTTGACTAGAAGGAGAATATATAAAATTGACACGTAAAAGTTAATATTCCACAATAAAATTTAAGTCTTAAAGAATTGAGATAATAATAATTTTTTCATAGATTTAAATTTTATTTTGTTATAATAAAAAAGAGAGAGTTTGTTGGGAAAATATCTTTTCTCACAGATTAATTGTTTTAAACTACGATAAAATAAATATATTTTAAATATCTTTCTTATAAAATAATTATTTATAATTATGATAAAAAATATATGTTACAATTTTAATTTTTATATTATTCCATATGGCTAAGTAAATTTATAGATTTAAAATAACTCAGGTCTCCCCTAAAATCAAATCTATTTTATATAGGGAAAAATCAGACGTTGCTGTATTTGAGTCCCTGACATAGAAAAATATCATCTAAGTATGCCGCCTAAACCATAAGTTGGGCGATAGACCGTTTAAAAGTTTAATCTAAGATGATGAGGTGTCTTCTGCCTAAGGAATGAACGCTAGACGAAGCATCGTCTACTCTAAGAAACTAGACAATGCACCATCTACACTTTAAAATGTTAAAATGTTCCATCTAAGTGCCATCGTCTAAGAAATGAAACATAGACGAAGCATCGTCTATCTTGAAAGTTAGACGATGCTCCGCCTACTTTGATAGGCCAACATGTTTCATCTAAGTCATTCTGTCTAAGAGTAAAAGTTAGACGATATATCATCTAAACTTCGAACATAAACAGAACACTGCCTAAATTCTTAATGGTAGACGAAAGCAACTAATAGTTAAACAACACATCGTGTAAGTTGAATAGGTTGACAATATAGTGCCCAATAGTGAAACCTTTCGTCTAACTCCTTATAGGCGATACATGTTGGATGATATATCGTTCAAGTGCCAAGTAGATAGAAGATCCTCTAAGTCAAATACAAGTAGACGATAGAATACCTGAACAAAAACTTAGGTGATACACCGTCCAATACCACTAAACGACAAAATCTATCGTCTAATTGTGATTCCTTTCGTATAAAATCCACATAGGTGATACATCGCCCAAGTCTGCATATAGAAGAACACCGCATAGTCTATGTGAGGAGCTAGACAATGTAACTTCCATCTCCCATACTTGATCAAATAAAGTTGTTTTTAACTGTGTTTCGTCCGAGTGCCACGAAACGACAAACTTCCCATGCAACGTAGACGATACTCTTATCATCTAATTTGCTTGAAATAATTAAAGAGCTATAAAACTTGGACGATTCATACCCAAACAAAAGTGCTAAATGGTCAGACGATCATACGTCTATATGTGACCTACATTAAATGAATAGTAGTTGCTGTATACTTTTATCCCATGAAGTAAAATATATTATACTACGTGCTCAATATATGATGTCGCCTTTTGAAAGTGGGATATACTTTATTTACGTGCCTAAAATTATTTTATGCATTCAAATGCTATGACGCGTAAGTCAAATTTCATTACTTTATCTCATGACATTCTAACAACTGTATATGGAGAAAATACTTTTAGTATATATGTAAGATATACATGTTGCAGCGGCATATACATATAACACGCAAATGAAAAGATATACAAATAATAATATATGTGGCAGAAGCTTGACTCACCCACCACCTAGATGAAGGCATGCGTACGCAAGAGTGTTGAGTTCTAAGAAGTAGTCAAAGTTACCAAACGTTATAAAGGGATCATACCGTTGAAGGTTACATGAGTCCAACGGATAGAAGTTCCAAAGGTTTATAAATACATTGGGCTTTGAAGAACGAAAACACATTTTAGCACGCCACACATTCAACGAACTTTCGAGTGATCCCCGAGCAAGAAGCTTCCTACGCACTCACGCTCACGAGGACTTCACCGCATTCACTCCGATCTCTGAAGTTTCTCACATTCCGAAAAACATCAATAGAAGGAAGAATCTACACTCTATCGACATTCTTCATTCCCTCCTCTTCCGATCTGTCTGTACAGTTCATTTATTTCTCTGAATCTATAGTTGTCCGCAAGATAGAAGGTAAGAACATTTGTTGCTCTTAGAGTTTAACACTGCGTGTGATGGGTCAGTTTGCTAATACTTAAATCAGTTGGGTGACTAACTCCTAGAAAATTAGATGGAGTGAAATTACCAGAAAAATTAAGTCACTCTGTGTGACTGGGCAGTTTGCTACAACTTGACTAAAATCAACCGAGTTACTTGCTCTGAGAAAACAAGTAAGGGAGGTTTGCTGAGACCTACGAAGATCAGTTAGAGAATTAAACCTTGAAAAAATTATTCGATGTAACTTTTGAATTAGAAGGTTAGTGAAATCTTTTGTAAATTGTGAAGGGACTGGACGTAAGTCTATCTAAGAGGAGAGATTGAACCGGTATAAAATCTCCGTCCTTGTGTATTTGCTACTTGCGTGTTTAAGTTTTGCTGCATTTCATAGTTTAACATTGTAACGTGTAATTATTTTAACAAAGCACTTTTATTCCTCTCCTCTAAGATGCGCCCAGCTACTGACATCATTATATGCAACTGACACAAACTACGTATCATCGCCTGTGCCTTACCGAAGCTGGATGCCCCTTGTGATCCCTACTCCTCTCTCTTACCCCCCTCTCCACACGAAGTTGGGTAGCAATATGAAAATCACGCACAATTTGAGGGGTTCTTGATCCATTTCTTATATGAGTAAAGATCTAACTTGCCTAATGGTATAAGGGTAGGGGCACGGGAGTAAAGATTTTAATGGTATCGGAATACTTTTTTAAAGGCAGGGCTACAGGGGAAGTGGCATGGCTAATGAGCCATATCGACCCATGTCCACGAGGAAGGGGTTTAGGGTCATTCGAGATGTAAATAGTTACTTTTCTATTTGATTCAAGGATTATTTGATGTGTCTTAAAATAATATAAAATTTTAATTTTAAAATTATAATATAAAAAGATAAAAATGTTTTTAATTTTGAAATATTAATTTTATTTTTTTATAATTTTAGATTGAAAAATTAAAAAATCAATTAAAGAAGATGTCACATGAGTCGACACGTTTTAAATTAGTGAATTATAAGTTATAACACTCTGAACTGGGTCCGTCAATTATTAGTTTAAAATTCGAATCGAATTCGAATTCGTATTCATTTAATCAGATAATTATCCGAATAAAATATCCGACGGATAATTTAATCGGATATCGAATATCGATTATTAATCATATACAAATTCAGATATTGAGATATCCGTATCGAATATTATCCGACCGAATATGAACATTTAGATAAATATCTAACGATACACATATTCTATATATAATTAATATAAATCTTAATATGATGTTTGATTATTCTTTTTTATCTTTTTTGTCTCAAAATATAATTTAAAAATAAGAACTCCGCTTGCACCTATTTAGTGAGTTATCTCATATTTTTTAAGATGAAGTCTAATCTTTTGACAATATCTCCCCAAATAAAAATAACTTCCACTCATTCTTCTTTTTGAGAAAATAATCTACGATACTCCTATACGATTCACATGACTAATCTATAAGTAAGTCTAACAATTATTCGTTTAAAATTAGAATCAAATTCAAATTCATATTAATTTAAATAAAATATCTGATAAATAATTCGATTATTAATCAGACACGAATTTAGATACATACTACCCGATCCGTTTACCGTTCCACGTCGAGCACGATAAAACTAAGCTGAAATGGTTTACAGCATTTCATACATAAGAGGTGTAAAACGTAAGAAATACGTTGTCTTACGTCATCAGTTCTTGAAGGCTTGCAGCACACGAGGCGACCCCTTAACAAGACACTATCGGGGCCGGGGACGACCCCGACACCCGATCTGGCGATCGACGCTCCCTCCAGGGCCTCTCCACGCCTCTCCCTCCTCATGTCATCGTCTACCACCGGCCGCCGCCGCCGCCGCCTCGTTGCCTTCGTCTCCCCCCCCGCCACCGTCTGCCTCATCGGTAAACAACGTCTCTCTCTCCGTCGAAGCCCACAAGGTCCACAGGGTATGGGGGTTGACATTCCCTCTTCCCGGAACCCGTCCCGCGTGCGTGTCTCCTGCTCGCTCAACTCTTTCTCAGATCCCGACAACCTGACCCATCTCAATCTTTGTCTCGTCCGGGCCACGAGGGCCGTAGGGAATGGGGGGTGACAGTCCTTCCCCATCCCAGCAACCGTCCTCTCTCTGTGTGTGTGTGTGTGTGTGTGTCACCAAGTCACCCCTGAGCGCACAAGCGCCACAGGAAACGGCTCTTGGAAAGACCTATCCAGTATCCAGTGAATACCTATGATTTAAACAAGTCACCCCTGAGCGCCCAAGTGCCCCAGGGAACAGCTCTGAGAAAAATCTATCCAGTGAATAACTATGACGTTTGCAGATTTTAATTTGCTTTCTTTTTGTTTGGATGTCTGCACTACCTATTTGTCATAGAAATTAGAGAAACTTGCTCAGCGTAATTTTCCATTAAGTGGCAACTTGTGTCACGTTTAGAGATTATTCCATTTCACCTGAAAAAGTACATGAGATAGTGTAAGCAGTTAATCACTGGATAGGCCTTTCTAAGGGCAACGGAAAGATGCAGAACATGTATGTAGTCCTCATTTTATAAGCAGTTATGCACTTAATTTTTTTCCTTTCAATTTTATATTCAATATTCTGCAATTGATACATTTAATTCATTATCTTTGAATTTTATATTGGGGACATGCATAGTTTTATGTCTTGCAATTGATATAAAGTGGGCATTCATCATCATCATCATCATCATCAGAGCCTTATCCCAATTATTTGGGGTCGGCTACATGAATCCTGCTCCGCCAAAGATTTCTATCAAGTGTTATATTCATATTTAAACCCAAGAAACTAATGTCATTCCTAATAATATCACACCATCTCATTTTAGGCCTTCCCTGAACTCTTTTACTAGTATCTACTAAGATTCGGTCACATCTTTTAACCGGCACTGAGTTAGGGCGACGAAGCACATGACCAAACCACCTGAATCTATTTTCTCTCATTTTACTATCAATTAGGATTATCCCTAAGTCCTTACGGATGTGCTCATTCCTAATCTTGCCACACGTCCATCTCAACATCCTCATCTCTACTACACACATTTTGTGAATGTGTTTCTTTCGTACTGTCCAACACTCGGTACCATATAACAAAACAGGTCTCACCGCCGTTCTATAAAATCTCCCTTTGAGTTTCACAGGCATACGAGGATCACAGAGGACTCCTGATGCGCTTCTCATCTTAACCAGCATGCCTTAATCTATGTGTAACGTCGTCATAAATCTCCCCATTCTCTTGTATGATAGACCCTAAGTATCGAAAGCTACGACTCTTCGGAATGTTATGCCTATCAATTAGAACCATATTTTCTTGTACCACTCTCTCATTACTAAAATTACAATGCATAAACTCTGACTTACTCCTACTAATTTTAAAATCTTTAGACTCCAAGACAAGTCTCCTACGCTCTAACTTAGCATTTAAAGCATCAATACTCTCATCAATTAAGACAATATCATCTGCAAATAACATACACCAAAAGATATCCCCATGCAATTGTTTTGTTACTTCATCTATAACTAAGGCAAAGAGATACGGACTTAGTGTAGAACCTTGATGCAAACCTATAGAAACTAGAAATTCACATTTCTCTCCAGCAATAATTCGAACACTAGTAATAGCACCGTCGTACATATTCTTAATCAAATTAACATATCCTTGAGAGATTCCTTTCTTTCTTAATGTCCACCAAATCAATTCTCTCGGTACTCGATCATACGCCTTCTCTAAATCAAGAAAAATCATATACAAATCTTTTCTCATCTCTCTATACTTCTCCATTAGTTGCCGTAGTAAGAAAATAGTTTCTGTAGTAGATCTATTCGGCATAAAATCAAACTGATTTTCTAATACAGTAGTCATATATCGGAGGCATTTTTCGATTACTCTTTCCCAAAGTTTCATAGTATGACTCATAAGCTTAATTCCACGATAATTATTGCAGCTTTGAATATTTCCTTTGTTTTTATAGAAAGTAACTACAACACTTTTCCTCCAAACTTCGGGCATTCTCCGTTCCTTTAAAATTTTATTAAAAAGTTTAGTTAGCCACTGAATACCAATGTCTCCTAGACCTTTCTATACTTCAATAGGTATGCCATCTGGTCCTAAGGCCTTGTCCACTTTCATTTTCCTTAAGGCATCCTCCACTTCTAACATCTTAATACGCCTGAAATATTGATGTTTATCAAATATTGTGGACTCTTGGGTACCTTCTAAAGAAGAATCCTTGACGCAATCTCCATTAAGTAACTTTCAATATTGATATAAAGTGGGCATTATCTTTCAATATTCTCAATAGCATTATATTTGAGGCCTATATATTTTTAATTTTTGAAGAGATGAGAAGATTTGGTGGGATCCTGGCTTAGGGTACTTTTGATGCAGGGCTTGATCCTAGATGTGTGGGTTTACTCTCTCAGTTTCTTAAAAAAGGAAAAAAAACAGAAGTGCCAAGGTTCTGCCTAGGTGCTGCTTAGGTGAACACCTTACCACCTAAGCACTTAGGCTTCTTGAGAACATCTTGGGTTACCTCGTTGCCGAGAATTATGTAGTTATGACAGCATTGAGACTATGGTCTTTATTACCAATTTTGTTCCTGTCACATGCTATTTGGATTATGCTACACCTCTGAATGAGACAGTTGTGGATGCTCTCTGGGAAGCTGGCAGACTAGCAGTTCTTTGGCAAGTTTCTTTATGTCATATTTTGTTCACAAATATCTCAATGTTCTAGGACAGTGACATATTTGTAGATGTTTATCTTGTCATGAGTACATATGATTACTACGCCCTATCTCTCACAATTCATGTCCTTGTTTATGAGTACTTATAATTGGTTGCAATTCAATCTCTTTCTGGATATCACTGAACTGATTTTCTGATGGCACATTTAATGTTCAGGAAGCAGGACGATGAACTTTTGTCTGATCTTTCTTAATTTTAGACACATCTGCTGAGTAGTTTGCTTGCATTCGTTGAAGATATCTTGTACTTGGAATTTTAGACACGGATCAATGCTGTGACAGATTGGTAATCTTTATTCTTGGACATGTTTGTAGATCTTTATCTTGTTGTGAGTACAGATGTTTACCACATCTGTGTCCTCAAGAGTGGCTCCATTTGTCTATTCATCCCCATGTTTATTGTTCTCTCTTTTTCATTTCTACTTCTTTTTTTAAGCTCAAGGATTTTATATACGTCTTAAAGGTTTCAGTTTTTTTCTTACCTAGCATCTATGCCCCTTTAAATCCTTTAAATCCTTGTTTCAATTTATTCCTCGAAAAAGAGAACAATTATGTGTATATTGCTTTCATCTTTGTCCTGTTCCGTGAAATAACATGGTCTCACTCATCCATCCATGTCTAATAATTTTTTTTGCATTAGTTACATATTATAAAGATTTTATTATTGTTTGGCATGATGGCTTGGAAATGAGCTACAAGTATACCATAAGGACATTGATGTTTGCAGTGGAAAACTGGATTGTGACAAATGCATGTAGGCTCTTGATGTGAACACTTCAAAATTTGGCATTTTTTCTTTTACTCGGTTATTATGTCCATGAAAGAGTGATAATTTAACATTCCTTTTTGGGATGCATGAAACTCTATAAATCAGATCTTATATTGATTCGAATATCTGAAACTCTTTGTTGTCTTGTTGCAGTCAGTAAGTGTTGTCACTGACCATCTTCAAAATGATTTACACTGCAATTGATACATTTTATCTCTCGGATGAACAATTGAAGAATTCCCCTTCTCGGAAAGATGGAATAGATGAAGCCACAGAGACTACTCTTCGGATCTATGGATGTGACCTTATTCAAGAGAGTGGCATCCTACTTAAATTGTATCCTCCTGATTTGTAGATAGACACAGCCTTGGTTTCTTTTCACTGATTCATTTGTTGATGATTTCAACCTATAGCTGGGTATATTTTTCTCAATAGTCAATAGTGAAACAATGTGATTTTCTTGTATGGTTGACTTCTGTACCTTTTTTTTGCTTAATTTGTTCCATGAGCATTTTTTTGTTTGCCAAGACTGCTTCAGACCTCAAGCTGTCATGGCCATGGGCCAAGTTCTTTTTCACAGATTTTATTGCAAGAAGTCGTTTGCCCGGTTTGGGGTCAAGGTAATACTCCACGGTTACCTTTCTTTCTATCCAACACCCACACTATAAAGCTGTGGACCAGAAAGGTGCTGTTACAATACATTTGCATTTGAAAATGAGTGTTCTTGGTCAGCATAGTCTTAATAAGACACTTCGCTGCTTGGTCAACTGCAAATCACCTCAACTTTACCTGCTTTAGGTGGTTTACACTTTGACTAAAGAATGAGTTGACACTCATTTCTCTCCATTTTTGAAATTGAAATTTCAAGCATTCTCAGCCTTTTGAAAACTGTTGCTAGCATGAGCCTCGGATGAAATCATTTAAATGTTCATTTCCTGCACACGACCTTGGATAGCTACGTTTACTGCATAGACCCTTTTTGCTTTTAGATGCTTGTATGCTGACCTCTTATGTAATTAGTTTATTTTGTTTCCTTGTAGAGGGTTGCTGCAAGTTGTGTGTGGTTAGCCTCAAAACTGGAGGAGAGCCCAAGAAAAGCAAAACATGTCATTATAGTTTTTCATAGAATGGAGTTAAGGAGGGAGAATGCACCAATTGAGCACTTTGATGTATTTTCAAAGGTTTGTTTTCATGTCCACCACTTTCTATTTGATTCCTTTCAAGTATTTGATATTTCTCCTCAAGATGAAGTTAATGTAGCATAGTTCACATCTAGATATTGGAGGTTATGCTTGGTTTTTGAACTAATCTTATTATGTTTTTTAGTATTTGATCAACCTCTCTGGTTTCTTGCCTTGAAAAATATGCACTCAGGCTTTTAGTTTATTTGAGTGAGTACCCTCTTGATGAATGAAAGAGCATGCCAATATACCGATCAATAATTGAGCTATGCCATATTCTCTGTTAAACAATAAACTACTAAGATTTCTATGATATTTTTTGTTAGATAATACTCCATTATATCTTTTATGTGTTCTGTTATAACATGGAAGAGAATCATGCATGTCTGATGCATGTTTATTCTTATAGAAATATGCGGACCTGAAGAATGATTTGATCCGGACAGAAAGACACCTGTTGAAAGAAATGGGCTTCATCTGCCATGTTGAGCATCCTCACAAGTTTATATCAAATTATCTTGCTACACTTGGAGCACCTCCTGAGCTCAGACAGGAATCTTGGAACCTAGCCAATGATAGGTATTTTTATAAAGTGGCATTTTATTGTATTTTCATTCATGACCTTGTGGATTTATTATTTATATGAGATAGGAACAATCAGAGAACTAAACATTTTTTGTATGACTTGTTATTTTGGCATATACTACCCTCTGTTTTGATTTTGTTTCTTTAGAGTGCATTTCCCTACTTATTTACCCTCTCCCCCCTGCAGTCTGATCCACAGTTGATGATTCTCTGAACTGTATAAAAGTCTGAAAAAAATGTAAGATGGTGGGTAGACAAATAAATTCAACTTTCACCAAGAATTCCTGTTGTTCCTATACACCATTTCTTAAAAGTTTAGTCAAAAGTTTGAATGGCAGAAACTAAAAGAACAGAAGTGTATAAAGGCTCCAAACCTGCATAATACAAGGTTGTCAGTATCGGTTTCGGACTCGGTTTCGGCCGAGTCCGAAACCGAAACCGGCCGAAACCCAGTGAAAAGGTTATAAAAAAATTTAAAAATATGTAAAAAAATTAAAAAAAAATCAGAAAAATATAAATAATCACATAAAAAAACAGAAAATTCATTACACATGCATTGTAAAGAAATTGGATTAACTGCATTACATATGAAGACTAATGGGTTCAAGCATTGAAATTATTAAACAAATATTGAGTACATATTAAACATGAAATTGGTTCAAACTGTACAATAAATGTGATCCTTACCTAAATGATGATGCACTAATATGGATAATAACTAGAAGAACCTTCTCCCTCATCGTCTGGCTTTTCATGTTCATACCCATGAGAAGGTTGCATGTATGGTCTATATTCACTATAACCAAACAATGAGGTAGCCAAGTCCTGCATCCCTCTTTGGATCCCTCTTGGAGTGTTTGGTTGGCTTGATTGGAATCCAGTATCAGCATAAGAATCTTGAGGAAGAGAAGAGGAACTGGTCAGATGTGGATGGAACTGGAATGCTGGTTCATGACCCCACCCATAAATGGCTGCCTTCTGTTGGCCACCTCCATAACCTGATGGATGCCCATATTGACTCTGTGAATCATGTCCTCGCTCACCCTGACTGTATCCTCTGCCTGTGTCTGCGTGAAGGAGGAAGGACCACCAGCACCACCAGTAGTAGCACCTGCAGCTGCACTGGGATCATCATCATCATCATCACCAGCATCATCATCACCATCAGAAACCAGTCGCCTTTTGGCCTTTGGGGATGCTTTTTTCTATTTTGGTGTGATTTCTTTAGCCACCCTTGATATGAATCCTCCTACCCTTGGCGTGTGTCTCACATAAATCTGCTTCAACTGCTCAATTGCCGGGTCCTCTCGAATAGCAGCACTTGTCCTCTCAGTTAGCCCATTCACTGATGTACTTCTTCTTAAGGATGCAGGTGGCTTGCCCATTCTAGGAGTGACTGGTCTGCTATCTGAGTCTGAGTGTCTAGCTGGCTGAAAATCAGGCTGCTCCTCAGTGTCATCAACAACCCCCAGGTGGGTCCCTTCTCTGGTGCGCATGAGTATCTCTGGCCCTCTTTGTTTTTCTTCTGAATTCGGGATCTCTTGCCTCATCTTCATCTAGTATGTCCTCTGTCCATTTTGTATCATCAATAGCAAAAGCCTACAATTGAGCTTCAATTGAGCCTAAGCAAACCGAATTTGACAAAAGCTCCAATTTTTTTGAACTAATTAGGGTTTCAGAATCAATTAACCTACTTTTAAAGACTGAAAAATTAACCTAAAACAAAAAAAAGTTTCAACCTACACAGCACACAGTAACAGGCAGCAGCACACAGCCGCACAGCAGGGTCGGAGCAGCAGCAGCAGCCCGGCTGGCTGGCAGGCAGCAGCAGCAGCAGGCAGGGGCGGAGCAGGTGGCTGGCTGGCCAGGGTTGGCTGGCTGGCTGGCTGGCTGGCTGGCTGGCTGGCCTGGCTGGCCAGGCAGCAGGCAGCAGGCAGAGCAGCACTGGCAGCCCGAGCAGGGTCGGAGCAGCAGCAGCAGGTTGGAGCAGGCAGGGGCAGAGCAGGTCAAGGCTGGCTGGCTGGCAGCAGCAGCAGGCAGAGCAGCAGCAGGTCGGAGCACGGTTTCCTCCCTCAGATCTGAGGGAGAAACGAAGTGAACTCCCCTTTAACGTGGGTTTCGGACCGAAACATGTAAGTTTCGGGCGAAACCGAAACCCTTTTTTTTTTAAGTTTCGGACCTGCTACAGTGAGCAGGTCCGTTTTCGGATCGGTTAAGGCCGAAACCGATACGTTTCGTCCGAAACGTATCGGTTTCGGCCGATACTGCCAACCCTGGCATAATAGCCTGCCCTACCTTTGCCAAATGATTATTGTGCCCTTGGAGCAAGAGATGCACACTTGCACATTATTCATTCTTAAGTTTTTATTTTTCACAGAAATCTGTTTGCTTTACCTTTCCAGACTCTGATTCAGTTTTCCTGGATAAAAGAAGGCTCCATGCTATGATTAGAGTTATCCAAGGTATCGAGTGTCCTAGTGGGCACCAAAACCTTTTGGACAGGATAACACAACAGGAGATGGTAAAGTGTTGTACTTTTCTACATGGTAGAGTGTTGTGTTTTGTATGTGGAAGATCATGGCATAGTTTCTCTTACCTTGTTTTGATACTTATGCATGAAAATTAAGGAAAAATAAACTTTAAAACATAAGGCAAAAAAGGAAGGGGAAATAAAACCTTTTCTGGTTGGGCGGATGAAGGTGGAAGGGGACCACTGAGATGAAAAATTTGCATTTCAACCTATGAGACAAAAAAGGCAAAAAAAATTTGCCTTGACTCAGCTCAATGGCCTTGTTGGCTTTCAACTTTTGTTTGTACTTCGCTCCCTAGGACTTGAGGTTAACTCGATTCAGCATCACCGCACCCTTTTGCACTAGGAGGATCACACAGCTTGTGTTTGCTCTCAAGAATGTGTTGACTCCACTCTGTTCCCATTTGACATGCAGTTGAGGGATGTTTGAAGCCCATTCTGGTGCAGCCAGATGTATGGGCATGGCCGCCTCAGGAAGTAGTAGCTGAGGTCCCATGGAAAGATGAGGAACATCCTGCCCATACGGTTATAAACAACAGAAGAACTATGGAACATAAATAACTGAACTGACAAGCTGATCTGTTCTAAGTCAGGATTGAGCAACACCTGACCGGTACATGATCTGATCTGGGCTTCCTTGGGCTAGAGTTTTTTGGTGATGTAGTCATTATCTTTGTTGGCCCTCCCCATGAGGAAGCTTCTCAGGGTCCATGTTGCTTCTCCTTCCTGGATGATCGCTCAGCTGGTTCTTTCATTTGTTGTATTTGACTTTTGCTGTACTCGCATTACATTTTCCCCGTCAGAAGTCTTGTCACAAAGGAGTTTTCGACCCCTGTTGAACCCCACAAAATTTATGACATCTTCTGGTATTTTCATAAAATAAAATGCATTATGTCATGGCGAAAAACAATACATTGTGACATGAACACCTTCGGGGTTCCATCAGGCGGGACTATTTATAAAAAAGTTTTACGTGCTTTCATGCATGAGAATATTATCGAACAGCTGGTAGGAGACATGAAGCCACGTACCCACGCAGCAAGAACGGTCAAACAATGATAATCCCCGCGTCCGAGTGGTGTTTCTAATGTGCCACGGAGTTGACACTGCACCCCGGGAGCAAAGGACAATAGAACGGCATCGAGAGGAGGTCAAGAAACAAGCAAAAGGTCTCCACGTGCTGCTGCCTTGCTGAGAGGAGCAGAAATCATAAAAAAGTCCCAGAAAGGGACAAATCCATGGGGTTTTATACCCTTTTGGACTGAGAAGACCAGGAGGGACTGTCTCCCCCTCTCACTTCCTCTCTTAGACGCGCAAGGAAGACCCGGAGGGCTCCCCCGGGGCATGCAGACCCGGAGGGAGCACTTCCGAGTTCTGCAGACCTGGAGGTGGCTCCCCCTGGTCATGCAGACCCGGAGGTGGTACCCCCAGGTCATTCAGACCCAGGGGACCACCCCCAGCTGTGCAGCCCAGGGAGGGACCACCACCGGGTCTCTCTCCCTCTCTCCCTGCTGTCAACGATAGAAAAAAAAAAGGAAGAAACAACCAGGGAGGAGGCCCCTCGGGTCTGCAAACTCGGTGGAATCCCCTCCGCCTCCTCTTACTGCGCTCTCTCTGTCCCTAAAACAAAAAAAGAAAAGAAGGGGGTGGGAGGCGAAAGGGCAAGAACATACTAGGAGGAGCAACCTCTGTATTCCCTCCTCCACCTCCGATAAATAGGAGGCCTTGGCCAAGGAGGAGGGGGCTTCACACACCTTGCAGGAAGACAACACAAGGAGCATTTGGAGAAGGCCTGCGCACAGAGGTTCAAGGGGGCTGAAGACTTCTTCTTTTTTGGAACGAGGAAGCATCATCAAAGCATCAAGCAGGAGGAGAAGAAACCTGCGCAAGGTGTTCTTATGTATCCCTGTGCATTCTCCTTGAGAAGTCTAAAGAAATCCTTGGGCATTATGTAATCAGAAAAATCAAAGGTTGTGCAAATACTCATGCCTACATGCATTATGGAATTCTGGGAGAAAGAAAAATTATGCATTTGTTTCCAAGGAACAAGAAATCATAAATTGGGTATTAGTCCCTGCACCAAGCATGATAAGCAAAAATCTGAGAATTACATATATACCCCTGTCTGGGTATCATGTGAGCAAGAAAGCTAGAATAATATGTCCCTGACTATGTGCAGCCTGGTCACAAGAAATCTGAAAACTGGGTATCAGTCCATGTCTGTGTATAAGTGGACAGAAAATTTAAGAAGAGAGAGGCAAGCACTTGGCAACAAGGAAGGCACAAGGAGGCTCAAGTTTCTTTTGAAGGCTTGCAAGCTTTTGTGACTTGCTGAAACCCAATAATGGATATTGCATATATGCCCCTATCATTGGCGATATACCCTTGTGGTTAAGCAAAATTACTGAAATGATGGAGAAACCATCTAAATTTTAGAAATCACCCAAGTCCATGAAATTTTTTTGGAAATCATGGGAAGAACCCAGCTATGTGAAAAAATTGCAGAAATACCATGCAGCTTTGAAGAACTGCTGAAATGTCCAAGAAAATATGGGAAATTGCAGAAAAGCCCTTATGTTTAGAAAAACTGTAGAAAACCCCTTGAAAGGTGGGAAGTTTCTGAACTTTGCTGTCTAGAAATTACAGAAAAACCCTTGAAAGGTGGAAGAATTGCAGAAAACTTCTTGAAAGGTGGGACATTGCAGAAAAATCCTTGAAAGGTGGGAAATTGTATAAACACCTGCTGTCCAAAAATTACAGAAAAACTCTGAAATATCAGAAAATTGTAGAAATACTCTTGCTTGTGGGAAAATTGCATAAAAATCTCTGTTCAGTCTAGAAACTGCACAAAGCTCCTTGCTTGTCCCAAACTTACCAAAATATCCTTGTTCTGGTTTATGCGGTTTGTATGACTCGATGGAGCGGGATCACGTGACTTCCCTAAAACGGTGTGCGCTCTCTTGAGTTCGGTTTATGACTAGCCATCCAAATCCATATACTTTTTTTCATGGCCAAGACCTATCATGCAAATAAACCCAGAAAAGGGGTGTAATTGCAAATAAACCCTGGAAAGCTAAAAAATGGCAGCTAAACCCAGGGAAGTCTAGAAATTGCAAATAAGCCTTGGATGGTCAAGAAACGACAGGAATGTCCATGACATCTGAGACAATTGCAAATATACCCTAGTAAGTCAACAAATGACAGAAACGTCTAGAAATCTCAAGAAATGACATAAATGTCTTAGAAAGTCAATGAATGATAGAAAGATCCAGGGAAGTCAAAAAATAACAGAAATACCCCGGAATGCCAGTAAATGACATGAATACTCTAGAATGTCAAGAAATGAGAGAAATATTATGGGAAGTCAAGAAATGACTGAAATGTCTTGGAATGTCGAAAAATGACATAAGCACCCTGGACAGTCAAGAAATGACAGTGATGTCCTAGATATCAAGAAATTGTAGAAATACCCAAAAAGGGTCAAAAATTGCAGAAATACCTAGAAAGGGTCAGAAATTATAAAAAATACCTAGAAATGATATGAAATGGCAGAAATACCTAGAAGTGGTAAGAAATGGCAAAAATACTTAGAAAGGGTCAGAAGCTACAAATATACCCCCGGCTCGTACGGAAATGTCTTTCATGGACATCAAGTCAACCTAAGGGTTTGATCACAATCAAAAGAGTGGCCATGGCCATGAAGCACCTCCGACGGTTTGATAGTGATCATGTTGGCGATCTAATGAACCGATTGTGATGAAATTTGAAATCAATGGTTAAATGTTGATCCAAAGCAAATCCAACGGTCAAATCTTGATCTAAAGCAAATTCAACGATCAAACTCAACTAGGACCACATCAGATGGCTAGAGCATGACCGGAAGCAAATTCGACAGACCAATGGTGATCTTCTTGACGATCCAACAATCTGATCATGATGGAATTCAAATTCAACCGTCTGATCAGAGGACAAGCAAATTCAATGACTCGATCAAGACAAAAGCAAATTCAAATGGTCAGATTGCGACCGGATGTAAACTCGAAGACCCGATTACACAACTGAGACCATATGTAAAGGTCTTGAATTACCAAGTGTAATTCAAATTACATATGTCCAAGGAAATAAAGTCTTCAAATTTCTTTGCAAGAGTATGTATCCGTAATGGACGATCATCAAGATCATTCATATCACAACGTATAGAGGCAAAAGACATTCTTTGACAGTTAAGCAAAGGTGTTCGGACTTACTCCATTGTAAATTAACATCGACATCGGTCCGTGGGAAAAAGTCTAGTACACGAACCCTAAATCGTCTGATAAACTCAAGACACAAAATGAATAAATGTGAATAAACATGCTGATAATACCTGAAGCCCCCCGAAATTTTAATTCATCATCAGCGTGTCCGCATTTTACGCATGTAAACAGACTGGCAAGCATGGTGGGACTTTTCCTACCTTTCATCTCTCTGTCAAAGAATAAGTCTTGGCTCTATAAAGGTTGTGACTCTTTCATACTCTTGCAATAAATTCAAAGGATTCCCACCGTTGAAGTCACCGGGGGCATGAAGGTTAAGTGATTCCTTTTGAAGTCTATTGTTCACACAAAACACATCTAAAGCTACTCCCGCTAACAGGGGGCAACATCGCCTGTCCATGACTACTGTTGTTGGGGGCATCAAAGTGAAGGCTTCCTTTTGAGGACTAAGTGCCAACAAAATCTATGTGTTGCTCCTTCTAGCTGGGGGTAATGTTGCCGCCAAGGTAGAAAACCTGTTGCGGCTATATCCAAGTCTAGCAAGATTGGTCCTTGTCGAGGGGAAAAAAAAAGAACACTACTGACTAGATGGAGGCGAGCCAATCTCACACCAATGCTTTGCCGAATACATCAAGCTGAGGCGGAAATGAAAGAAACCAGCGCCTAAGTTTCGCGTCTGAAGCCAGTGCACCTGTGGAAAGCCAAACCCTTTAAAGCGTGAGCAAGGGGGCAATCCAATTGTCATTTACATCACATTAAGGCGGAAATGAAAGAAGTCGGCGTCCAAGCCTCACGCAAAAAAAAAAAAGGTGTGTCGGCGGGAAGCCAAAGCTTTCAAGTCCAAGCGAGGGGGCGATTTTGTGGAGCGACTTTGTATTAAACAAATATGGGTCACCAAGGAGTAGGCTTGAGCAATAAAAAATGCAAGGGTAGCTCAATCTGTCCAGTCGTCATCCCAGCAGCAAGGCAAGAAGTTGACAATCTAAGATCCCTGAACCCTCCATCATGGGGGGCAGAAGGAAAATGGGTCTAATAAAGTCCTTTAGTATTTAGAAACAATCTGAACCGAGGAGACTGATAACTTTGGGGCATCATCGTCCCAAGTGTCAGGTTTTAACCGACTAGGGGTGCCCACTCGCTCGAGTTCAAAGCCTCAGAAGAAAAGGATAAAACATTTCCCAAAATGGCTCATAGAAACAAGGGGCATTCCTAACTTCTTTAAACACCATGTCTGGGCATGTCATCCCACATAGGTTGTTGATCCAAAGATACAAAAAGCCAATCCTGACAAAGAAATTGCCAAGCAAAGGCAACGACAATGAAATAACACAAATGGTACAATTGTAGCAACAAGAGGCTGACTGGGTTAGAGAGGCCTTGAAGAATCTAAGTCTTCTAAGGCAAGAACCCGAGGTAGGAATCTCAACCCTGGGGGCATGTTCCAATCAGTCCCAAAATAGATTCTCCTTTCCCTCAAGACATGACATGAGGTAGAAAAGGAAGAAGAATAGATAAGAAAAGTGAAGAAGGAAGAAAAATTGTTGAAGAACTAGGCTGCCATTTCGGAAAGTAAAAGGGCATATCTGGTGAAAAAAACTCCAAGAAAAGGTAGGGGCAAAGTATTAAATAATGCTCCGAACAAAATCTCAGGCAAAACCTCAAGTAAGCTAACTCCGACAAGCAAGAGCCTAAGCAGAAGTCCAAAGCAGAAGGCTCCCAGTCAAGTCCCAGACAAAGTTAGAAACGTAAGTCTAGGGAAGAAGGCTCCAAGCAAAGCTCTAGGCGAAGCCAGAAATGCAATCCCAAAGGAGAAAAAGACTAAGTAAAGCCACGGGCAGAGCCAAGAAGGTAGATCCAAGGAGGACCTCTGTCCTTTCCCCTTCCAATTTCAACACTCCCTTTGTGAAGGTAGAACCAAGGAGGACCTCTGTCCTTTCCCATTCCAATTTCAACACTCCCTTTGTGAAGTTGGCCTCAAAACCTTCAGTTTTCAAACCTCTTATGACTCTAAACATATCTTTCTAACATCAAGCCATCTATGCATGGGATCTAACCCATGCTTTGATACCAAACCGGTGTTGAGCACCAACTTATTCCTTGATCCGCCAATTTCGGATCTTGACTCACTTCGGGATCTAAGCCATTCTTTGCAATTAAACCCCTTATTTGATACACAAAATTGGCTTTGAGCTTAAATTTGTGTCTGTGGTATCAAACCAACTTCCGACGTCAACTTAACCCTACCGTCCACAGGGAAGTTGTAAAATTCCCTACTAAATTTTATCCCAAAGAAAGAGGAAAAAAATGAAAGAAAGAAAGAAAAAGAGGAGCACTGATCGACCCAAGCTGTAACGACCCAAGATCCCGATACCGGAAATAACCCGATACCACTCGAATCTTGGCCCGCTGCCCACGAGCCGGAGGGCTCAGAAGGGCTAAAAGGAGTGTGGAGGTACAAAGAAATAGGAAATAAAGCAGGACAATTCAACAATTAACAGAAATAAATAAATAACTACAACAGAGTCCAGTCTAACAAAAGTACAGTCTAAGGCAGAAAAGCGTGCCCAACACCGAGTGAACACTCCGCCCGGCGAGCTGGCAACTAAGAACCTCCGCACGTTGCACCCTCGAACCTCGAGGAAGAACCGTCGCACCTGAAAAGCAGGGGTGAGCCTCTATCACTGGCTCAGTAGGGGTCTCGCGGAACCCCAACCGCAAACAACGGCGGTAGCGGAAAGCAACAACAACAGCAGGAACAACAAACTCGGTGGTCGGCAAAAACTCGGCACTATAGCTACTCCTACTGTACCGGAAAACACGCCCCGATCTCACAGTCGGGGGACCACCGAACTCACAGGAAAACCTCTGGCTATACCACCAGGAGAACCATCACGACACCACTGTCGTGGAGGCCCGTCTCACAGACAAAGGCCCGACCTAGGACCACGTGGTCCGGGAACCGTCACGACCTCGCAATCGTGAACCTAACACCGTCTAGGGAAAACCCTCGGTAACGCTTACCGGAAACCCTAGACCTCTGCCTCGGAAAGCACCCGAGAATTACACGCAAAATCACGTCTCGCAGACGGAAAACGGAAGCTCGAGTCACAAGAATCTCACGTCACGTGACGGGAGCACTGCCCGCCAGAAGCAAGGCCGGATGCGTCCACTGACGTCTTACACCGCACCGTCGTGTCTCCCTACGACGCCTCAGGCGGAAACTGAGACACACAACCAGTACCACGAACATGGACTAGCTAGGGTCGCGCTCGTCAGCGCGGGTCCGACGCCCCCAACCAAGTGTGCACACGCAGACCATGCGCCCTAGGTCAGATCCTCTAGCTGGTTCTTCCCCAAAGCCCGGACTCAGGCTGCGCGAAGGGGCCTTACGGTAACCAGCCTAACAATCGTCTCTCTCGGGTAAGCCGCTCCACCACTCCCTGGTGGGTCAGCACACGCGTGCTGTAAGAAGGCTACGACCAGTGGGAGGTCACTATACGTGAACACGGAAAGTCACGCACGCACCCATTGCGAGTAACGCGAAGTAACAGGTGGCTCGGGGCCACCAGATTCTGGATGGTCCACTAGACCTACCAAACCCAACGGTCCTTGAGTCATACGACTCGGGTCAAGACCGTCGTAGATGACAGCACAGCGTCGTTAATCTAGCCTAATCCCTAGGTTTGAAATCACAATAGCACGATTCCCAAGGCAGCTCACAAGCCGCCGAGTCGATCCCCTTTCCAAGGGAAAAGCGGAAAATCTCCAGCCCCAGGCTGGGTGACTGGACTCACGGTCCAAGGGCCAAACTCACGGCCCACTCGGAAAATGCCTTCCGGAGAACCCAGGTCGTGCGGGAAAGCCCTACACACTCATACCGATATACGGTGAGTCAACCTAACGAATGCACGGAAGCCTGGGAACACACGGGGTCGCCCGGACCCTCAAAACTCACGGGGACGCTAATCGAGGTAACACGGTACCTCCCGGATCACGAAGAATTATGCCGACACCCCTTCCGCGAATTCGTATCGCATGCGGACACCTCGGGGCAAGAAAACGCGGAGCATGGCGGCTCGGGGGCAGACTGTGCTGGGCGGCCAACCTCTTGGCCGCCCAGGCCTCTGGGCGGCCACACCAGTGGCCGCCAGCACCTTGGCACCCCATTGCCTGGGCGGCCACACCTTGGGCTGCCTAGAGGGCTGGGCGGCCATCGACCTGGCCGCCCAGTCCAGGGCCATGCTGGGTGAGGGCGGCCAGGGTCATGGCCGCCCAACACCCCTGGGCGGCCAGACCAGTGGCCGCCCAGTGACCTGGGTGGCCAGGGTCTTGGCCGCCCAGACTAGGGCGCAGACGGCCACAAGGGTGGACGCTTCCTGCGTCTTCCGGCAGACGGACCGAGCTCCGCCGTGAGCTCGGTTCCACGCCTCATTCGCCTCCCAGCGAAGGGGAAAATAAGGGGAATTCATCCCCGGACATTCCTACTACCGGAAAACCAAATCAAAACCACAATCGAGCCTCGAATCGGCCGAAAACCGTTGCTCACCCCAAACATGCGATTTGGACCCCGACGTGAAATAAACCCACTCTTGGCCTCACCTCGGCCTATAAAACGCGAGGAAAGGAAGTAAAAGGGCTAAGGATCCATCTCCCTACCTCCACCGAAGATTCCGCGCACCGAGGACGCCGATCCACCAAGAAAACGTCGCGAAACCCCCGCCGGTTTACGGACGCGCACCCGAGCTTCCTTGTGCCACCACGCCTCGATCCTCGCCCCATCCACGCCGCTCCTCGCCCCACGAGCATCGCCACCTCGCCCTCGTCCATCTCCGTCGGCCGCCCGAAGAGAAGAGAGGGGGAGAGGAGAGAACGTGAGAGAGAAGAGAGAGGGAGAGAGAGGAATGAGAGATGGGGAGAGAGAAAAAGGGGTTTAATATATAGAAAATCCAAAATTTTTGAAAAATACAGAAAATAGGGAAAATTACTCCCCACGACCCTCGGAAAACGCATAACGCGCTTGCAATGTCTTGGAGTCGGAGAACGCAACGGTTCGTCCTGCACAGGGTTTCGAAGGTCCGACAGGTAAAAACACGCGTAAACCGTAAAACTCAATCCGGGACCTACGAAAGCGATCCGAAATCTACGGATCCTGATCCGAAAAATAATCCAAAAAACCCGAGGCGTTACAGACCTCCCCTCTTAAACAAATTTCGTCCTCGAAATTAAGGACTAGCACCAAGCCACAGGGGGAGAACACCTTAACCAACTGACAACGCTGTAAGAGCCCCAGCACGGGAAACCTCGATTCTCACGAAAGCACTGATTCTGAGGGATACAACCAGACCTTGATTACAAGCAACACCCCGCTCCGCACACAGCACACATTGATCATCAGAGTAGGCATGACACAAAAGCACAAGCCTAGCATCACCTCAGTCACACGAAACCCAATCACGGCACCGCTATCACAATCTCGCTCACCGAGGAGGCACAGTCCTCGTTACGAGAAACAGCCACCGATCAACCCATGGTCCGCAGACCAATTAAACATCAGCTTCACCCCCAGCTGACTAATCTCACGCCCCACACCAGGGACAACCATCGCTGAGCCTCTAACCAGCTCACGCAGTCTTTCCAACTGACTGCCGCACAGCCGTCGGCTCCACGCCAAGGACCATCTCACACCTGGCAAGCCGAATGCCAACAACAGCACGGGACCAACTCGGTCAGAACTCAAACTTCGACGAAGCCCAGGTGCCATCCGGAAAAAGCACATTATGGAAACGGCCACCAAAGGCTTCGCTTGCACACGGCTCTCGCCATTCTCGAACCACAACCACCAGCATCTTCTGTCTGTGAAAGACCATACACCGGTCACCAGACACTCGTCAACGGGAAACCTTTGACTTACTCAACTTCTTCCTTCTTTCCTGGTCCTTCACCAGGTCTGAAGGGTTCATTACAAATCCCGTCAGGCCATCCGTTGACTCTCGCACAGACCCAATACCACGTCCGAGCCAAAACCTCAGTTGGACACCACATCCATACCTATCCCTACGCCAACTCTACCCTCTCAGGGGAGCACGGTGGAACCAATTGACAAGATCCCATAATCTTCGATCCTCATCTCACTCGACTCAGACTTACAGGGGACCCTCCCATGCTGGTCACAGACCAAGGATCACCATTCCGACGCCAACGTCCCATCAAGGACCTCCACGCACAGGCATCAACCATCGTCCTGTCTCATCAAATCCTATCTCATCTCAATTACTCCAAATAGACGCCTGCCAATCCCGCTTCCGCTCTTATCACAGAGCCACGGGACACAACCTGAGCAATTCACGGCACACAACTCCCAGGCAACCAAGTGCCACTTGCTATCACAGCAACCTGGTCGATAGTGCCACGACCAGTGCACACGGGTCCCCAGACAATACACATCTTACCATGGTCGGCCACGTGACTAGCCTTACCAGCCTCTCGCAGCTACCAACTGGGACCCATAATCTCTGAGCCCCTCTTTGTTAGAGGGATATCCCTTGTTTATTCTGGGGATAAGTCACATTTTATCCATTTTTTAGTTTGATAGGGTAATAAAGTTAATCCGGTTACAACGAGGGATAACCCTCATGTATCCCAGTTAAACTGACCCAACAAAATTGGTGGAACAATTTATCCCCCCATTTAACCCATTGTCTAGCAAAATAAACGGGGCTAAACTCTGGGATAAATTAACTCACGAGAGATATCCCTCTATTTGTCTATCCCTCTATCAAAGAGGGGCTGTCAGAGATCACTTCTCCAGAACACGATCTCATCCGAGAACACAACTTCCCACACACGAACAGGGTACTCATGCGGCGCACTTGCCAACACATTTCCCCAATTCTCCATCCTGCCAGTGCCATGAACCACAATATCTCGAGCAATGGCACGACAACAACACGTCTCATACACCGAGGAACCAATCCTTCGATGCCCTACACATCCTCAGGAATCCGCCCGTAGCAACCAACGCTACGATCTCAGACATGTGGGTTATGGGCCCACCAGGCTTCCGCTGCGCACATTTATCCACACGCACAACCATCACAATGACTCGGGATCCACCATCCCGACAATCCTCTGCAACTCCGCAGGCTCCGATCTGCAACGCATCGGGAACCACAACACCAGCCGCAAATTCTCACGAACACCGCCCAGCCGACACTCGTCCTTCTGGAACAGTGCAAACACACCCTCACACATCAGGGAACGGGCAACGCTTCTCACAGGCAACTACCTTGCCAAAATGGGACGCGTCTCGCACAGACTTCATGGCACACGAAGGCCAACCAATCCGAATACACAATGCAAGACGACGAACCTTGGCAAAACACGATCTCCTCCAACCAAGGGAAAGACTCAATATACCTCCGACCAACGGAAGGTCTCCACGCTCGACCTGACCTCGAACCTTGCACACGCTGGGAACAGCACCTTCCAGCACCAGAAAAACCATCACTTCCGTCAGGTCAGCTCCTCCGACAACACCCGCCAAGTGTCTTGTCGGACCACGTTCACGGCATCTCGCGATGCACCACCACTGCAATTCCTCGAACTGCAACACGCCACGCCAAGAGCTGTAACACGAGCCATAATCGGCAACCGCGAACGCTCATCCTCAAGTCCCGAACTCACTGCGGAACCTTCACATCTCAAGCCAAATCCAAGGCGAACACAACCCATTCACACGCAGATGCGCAGGACTTAGAGCTCACTGGGACAACTCTGCCCAATCTTGTCTCAAAATCCGCGAAAAATAGTCGGGACCGACACATCATTTCTGACTCCACAGAGCATGACAAGAACATCGGCTCGACAATCAGCAGCTCAACAGAAGATCCCCCGCTCGCCCGAGCACAATTCTCGACCAGAGCACTCGCTTGGCCACTTCAAACCACGACCTCAAATCTCAGGGCTGGAAAAACCTCAAGCTGGGGTAGCCAAACTCTATAACAGCTCCCTCAGAGCACGCCCACGGCCACTTAACCACGAGCAATCCTCGCCAGCCACCTGACCTCGTTGTAGATTCCTCAAACGCAGCACCGCAAACTCACCCCAGCCGGCGACCTCTGCCCAACGCAGCATCACCGGTGCCGCCACCCATCGGGAAGAAATCTCTCTATCACGTCCCTTGGGCCCCGCACCGACATTCCAACGAGAACAACAACCACCATTACAGCGCCAATGCAGCACACTCAAGCTCTTACGCGAGAAACCAAGCGAAAAATATGCACAAAGCCCTATGTCAGTTGCCCACTGTACTGGACCTTACGGACTCTGATCATTGCAATATCTCGAATTCCCATGTACATCCACAACCACGCTCTGATACCAACTGTAATGACCCAAGATCCGGATACCGGGAATAACCCGATACCACTCGAATCCTGGCCCGCCGCCCACGAGCCGGAGGGTTCGGAAGGGCTAAAAGGAGTGTGGAGGTATAAAGAAACAGGAAATAAAGTAGGACAATTCAACAATTAACAGAAATAAATAAACAACTACAACAGAGTCCAATCCAACAAAAGTACAGTCTAAGGCAGAAAAGTGTACCCAACACCGAGTTAACACTCCGCCCGGCGAGCTGGCAACTAAGAACCTCCGCACGTTGCACCCTGGAACCTCGAGGAAGAACCGCCGCACCTGAAAAGCAGCAGTGAGCCTCCTATCACTGGCTCAGTAGGGGTCCCGCGGAACCCCAACCGCAAACAACGGCGGTAGCGGAAAGCATCAACAGCAGCAGGAACAACAAACTCGGTGGTCGGCAAAAACTCGGCACTATAGCTACTCCTACTGTACCGGAAAACACGTCCCGATCTCACAGTCGGGGGACCACCGAACTAACGGGAAAACCTCTGGCTATACCACCAGGAGAACCATCACGACACCACTGTCGTGGAGGCCCGTCTCACAGACGAAGGCCCGACCTAGGACCACGCGGTCCGGGAACCGTCACGACCTCGCAGTCGTGAACCTAACACCGTCTAGGGAAAACCCTCGGTAACGTTTACCGAAAATCCTAGACCTCTGCCTCGGAAAGCACCCGAGAACTACACGCAAAATCACGTCTCGCAGACGGGAAACGGAAGCTCGAGTCACAAGAATCTCACGTCACGTGACGGGAGCACTGCCCGCCAGAAGCAAAGCCGGATGCGTCCACTGACGTCTTACACCGCACCGTCGTGTCTCCCTACGACGCCTCAGGCGGAAACTGAGACACACAACCAGTACCACGAACATGGACTAGCTAGGGTCGCGCTCGTCAGCGCGGGTCCGACGCCCCCAACCAAGTGTGCACACGCAGACCATGCGCCCTAGGTCAGATCCTCTAGCTGGTTCTTCCCCAAAGCCCGGACTCAGGCTGCGCGAAGGGGCCTTACGGTAACCAGCCTAACAATCGTCTCTCTCGGGTAAGCCGCTCCACCACTCCCTGGTGGGTCAGCACACGCGTGCTGTAAGAAGGCTACGACCAGTGGGAGGTCACTATACGTGAACACGGAAAGTCACGCACGCACCCATTGCGAGTAACGCGAAGTAACAGGTGGCTCGGGGCCACCAGATTCTGGATGGTCCACTAGACCTACCAAACCCAACGGTCTTTGAGTCACACGACTCGTGTCAAGACCGTCGTAGCTGACGGCACAGCGCCATTAATCTAGTCTAATCTCTAGGTCTGAAACCACGGTAGCACGATTCCCAAGGTAGCTCACAAGCAGCCGAGTCGATCCCCTTTCCAAGGGAAAAGCTGGAAATCTACAGCCCCAGGCTGGGTGACTGGACTCACGGTCCAAGGGCCAAACCTACAGCCCACTCGGAAAACGCCTTCCGGAGAACCCACGTCGTGTGGGGAAAGCCCTCCGCACTCATACCGATATACGGTGAGTCAACCTAACGAATGCACGGAAGCCCGGGAACACACGGGGTCGCCCGGACCCTCAAAATTCACGGGGACACTAATCGAGGCAACACGGTACCTCTCGGATCACGAAGAATCATGCGGACACCCCTTCCGTGAATCCGTATCGCATGCGGACATCTCTGGGCAAGAAAACGCGGAACACGACGGCCCGGGGGTAGACTGGGCTGGGCGGTCAACCTCTTGGCCGCCCAGAGGCCTGGGCGGCCACACCAGTGGCCGCCCAGCACCTGGGCACCCCATTGCCTGGGCGGCCACACCTTGGGCTGCCTAGAGGGCTGGGCGGCCATCGACCTGGCCGCCCAGTCCAGGGCCATGCTAGGTGAGGGCGGCCAGGGTCATGGTCGCCCAACACCCCTGGGCGGCCAGACAAGTGGCCGCCCAGTGACCTGGGCGGCCAGGGTCTTGGCCGCCCAGACCAGGGCGCAGACGGCCACAAGGGTGGCCGCCTCCTGCGCCTTCCGACAGACGGACCGAGCTCAACCGTGCAAGGATGGCAGTGTCGGTTTCGGACTCGGTTTCGGCCGGGTCCGAAACCGATACGACTCGGTTTCGGTATCGGTTTCGGTTTCGGCCGAAACCGGATGAAACCAGTTAAAAAATTTAAAAAAGTAATAATCCTGACCAGTTTCGGACCGAAACTGACCAGTTTCGTCCGAAACTATTTAAATAATATTTTTTTAATTGTTTCGGGCCTGCTACAGTGTTTTGGTCCGATTTCGGATCGGTACCGGCCGAAACCGATACGTTTCGGCCGAAACGTATCGGTTTCGGCCGAAACTGCCAACAATGCCGCCGTGAGCTCGGTTCCACGTCCCATTCGCCTCCCAGCGAAGGGGAATTAATCCCCAGACATTCCTACTACCGGAAAACCAAATCAAAACCACAATCGAGCCTCGAATCGGCCGAAAACCGCCGCTCACCCCAAACATGCGATTTGGACCCCGGCGTGAAATAAACCCACTCTCGGCCTCGCCTCGGCCTATAAAACGTGGGGAAAGGAAGTACAAGGGCTAAGGATCCATCCCCCTACCTCCACCGAAGATTCCGCGCACCGAGGACGTCGATCCACCAAGAAAACGCCACGAAACCCCGCCGGTTCACGAACGTGCACCCGAGCTTCCTCGTGCCACCACGCCTCGATCCTCGCCCCGTCCACGCCGCTCCTCTCCCCACGAGTATCGCCACCTCGCCCTCGTCCATCTCCGTCGGTCGCCCGGAGAGAAGAGAGGGGGAGAGTAGAGAACATGAGAGAGAAGAGAGAGGAATGAGAGATGGGGAGAGAGAGAAAAAAGGGTTTAATGTATAGAAAATTCAGAATTTTTGAAAAATAGGAAAAAATACTACCAACGATCCTCGGAAAACGCACAACGCGCCTGCAACGTCCCGGAGTCGGAGAAAGCAACGGTTCACCCTGCACGGGATTCCGAAGGTCCGACAGGCAAAAACACGCGTAAATCGTAAAACTCAATCCGGGACCTACGAAAGCGATCCGAAATCCACGGATCCTGATCCGAAAAATAATCTGAAAAACCCAGGGCGTTACACAAGCCCTTCAAGGGCAGGAGCTCAAAGTGAAAATTTCAACTTGGGGGGCATGTTCCACCTAGCCTGGTCGTCAAGCATTCCTTCCTCTTGAAATGAAGCACGAGCTAAGGAAGAGCATAACAACAAAAGAAGTGCTTGAAGAGAAACTTAAAAAAGCAAAGCTGAATAGGCGACTGCCATCGAAACCTCTAGAAAGGGAAATTTATTTACGAAGAATTGCAAAAGAGGGAGCAATCCTTCTTTTCACTCAATGAAAAAACATGTGAAGTTGAAGCTGCATTTATCACATGATCCACCTCAGCAGGATCATCACTTTGTAAGAGTTCAAGTTCAGAGTTCCAAAAAAAAGGGTCTTAAAATTGAGGTGTCTTGGCGGATTTAGCCATTCCCATCATAGGAGTGGTTAAGGGCAAAAAGGCCTAAAATCCGACTAAGGTGAAAACCCGAAAGGACATCTCAGGCAAAAATGGGAAGCCCCTTAGTGTGAAAACTCACGAGGGCACATCGGAAAAAGTTAAAGGAGGTCAACTTCGGCGAAAACCCGAAAGGGAGGTGGAACTTGTAGTGTGAAAAAAAAAGAGAAAAAATGAAAATAAAGGAGAGAGAGAGAGAGAAAAATCTTCTTTCTTCATTGTCAAAATCGGCCAACTACTTCTTCTCATAGCGGCGTCTTAGATATGGCCAAAGCATATGACCGCATTGAATGGGATTTCATTCTTCTTGTGCTGAGAAAATTTGGCTTCTCCAGCAGATTTACTTCATTCATAGCTCAGTTATTGATGAATTGTTGGTTCTCTATTTCATTCAATGGCCAAATTCAAGGCTACTTTAAATCTACTCGGGGGGTAAGACAAGGAGATCCCCCTATCTCCTGCTCTCTTCATATTGGCCGAAGAGGTTCTGAGTAGGGGCTTAATTCAGCTGTTTCAGTCAGGACAATGCAAATATTTTCATTTATCTCGTAATGTCATGCCCATCTCCCATATTCTCTTTGCGGATGATTCCATTATTTTCTTGAATGGTGGACTTCCATCCATCAAGGCCTTGTTGAGATTATTGAAACAGTATGAAGAATCTTCAGGACAGCAGATCAATTCTCGCAAAAGCTCATTTATGGTCTCTAAACATATGAGAAGTTAGGCTATTGAAAGGATCAGCCAAGTGACAGGATTCCAACATAAAACTGGTAGTATTATCTACCTTGGCATCCCACTTTTTAAAGGTAGAACTAGAATTCCTCATTTTAAATACTTGCTAGATAAAATCAACAATAAGCTGGCCGGTTGGCAGAGCAAATTTCTATCTCAAGCTGGTAGAGTTGCTCTTGTTAAATCTGTTCTGTCGGCTATTCCTATATATACTGCTAGCTCTGCAAATATACCTTATACCATTATCAAGCAAGTGGAAAGCATTTGTGCTAATTTTCTCTGGCAAGGTCTGGAGTCGGCTCACAGGAAACATTGGGTATCCTGGGATAAAGTATGCTACCCCCATCCAGAGGGTGGGCTGGGCATACGAAGATTGTTGGATATTCAGCAATGCTCTCAGGTCAAACAATTATGGAATTCTCTTCATAGCAACTCTCTTTGGGCTAGATTTATCAGGATGAAATACATTCATGGTCAGCACATCTCAGATTGCAAGTCTCCATTTCCTGCTGGAATTAAAATCAGAGACTTTGAAAAAGCTAGATCGATCCTCTTGGCTGGTATGAGGAAAATTGTCTTCAATGGTGTTACCACCAATTTCATTAAAGACACATGGTACAAGGGAATATCTCTGCAAGACAATTTTCAATTTCAGGTAATTTCTCAAGCAGAAAACTGTTCAGTTCAAGAAGCTTTGGCAAATCCCCAACACCCTATATGGCAGAGGATCACTGATTCCAATCTGAGAACTGAGTTATCCAAATATGTGATTGAAGAAGGAGAAAACATCCCTATATGGTCATTTACCAGATCGGGCAAATTTGACTTCAAATCCACATATAGCTATATTAAAGGGCAACATGTTAATGCTCATTCAGCAAAGCTTTGGCACCAAAGCTATCCCCCTCCAGCCTCACTGTTTTACTGGAAATTGCTCAATCATGCAGTTCCTGTTGATGAAAGAATACAGAACTATGGCATTCAATTAGCATCTTGCTGCAATTGTTGTCAGGTCTCTTCCTCTATTGAAAGCCTGGATCATCTTTTTATTAGCAGTGAGCTAGCTTCCTTTTTGTGGACAAAGTTTAGCAACCTTGTTGACAGTCCTTACATGAATATTTCCTCCATCAACAGTAGATTACAGTTGATCATTAGTGAATCTGCCATATCTAATCCGCAGGGTTATATCAACATATTAATGACTATGCTTATTATTTGGGAAATCTGGAAGCAAAGATGCCGAAGCAGATTTGAGGGAATTAAGACTAATCCTGCTAGAATCGCTCTGCATATACAAGAGGATGCCATGCAAGTGCTTCGGCAGATTACTTTTAAACAGGGACCCAGTCGATATCTATTGCAGAATATCCATGACATAGGCTTAATCATCAAATACAAAACTCTTCAAGCATTCACAGTATGCTGGCAGGCTCCTATTGTGGCTTATTCTCTTAATGTAGACGGTTCAAGTAAGGGAAATCCTGGGTTATCTGGAGGTGGTGGCTGTTTTAGAGACACCCGAGGCAATCTGTTGCTAGGTTTCTCATACTATTATGGTTATGGCTCAATCATGGTGGCAGAGGGGAGAGCTCTGCTTGATGGTCTTAGGTTGGCTCGTCTTCATAGCATTCCTCTTTCTATTATATATACAGATTCCATGGCATTGGCTGAACTACTTAAAGGCAAAAGAATCCCACCGTGGTCTTTTCTCCCATGGTGGAAGCATCTTCAAAATCTCTTTACTTCATTCCAATGCCCTTTAGTCCATATCTACAGGGAAGCTAATCAGTTAGCCGATTCATTGGCAAAGCACGCTACGAGTATTGGATATAATTCTGAGTTTTTGTCAAGGAGAGAGCTGCCTATATTGGCCAGAGGTTATCTTAAAGTTGATGTCTCACGATTTCCGAACATTCGTGTTCGGCGAGTTTAGATTGTACCATCTTTACTTTTCTCTCTGTATCTCAGGGGCATGCTAACCCCTCTTGTACTCTTTACAATTCCAATATTCAATAAAATCACATCTAGTGGTGAGTTGGTGGAGTGAGAACATTTCTTTCCTTTGGAAAGGGGTGCACTCTCCCTTCGTCCTACTAGATGCTTTGTGGTGAAAAAAAAAATAGCGGCGTCTCAATTTTTATTTTTTCAGTTGTAAACCACCAAAGGTTAGGTGATCCCTTCTAATCCTTTGGCTACTAAACCACAAAGGTCAACCTACCCATAAACCAAAAACTCCAAACTTTGGCTACTAAACCACAAATGTCAGCCCACTCAAAGTTTCAAACTTCGGCTACTAAACCACAAAGGTTAACCTACTCAAACTAAACCCTCGACCAGTAAACCACAAAGGTCAGTTGACCCAAACCCTTCGGCTAGTAAACAACAAAGGTCAGCAAAGTTTCTAAAACCTTTGACCAGTAAACCACAAAGGTCAGCCAATCCATACCCTTGACCATTAAACTACTAAGGTCAGCCAAGTTTCTAAATCCATGACTGTTAAATTGTCAAGGTCGTCCCACCCAAGCATAAATCTAAACTCCGGCTATAAACTTTGAATGTCAGCCTGTTCAAAATCCCAAAATTGAAGCTTCAGATTACTTGGCTACAAACTGTAAAAGCCAGCAGTCTATAGCAAGCAATGGTAGCAATAAGCAACAAGTCATCTACTGCAAGCAGCTACGACAACAAGCATTAAGCCGTCGACAACCAATCCATGAATGACGTCTACTGACAGCAACAAGTAATGGACGTCGAGCGACAAGTAGCAACAAATTGACAGATCTATGCAACAAAAAAAGGGGACTTAAAATAGAGATCCCCCGGCAGACTTAGCCATTCCCATCATAGAAGTGATTAAGGATAAAAAGGCCAAAGAAATTCGACTGAGATGAAAACCCGAAGAGACGTCTCAGGTAAAATTGGATAATCTCTCAACGTGAAAACTCGAAAGGGCACACTGGAAAAAGCTAAAGGGGGCCAGCTTCGGCGAAAATCCGAAAGGGCGCCAAGATCAGTAAGGTGAAAAAAAGAAAAAAAATATTTTCATCACTTATTATGGATCAACATTGTGGTTATCCTCCACTCGAAAATCTTGTCATACAGTTACGGGTGTTCATAATTCGGTTCAAATCGAAAAACCAAACCGAACCGTTCGGTTCGGTTTCATAACATGTCAAACCGAACCAAACCAAATAAATCGAATCTATTATTTATATTTATATTTATTAATATTATATATCATAAATATATTAAAATATTTATCAATTATTATGAACCCGCATTGTGGTTATCCTCCACTCGAAAATCTTGTCATATCGTTACGGGTGTTCATAATTCGGTTCAAATCGAAAAACCAAACCGAACCATTCAGTTCGGTTTCATAACGTGTCAAACTGAACCAAACCGAATAAATCGAATTTATTATTTATATTTATTAATATTATATCATAAATATATTAAAATATTTAAAAACTTAATTACATACACATACAAAATTTAAGTATTATTATTATTATTATTATTATTCCATATACATGTAATTCATTAAATTCATATTATTATAATAAGATATAAATAATTCTGTTTGAATCGAACCAAACTGAATTAGTTCGGTTCGGCTCGGTTCGGTTTGAGAAAAAAGTCCTCGAACCGAACCGTGAACACCCCTACCTACCGTGGTTCGAAAGGGAGAAGCGACCACTCACTCGAAAAGGAAGAAGAGGACTAAAATCCAAATCCTTGGTTCGAAACCCCTTTCGGGTCAATAATCACCCAAAACGAAACTCAAATCCTTGATTCAAAATCCCGTCCGGGTCAGCAATCATGAAAATCGACTCTTTGATTACTCAAGTCTTTCTTGGATAACCACAAGAAAAAAACACAAAACTCGAATCCTTGGTTCAAAACTCCTTCCGGGTCAACAGCCATAAAATAAAACCAAATCCTTGTTGCCCAAACTCTTTTTGAGTCATCAACTACAAAAAAATGAAACCAAAGTCATGGTGTCAAAGTTCCTTCCCGGTCAGTTACCATTCCAAAACCTAAATCTCATCTTCAAGGCCTTTTCAAGCTAAAAGTCCACAGGCTTACAAGTCATTGGCCCCACATTCTCCTTATGATGAAGGGTAAATGGAAATCCAGACGCTTTATCCCAACAACAATAAGCAAGTAGCAACAACATCAAGCAACTACAACAACACCAGAAGCAACTGCAACAACAATAAACAGCAGCAGCAACAACAACGACCACAACTGTAGCAGTAAAGAAAAGAAAAGAAAAGAAAAGAAGGGGGCTTAAAATTTAGGTGTCCTGATGGATTTAGGCATCCAACTTGTTGGTTGCCTAAGGGTAAAAAAGTCATGAAACCCGGCTGGAGTGAAAACCTGAAAGGGTGTTTCAGGCAAAATTTGGTAATCCCTCAGTGTGAAAACCCGAAAGGACGTACTGGAAAAAGTAAAAGGGGGCCAATTTCGGCGAAAACCTAAAAAGGCGGTGGAGTTAATAATGTGAAAACAAAGAGAGAGAGGAGGAATGCGTCGTCATTATGTGCCACTCTCTCAAACGTATTTTGTCCAATGACTTTGTCCCACAGTGGTTAACACATCATTAAAACTATTAAATCACGAGTTCCAGAAAAACCCACCCAAATTTCAACTATTGGTTACAAACCATCAAGGTCAGCCACCACAAATTCTAAACCCCAATTCCAATCCTCGGCATTCAAACCATAAAGGTCAGCCGAGTTCCAAACCACAAAGGTTAGTCGAGTTTCAAAACTCAAAGGTCAACCAAAATCGAAACGCAAATCCCAAATCCCGTTGGCTACAAACCACAAAGGTCAGCCAAAATCTAAACTCAAGTCCAAATTCCTTGGCTACAAACCACAAAGGTCAGCCAACCCAAGCTTAAAATCCTGGCCCCTCGGCTACAAACCACAAAGGTTAGCCAAACTAAGTTCCTACCCTCGGCTTCCAAACCATAAATGTCGGTCGGGTCAACGTCAATTCTATTCTTTGGCTTCCAAACCACAAAGGACAGTCAACTTAACCACAACTCTAATTCTTGACCCCTAAATCACAAAGGTCAGCCGAATTCAACCACAGCTCCAACGCTTGACTTCTACGCCACGAAGGTCGGTCACTCAATTTCTAATTTTTAGCTTCACATTGCAAGTGAATTAGCTGCATGTACAAAGCCAATGATCCCCCATCTATCTCAAGGGGAAGGGTCCGGGGATCTACAAAATTCTTTACATCACCAAGAATCAAGCACACGAAAAAAAGAGAGAGAAAAGAAGAAAAAAAGAGAGATCAAAAAAGGAGAAAGAAAGAAAAAAGAAAAAAAGAAAAAAAGAAAGAAAAAAGGAGTAAGAGACTATTATTACTCATCGTCAAGAGCCGCCACCTTCGACGTTTCTTTTTCCTATGGTTCTGTCCCACTATGGCAAGCATATTGCAATTGTAAATATCACTCGTAGTGTTGACTTGTTCTTCTTGGACTGTCAATAATACTTGTGTTTCAACTCTTGGTCTTGACCTACATGTCCTTTTTGGGCCATCAATTTCAGCGAATTTTAACTTTTGGTTTTGACTTACAAGTCTTTTTTGGGTCGTCAATTCCACCAAATCTCAACTTTTAGTTTTGACTTATAAGTTCTTTTTGGGCCGTCAATTCCACCAAATTTCACTTGTAGTGTTGACCTACATGTCCTTTTTGGACCGTCAGCCCTACTTGTGTTTCAACTTTTGATCTTGAATTACATGTCCTTTTTGGGCTGTCAATTCTAGTAAATTATACTTGTAGTTTTGATATATATGTCTTTTTTGTGCTGTCGATCTTCCTTGTGTTTCAATCTTTGGCCTTGACTTACATGTCTTTTTTGGACTGTCAATTCAAAAGACCACTCGAAATTCTCAAAAATCTCAAACCTTCAGTTTCAAATGACGAAGGTCGGACATCTCAAATTTTAAACCCCAAACCGACGGCGTCAAACGACGAAGGTCAGCCAACACAAAGGCCTACGCACAGAAGTTCAAGAATCAAGAGGGCTGAAGACTTCTTATTTTTCTTGGGAGGAGGAGCCATCAACCAAGCATCAAGCAAGAGGAGAAGAAGCCTAAGCAAGGTGTTCTTATCTATCCCTGTGCATTCTCCTTGAGAAGTCTAAAGAAATCCTTGGGCATTATGTAATCAGAAAAATTAAAGATTGTTCAAATACTCATGCCTACGTGACACCCCCCTCCCCCCTCCTGCTCAGGTGGCAGGAGGGCACGGGTTCAAGCCGTGCCTCCCACCGGGAGGTGCTTGTCCCCGCTTTCCCCTCCCCTAAAAAATTAAAAATTTAATTAAAAAAAATTTCTGGGATGAAGAAAAATTATGCATTTGTTTCCAAAGAACAAGAAATCAGAAATTGGGTATTAGTCCCTGCACTAAGCATGATAAGAAAAAATCTGAGAATTACATATATACCCCTGTCTGGGTATCATGTGAGTAGAAAAAGTTAGAATAACATGCCACTGCCTATGTGCAGCCTGGTCACAAGAAATCTGAAAACTGGGTATCAGCCCATGTCTAAATGGATAGAAAATTTAAGAAGAGAGAGACGAGCACTTGGCAACAAGGAAGGCCCACAAAGGCTCTAGTTTCTTGTGAAGATTTGAAGGCTTGCAAGCTTCTGTGACTTGCTAAAACCCGATAAGAGATATTGCATATATGGCCCTATCATTGGAGATATACACTTGTGGTTAAGCAAAGTTATTGAAATGATGGCGAAACCATCTAAATTTCAGAAATAACTTAAGTCCACGAAAAAATCTTAGAAATCATGGGAATAACCTAGTTCTGTGCAAAAATTGCAGAAATACCATGTAACTTTGAGGAACTGTTGAAATGTCCAAGAAAATTGGGCAAATTGCAGAAAGCCTTTATGTTTGGAAAAATTGTAGAAAACCCCTTGAAAGGTGGGAAATTACCGAAATACTCTCTGTTGTTTAGAAGTTGCAAAAAAATCTTGGAAGGTGAGAAAATTACAGAAAACCCCTTGAAAGGTGGGAGATTGCAGAAAAACCCTTGAAAGGTGGGAAATTGTAGAAAACCCCTCGAAAGGTGGGAAATTGTAGAAACACCTTCTATTGTCCAGAAATTACAGAAAAATCTTGAAATACTAGAAAATTGTAGAAATACCCCCACTTGTGGAAAAATTGCATAAAAGTCTCTGTTCAGTTTAGAAATTGTACAAAGCTCTTGACATGTCCCAATATTACCAAAATATTGTTCCATTTTATGCCGTTTGCATGACTCGGTGGAGAGAGATCACGTCACTTCCCTGAAATGGTGTGCGCTCTCCTAAGTTTGGTTTATGGCTTGCCATCCAAATCCATATACCTTTTTCATTGTCAAGGTCTATCATGCAAATAAACCTAGAAAAGGGGTGAAATTACAAATAAACCCTGGAAAGTTAAAAAATGGCAGCTAAACTCAGAGAAGTTTAGAAATTACAAATAAGCCCTGGATGGTCAAGAAATGACATTAATGTCCAAGACATCTGAGAAAATTGCAAATATATCCTGAGAAGTCAACAAATGATAGAAACACCCAGAAATCTCGAGAAATGACATAAATGTCTTGGAAAGTCAGTAAATGACATAAAGATCCATGGAAGTCATAAAAATGATGAAAATACCCTGGAATGCTATTAAATGACAGGAATATTCCAGAATGTCAAGAAATGACATAAATATTCTGAGAAGCCAAGAAATGATAGAAATGTCTTGGCATGTCGGAAAATGACGGAAGCACCCTGGAGAATCAAGAAATGACAGTGATGTCCTAAATATCAAGAAATTATAGAAATACTAAAAAATAGTAAAAAATTGTAGAAATATACAGAAGGGTCAGAAACTATAAAAATACCTAGAAATAGTATGAAGTGGCAGAAATACCTAGAAAGGATAAGAAATGGCAAAAATACCTAGAAAGGGTCAGAAACTACAAATATACCCCAGCCTTGTGCGGAAATGTCCTTCGTGGACATCAAATCAACCTAAGGGTCCGATCACAATCAAAAGAGTGGTCGCGAACATGAAGCACCTCTCACAGTTTGATAGTGATAATGTTAGCGATCTAACGGACCGATTGTGATGAAATTTGAAATCAATGGTCAGATGTCGTTCCAAAGCAAATCCAACAGCCAAATTTTGATCAAAGTAGATTTAACGGTCAAATCTCAAGTAAGAACAAATCAGATGGCTAGAGCATGATCGGAAGCAAATCCGACGGACTAATGGTGATCATCTTGGCGATCCAATAGTCCGATCATGATAGAATTTAAATTCAACCGTCCAATTAGGAGATAGAAACAAATTTAATTACCCGATTAGGACAAAAGCAAATTCAAATGTCTAAATGCAGATTGAAGCAAATTTAGATGGTCAGATTGCGATCGTATATAAACTCGAAGATCCGATTACATAATCGGAATCATATGTAAAGGTCTCAAAAGACCGAGTGTAATTCAAATTACATATATCTTAGGAAATAATGCCTTCAATTTTTTTTGCAAGAGTATGTACCCAACGTATAGATCATCAAGATCATTCTAATAAGACCGTCATGGGCGATCATCAAGATCATTCATATCACAACATATAGAGGTAAAAGGCATTTTTTGACAGTTAATCAAAAGTGTTTGGGCTTACTCTGATGTAAATTAACACTAATTCTAGTTGGTGGGACAAGGTCCAATACACGAACCCTAAATCGTCTGATGAACTCAAAACGCGAAATAAATAAATACGATAAACATGCTGATGATACTCAAACCCCCTAATTTTTAATTCATCATCAGTGTGTCCACATTTTTCGCATGTAAACAACCCCCATACCTGATCTTTCTCTTTATAGGAAACTCGAGATCCTTGCTTCCTCTGACCATCCGGACCTAAGCAAGACCAATTCTGCCTATTTTGCACTATTAGTTCATATATATCCAATCAGACAACAAGCACACTAAAAATCTGCCAACCCATTGCTCTGTGGACATCAATCACTTCTCTGAATCTTAAGACCACAGTGGATCCGGTTGCAGTTTTGGAGTGGTGGCATAATCGTGTTATTAAAGGGCAAGCATCTGAAATTCACAATAATTTGAACTGGAATTGACTGTAGAACTGCAGATGTATTGATCATGGTAGATTTAACTACTGTAAGTTTGTTAGATGTGCATTGTGCATGCTGAGTACAACTTTCTATGTTGTCCTATGTCAAGAGACTAAGGAATGTACATTTTGTTTGTCACTCGCCTTGTGAAGTTTTGAATGGATTGAAAAATTCTCAAGAAATTGAAGAGAGAGAAGGTGAATGTGGATGGGCTCCACAGTGAAATTATTTGTACCTTGTGTGGTCAGGAGGTGAGACGTCAGATCATCAATTCTTTCCGTGCCTTGTAAGCCATGCTTTCTGGATTTTTTGTTTCTTTGGGCAGTTGACGGGAGCTACTCTCCATTTTAAGGGGGTATTTGCAATCTCCAAGCTTGCCATGAAAATCAAGAAAATAACATTGAAAATGTTTTTTTGAGAAGGAAAACATGTGTTTGCAAATTTTGTGAGAAAAGTGAATGGGGAACAAAAACACATGTTTGCCTTTTCATATGAAAAGAATCAGAGAGAGAGAGAGAGAGAGAGAGAGAGAGAGAGAGAGATGGATGGAAATAAACTCCATGGAATTAGGGATTATTCTGGGAATCTGAGAAAGGTTTTCCCAACTTGCGTTATTTCTTCTCCAAAGCCAAGACTATGTTCAATATGTCAATGAATTGTAGGCTATCGTCGTCTGGGATAATAAGCACCAGCGCCATGCCTGATAGACTAAAAGGTCATGCTCGGATAGCTTTCCATTGAAAGCACTTTTGAGCTTCGACAGATTTCATCCTAGTCATTTTGAGGTGAAGACACTAGGACTTGGAATTATTTAGCAGTCCTTTTACTGTTTTTGGATTCCAACCAAAAACTCCAAATTGAAGCCAAGGAAGGAAGAACCAGATCGGATTGGCCAGGATCAGCCGATCCGATTGGTTTTAGGCCCAACCGACCTGGCCCCGACCCCTCGATCCTGATTCTTAGAGGGAGTCGGCGGGATCGGGTGGATCAGACTGGATTGGCTGATCCCATGTAGGATTGCTCGATGCCATCTAATCCCAGGGCCTATGTCCACACCGTAAGGGGGGGTTGGGGGGTGAAAAAGGTGATAAGAAGAAGAATAAATCTGGTCCCATCGCAGGGCCCATGTCCCAGTCATCCCTACCCTTTCCTCACTGCATAATGTAAATGGGGGTTTGAAAAAAGAAGAAAAACATGATAAGAAGAAGAAGAAACAGAAGAAGCAGAAGAAGAATTGAGGAAGAAGAAGAATGAAGAGGGGGGAAAAGAAGATACCTACTGGCTAATAGCCACCTGCAGCTGCTGCTGATGTTGCCGTCACTGCTGCCACAGCCACCGCTGCCGCCCCCTCCCGGGGGGATGGCTCCTCCTCCATCCTCTCTGCCTCCAAAAAGGAACAAACTTTTAGAAGATAAAAAGTGGGTGAAAGAAATTTGCATGAAGCCCTTCATTAATATGAGAACGTTTTGGCCTTTTCTTTAAAAAAAGGTAAATAATTGGAATCGGTTTTGGATTGGGCTCAGATCGCCCGATCCAGCCGATCTGGATCGGATTTGGGCCAGGCAATCTGAGCCCGATCCATGAGTCTACCTTCCTTGATTGAAGCTTCTTAAATTGGAGTAAAAGTGGAGTTGTTAGGGGAAATTGGTCTTGTGAAACTGCCCAGAATTAATTACAGTCAGTCCCATTGAACATTTTCATGTTAAAAGCAGAAAGGAGCCAAAGTGACTTCCAATTAAAAGCATTGCCAAACACACCCTAAACGTCTTCATTTTTTTTTCAGGAAATCTTTCCAAAGGTGTCAGGTGTGTTTTGTCACATGTTCTTACCTGCAATGTGCATGTGTCATCCTTCCTCGGAAACTGTAGAACTCTACAAATGCTTTAGTTTGGTGTTACTTTTGGCAGGTGGCATACAGCCACATTTCATTAGAAAGAAATGAGAAAGGTACAACCACTAATCGCCAAACACCCGGGGTTCTACCAAGAAGGTAAAACACCACCAAAAAAGCATAGCCCCCTGAGAACAGAAAATTACAATATGAATTGTTTCCACCCTTGTATTCTAGACATAAGGGATGTATGGAGGCATCACAACCCCTTGTCAGTAAAATACCAATCCATTAAAGAGTTAGTGGAGTTCTGGATGATGCTAGACGGGTGTTCAAACTGGTCTCCAAACACTCTATTGTTCCTTTCCCTCCATATTGACCATAGCATAGCCAGGAAACACAATTCCCAGAGCTCTTCTAGAGCTCTTCTTCCTTTATTGGGTTTAGGAGCATCCATTCTGCACGCTACTCCTTCAAGCAGTTCTTGGTGTTCCACTGAACCTTGGTTGCTTTGAAAAATTGAGCCCACACTGTCTGAATTATACCACAATTGAAAAAAAGATGGTTCAGCTTCTCTGTATAACATCCACAAAAAACACATTTGGTTCTAATACCTGGCATAAACTTGTGCACTCTGTCAGCAGTTGAGGTTCTCCTCAAAGCCAGTTGCCACAGTAAAATTTTGATTTTGATGGGAGTTTTGACATTCCACACTTGCTTGTACCAGGGGACTTTCCAGCCTCCTTGCGTCAGAATTTTGGTTGCTGATCCAACAGACAACTTCCCTTCTTTCTCCCATTTCCGGCATCCAGAATCAGTGGACCCTAGTAACAACCTCTTCTGGTCCAATAGGCAAGAGAACTGCAGATATTACTGGTACTCTATTTCAGTCAGGTTCCTTCTAAAATTTATAGACCACCCCGGGCTTTGTTCTGATCGAGACCAGAAATCAAGGAAGGCAGAATTGGATTGGTATCGGCCGGATTGCCCGATCTGATTGGATTTTGGGCGGTCCGATCCGTTATCAAGATGCCCTTTCCCGATCCTTCACTGGGAGCGGCTGGATCGGGCTGGATCGGCTCGAATCGGGTGATCCAAGGTGATCCCCAGTCCCCACCCATCCTCCTTCACGTGCCTCCTTGTCCTACCTGTACAGTACAAGAAGAAGAAGGGGAGGAGGAAAATCCTTATCGTCGCCGCCGGTCCTCGCCATCGGTACCTCCTCGTTCTCGCTATCGGACCAGCAGCAGATGCCGCCGCTGCATCCTCTCCTCTTCCTCAGCCATGCCGTGAAAGGCAGCCGCCACCGACATCATCGTCATCATCGTCCTCCTCCTCTTCTCCACGAACGAGGGCTGCACCACTTACTGTTCTGCTCCACGAACGAGGTGAGGGCTGTGAAGGGGAGTGCGGAAGACAAAAGGTAAAGTTAGTTTGGGATTACATTTAATCAAAGTACCTACAAACTAGTGCTAATAAGGAAAACCTCAAAGGTTTAATAAAAGGACTGCTGGCCTGACTCGGGCAGGATCGGCCCGGGATCGGTCCGGATCGGCCACTCCCACCGATCTGGATCGGTTCAAGACCGATTGATCCGATCCCGATCCCCGAGTTTGCCTTCCTTGCCAGAAATCATAAACATTTGCCCCAGTCATAGAAGCAATTGCATAAAAGGTTTGGGAAGGCTTCTTTAAGCACTGTACTCAGCAGCCATGGCTCCTCCCAGAACTTGGTCTTTCTTCCATCCCCTACACAGATTAATGATGAACATCTGTACAAATCTTTGAGTGTGAGAATTTTCCTCCAGATGTTGGCTGCCGAAGGTTCCTTCTGAGCACCATTCATTCCACCCCCCAAGTACTTACTAACAATTATATTTTTCCACATGGCTGGCTCTATCATATCTACTCTCCACAGCCATTTCAATAATAGGGCTTGATTCATAGCTTCAATGGGCTTCAAATCCACTCCACCTTCCTCCTTAGACCCGCATACAAACTTTCATGCAATTGGATGTATGCCCTTCTCACCTGGCCCTTTTCCTTTCCAGAAAAATGATGCTCTAAGAGACTCAATCTTGAGCAAACATGTTTTGGAGCCTTGAAGATGGACATAAAATAAACTGCGATGTTGGGCAGCACTTTGGACAGAATCCACCTCCCTCCAGCAGACAGAAGTTTACCTTTCCAAGCAGCTATACGATCTCCAATTCCCTTGACAACCCCATTCCACTCAGAGGACTTCAGATTGCCAGCAGTAAGAGGCAGTCCTAGGTATCTGATTGGGAAATTTTCCCATTTGGCCCCTAAAAGACTAGCAGTGAGGTCCTTTTCTCCCTCCTTGATATTGATACCGACCAGTTCACTCTTCAGGAAGTTTATCTTGAGGCCAGTGATAGCCTCCAGCAATCTAACAAAATTCTGACGTTCACAATCTTATTCATGTCAGCTGAAGCAAAGAGAAAGGTGTCATCTGCGAATTGTAGGTGTGTTCCCCCTGGCTGCCCCCAACAGAAATCCCACTAATCAGATTTGATGCCCTTGCTTTCCTCCACATAGCACTCAACACTTGCCCTACAATGACAAAGAGCAAAGGTGATAGTGGGTCCCCCTGCCTCAGCCCTCTAGAGCTTCCAAAGAAGCCGTGAGTTGACCCATTCAGCAACACAGAAAACTTGGCTGTCTGAACACAACTCTGGACCCATTCCACCCATTGATCTTTGAACCCCATGCAGTGGAGAACATGAAATAAGTAGTCCCAATTAATTTTATCATATGCTTTTTCAAAGTCTAACTTAAACAGTACACATTCTTTCTTCTTTCCCTTTTGTTCATGTAAGCACTCATGGCCAGCCATGAAGTTGTCCAATTTGTATCTACCAGAAATAAAAGCAGACTGATTGGCATTGACCAGATTGCTGATCACTTCTTTCAACTTATTTGTCGAGGCCTTAGTGATGATTTTGTAACATTCAGCAAGCTGATTGGCCGAAAGTCATTTAAAGCTTCAGCACTATCTGTCTTGGGAATTAGCACTAAATAGGTGGAGTTGAAGCACCTCACTGCTGCTGGGTTTTTCGAAACTCTGGGACTGCCTTCATGACCTCCCCCTTCACCGGCCCCCAGAAATATTGGTAGAAACCCATTGAGAAGCCATTGGGCCCAGGTGATTTATTCGGGTCCATGCTGAAAACTGTGCTTCTTATCTTCTCCTTAGTGAATGGCTTGATGAGATTAATGGTTGTGGATTCCGAGATCCTATTGAAGCTTGCACTGCTCATGTATGGCCTCCACTCTTCCTCTTTTTTGAACAGTTCATGGTGTTTTAGTATAGCTTGTTGAATGTCTATTTCATTATAAAGGACGTCATTTCCAACTTTCAACCTCTGAATACACAAAGAGCTTCGCTTGACACTTGCATGGCATGGAAATATGCTGTGCTTTTTTCTCCTTCTTTGAGCCATTGCTCCTTAGCTCTTTGTTTCCATTTAATCTCCTCTCTAAACGACCATTCTTCATATTCTTTTCTGAGTGCTCCCCATTGTTCTCTTTCTTCTTCAGATAGCAACCCTTGGTCATTTTTGATGTCTAATTTTTCAATATCATGCAACAAGCTTTGCCTAATTTCAGATGCTCCACCAAAGGTTTCCCTACTCCACACTTGCATCTTTTGTTTGACCCACCTCAGCTTATTGTTGAGTGCAAGACAAGCAAATTGTGTCTTGGGACAAGGTCCTTAAACTTCTCATGTCTCTCCCAAGCCCTTTCGTATCTGAACACTTTAGCTTGTTTCTTGGTAGTTGTTGTATTGATGATGAGGGGGATGTGGTCTGATAACACTCTGGGAAGGCCTGTAGCCTCTACATTACTGAATTTTTGATGCCATTCCGTATTAATGTAGATTCTATCAATCTTTGACTGAGATCTCCTCTCCCCATCCCCTATCTAGGTGAAAAAGACTGAGTTAATCTGCATCTCCATCATCATAGCACCCCATGTCCAGCATTCAAACATGTCCATTTCCTCTATCCACCTGTGTTGGTTGGCTCTCTCCCCCGGTTCCCTGACCGCATTAAAGTCTCCGGTCACACACCAAGGTGCAGAGTCCCTATGCTCAATGCATTTAATTCTGAGAAGAAGTCCCTTTTCAGATCATATTGCACAGGCCCATATACACAAGTGAAGAACCATATAAACCCATTATTCTTGAACTTAAATTTGATTGTTATGGAGAACTGATGGACCACTTTCTCCAGGCTCTCTAGGACCATTGCATTCCATAGAGCCAGCATGCCTCCTTCCTGCCCATCAGCTGGCTTAAAAGCCCAACTTTGTAACCTAGCCTCACCTAGACTTCTGATGTTCCAGCTGTCCAAACTGTCCATTTTGGTTTCTTGGCCGTATGCCTTTGAATCAATGACCTCACCTCCCTCCTCTTCCTTTCCCCCTTTAACCCCCTAGCATTCCATGTTAGAATCTTCATTGACATACTCCTTTCTTCCCCTTTCCCTCGCTGCTTTTCAGTCTTAGGCCATCCAGCACTTTATTATTTTGCAAGAATGTCACCTCCCTTTTCCCAATCTTTGTGCCTCACCGACCCCTTTTTTGTAGCACTCAGTTGCAGGTTGAGGTCTCTTCTGATCTTCTCCAAGGCTTTCCTTAACACATTCTGCCCTACCTTCAAAGGAAATTCCCTCTAGGAGCCCAATTTCCTTTATCCGTTGATCTGGCCACTCTGTTTCATATCCTGGCCTAATGCAGTTTAGTGGTGTCTCAAATCCCCCTTCTCCCAATTGCAAAAGCCTGTTGGTCTTGTCAGTGTAGAGAATGACTATCCTCCACTGATTGGAGGCATCTGAGTCACCTTCCCTATGCTCAGACTCTGCTGGTACAATGCACAACCCTTGCTCAGGCTCCTGTGGCCCCCTCTGTACGTGTCTGCTCTCCTCCACAGAAGCCCCACCCGCGGCCATCAGAGAACTGTCTCTTCCCTCTGCCAAAACAGAGTAGGAAATCCTCTGCCTGCACACCTGAGGGTGCACCTCCATGCCTGCTTCTTCGGCTGAGGATCGGTTGCCGGTGTAGTCTCTGCAGCCGGTGGGAGGCAAGTGAACAGGGGGTGGGAGCACCAAGATTCCGAGCCCACGGTCCACCCACCCCTTGCTCCCCGTCGTCTGTAGCACCTTCGAACAGTTGGAGTGTGTGATCACAGTCTGTGGCGCTCAGTCGCCTGCTCCTTCTGCCTTGTTCCCCTTGCTGGCGCCGGTGCCATCGCCGCCGTGCGATCGCCAGAGCTGCTGTCCAGCCGACCTTTTTGGGGATGCTACAGAGGACAAGCCTTCGCAGTGTGTCGGGTGAGTCGACGGGTAGGGGAGATGACCTGATGACTTACCTGACACCCCGTTCACCGCCGAATACCTGATAACCCAGATCCGGCGGCCCGTTTGACTTACCCAACTTGCCATTCACTTCATGTGGTCGTACTGGGTCTTGCTGGGCCCGATAGTGTATTTCTTCTTTACACAATAGCACCATTTCGCCTTCCATTTGAAAATTTTGTTCTTCCGACCGAGGGAAATCCTCGGACGCCACCCTGTTATCTGCTTGGGGCAGAGAGGCAGGCCCTAGACCCTGTTCGCCTGTGCCAGCCCGTATCCCAGCAGGATACGACATCTTCTGAGGATCTTCTGCAGCCCCTTTTTTTCTAGGCGTCCGAGTGAGGAGCAACTCGGCCCGCCCTTAGGGTGCACCCGACTAATGGACTCGTTCTTCTCCAAGAGCGAGTTCTCCGGTTTCGGGACCTCTACATCCACTCTGCGTCGAGGATTCCGGTAGCTGGAGACCACTTCTGCCCATGTCCAGCCCATAGAGTCCATTGCACTTCTGCTTGCCTCCTCAAGCTCCACAACCAGTATAATCCAGAATTTCCTCCCTCCCACCCTGATGAGCACCCCCTTCGGAATCTGTAGTAAGGAATCCATCTCTACTAGGAGTCTGGCAAACTGTAGATTGTCCTCGTCGAGAGTCTCCTTGTCCACCCTCTTCAAGAACCCAAAGGGTGTCACTATACTATGAAATGTCTCCAGGTTCCAGAGATGATGTGGTATCCCCGCCATCCTGCACCAGAGCAGCTTATCCTCCTGCATTTCTTGAGTAGCACTCTCCATCACCCCATGGCTTCCAGAACATGTGATAGCCATTGCTGTGGATCTCTCCCTTCTGCAAGCACCATTGTTTCTACCCTGGTCTGGGGAACCAGACAAGGAACTTTTCATTCTTCAACTGTCTGATCCACCAGGAGTTGAGATTCCAGGTAAGCTTCAAGAAGTCCTCCACCGCTCCTTTCTTATCTTGGCCCTCTCGCTGGATAGCCATCACTCTACAAGCTTCTAATCTCTTCCTGCCCTCCACCACCAAAGGGGACCATGGGATAGCTACGGTGGTCTGTTTGCTTATCCCCCCTTGTAGCCACCTCAGCCTGGAGTTCCTCTGCATCCTCTGTAGCTCCTTGATGCTCTGATTGTTGGCTGCTCCCCTTCTTCCTACAAAATCTCTTCCTATGACCAACTCCCTTGCATTGCAAGCATCTCCATGCGTTTCTGCATTCTCGAGCCCAATGCCCTCTCTCCAAGCATCTGACACAGAGGTCATGTTGAATCGGCAACCTCTTGTACTCCTTTTGACTCCCAGCCTTCTTCGCTGCCATAGATTTCCAGCCTTCTTGACTAGCTTCCATCCTTCAGACGCTTCTTGCTTCTCCTTCCCTCCCCCCTTGCTCTCCTCTCTCTTGGCTCCCTCTCCTTCTCCATTCTTCAGTCCACAAACCCCTAAAGCTAAATTTGAAACATTCTTGCTACCATAGTGTTGATACTAAACATCTGGCATCCAAGGCATGTTCCTATCTGCAATGTGCATTGTGTCATCCTTCCTTTAAAGCTAAATATGAAACACTCTTGTTGCTACCATACTGTTGTGTCTGGCATCCAGGACATGCTCCTGCCTGCAATGTGCGTTGTGTCATCCTTCCTCAGAAACTGTAACTTTGTAAATACTTCAGTTAGGTGTTATAGAGCTAAATATGAAACATTCTTGCTACCATGCTGTTGATAACTGGTATCCAGGAACTGCTATGGACAGGAGGATACAACCACTTTACAGAAGCAGACAACAGACAGCACACCAATCATTACTGCAAGTCTCGTCCAAGGGTCATATTACATATTTACATCTGCTGTTAAAAATCAGCTTCCACTCAACTATATATGCATTCCCCTTCTCCTTCTTTTCATCCTGGGGAGTCTTCAAATCGCAGCAAATTGCTTTTTTGATGCTTCTTATGGAATGACATTGAAAGTGGGTGACTTTTGATCTTGCAAACAGGGAACTTCGCTAAGTATTGTCCGCAATTCTGTTGTATCATTGACATTCACGTGGATTATTCGGCCATCTAGTGTTATAATAATTTTCATTAATTGCAAAAGATCAGGGAACTTTCCTGGGTGCTTCTACTGATATTTATAAAAGGCTGTTTGTATTTAGTTTCTTTAAATAGTGTTCCTGAAGGAAATTGTCAATGAAAGAAACTTCGAGATTGCTGAAATTGCAGAGCAACAACCTGCTCCAGACATTAGTTCAAAGAGGATTATTTTAGCCTTGTGTGCGTGGATCATTAAAGCTGCTGTAGCTTTGTGGCATTTTAGAGAGGTCTAATGTTTCAGTCATTTTTCATGCTTTTTTCATTTCCTATTGGGAATGCTTTTTGTTTTTTAATAGAGCTTGATCTTCTTTTGGAGGACCCCGAGTGGGTCGAATGGTAAAGGACTTTACCTCATGGTAGGGAGGTCCCGATTTCGACTCCCGGGGGGGGGGGGGGGGGTGTTACCTGGCTCACATTTAATTCTCGAGGGATGTGAACCTAGGGTTTGCTAGCTTTGCTAGGTTCCCCGCCATCAAAAAAATAAATAAAAAATAAAAATCCTATTGGGAATGTTGTTTGGTGGGGAATGAAGATAGGGTGCATTTTCTAGGAGAGTGCATGGTGCTGTTGGAGAAGGCTGTAGTTGATGAATGTCTTCTCTTACAGGAGCCATGGAACCAGTTATGTTGATTGGGGGGTTAGGGAGAAGACAGTCCTTCCTCTTTCCCTTGAAGGAGTCATGGTTTTGTCACTTCTCATCTACTCCTCCCTTCTCGGCCTCTCTTTTCTTGACATTTTCTGTGAAACTCCACTCCCTTTCTCTTTCCCAGCTCCATCACTACACTTCAGATAGCGTTTGACATACATGCAACAGTATCATTGTATGCACTGTCCAATATGTTGATGGGCCTAATTATACATGTATCATGCTTTTTTTGTGTGTGTGTGGGGGGGGGGTGAAGCTTCTTTTTTTTATCTATGTGGGGAATTGAAAAATACAAAGCAAAGATACATTACTGTATGCCAATCATCCCCCCACCAAAACAGCTGACCATTGGAGCCTATGGCCACTCTGCTAGTCCTCTCTAGTTCCCCTTGGCAGTCCTCTGCTGTTTACATTATAGAACAAGACCGGAGCCCCTTTGCCTCACTGGCAGGGACAGAATGAGAGGTGGAATGGTATTCTTTGCATTTTTCCTCTGCATTTTTTCACCTTATCTATCCCCCAGTCACCTTCCTTTGCAGGCAGTCACCTCTGCCTGGTCTACTGGGGTGACTTTCACCACTTTCGCTGTCACCCCTTTCCAAGGCATGGAGGTTGCAACTGTGAATTCAGTAGAGATTCTTGTCTCAAAAGCCAAATGCCAATAGAATTGTCAGCATTTTACAGTGTCACTCTTTCCCCTTTTTTGACCAGGTCACCATCTGAATCTAGATACTGGTTTGGATTGTAAATGAGGTGTATTTCAAGAGCTTATCATAGGGTTTAAGATAAACCCAATTTGCTGATCAAGCAGAAACAATAGCAGTTGTTCATATCAATTATCTCTTTTAATGGCACTAGATGTAATGTAGGGGTTTATGGTGTGCCATTCTTACGAAGTCTTAATTTTGTGGGGTACCTAGCAGTAGCCAGCATATATAGGTTATGGTATCAAGAGCTCCACCAAGATTGTGTTTACATTGAACTCTTAAATGTTATATTTATTATGCAAGTGTAGCAGTTGTTCATATCAATTATCTCTTTTAATGGCACTAGATGTAATGTAGGGGTTTATGGTGTGCCATTCTTACGGAGTCTTAATTTTGTGGGGTATCTAGCAGTAGCCAGCATATATAGGTTATGGTATCAAGAGCTCCACCAAGATTGTGTTTACATTGAACTCTTAAATGTTATATTTATTATGCAAGTGTTATATTTTCCATTTCAGCCCTTTCTGACTTCTGGCAAATGTGATTGAATTCAAGAAGGTGTTCATATGTTCATTTGATTTTTGGCCTTAATATTCCTTGTTTTGTTTTTTCTAATATCTCTCTATTATTTAGTTTGAGGACAACTCTATGTGTTCGATTCAAGAGTGAGGTTGTAGCATGTGGAGTTGTATATGCTGCGGCACGCAGGTTCCAAGTTCCACTTCCTGAAAACCCACCATGGTGGTTAGTTTTTGATGCCGATCAGTCAGTGATCGAAGAAGTTTGTAGAGTACTTGCTCACCTCTATTCTCTTCCGAAGGCTCAGTATATTTCAGTTTGTAAAGAAAATGATTCATTTGCGACGATAACTAGAGTGCCCGACTCACAAGTTCCAAAGGTATGAGATGCTGTCTATACTAGGGTTCTTCTTACTCTTCGTATTTTGCTTTTGGTTTCTATGGGTGGATAATGATATCTCTCTCCCTTTGCATAGGAAAGCCTGCAGAATGGTACAGCAAATGATGGTGTTGCAGCAAAGGTGGCAGCAGAGTCAGATGCTAGTTTATCAAAGGATGCAAGGATACAAATGGCGCTGGACAAACTGAAGGAGTCAAAGAAGGGTGATGATGATACTAAAAGTGTGCCGGCTGATGCAGAAGCCAAAGATGACATGGCTGTGAAGTCCAAAGCCGACCATAGAACTGAGGTTGATATTGAGAAAAATAGGGACAGAGAGAGAGAGCGTACAAAGACTCGGGATCGTGACAGAGGTAGGGAGTATGACAATGATAGGGAGATTAGGGACCATGACGGGGACAGGGAGCGAGAAAAGGTGGAAAGGGACAAGGAAAAGCACAGAGAAGGAAGTCGGCATCATTCCAAGGACAAGGGTTCAGGTAACTTCTGTTTCTCCTTGCTTTGAACAGTTGTCTGCATTTTCTTCTGCCTCGTGGAAGGTCATGGGGGCCTCATAATTCATTGTACTGTGATTTCTGGCTGCGCACAAAAGTTTGAAGCGTTTCCGGTTGATATCTTGTGCAGGACATTCGGAGAAAACAAGGCGCCACTCATCTCGAGGAGGTACGTCCGCAGCTTGTGATATTTGAACTGCCTCCTTTAGATCATTATGGAATGTTGTGCCTGACTGCTTAAATTGTTGCTCTCAGATCGCGGGGAGTATCACAGTTCACATTCGTCTCGTGACAAAGATAGGCATCGGCATCATCCGTACTCATAACCTCACAGATTGTGACATTTATCCATGTGGTAAATTTGTAAATTTTATTAAATGTTAAGTAGCACTCATTTGAATCCAAGATGTGTCTAGATGATTCATCGCTTCCTCCCACCTCCCATTGTGGGGAGACAGAGTTTGATTCTACTCAACGTGCTAAGATCACCCATCTTGAGGTTATTCATAGATGTCAAATTGTTTGTTAGCAGCATCATGTGTCTTCGATTTAAGATAAATTGTGAAGCATCATTTTTGAATACCAATTGCTCCGTTTCCCTCCCTATCTCAGCACCATGTCATCATGTAGCTAAAAAAAGGGATTTTTACATATTAATCCCTACAAATTTATCGAATTACCGATTAGTCTCTCAAATCTGACTATTATTTGAATAGCCCCTATAATTATCCTCTTTGTTCAAATAAGTCTCTGCTGTTATTTTAAATCCATACATCTCTCAAATCTGACTATTATTTGAATAGTCCCTATAATTATCTTCGTTGTTCAAATAAGTCTCTGCCCTTATTTTAAATCCATACAAATTAAATAAACTAAAGATAAGTTGACTCAATATTAAGAAAAGACTAACTAGTCCTTAATTAGTCATGCGTGTGTGTGTGAGAGAGAGAGAGGCCAGTCGAAGGCGGTGCAGACATGAGAGAGAGAGAGAGAGAGAGAGAGAGAGAGGCCAACCGGAGGCGATGCAGACGCAGGGAAGGTGGCCGGCGGTGGCGAAGGCAGCGAACAAGGAAGGCAACGCTCCCCCCTCTGGCCGCCCTCCCCCCTCCCCCACGACCTCCCTTCTCCTCCCCCTCCCCCTCCGGCCTCCCTCCCCCCTCCCCGGCCCTCCGGCCCCCTCCTCCCCCTCTGGTCGTCCTCCCCCCTCCCCCTGCGACCTCCCTTCCCCTCCCCCTCCGGCCTCCCTCCCCCCTGCTATCCCCCCCCTCCCCGGCCCTCCAAGACCTATTAGAGTTGAAACCAGAAGGATATATCGTGCTGAAGAAGAAGCTTTGAGAGAGGTCGACACTTCTAGACTTTCATAACCCTTCATGTTAGAAGTGTCGACACTTCCATCAGAAGTGTCGACACTTCTAGGCTTCCATAACCAATTGATGTTGTAACCTTTTGATGGAACTTTGGTACTACCCGTACAGAAGCAAAACCATTGTGCCATTTTCCAGTATAATCGCTGTATTTTGGTCCATTTTTTATCCCACCAAATTAATTTTGACTCGATAAGAGTTAATGCCATGCAGAAGAGAACCAAATTTTTAGCATGTGCACATGCAACCATTAATTGCATTTCCTTTGGCTTTCTATCTTTTTATACTTCTTTATATGGCTTGCAACTTGTTTCATGCCATGTTTGCCTATCTAGTATCAACAAATAACCATATCCTTAAAGCCATACAACAGGCATGCCTTTGTGTTCAGAAAATATGATGCTCCAGTGAGAGTACCGGGGCAATTTCATTTGGGTGACAAAGAAGCAAAGCATGATTATTGTTGGTATATTCAACTATGATAATTTCATAAAAATGATAATAGATGAAACTTACCAGTCCAAGATCTCTGAACAGTGTTCCAAGCAATTGCATTTCCTCACCGTTGGCGTCGCGGGGAGATATGGGGATTGCTGCTAAATTGTCCAGATGAACAATATCTGGCATTTTGAAAGTCTTCTGCATCTCTGATTCATAAGCCAGATGCTCCTTAACACTTGCATATGCAACCTCTTCCATTGCTTGCTCATGGCCAACAGCTATGATTCAACAGCTATGATTCAACAATGGCAGCATAACACACAGAAGCGAGTTCACACACAAGCGAGTTCACTAGGGTTTACGATTTAAGATCTTGGGTAGACGCATGGGATCTCTCTCTCTCTCTCTCTCTCTCTCTCTCTCTCTCTCTCTCTCTCTCTCTGTGTGTGTGTGTGTGTGTGTGTGTGTGTGTGTGACACACCCAGATCAGTATCTTGTACCCATTTTATTATAACTCATAGCAACAAGTATTTGAATGACACACACAGCCTGCTGCACAAGGATACGTAAACACACTACTGCCTTATTAATTAGCACATTCGTCCACTGCCATGAAAGTTCGACCTCTCCATCAAGGAGGGTCGACCTCTCCATCAACTCATAGCAACAAGTATTTGAATGACACACACAGCCTGCTGCACAAGGATACGTAAACACACTCTTGCCTTATTAATTAGCACCTTCGTCCACTGCCATGAAAGGTCGACCTCTCCATCAAGGAGCGTCGACATCACGGACAATCCAGCAAGCAACACCTTCTGTCTGGCCATGAAAGGTCGACCTCTCCATTATAGCTGGAATTGTTACATTAATAACTACTAGAAGTAGAGTAGTTGATATGTTGTGTACTTGAACCAGTTTGTCTATGAAGGGAAAAGATTTAGTCTGGAGAATATCCCACAAGAATTCATGGTTCATCATGTCACAGTCTTTGCTAGAGGCCACTTTCATCCAACATTTATAAGTCCACATCGGTGCACATGCATAATACACTCACGAACCATTTCCCATGGCAGAATGCACTCCAATATAGGACTCACATTATATTCCACTAATGACGATTACATTCCACAAATGAACACATGGGACATATAAGACTAACGATAATAAGTGGCATTACATTCTAGTAATGACGACTACATGTCCAATATAAGACTTACATTATATACGTCTCTCTTAAACCACATTCACTTGAATAGGCAAATGACAAATAGTACAAATATGACAAAATACATCAGTAATTTTAAGTTTTTCAATTGCAACTATATCCTTTCTAATTTCTTTGTCATGCATTCTTCCATCGCCTTCAATTGATATTTGACATCCACAACATTATAGGTATTATCATCAACTCACTCAAAGAAACCACAATCTCCCCGTCAGTATTTGCACACGGACAACAATAGAATCACTTACCTTTCGACCTCTCACGATTTGAGACGTAAACCCAACAATTACCCCTTCTACAGTTGCATTCCATCGGCGACACACGAGATGAGACGACAGCTCCTCGAGACAACCGCATTCCACTAGCATTTGATGACTGCATACGACACGAACAAATTATCAATTACATGTCGTGCATGAATAATCTAGCCATCGAAATAGCATACCATTTCAGACATGGGGAGAATAACAAGGGCCGATTTGTCATGTTGGGCGTGATGGCAAGGGCCGGTGGTGGGTCGTCTGTAAGTTGGGGCAGTCCGTCTGCGGCGATTACATGTCTGAAATGGGGCGTGATGGCAAGGGTCGATTTGGAAGGGTTACATGACCTGCAATGCAAATTACAGAACTTGCAGAAACTAATGTGTGTGAGAAGAGAAAAAGATTTCCACTTTCAAAATCAGAAATAGACGCGGAAAAGCACACATGGGGCAGTGCGTCTGCGGCGGGGCTCTGCGGTGGCCGGTGGGGCGTCGGTGGTGGGGCGTCTGCATCGACCGGTGGGCCGTCTGCGGCTGGGGCGTCTACGGCTGGGCAGTCCTCTAGAGGCCTTACGGTGGGGCGTCTACGGCGACCGGTGGGGGCAATCCGCAGATTGCAACGGCGGTGGGACATCTGCAGCTGCGTACGAGGGCGGTGGGGTGTGCGGTGGCAGGTGGTGGGGTGAAGGGTTTCACAGGGAGAGGGTTATGATAAGGGTAGTTTAGGATTTTTAACTTTTTTTTAACGGAAGGATGGAATATTCCATCGAATATCCAATTATTTTAACGTCGATGAACTACATGGGCCTTTTTGCTAGAGTTACATGATTTTAAGGGCTTTTTAAACAATAGTGAGATTTTAGGGACTAAAAAATAATTCATCATATTTGTAGGGACTAATATGTAAAAAACCAAAAAAAACACCCATTTCAGTCCTACGTGGAAATTCAACCAATTGGGATCGCCAAGACGGGCGCATATTTGGTCATGTTCACTGATTTTAACACTTGCAAATCTTACTAGGAAGCTGGAACATCTTAGTTTACATGTGTCGTATGTACATATTATGCGTGAAAAGCTTTTTCTATAAAAGATCGTGCTAGATGCATTGGTGGAGTAGACGAGCATCGTATTGCAACATTGCCTTGGTGCCAGGTTGGATATTTGATCTAAAATTTATACGTGGTTAATGAGTGGCTGGAGTGTTGGGCACACGCACACGCATGAAAAATAAGATTGACATGAAATTCAACCTCGTGTACGAATCACACACGCATGAAATAAGACCGACAGAAACACACGTGTGCACACACACGCATGAAATAAAGCTGACGAATTCAACCTCAGGTACGAACCTTGTGGCTGTGGACTGTTTATAATTTTTCGCCCCTCCTATGTTTACAAGCATTGTACCTGGTGCTGGAATTGCATTATTTCGAGGCTACACGGACTCAGCCATGTGCACCGTCAATAGGCAGGTCAGGCCTCACGCATGGGCTTGAAGTCAAGTGGATATCATGTTGGCTGAAAAATCAAACCCGTTAAGAGATGTATCCGCAGCAATTGACTCGCCAGGTGGAGGGGATATGCGACAGACCCATAAATGATCTAACTTTGGTCGAGTTTGGACACGTGCAAAATCTCTTAGGCCTGCTTTGATAACGGGTTAGAATAGCTAGGTTAGGGTAAGGGCGGTCAGTGTATCTATGGGGTTGAGTTGTTCTATTTTGATAAGTGGCTCTTATTCTAACTCGGGTTAAAGGGAAGGAGACATTATTCTGAGCAGTTTGATAAATTTGTTGGAATAAAGTAGAATAGTATTTTACATACCTAAATTACCCTTTCCTTTTTTTGGAAGAATGACCTACATTGACTCTATGCTATTTCCCGAAGCAGAACAATACACAACAACATTCGGATTGTACCCTCTCTCTGGCATATCCCTAAGCAACCTCAGAGCCACACGAGGCCCGTTCGTTCTAAAAATGACTTGATCCTGATCGAGAATGTATACACATCTCTGGTGCAATCTCTTTATCCAGCATTCTTAGATAAACCTTGTGGGCTTGATCAAAATATCCACAGTCGACCAAAATGATCATCATAGAGTTGTAAGATATAATTGACGGATCGCACCCAAAGAAGTCCATCCTCTCAAACACATCGACGGCCTCTTGAACCCTCCCTCTCCTACCATAATTCTTCATTGCAGAAACATAAACCCCTTCAACTGAACTGTCGCCCATTACAAATAGCATGTCATTGTTCATTTTTAGCTGTCCAATAATCAAACTCTGCACATGTATAACTAAAAAAAAATTGACTTGAAGTGGTAGCAAGCACAGTTGAACCAATCACTTGGACATCCACATTAACATTCTTCAGAACCTGAATTCAGGTGTATTATATACTAAAATGAAATTTACAAATGTTTGAAACAACAACAAGCGACATGTATCTGTTCATGAAAATTAATTTGCCCCGGTTAAGGGAGCACAATACAAATGGTTGTTTAGTACATATAAAAAATCAAATACAATGCATAATGGGTACGATGATCTACCATCCAATGCACACACGTGTGTTCAGTTATAAGCCAATACATCAGCTTCACATTTTGGATGACTAGACATGTTGGCTCATGGAGCATTGTACACCAAAAAGAAACAGTACACTACTACGTAAAATGGAAGCTTCAAACTTCAAAACTCTGTCTGTTTAGATTCGACCCACTGTGAAGAGAGATCTCTAACTCCAATCATGGTGTCAGCAAACCTGAGAAAAGGGAAATAACATTTACTTGAAAATGGTTTGGTATCCTCTCTGAGCTGAAAATATGAATTATGATAGCTGAAGAAGTTTAATTCTACATTTTGAAATTTGCACTTCCACATACTTGCAGTGGGGGACTGGTGATAACTAAGAACAAGGGAACCCCTAAGACCCGTCGACACTCGACAGTTAGCTGGCAAGGATAATATTGGGGGAATTAAGAAGGAAATATATTTAGAAAGCTTCCTTAAGTCAAATGTACGTAGAAATTAAACATCACAGAATTTAGCCCAGGACACCTTCAAATGAAAGCATGGAAAAACTAAGAAGATGCATGAGAATGAGATAACAAACACCGGGAATGGTGTTACCTAGTAGATGCGGTGGGTGGATATAATATATTCACATACATGGTCACTCATGGCTGAAGCCTGAATGGAGAGAATAAATATAGATCATAACAGGTATTGATATATTGGTTAAATTATTACCCTGTGCATACCTTATATATCATAATCTTGACGAGATTGATCATTGTATTTTAATGCATCCAACTGCCACTGAACTGATACACTTAAGCCAAGGTCCTAACCAGTTTTTCCTTGCGGGTCTCATGCCTGCGACAAAAAAATTAACTGGAGTCATCAACTGAGTGAACAGAAATACTTGAAAATCAGTGCACGAAAATACCTGAAAATCAGTGCACATAAATACCTGAAAATTAGTGCACGAAAATACCTGGAGGTCACAAACTTGCATTACAATGGAAACTCGGTGCAAATTTGTAGAGTGGCAAACACGGTCGGTGCATGCATGTAATACACCAAAGACCAGGTCAGTGCATATGAAAGGGTCTGTGCACATTGTGAAAGACCCAAAGAGCAGGGTCGGTGCAATATTTGGAAAACACATGGAACCGTCGATGCAAAGACCTGCAAGGTAGGTGCAATGTGAGAAACACAAAGAACATCGGTGCAAAGACATGCAAAACCATGATATATGTATCAAACCTAATCTTGCCACATGGAAATACATCAAAAGAGAATTCTCACCATGATTACTAGGATTTGTGGACATGAATGAGCCTGCACTTGGAGTTAGCAAAACACTCCAGACATGCCGGTGAATTGCAAGTGAGTACTCAAGTGCATTAGTATAGTTGTTCACTGCAAGTTCATGCATTGAAATGTAATAACCTATGTGAGTGAAGTTCACATATCAAGTAAGATTCAAGCAATCCATTTTCTGCACATGCCTTTCACATCAAATATGATCCAATTAAACCTTGGCCAACTATCCTGGATATCATGCCAATTCACACATAAATTATAAATGCAGTCCAGAGCAAACTGGACCTTCACAACCATGGACAACAATATTTAAATATCAAGCACTTATGATCAGTTCATTGAAAGCCTCATTAACCCCATTTGAAAATATTGAGGAAGGACCCAAGCTCCTGCGCATAGTTGATCTAGCCTCTACAGTCAATGGTTCAGCCATAGTTGGGGCTTGGGGTCGATGCACAATCGTTGACATGTTAGATGACCTCCCAAAAATGCAAAATATGCATTATACGCATGTTGGGCTTCCTCCAGAGACTGAAATCCTTTATAGCGAGCCCCCGGGAACCCTTGTACTTCAGCATGACATTCCGACCATGTGAGATATATGCCCGGATGACACCCTACCCATACAACATAACAACTATACTTCCCCATCCCTACTTCTTTTCAATGCCCTGCATATACATTACATAGGAAGGACAATCATACTTAAGTCAATGGCGAATAAGATAGTTCATAAAAAAAGGTTCATAGCAAAGGGACCGAGTACATTACACAGAATTTCATACATAAAATAAAGTACATGATAAAGAGGTTCAAATTATTCATTACACAGCATAACCAACCAGACAAAAATTATTCCCACCGTAAAAACCCAATGCGTTGTGGTCACGATGTATGTAGGATTACCCAATCCACCTTATCTCCCTCACTCAATATCATAAAAAGAGACCTATTGGATGGATCTTTAAATAGATCCAATGCCTTCACAACCGTTTGACGAGACAGTCCAGGGAGCGCCTTTAATGCTGCAATGCACTCCTGGGGGGTGGGAATCGTATCTCCCTCCTTCACTTCGCTTTCACTTCCTCTCTGATTCTTCTGCAACATCTTCACTAAGTCAACTTTGTCACGAGCGACAGAAGTGAAAGCCATAACAAAATCATCACCAATCCTCTATCGACGTGGTTTTGAGCCACCAACGGAAAGTCGCTTGCATGCAATGGAAGTACCTTCGGTGTTCGAAGCCGGTGGTGGTGTCTCCGATGGAAGTGGTACGTTAGGAGTCATACTTGCAAACACTGAGAAATCAAGGGAGGGATCACTGCTGAAATGAATGTTCTCTATCCCACCACCCCCTGCTAGAGCATTTAGATATTCTTGAATGGAGGATTGGGAAGCCACAGGCCGCTGGGATCCTTCTGCATGTACTCCTGTACTGGTACTGTTGGAGCATAAGTATTCCATGTCTTTGAAGAATTTGAATGCCTTGCCCTTTATGACCCTATATTCGGGAGATCTCTGATAATAATGGGAGACAAGATACCTTAGAAGATGAGTCAATGGTGTGCAAAATGTGCGATCAGTTGGACCAAATATTGAGATTAATTACCTCAATTAACTCCTCCCAGGCTCCTTCATATCCAGGCACATGCATGCTGGTCAATGGATCCCAGCCCCACCCACTTTTCCACAACAATTGGGCATATAAAGTGTATAATTTTTTCAACATTTTCCAACGATTGTATAATTGTTCCCTACCATGATCCAGGCCAGTCCTTGTATTAAATATGGGAACACACTCATTCCATACATGTGGCTTGAACGTCCTATCTGATATGTTATTTTTGTCATAATGACCCCTTAACAACTCTAACAACTTCCCATCCTTGATGTCGGACCAATTATGTGTACGGCTCTTTCCTTTTCGAGCGTTATGTGATGGCCCTTTAAATAAATGGAAAGATAATATATAATCAGAATAACAATAAGGAAAGAACACTTGGGCCACTTCAGTTAGATAAAAGTTCAACTATTTACCTAGCACTTAGCCACTTGAGTTAGGGAAATGTTCAACTCCTTAACTAGCACACTGGCAGTACACTAAAATGGTTGTCCCATGTAGTACACTAAAATGACTCCAACAATTTAGCAATTAACACCTGGAACTGCTGCAAGGCCAGGCCATCAGAAGACTCGCACTGATAATCTGATCACCTCCATCATTATGGTTTTTCAAAGCCACTGATGTGAATAAATTAACTACAACAAAAGGATCTAAGTTCTGTTGGCTATCCAGTAAAACATGTATCTACTGTTGCTAAACAATGACCTATTTAAATCACTTTCGGCCAATGTATGACATGGATTACATTGACTGCCTACTGCAATGTTCACTGCACCCCCTGCTCAAGGAAGTACAGAAAATAGGAAAATAGCTAAATAAGATGGACAATGCCAATCCTTGCTGAACAAGACACCTTTCAGGAAGAAAGTACTTTGAATACTCACTGTGGCATTCCCTTGAAACAATCGATATCACTTCTGTGAACAAATCCCCCCCAAAAGAAAAGGAATATCCTTTATTGACCATGGCCAACTCTTGACTAAAATTGAATGAATAAACAGAATACATGGGGCAGCCGTTCTACTTCTCCACTGCCTATATGACAGTGTACATTGAAGGGAATGTTTTAGGATGAAGTCCGCTAAACAAAAAGGAGAAATAGGAAAAAGAAGACCTCAAAAAAGCATGTTCTCTTCCCCACTCTGAAATTTTAGGTAAATGCTTCCAACAGCTAATTGGAAGTCATCTGAATCCAGATCATCTCACCATAGAAAACAAACTTCTGTGAAGCAAATTTGATTAAGAGCCCGTTGTCCCAGACAATAACTTTCAAACATGCATGAAAAACATGATGAATCCCAACATTCTTCTTATATGGAGAAATGGAGAGAGAGAAATAGGACTTCTTCTTAATCAATACTTAACTAAAAATTATCTGTTACAGTTGAAGCACAGAAGCCAACTCCTAAATACTTTAAACAAGACAGTGTGTCAACATAAATTGTATATATAAGAATGAGACATGTACCTGCTGCAGACATTGGCAAGCGTTTATGCTTCCTCCCCGTTGACAAATTATTACTGTGAATGCCATGTCTGAAAACCAAATAATAAATAAGTAGCCATGATATAAAGTGACAACCAATATAAATTGTAGGATGCCTAAAGTGACATGCAGATTATAGAATGTGGCAAAACAGATCCAATACAACCAATACATGATGAAAGTGAGAGACAAATTATTTCTGTAATGCAGATTGTATAACATTGCCCTTTATATATCAAACCAATACATGATGAACTTCACATGTATGTAGAACCATGTCTAGCAATTAAACAGAGTACAAGAGAAACATAACCGCTAAAGGGTGCAAAACAAAAACCAACAATAAAAAAATAGGAGTCATCAGTTTCCCATCTCGCAGCATACTTGGATCCCATCAAGCAAGACCAAATACATATGAGTAAAATACGACAATAAGATCTGACCATCAAAAGAAATCCACCCAAAGGAGGATACACAACGTATACACCAAAATAGAACCGATATAAGGATTGAAAACAAATAACAGGAAAGCAAAAACATGTATCATCGGTTTCCCCTTTCCCCTCCGTCCTTGGAACTCATCATGCAAGACCAAATGCATGTGAACAAAATACAACAAATAAGATCTGACCATCATACAAATCTGGCCATACGATGATAGATAATGTAAAAGGGACCGAGTTAAGCGCCAAACCTGGTGAAAGGCGGAGAGTTAGAAGAGGAGGAAGAAATGACCTCCGTGGTGAAAGTTGAAGTCCCGCTGGAAACTGATGTGGAGGAGGAAGCAGAGGTCACCCATTTTTATAGACAAGAAGCCTGCAATGCATAAAGAAAGCTCAGCAGAACTACGGACACAATATGGCCCGTGACCCTTGGGAGTCTGGAAAGCAGTCAACGGAAGCACAGGAGGGCGCGCGAAAGGTTGAAACATTCGGAGATGACAAGGTGATGTTAATCGATGCTGAGAAGACCAGGCAGAACCTTTCGGACAGTGAGAGGACCAGACGGAACACAGGGACACCGTGCGTCCCTCGAGAGCAAGCAACACGATGTACCCTTTTCCCGGCGATCGGTCACCGTGCGAGAAGCGGCTCGGGGAAACAGGCAGCGAGGGGATCCCCTCCAGTGATCTTTGCTCCGGATCGGGGAAACGGAAAGGATAATGACTGCGCTCACCGGGGAGGAGGAAGGGAGATCCCCGCCGCGTCGCAAGGACCGATCACCGGAAAGAGAATGAAGCAGCCGTCGCGGCCAGGATCGTCACCGGGCACCCGCGTTCGTAGGAGATCGCCGTGGTTTCCGCGAGGGGTATGGATGGAAGCAGCTGCGGGAGTTAGGGCAACCAGCCGCAGGCGTAACTCATTCGAGGGGGGACGCTCGAATGAGTTGTTTGCCCGAATACGGGATTTATCCCAACCGAGGTCAAATCGCTTATTCGCGACGCCAAAGTCGCACAACTCATTCGAGCCAGAATAAGTGGAGTTATCCGTGCTTATTCGACTACCAAAGCGGGCCTTAGAGAGAGAAGAATCATGGTTGAGATAGTTGTTGGAGATTTTTGCCCTCACCTTTTCTTTCCCCATCTCTCTCTACGTTTCAAAATCCACCTTTTACATAATCTCAAGAGTCTTTAACTACCTAGATGCATAAGTCACTACCTTCCCGTTCTACATTAGCACATAACCTAACCCCTTCTTAGAGACATATACACCACAAACCCTCCTGATCCATGAGGCAAAGTAAACACCGAGACTGTGATCAATCTGGTCTTCAATTCTTAGAAATTATGCTCACATCTATTTATCCATATATTCAAAGGAAACCCTTTTTCTAATTGCCTTGGTCATTGGGACTATAATATAGAAAAACCTTTTAATGAATCTTCTATAATAACATGTCAGAACTCCTAATTTCACCGCCATTCTTCGGCCTCTCTCAATGGAAAATAATTTCAACTTTGGTTAGATCCACAGATGCCCCATTTCCAGAAATAACGTGTCTTAAAAATTGTACCTCATCCAACCAGAATTCATATTTTACTAAATCTAGCATACAATCGATTACCCCGTAGAGTCTCCAATGCAATTCTCATATGTTCTTTATGAGTTTCAATGGTGCAAGAATATACTAATATATCATCAATCAATACCAACATAGATATGTCCAAATATGACTGAAAAACTCTATTCATTAAATCTATAAAAGTTGCTGGTGTATTAGTTAACCCAAAAGGTATCACTAAAAATTTATAATGTCTATTTCTTGTTCTAAACGCAATCTTAGACGTATCTTTTGCTCTTATCCTTAACTGATGGTGTCCAGATCTAAGAACAATCTTGGGGAACATCATACTCGCTTGCAACTAGTCAAACAAATTATCTATTTTGGGTAACACGTATTTATTCATTATGGTCACTTGATTTAGCTTTCGGTAGTCAATGCATAACCTCAAAGATCCATCCTTTCTTTCTCACAAATAACACAGATGCACCTCATGTGGACACTGGTGAAAATGAATCCCTTATTCAACAACTCCTTCAATTCTGCTAACTCTGCCAGGGCCATTCTATAAGGTGCTACGGAAATAGGTAGGGTCTTTGACATAAGTTCAATAACAAACTCCACTTCCCTCTGTGGTGGTAAACCTAGAAGATCGTTTGAAAATTCCTTAATGACATCAATATCAACCACAAACTCCACTTCCCTCTGTGGTGGTAAACTTAGAAGATCATTTGAAAATTCCTTAATGACATCAAT